>CM057456.1:1324352500-1325552500 GCA_016271365.2 Neoceratodus forsteri | reverse complement strand
CCACCAAAGGCAAAAAAAACTCCCTCTCCCACAATGTATGCCAGTCTCCTATATAGTGATGTCCTTTTTCCTTGCATCAGACCTTTAGCCAGTTGTTAAGCTTGGTTGTGTCTTTCTCTCTGATCTTCTGCCTGCTGTCCCCTTTTTCCCATACAGGCAAAATCTCCGAGAAAGAAACGTTGAACAAAAGGGAAGCCAGTTTGTTGCCAAGTTTGGTAAGGTTTTGCTTTGTTTCCTCCACCAACCCACTGGCTGGGTCATTTGTTCCTATATGTAGGATGACTTTAGTGCTGGGTTCCCTATTCTGCACAATATTTTCTATGTAGTGTTTGTCCCTCCATGCCGACGTCCCTGGGAGCCACCAGACCATGAGCCTAGCCTGGTCATAATGCTGGAGTTGAGACTCTACTTTCCTAATCATAGAGTCTCCAATTATGAGTACTGATTTTCCGATGCTTTGTTTCGTCCTTTTCTTGGCAGCTTGCACAACCTTGTGTGGTGCAGGTTTCCTAACCATCTCAATGCACTCTTCATTTTCAGAATGCATGACTGACAGCAGTGCAGATTTATTTGATGAGTATGTAGGAAGGATTCCATCATTTTTTACTCAATTTGGTTTTATCCCGTGATTTCCAACCCTTTGCCAGCCCCCTGGATGGCATGTTCTTTGCGGTAGGGGTGCCTGCATTGGGGAAGGGGATAGCCAGTTGCTGTTGTGGTGTTGTCAATCTAGAATGAAAAGACCATCATTTTCCCACTACATAGAAACATAGAAGTTGACGGCAGATAAGGACTACAAGGCCCATCTAGTCTGCCCATTTTTTCTACCTTATGAATGTGCCGTAGGCCTTTACTCTGTCAATGGCCTATTTATTCATACTCATCTTTATTGCTCCCTTATGCCTATCCCATGCCTGTTTGAAGCCCTGCACTGTATTCATATCCACCACTTCCTGAGGTAGGTCGTTCCATACATCCACCACCCTTTCTGTGAAAAAACATCCTCACAGTTCCCCTTAATCGGCCTACCTCTAATCTCATGCTGTGTCTTGTCATGCTATTTTTCTTATATTGAAACATTAGACTCTTTCACCTTGTTAATGCCCTTAAGATGTTTGAATGTTTCGATCATATCACCTCTCTCCCTCCTTTGCTCTAGGGTATAGATATTGAGCTCCTTTAATCTGTCCATATATGTTTTCTGATGTAGTCCCTGCACCATTATGTTTGCCCTTCTCTGGACTGCCTCTATTTTGTTAATGTCCTTGTACAGGTGTGGCCTCCAGTACTGCACACAGTAGTCTAGATGGGGCCTAATCAGTGTCTTGTAAAGAGTGATTATTACCTCCCTCTTATTTTATTTATTTATTTATTTATTTATTTATTGAAGATATCAGATAACATACCTTTGAGTCAAAGACTCCTTTGCAAAGGTTCCATGTCATTATATACAGAGACATCAGATACAAGGGCAACAAATAGGACACAATAGTTACACGGAAGCTTGTACATTAGCAAATGTGGTTACAGAAAGTTGCAAGAACAGTTATGACTTGCGATACCCCTACTAATGCACCCCAACATCCCTCTAGCCTTACCTACTGCTTTAGTGGCCTGCTTGGATGATTTCAGGTCATCTGTGATTATGATGCCCAAGTCTCTTTCTCCCCTTCTGATTGCCAGCAATTCACCTCCCAACCTATAGGTGGCTTCAGGGTTTCTCTTCCCTATGTGCATGATCTTGCACTTCTTTGCATTAAACCCCATTTGCC
Source organism: Neoceratodus forsteri (assembly GCA_016271365.2). Lineage (NCBI taxonomy): Eukaryota > Metazoa > Chordata > Ceratodontiformes > Ceratodontidae > Neoceratodus > Neoceratodus forsteri. The sequence goes on along the minus strand of CM057456.1, from coordinate 1,325,550,728 downwards.
ACTCTTCCGACAATTTTGCCAGTTTATCCAGATCTCTTCCCATTCTGCCCACCCATCTAGATCATCTACTCTGTTGCAGATCTTGGTGTCATCTGCAAACAGACAAACCTCACCCCACAGTATATCTGCAATGTCATGATGAAGATATTGAAGAGGACTGGCCCTAGGACTGATCCATGAGGTACCCCACTTGTGACTTGTATCTTTTCTGACTGTATACCGTTTATCACCACTCTCTATTTTCTGCCTGCCAACCAGTTTGCCACCCAGTTGACCAAATTCTGACCCAACCCCAGCCTACCCAGCTTATTAATCAATCTTCTATGTGGAACAGTATTGAAAGCTTTGCTGAAGTCAAGATAGGTGACATCAACTGCTGCCCCTTGGTCCACCACTCTGGTTACCCAGTCAAAGAAATCTATGAGATTAGTCTTACAGGACCTTCCTTTTGTAAACCAATGCTGTCTTGGATCCTGTGCTTCTATGGATTCCAGGTGTTGCACTATCCTTTCCTTAAGGAGTGCCTCCATAATCTTGCCCACTACTGTGGTACGACTGACTGGTCTGTAGTTTCCTGCCTCCTCCCTGCTACCACTCTTGTGGAGTGGTATCACATGAGTCCTTCTCCAGTCTTCTGGGACCTCTCCTGTGCTCAGAGACTTAATAAACAGTTCTGATAATGGCTCTGCTAGTTCCACCCTTTGATCCTTTAGTACCCTGGGATGCATGCCATCAGGTCCCATTGCCTTGTCCACACTGAGCTTAGTGAGCTCTTGTTGGACCCTTTCTTTTGTGAAGGGATTTGTGCACACCTCCCTCCCCCCTGTGTCCATGGTGCTGAGCTGTGGGCCCTGCCCTACCTTCTCCTCAGTAAATACTGACTAGAAGCATCTATTTAGCTACCCCCACAACACTACTGCAATAGATGGTAAGGTGCATAGCCAACCACCAAGTCCACCCACCCTGATCCCCAGTCAGTATAGTCACAGGTGACCAAGTGCCGAACCACACTGCTGATACTGTACTGCCAACTCCCCTCCATAATCACCAAGATAAACACCCTTCCCCCCACATAGTGTCCATAATGTTCCACCACCCTCTTTCCCACAACCAGCCCATACAACTAAAAGAATGACCACCCTTGCCCATGCACTAGTATCTATGCCACCCTCATATCCACCTCACAGCCACCCCAGTAGTACATACATATGTATGGTCCCATGGTAGGCCAATAGCACAGCCCTCCCTGCACTTCAGCTAGTCACAGTCTTCTGTTTCACTGTGACCCACCCTTAACCACCCTATATTACCCATTCCACCCTCATTCACCCTAGTAGGGCATATATATTTATGGTCCTATGGTAGGCAACCAGCACAGCCCTCCCTACACTTCAGCTAGTCACAGTCTTCTGTTTCACTGTGACCCCACCCTTACTCACCCTCTAGTACCCATTCCACCCTCATTCACCCTAGTAGGGCATATATATTTATGGTCCCATGGTAGGCAACCAGAACAGCCCTCCCTGCACTTCAGCCAGTCACAGTCTTCTGTTTCACTGTGACCCCACCCTTACTCACCCTCTAGTACCCATTCCACCCTCATTCACCCTAGTAGGGCATATATATTTATGATCCCATGGTAGGCAACCAGAACAGCCCTCCCTGCACTTCAGCTAGTCACAGTCTTCTGTTCCACTGTCTCTGTCATTACCAATCACAAATCTAAAACAAAATAAATACTAAAAATGACTTCTTTGCATGGCCCCAAATGGCTGAATTTAGTGTTCCCCAAAAAAATGTATGTTGGTGTCAAATTCAATCCCCTAAATTGCATGGTCATGGATGAGTGGATGGGGGTGGTAGTAAGCACACTGACCCTTAAATTTGGAAAAAAGTTGAAATTAAAAATGTAACTGTTGACTGAGATACTCCTTCCAAAAAAATTAAATTTAAGTGGCGAAACAAATTAACTTTTCATGCCCTGTAGCTTAGATTTTTCCATTGTTTTTTATCACTCAAAACTTACTGCCATTGTTTCAAATTTTGAGTCCAAATTTGGGGGATGGGCTATGTGCCACCCTTTCCCCTCATGACCACTGACACTTAATTGGAAACGTTTTACCTGCCCAACAGGTCTTTTGCTCTGTATAGGGCCCGCATGGCCCAGCACAAAGCATGCTACAAATCTAATGCCATTTTATGGTCCAGCTGCTTTCATAACAACTGCAGGCCCCTGCACAAAGTAATCCATTGGAGTAATGCCATGCTTGATGTGTTGGCTACTTCACATTGGGGCCAGAGGGCCCTCTACAATGTAAGCTACAGGTCTGGACTCATGCACAATAGGTCCGCTGTTTCTCATAGAGCTCTGCATGAAGGATGATGCAGGTCTGTGCCCATGCTAAATGGATCTCCTGCTTTGTGCAGAGCCCATAAGACCTTATGTGAAGTAAGCTACAAGTTGAGTGCTGTACTTTTCAGGTCTGTTACTTTGTGAAGGGCCTACAGGACCCAGCATAAAGCAAATTACAGGTCTATGGCTGTGCCTTGTTGATCTGCTGTGGAATCGGTTGTTATGTATCTTTTAAAAAAGTCAGCCAATAAATTGCAAAAAGCCTATGTTAGTGTAACTGTTAGGGTTGAAACTCAAACCAAGATAAAAATAAGCTGGGGGAAATGGAAGGGGGGAAAATCCATAGAGCCTTGGTGAATCTGTGGTGTGCTGTTTTTGGGGGACTGAATGATCAAGCAATGCTGTGTTGGTGTTACCCAGTGTGGCAGAACTGCATTCTGCCAGGCCTTGTACCCCAGTGGAGGGATGTCTAGCCTATCATCTTTTTCTTCCTACTGTAAATGTGTTGCACAACAGTACTTCTTTTCTCTAGCCTTTGCCTTTTTCTATACCTGATGCAGGTTGGTCATCTACATCAGCCTTTTTCTTTCTCTCTATACCTTTTTCCTATTACCTTATTTTTCCTATTCAGTCTATCCATCCCTCAATACCATTCCCATGTAGCACCTGGTCCATGTCCACTATGCCAGCTGGCAACAACATTATTAAGGTGTTGGTAGGGCATAAAATGCATATGAATGAATAAAAGTGCATTTAGAACTGTTTAAAGTACATTTGGAACAGTATAAAGTGCATATGAACACTATAAAGTGCATATGTGCATTCAAAAATGTTCTTGGGTTAATTAATAATGACTGAACCAAGAAGACCCCTGAAACAACATGTTCAGACATGAAACAACATGTCCAGGCATGTAAATAGGAAGATAGCGGCCCCTAATGGCCTATATCTATAATGAATTGTTGCATAACCATGCTGACCAGTGGGAGGAGTTTACTTACATAATGAACTCTTATTTTTAAAATGGAAATAACACAGGCAGAGAAATGGGTATTTGTATTAGTTTATATTGTTGGAAAGCTCTCTATAATCCAGGCTTAGAAGCAACTATTTCTTTTTGCATAGGCCTAGTTGTGAGCCTCTAGAGAGACAAACTGTTTAATTGCCTTTTGTGGACGGGCCTAAAATTAAGTGGGAGGGCTGTATTAACCCCCCAAACCCATGCATAGGCAGACGAGCTGAGAGGCTGGTCTCACTTGTCTGAAGTAAGACAAGAGGAAGGACTTGTACCTGAATAGGTACTGGTAGCAACACAGCAGGAAAAGCTGAACTGACTGTTCGAACTGTCTTTGAAACCTGAAGGAAGGTGAAGCTACTTAAAGGAAATAGCATTGTGTTGTTATTTCTCTTTATTTGTTTTGTTAATATTATTACATTTATTTATTATTTTTACACTTTTTTATAGAATAAAGCCACACTGAGGTGTGTTGTACCCGATATACTGTGTCCAGTGTTATCCTTACCTACAGTCCTATTACACCCTGACTACAGCACTTTTGTCAGGCAAAGTAAAAGACTGGCCCAGTAATGCTTGAAAAGAGGGTGCCAAAGTTAGGGTAATGCCAATGCAAACACCAAGGAACAGCACACCACAGATTCACCTATGCTTTTTACCCATTACTTATTATTTCAGACACTTCCTGGCTTCCATCACAGATGCTGCACCTACAGTCACATGCTGGAAGGCATTTTGTTACTCACCCCTGAAAACACCTATTACATCTTTCCAAGGCTTGTCTGCATTTCTTCCAACCAAGTGTTCTGCAGCAGCTGCAAGTCCTATGAAACCCAATACATCAGCGAAACAAAGCCGATATAGATTTGCCAAACACTTCAGATGCCTCAGTCAGTGGTTATTCAAAGCCAACATCCCACCATATCAGTGTCCACTAACATCCTCCTATAGATACGGTCCTACGTGGCCTGCGCTCAGTATCAAGGTGCAATTGGAAATGCAAACTCTTGGAGAGACAGCTTATTTACAGCTTGTGCAAACTTTGACCAGTGACCACAGTGAACACTTGCTTTTAGGGAAAGCCTCCAGCATCAGGGGTGTGACTCCAATCCTACTTCTCATACCCTCCTACCTCCCACTGTTCTTGACCCTTATACTTCCATTGTTTTCTCTCTCTCTCTCTCTCTATTTTATTATTTATAGTAATAGTGTTACAATTATTATTGGGTTGTTCTTTTTTGGTCTTTATTAAGTGCCATGACATGGGTCAAGGTGTTCAACAGCACAATGACCAAACTACATTTATACACTGAAATCAACTATCATTTTAATAGTAGTCTCTTAAACTGACTGAAATAGTAATATTTTTGATGTAATCAAGAAGGGAATTCCAAAGAGTTCCAGCAACAATTACTACTGTCCAATTGTATAATCAATACTTCTTCTACGGTGAAATATAAAAAAAGGTTTTTATCCATGGAACAAAGCAAATGTGCCAAGCAGTATAATGAAATCAAAAACATTAAATAAGATGAATTGGTCAAACTTTTAAAAGTCTGAATAATGAACTGTGATCAATGCTCAAACAGAAACTTATGTAACATGTCTACGTCTCAATTCTTAGTTTCCTATATTCCAACGTTCCTTATGCAACACCATTCATCCACCATTCCCCATTGTTTCCCCAACAATTTTCCACTCCACTTTCCATCACCCTCTTGTCCAGTCCCCTTCCCATTAACCCGTTTGTGTCTTTATTAGGACTTGATAGCTTTTGTTTATTGAACTAGTCATCAGTGTTCATGCAAGTCAGCCATGTGTGAGCTTGCGATGATTTTTAGTTATGTACGGTAGCGTCATGTTTCTGCAGCATACCAGTCTGGATAAGGCTTGGACATGTGCAACGGAAACATAAAAACATGGAATGTGTCAACAGAAAATGACCAGTAGGCCTATCTAGCCTGCCCTATTTTCCCTGCCTATTATTACACTCTGGACCCTATTTGGTTACAGGTGCCCCTCCCTTCACCCTTAACTCTATGTAATGTACCCATGTGCTTATCCCACACATGTTTGAAGCTCTCCACTGTGTTCACCCCTACCACCTCTTCTGGCAGGCTTTTCTGGTGTCTACCACCCTTTCTGTGAAGAAGTATTTCTTCACAACACTCTTAAATGTCCCCCCTCAAGCTTCATAACATGCTCCTGTGTGCTGGTGTTCCTTCTCCAGTAAAAGAGACTCCCCTCCTGCACCTTGTTCACCCATGTGTGGTACGTATTGGTATCAATCGTGTCCCCTCTCACTGTCCTCTCCTCTGGGGAGTACATGTTGAGCTCCCATAGCCTCTACTTGTATGGTTTCTCATGCAACCCCAGCACCATTTTGGAAGCCCTCCTCTTGACTGCTTCAACCCTGTCGATGTCTTTGTGAGAGTGCAGCCTCCAGAACTGGACACAGTAATCCAGGTGGGATCTCGCAAGTGAGCAATACTACCTCCCTTCTGCTAAAAATCTCCTTCCTTATGCACCCCAGCATCAGTCTTGCCTTGCCTACTACCTTTTTTGCACAGCCCTACCACCTTAAGATCATCAGATATGATCACCCAAAGGTCCCTCTCTTGCTCAGTAACTGTAAGTGCCTCCCCCCATCGTACATACAACCCCCAGGTTTCCACAGCCTAGGTGCATGACTTTGCACATTTTGACATTGAAACCCAACTGCCACTCCATTGACAACTCCTCTAGTTTCCCTAGATTTCTTTGCATTGTTTCCACCCCCTGCTGGGGGTTCACCCTGTTGCAATCATTTTAAACAGTTAACTTCACTATGTGGCAGAGCCCTTCAGAAGCCCAACATTCTCTGACTGAATATTTTGCTGCAGATTTGCTGAAACATTCTCAACTTCCAAAATACATCCTCCATCCTGTACCAGTTTCAAATCTGAAGCATCAACTTTCTTCTTGATAGTAGTCAAGCTTTCTTATATGAAGTTCTAAAATTCAATTAATCAGCAATCATCTGTTCAGTTTCTGATTCAGTTTATGGCGTTGCTGCTGACTAGACTGACCCTACCTCAGGTGTTCTAGACCATGCAGAAGTGCTATCTCTGGGTGGGGGAACCTTGATACTGCAGAGATAGCAGATTGTCTCTCTAAAACATAGGTAGGTAAAAAAATAACAGTTGTACCCTGAAAGGTTATATTTATGCTCATGTGTATCTATTTTGCCTTGTCCTTGACCAGAGACTTTAGGCAACTTTACCTACTTTTTGTGGAATTAACAAAACAATAGAACTATATAATGCATGTGTTATTTTCATTGCTGATGTGTTTTCATACAACATAGTCTTTATTTGATGTACTGTATCAGGACTAGAACATAAGAACATAAGAATTTGCCAGCAGAAGGAGACCATGTGGTCCATCTAGTCTTCCCGGGTTTTCTACCCCCCCCCCCGCTATCAATTTGTCTTGCTAAGGTGACTATACTGTCTATCCCATGCCTGTTTGAATTCACTGACTATCTTGGCTGCCACTACCTCAGGTGGCAGGCTGTTCCAAGGGTCCACCCCCCTCACCTGAAAAAGTACTTCCTAACATTTGTTTTGAATTTACCTTGCACCAGGCACATGTCGTGTCCTCTAGTAAGTGCAGCCCTTGTTTTCCCAGAAGAGGTTCCTGGTTTGTACTGTGTTGATCCCTTTAACAAATTTAAATGTCTCAATCATGTCTCCTCAGTTCCTCCTCTGCTTGAGGGAAAATAAATTTAGCTGGCTGAGCCTAGCTTCATACGTTTCGTGGTGCAGACCCTGCACCATTTTGGTGACATGTCTCTGCATGGTTTCCAGATGGTCTAGGTCCTTTTTTAGGTGAGGTCTCCAGAACTGCACACAGTACTCCAAGTGAGGTCTCACCAGGGACCTGTACAGCGGGAGGATTACATCACGCTTCCTACTGGTAATGCCCCTACCAATACATCCGAGGATGCTGCTTGCCTTTAGTGCCACTTTTTTGCATTGCTTCCTTACCTATAAATCATTTGAGTCATGACACCAAAATCCCATTCCAGCTTTGTTTCCTCTAGTAGCTGCCACTCCAGGATATACTGCATGCATGGGTTCCTTCTACCAAGTGCCTGACTTTACATTTTTTGGCATTGAATCTCAACTGCCATTTTCTGGACCATTCCTCTAGCATCCTGAGATCTGCCTCCATCTCTGCTATCCCTTCCTGTGTGTCCACTCCATTGCAGAGCTTTGCATCATTTGCAAAGAGGCAGAATTTCCCTTACAGTTCTTCAGCGATGTTGCTGATGAATATGTTGAAAAGGATGGGGCCTAGTACTGACCCCCTGCAGCATGCTACTTGACACCTTCCCCTTTTGTGACAAGGTGCCATTTACCATAACCCTCTGCGTCCTGCCTTGAAGCCAGCTTGGGATCCACTTAACTACTTTGTGACCATGTCAGCTTGCTCCAGTTTGTTGGTTAGCCTTCTGAGTGAGACTGTATCAAAGGCTTTACTGAAGCCCAGATACAGCACATCCACTGCTGCCCCCAGTCTACTTCTCTTGTAACCCCGCTGAAGAATTCTATCAAATTTGTTTGGCATGAGTATCCTGATGTTAAGCCATGCTGCTCTGGGTCACGTTGCTCACTTGCTTTCAGGTAGTTCGTTACCCTTTCCTTAAGCAATGTCTCCACTATTTTCCCCACCACTGAGGTCAGACTTACTGGGTGGTAGTTTCCTACTACCTCCCTGCTACCACTCTTGTGCAATGGCACAACTGTGACCCTTTTCCAGTCCTGTGGTACTGTCCCCTAGTGAACTGTTAAATAGTTCAGCAAGTGGGGTGGCAAGTTCATCCCTAAGTTCTTTTAGAACTCTTGGGTGTATTCAGTCAGGGCCCATTGCCTTGTCCACCCTTATTTTAGACAACTCTTCACTGACCCTTTCTTTTGTAAAGGGGGATATGTCAGCTGCCCTGGTTTCGGGAACTGTCCTGGCTAGTGCTAGACCATTACCAGTGTCTTTCTGTGTGAAGACTGAGCAGAAGAATTCATTGAGAACTTCTGCCTTATCTTTTTAATTTTCCACCAGGTGTCCTTCCTTGTTTGCCAGCCATGTTATTCCTCTTCTGTTTATTTTTTCTCAAATGTATCGATAAAATATTTTGTCCTCCTTTTTCACTTCTTGAGCCAGTTTTTCTTTGGTCTGGGCCTTTGCCACCCCAGTAGCTTTCCCAGCTTCCTTGAGTTTCTTTCTGTAGGCGTCTCTATCCTTTTCAGACTTGTGGCAATGACGACTATGCCACTGTGAAGCATTCAAATTATACTTATATGCTGATTGCAGTGTCAGAAGTTATAAAGGGATTACTGTCAATAATCCCAAACAAAGGCAGTCGTCATGATGGCATCCCTAATAAATTATTATGACCAGGTTCACCCCTTGTTCTCTTGCCCATAACACAGATCATTTTAGTATGTCACTATCCTAGGAGTCCTCCCCACTGAATGGAAGCAGGCTAAGAGCGCCCCAATCCACAAAAGTGGTATGAAAAATGTAACAGATAATTATCATCCTATTTCCTTGCTCCCAGTGGTTACAAAAATCCTGGTGAAGCTCATAGCCACTCACATATATAGTATGTTTATATTGCCAACAAGAGGACATTAAACCAATATCAGTCTAGTTTCCATCTCCTGCTTAGTACCACCACTGCCCTTATAAAGCTAACAAATGATATCCAAACTGCCATGGAAAGGGGTCTTCTGACACGTGCCATGTTCACTGACCTGTCCAAGACATTTGACTCTCTAGACCATGATCTCCTACTAAACAAACTGAATGCTTTTTCCCTAAACAGTTCCATGATCAACTGGCTTAAAATTACCTCTCAGACAGGCAACATTCTGTATCCTTTAAATGGGTAAAATGGAAACCTGAGCTCATTTTTCAGGCATCCCTCAGGGTTCTGTATTGGATCCAAGTCTGTTTTCACTTTATATTAATAACCTTAACTGTGGGTCTGAGGATGTTTGCTGCTGTTTCTACTGAAAATTAAATGTGTAAGTTGGATAGACCTCAAGAAGCACATATTCATGGCAACAGTCATTTGCCAGCAATCTGCAGCATGATGGAGTCAAAATGATTAATTTTCTTAGACAAAACACCTGAGACCATACAGGAAAGTCAGCTACTGCAGAATCCTTTGACCAGGATCAAAACAAAAACTCAAAAGTCTACAAGAATATGAGGAGGGGTTGCAGAGGAGGGGGAAGAAGGTACTAACACAGAAAGACAGCAGAAAATGCACAACCTCAGGGGGAAGAGAATAACACAGAAAAAGATTTATTAGCCCATTTTTCATTTGTACCTACCCCAAAGGTAAATAAATTGGAAATATATTTGGATTTAAATAGATTTATCAGAAAGCTTGATCTGAAGAAATACTCTGCAAAAAAAGTATACTGCTAGAAGCATTAGAACCCTTTTAACTCCCACAATTCTAGTGAAACCCCCCCCCGTCCTCAAAATGAGCATCAGTGACTTCCACCAGGAACCTCAGAAAACCAAGAGTTAGAGTATGACCAAAAACCAGTTATGAAAACAGAAAACTGTAGTATCTGGTAAATCACATTATTTCCATCAAAACAACCTACCTATTGACGTGTGCATCTGAATTCTTTCCTACTCTGTTCTTTGCATTATATACCCTACTGCATTTCTCCTTGTGTACTGTATTAGTGTGTCAAGATGTATGCCAATAAAAAGACTAACTGAAAAACAAATACTTATGTGACAGCACGCACAGTACCTTGTTGGTACTTTATGTCCAAATTAAACTCAGTAAAAGCTCTAACCTATGTGTTGCCTATGCAGCTTGCACAGGTAAAATCAGGATAGCAATAATGAACCCTGTAGAAGGAACGATTATAGCAAAACCTGAATCAGAGCAGATGTCCCCCAAAAAAGTTAACTTTCAGATAACCGAGGAATTCACTGGAGGGTGTACACAGTGGTTAAAGCCCTATTAAAGCACCTGTATTGCAGGGGTGCCACAGTGCCCCTTGTAAGTGATTGCCTAAGCTCTTGGCATAGCAACAGAAGAGAGTGAAAGACATATGGCCCCTCCTGAGATAGCAGACAATTGTCTCTGAATACACTGCTGCCTGAGAAACAGCTAGAGAGAGAGATAACTTTGTCCAAATGGCAGCTGCAGCAAATATCTAGCAAAAAAAAAAAAATTAAAAATATAAAACTGAGCAAGAAGAGGAAATATGAGATGACTGGAAGGAGGAGAAACATATTGGGGACACTGTTTAGACAGCCTCCATCCCCTGAAGCCTGGGAAACATTGTAGTATGTGAGAACCAAGATGGAGTGGCACACTGTGACAGCACAGCACAAAACTGCAGAGGGACTTGTGCTTAGAGAAAGGTTAGACTGCTAATAATCCTGCCGTGGCTCTCCTAGTCAATACCAACACCAGGTGAAGAGACAGGGCAGTACACAGGAGTATGGAACTAGTAGCGTTAGTGCCAGCAGTACTGACAGTTCTGCTGTCAGTGCTACTGACACCACCTCCAACAGGTCCAAAATAGCCTGCAGATACCTCTGAATCACGGGATGTTGGTACCCCACGTCCAGAGGCCGCTGAGCACTATACAGCACAACATCAGCCAGAGCCACCACTGTTGTTACTGCCAGAGGGATAGATACCAGGGCTTTATATGGGACTGAACTTGGAGCCGTGGCTCCAAACCAAAAGACTGGCTACCAAATCAAGCATGGTGGTCACCACAGTACCACTCAAGAGCTTGCTAACAGTGGCAGGCCTAAGGGGGCCTGAGCACAGGGTTGCCAAATTAGTTTAAAATGAATGAAGTCAGACAGAGACAAAAATGTTTGAAAAAATACACACACATAAGAGCTCAACCATGATGAAGACTTAAAAAGGCAACCATGTTTAAAAGTGCTTGAATGAACACACAATCTCTAAACAAATATCATCTATAAACATTCTTAACAAAAAACATAAAGCACTTTACACAGAAAGAAAAACATGCAGGCTTAGGAGAGTTCTAGTGACCAGCTGATGCAGCAGAGTCCTTTTGGGTTAGACAACACCTCCTAGTCCTGGACCAGCTGCAGTCATGTGTACATGACATGATCTGTCCAAGAGCTATCTGCCCATATTATGTAATTCAAACATGCATCTGCATATGTCTGGAAAACCTAGATCATATTTTAAATGAACTAACATGTTTGTACATCTGTCCGGTCTGTGGTTGAATTGCATTTAAAAATTGCTGCAAATTTGGCTTGCATCAAGGACTTATTAAAAACAGAATTTGCATCAAAGAACTCATAACAAATGGAGTTTGCATCTTTTCTTGATGAATCACAGCAACTTGTGAATTTTTGTCATCACAAATGGATGCATTTTCTCTGCATTTTTGAAAATCCAACAAAAGAGTTTATCTTAACACTAAGGGCCTGGTCCACAAAAGTATTGCACCCCTTCTACATATACCAAGAGCCAAGAAAGATATATGTAGGGCTCCAACCAAGCATGCTACACATATGCAGGGAAGGGCATCCACAGTGTTAGATATATGCCCCCTCTGAACCTGATCCCAAACCTTCTAAGTGTGTACATGGGTGGCTGGGTTAGGGCTAGCACAGAAGCCAGATGTACATCCCCATGATACATAAAACCTTTTCTATAACAGATCACTTGTGCAGGGTCAAACAGCAGAATGCAACCCAGGAGGCTGCAGTAAGATCAGCCTACACTGCATAAAAATCCTCCTGTCCCTCTGCAGACTTCTCTGGGCCACAAACTGCCCCATTGTCAGTTGCCACCAGCCTTCCAAGCTGGCTTGAAGGGCTGGGGCCATTGGTTTAACTTTTAATTTTTATTGGGTTTTTGTTTGTTTATTTGCTTGCTTTTCTTGTAGTAAAACTGCTTTTCTGAAATCAGCAGTCCTTTGAGGACTCTCATATCCCACAATCCTGTGCTCCAATCAGAGTTATCCACTCTGGTGGCCTGTTGTGCACCTTATTAAATGTCCCTTATCGTGTCCTGTTCTTCGCTCAACATGCCCCCTGGCCCCTCCATGCTGGTGTCTACAAATGGCATAGGACAGGGGAAGGGAGGCCAGGCTCTGTAAACTGCACATCTAGCATGCCACTCCACAAGCATGGAGTTCTATGGCCTGTATATGCACCTTTGGCAGCCAGCTTTGTGGATTAGGCCATAAGTGATCACTGACTGATACCTCTGATGTATTATATTTTATTTGTAGTATTGTCTTTTCAATGAATGTGTAATAATTTTGGTGTTTCTCTGGTTTCTGGCAAAGCCCAGTAAATATTGTCACACCTAAACTAATCAATGTCGACTGTGAAATAATTCCTATGCTTTAAAAACTTTAAAGACCAGAGTTCACCATGTTTTATTGGTGCACAATGGTCTTTATGCTCCCTTTGAATCTACAGAAAGCTTGCACTCATCATTGGTTTATGACTGATGGGGCCACAAATGATTTTACACCGCCTACATGAACAATTGTGAATGCCCTGGAACAAGGGCAGGGACTGCAATATATAGCAGGTGCACAGTTACTACCTTCTGTAGCCAGGCAGTACTCCTGTCCATCCAGCTGTAATGGAGGCTGCAAGCTAAGTGTCCTACCATGTGATCAGGCAGGAGAAGCACCACTGTATGCCAGGACAAGTACATGGTAGGGCAGAGTACCTAGGAGGATAGTATCACTGGATGGATCATGGGCAATGGGGAATGGAGTAAAATGAAGACACTGGGAAGCTACAAGGGGAACCATTGATGTTGTAAGATCTGCGTGGCTAGGTGCAAGTGATGAAAGGGTACACTTGATCCCAATGACTGTTGTGAGAGTAATAGGTCACAGGGTGGATGCCTGGCACCCCATAAGCATTGTTATGCACCATAGCATTGCAGCATGCATAAAGTGTGCCATGTCTAATGCTACATACACACTGCTTATATGTCCAGTTGCTGGGATGTTAGTGAGCGCAATCCCAAATTTACACTCTACTCCACTCACTAGTGGGTAGACTCTGTCCCCCTGCAGTATGAATGTGTGCCCGATCATAGCAGTTTTGAGGCTGTGTACAACATAACAGGCACAAAGCACATGTATAGCGTATGGTTAGTGTTTTTTACCTAATGAAATTTAACTCTTGTAAAAAGCTGTTGTACCATTGATCTGAAGTCAGTGTACTGTTGCATCGCTGAGGTCATATCAATAGTACAACAGCCTTCTAAAAATAGAACTGTATACCACTGTTTCCATTTAAAAGTACTTTGTCTTGGGCATCTAAACATAGCAGAGCCAGCAGTTAACCCTTGTGTCTCCGCTCAATGGCATTTTTTTAAACAACCCCACCCCTACATGCTTTAAACCCGCCAGGCTTCTCCCAAATGAATCAAACTGTTCTTCCCATAATATCCACTGTCATTGCTTATCCCTCCCCCAAAAAGCACAAACTGCCAGATTGTATTTTGTTACATTTTGTGATAACCCACACTGAACTCATCTACATAGTACAACACCCACAGGGAAAGGAATTAATACTATAAACTGGAAAGTGATCGTTCCACTATACAGATCATGAGTGAGACAACAGCTAGAGTACTGTTCAAGACTCTGGAGTTCAAACATTCACAAAATCAAAGAGAGTGGAAGCAGTACAACAAAGGGCAACTAAAATGATCCAGGGAATGTGGGAAAACACATATGAGGAGAGGCTAAGAGTTTTTGATACGTACACTAAGGGAAAGGACTGCAGGACGTTTGTTCTACTGTCAACTGGTCAGGTTCAATTGTCGTTGTAACCTGTCTGAGTCAGCCCGTTTAATCTGCCGCTTGTAGAGAAGCTTTGTTGCACTTAGTTTTCCCGCCCAACCCCTTCATTGTGATTTACTATTACCAACTCCATGTTGCCAAGGATCACCACATCAGTGAAACTGGGTGTCAAAAGAATTTTAAAGGAACATGAGATTTAAACCCAGACTTTCAGGTTCACAGCCTAGTGCATTAACCACTACATTATGCTGGCTGCTGCCTAGCAAGCCTGTGGTTAAACACATATGTGACAGTAACTGATCCCAGACCATTTCAGCTGGAAGGAGAAACTGGTCTCAGAGCAGGTCGCACGAATAGTGGTCTAAGACCAGGCAGCTCTGAAACTGGTCTTAGATCAGGCTGGTCCCAGACCAGGCTCATCTCAGACCAGGTTGCTCAGAAACTGGTCTCAGACCAGGCTGATCCCAGATCAGTTTTCAGGGGAACAGTCTTCCTACACTAGGGAAAGGGGCAATATGACTAAAACTTAGTTACAAGTGATTAACAATATGACTACCAAATACCTATTCACCTAAAGTAAGAACAGAGAAACATAGAAGTTGTTGGCAGATAATGACCTCTTGGCCCACCTAGTGTGCCCAGTTTACCCTGCCTACTGTGTCACCGCAGACCCTACTTGATCTCTGGTCATTTCCTCACCTTGCCTTACTACCAAGGTACCCTTGTATCTGTCCCATGTGTGCTTGAATCCCGTCACCATTTTGACACCCTCCACCACCACTGGAAGGCTGTTTCAGGCATCCACCACTCTCTCCATAAAGAAGTATTTCCTCACATTTCTTCTGAGCCACCACCCCCCTCCAATTTCATAGTGTGACCACTTTTCCTCGAGCTTATTTTTATATGGAAAATGCTGCCTTCCTGTATCTTATTAATATGTGTTAGATATTTGAATGTTTTGACCATATTCCCCTTTTCCTCCTCTCCTCCAGAGAGTATATATTCAGTTCCTTGAGTCTCTCCTCGTAGGGCTTTTTGATGCAGGCCCTGCACAATTTTGGTAGCCTTCTTTTGTACCGCTTCCACTTTATTAATGTCCTTCCAGAGGTGGGGCCTCCAGAACTGGACACAGTGCTCAAGGTGGGGTCTTACTATTGATCTGTACAAGGGTAATATTACCTCTTTCTTCCTACTGGTGATACGGCTCCCTATGCACCCAAGCATTCTGCTAGCCTTCCCCACTGCATTATCAAACTGTTTGGCTACCTTCAGGTCATCAGAAATGATTACCTCCAACTTCCAGTGATGTCAAGGACTGGTTAGGCAGCTAGACCTTTGAGCTCTGCTCACACTCTGTAAAAAAAAAACTCCTCAAATGTGCACAAAACCTGCACAAAATTCACCTAACTGTCCAGAGGAGGTACTCAAAGGGATTGTGACACCAGATCCAAAGCAACACCATGAAAAATGGAAGTAGATGACAGGGGATTGTTGCCAGTACCATCCCGTCCCAACAACTAGATGTGGGGCCTAAATACGATACAGAGGAGGAGGCCCAACAGTTATCGCTGTGGAGATTTGAAACAATCCTGATAGAAATCTGGGAAATGAGAGCAGAAAATAAAACAGAATTCAAATAAATTAATCAGAAGCTGACTCGGTTAGAGTGGAGAGTCCAAGAAATTGAGGACCGCATTTCAACAACCGAGGATAATAATCTGCATCTGGGAGAAGTGGTCCAGGCTCCCTGCACTCATGCTGCCAACATGGAAAACAAATGCTTAGATTTGGAGAGCACAGCCTGCTGTGTCAATCTGCAGATGTATGGATTAAAAGAGGGTGCTGAAACTGAAAATATGGCAGACTTTCTTTTGGATATGCTGGCTTGCTGGGGAACATGCTGGAGCTACCAACAGGATATGAGCTACACACAGAATGTGCTCACAGGGCCCTGCAACCAAAACCAAAAGACCCACAAGCCAGACCATGATCGATTGTATTAAAATTTAATAACTACAAAACAGACGAGGATATCCTCAGTAGAGCTTGGCAAAAAAAAAAAGTTAAATACCTGGACAGTCAATTATTTTTTTACCAGGATTATCCTCCAGACATACAGAAACAATGTCTTGCCTATTCTGCAATGATTGAGGTGATCCAAGCAAAATAAATCCATATATAGACTCCATTCCCTGCAAAATTGAGAGTTTTCTGTAAAGAGGGACCAGAACTGTACTTAACTCCACAGGAAGCCCATGGTGCTGTAGCTAGGAAGGGTACAGAAGTACCAACAGATGGCAGGAAAACCTTGCAAAAGCTGAAGGACTTTACCAATGACTGGCAGGAGGTGTCTAAGTGGAGAGCTGGATCACTGGGCCCATAGTCGACTTCTGCCACCTTAAAAGTTACCCAGGATTTAATGAAAAGACTCCCCGCGGGTGTCGGATGGTGAATTGGGGCAAGAGGATGATTGAAGGTCATGGTGGAGTTTGTTCCTGTTTGATTTTCTGACTCTAACCTTAATGGGGAGTTGGATTTAATTAATGGACCTGAAGGCTGCTTGGTCTGGGTGATATAAGCAAGAGGGGGAGTAGAACTGCTCTCTCCATGGCTTCACTTGGGCCAGCTACATGATCCTGGATTTTGATCCTTACAGTTTAATACCCCTACCCGACTAAATCCTACGTGTTGAACTTTGGGACTTGGTATGGCTCATAAGTGTGTTTCCTCTATATATTTCTTGATTTTTATTATATGAAAAGGATGCTAGACCCTGATTATAATACCCTCAGATTATGCTGCTTATCAGTTTAGCTAATCTTATAAAAATTGGGTTTATACAAAACTGTTTAATTGCAATGTTTATGCAATCAGCAGGGGGTCTCTTTGCTTAAGGCCAGAAAATAACTACATTGAGAGTTTGCTTTACGGGCAAGCAGGGGTAAGCCTTCCTTAATATGGTTTTCTGTTGGATTGTATTAGAATAAAAAGGGTGAAAAAAGACTGAAGGGAATGGGGGGGGCTTTAACCCCCATAAGGGATCCCAAGGCAGGGATTCAGGTCTATGTACTACTCTGTGCATATTCCTCTCTCAGCATAAAAATGGTCAGTGCACATGAAGATGGGGGGATGGGAGGCAATGTGTGGTAATGTACCCCCACTCCTACATTTTTACAAAACTGTCACAAGCGCTGCTGGCTTTTTTGAGGAAAAAAGAGATGTTTCATTACAGTTCCTGATAAAGGTACTTTAACAGAAAATAGCAGATGATGCAGGGCATGAAGCAAGAGACTTGTCGCATTAAACATTGTTTACCATTTGGACACTCAAGATTGGGCTCCCTCACTCTCTGTGTGTACTGGGTTAAATCTGGACATTATATTCTTTTAGAAGTTGAGCCTGTTTCTTCAACTAGGGTTTCTGTGAGATGGTCCCATAACTTGGGGCATACAAACCTCTCTTGCCACTTCCCTCTCAGCATAGCCTTAGAAGCTTGCTGAGGAGAGAGAATAGGGGTCTGAACCTATAGACCTCCAACCTTGGAAGTGCACTTCTAATTTGTAGAATAGTTCAATTTTTTTTTACATGTTGAGTTGTCTAAAGTTTTTATGGTTGTTACTAGAGTTGTGTCTGTCATCTCTCACCAGGTCTGGGTTCCTTATGAGTCACCCTATGGAGAAGTGACACAAGCCTGGGGAAGTTGGAGTCAAAAAGAAAAAAGGGAAAAGAGCACCAGGATAAATGTGGTGCTGTATGCAATCCAAACAACAGAAGAAATTAAGTACAAGCACACGCACAGCACAATCAAAGCGTCTTGTGGATAAAAAATTCCAAATTTTATTGTAGACCAGGACGTACACTACATAGACTGACGTTTCACTTGGCTGGCTGCCAAGCTTCTTCAGAGTAAATGATACCTTACAGGTGCTTTGCTTAAATATTCTAGCCACCATGTCATGTGATTTGTATACACCAATGTAAATACAGCACCATTCATGCACTAATTAATTGACAAAACTTTTAAAGAGACACAGTATATATCCATTGTTCCCATATTATTGCTAAGAATCACCTTAAATATACAACACTGTACTTGGTAACCTCAAATGAAATATTACATAAATTTATACATATAAATATCCATAATACATATATACAATATAAAATGAGGTGACCAGGCATAATTACTTAGTAAAAAAATATTTTTTTTATATAAATGAAAGTGCATGTGTTAGGGAGAACAACACCTGTTAAATGATTATTTTATTTTTTCTAAATATTTAATACGCAACCCACTTCACAATTATATTATTGTGAGTTATTTATTTCACTTGGAACATATGGCTGTATTCACTTGTTTAAAGTACTTTTTAATTTATAAATTTTCCAGGATCCATGATAATGGTGCCTGTAAATTATTTGTACTTCTTTAAAAAAGCAGCAAGTTCAATACTGTCATTAAGACCCTTATTTGTACATACTCCTAAAGTGTAAATCCAAAAACTCTCTCTTTGGCCTATTTTTTTGTTTAGGTCTCCACCTCTTGGTCCTAATGAAACTAGTTCCAAACCCAAAAAATTGAAGTTATGGTTACTTGGACCACATTTTAAAATATGTCTGGCTATAGCATATGAGGCATCACATCTTTCCACTGCTCTCACATGCTCACCAATTCTAACTTTTCATTTGCATACGGTCCATCCAACATAATAGGTGCCACACTCACATGTTAACAGGTATATCACACCTGTACTATTACATGTGATAAAATCATGCAATTCTACACTGTTTCTAGTGACCGGATGTTTAAAGGCTTTGAAACAATTGATATATTTGCAGTACACAATTCCCACATCTGTGTGTTCCTTTTGGTTTTGATGTCAACACTGTTTGCCTATCTTTTATGTTGTAGCCTACTATGTTGGATACCACATAATCTTTGATACTTTTACACTTCCGATACACAACATTAGGTCCACTTTTAATTGTCCCTTTCAGTTTTGGTTCTAGTTCCAAAATGGACCAGTTGTTAACTATAATTTGTTTTATTTCATGTGCTTGACTAGAAAAACTAGTGGTGAAGGGACAGTCAATTTTAGGTTTAACATCCCGTTTGTATATTAAAGTCTCTTTTCTATCTAGCCTATCTACCTTCCTAATGGCTGATGCTATACTACTATTACTGTATGTAAGTTGGAGTACATATCTGAAAAGCTCATGTTTACACAATGGCACAAATGAATACATCTTTTTTATCATATAATGTACATGGTCTCACCAATCCAGTGAAAAGAAATAAGATTCTGTCCACAATTAAAAATATGGGGCCAGAATTTATTCTTCTACAAGAAACACATCTATCTAAAAGGGGAACATAAATAAGTTGGCAAAATTTGGTTTTGCACATGTCATCGCCACCTCCTGCAAGAAGGGTCACAGGAGGGTAACAGTGGTGCTGATCCCTACCCAAGTCCCATTCAAGCTAAGAGACACTCTAATGGATCCAGAGGGATGCTACGCCCTTATAATGGGGATATAGTATGGGCAGATGATAATGCTTGCCTCAATCTATGCTCCTCCGGGTTCTGACTATCCTTATTATAGGGGGATGATTATGAAAATTACAGAATGGGTGGAAGGCACCTTGATAACTAGGGGTGACTTAATTCTGGTCCTGAATGAACATTTGGACACCACATCCCTGGTCAAATGCTCAGATTGTAGGGTGGCTCATAAGGTCAGTAAATTACTGATGGAATTGGGATGGGTAGATGCTTGGAGACACAGGCATGGACAGCAAAAGGATTTTACATATTACTCAACAATATGCAAAACCTATACTAGGCTGAATTACTTTTTTATTCCTAAAGAGTCTGTTTTTCAGCTCAGAGAGGCAGTGATTGGGGATATAATACTGTCAGATCATGCCCCTGTCTCCTTAAAGATGACTTTGGGGCAATCCAAGAAAACTACCTTCTGGCGTTTAAATTTGTCTCTTTCACAATACCAGGAGACCCAAACCCTTATAACAGACACTATAAAAATGGCTCTGGAGATGAATGATACTCTGGAAACCCCCTGGCTACTTTATGGGATACCATAAAACCTATTGTGAGGGGTAAAGTTATATTTATATCTATATCAACTCATAGTAAGAAATGAAGGGAGGTGCGAAGACTCTTATTACAATCTCATATAGCTAATTTAGAAGCCTTGCAGAAGAGTAAACATGATCCTCAATGAGAAAAAGAATTGACTGCCATCAGAAAAGAACTTAATGCCTTTTTAGATTACCAGGTAGAGCAAAACCTGCTCTACTTAAAATGTTATTATGAGGGTGGCCCATAAGCTCTCAGGTTATTGACTAATAGGCTCCATCAACGGAAAGCAAGGGCAACAATTACTAAAGTTTTCTACCCTCACACTAGAGCTGCCCAGTATGCCACCTTAGACATTGCATCTGCATTAACAGAATATTACCAAATTTTATATACAGCGGACACCTCCCCTGACAATATCAGTCTGATGGAATTTCTAAACATTTTACACCTCCCCAGATCCCCCAAGGGGAAGCACAGTGGCTGATTTCCCCCATTTGCTGTTCTGAAATAAATGCCGAAATTGCATGGCTGAAAACAGGAATGTGTCTGGGGACCGATGGGTTCCCTGGGGAATTTTACAAGCGCTTTCGGGATTCATTATTCCCATTATTGCACAGGGCCTACAATGCAGTTTTAAATCCAGATGATAGGACGGCATCAGCTAAGATGACCCCTCTTGGACACAGGTGATAGTTGCAATGCTATGAAACCGGACAGAGACCCAACAAATTGTGCATCATACTGTCTGATTTTGATCTTAAACACGGACTATAAAACACTAACAGGTATAATTACTAGGAGTTTGGAAAAAATCATACCTCAACTAATTCATATTGACCAAACAGGTTTGTCCCTGGCCGCCAAACTCAAGATAACATCCGTCAAGCAATACACCTCATAGATCACCTCACTCAAACTAATCAATCCACCCTATTGATGAGCCTTGATGCTGAAAAAGCCTTAGATAGGATACAGTGGCCCTGTCTACAGGCAGCCTTTATGGGCTTTGGATTCCCCAGCAAATTTTGTCAATTTATTTCCAAACTATACCATTCCTCAATGGGATGTGTGAGATTGAATAGACACATTGCTAAGTCCTTTAGGTTAGAAAGGAGGACCAGGCAGGGATGTCCCCTTTCTCCCTTGCTTTTTGCCCTATATATTGAGCCCTTAGCCCAAGCCATACATTTAAACCCTAAAATCTGGTGAATATGGGTGGGGGAAACAGAGCATAAGATAGGATTGTATGCAGATGATGTTTCCCTTTTTCTTGGGGATCCAGACATGTCTCTCCCAGAAATGTTGACTCAAATCCACACATTTTCAGGTATATCAGGCTATCTCCTTCATACCTCTAAAACAGAGATTTTATCATTTTTTTTACTTGGCCACACCCCAACTAAGGGTTATATATACAATGCATTGGGATATCACCAGGATGAAATACCTAGGCATCTACTTGGTGCAGACCACCTCCACTCTATTTAAAGATAATTATCCCAAACTGGTTAAAAAATATACAGAATGACTACAAGCAGTGGACTCTTCTCCTGTTATCATTACATGCTCGGGTACAAATGGCAAAAATGAATGCCCTGCCAAGATTTGTATATCTTTTTCAAAGTGACCCCTGTATTCTTCCCCAACAGGAGTTAGTATCTTGGCAGAGACAACTGTTAACTTTTATGGGGAACTCTAAAAGGTTGAAGATAAGGTGGTCTACCGTATACCTATCAAAACAACGGGGGGGGGGGGTCTTGCACTGCCATACCTAACCGGATACTGAGTAGCTGCTCAAATGAAGACTGCTTCTGTGGCAGAACCCCGCAATAGTTCTCACATTGCAAATCGATAGACCTGGCTATACCTCAGGACCCTTCCCCACAGGCACTGCCTTTTTATCTGAATTTGATATCTAGAAAAAGGGTGGAACAACTAACTGGGATTCAGGCAGCCCTGGATGGTTGGAGATGGGGCACTAAGCGGGAATGAACAGCTGTTTCACTTTGGAGATATAAATGGCGGGCCTGGGATAAACAATTCCCAATGGCCGGACTAGATCCATGGTTTTAAACATCAGACATGTTTGAGTTTTCACTCTCCATGGCAACTCATGCAGGGCACCACAATCCTTACATTTGATACAGTGGCCCAGAGGTATAATTTAACCCTAGCAGATAGATGTTGCTACTACCAGCTCAGAAATTATGTTACTGTGCATCTTAACAACCCCGCAACTGTAAGAGAAATGGATGCTTCCCTACTTCCCTCTGAGGCAATATGGATGACTCCTACAGCTAATGGTGCTATTACCTTACTATATACAAATTATATAGCTGACCAGAAAACTACAACAAAGCATATTAAATCAAAATGGGAAGGAGAACTGGGCATACAGTTGCCACAAGGTGCATGGTCTTAAAATGTGGCCAGCTGTCTGGACAACCTCCTCATCCTCAGGTTGGAGGGAATGCTTATGGAGGGTATGGATTAGGTATTTTCTCGTCCCAAAATTTCAGGCCAAATCTGATTCGTCTAAATCCATTGATTGATGTAGAGGGTGCAGAGACATGCGCTACACATATACACATCTTCTGGCTATGTCCTCAGTTAAAGACATATTGGGAGGCGGTGGTCACACGTATTAAACATATCTTGATAGTGGGGGAGGGAGTGGTGGGCCCTGCACATATAGTTTTGGGAATATAACCAATTGAATTAAAGGGAAAAGAGGCCAAATAAATATGGCATATATTAATAGCAGCTGCCTTAAAAGTGATTACTTGACGCTGGTTGCAGCCCATACCACCTGAGGAAAAAGATTGGATTGCAATAGAACTACTAATGCAAGAAATGGAGTGTATGACATACAGTATGCTCTGCAACCTAGGCTAAAAGCATATATTAACTGATGGACATGTTGGAAACTTTATGCAGCAGACAATTTAACATAATCATTTAATTTTATACTACGTGTTCTTTTCTATGAAATCATAGGAGTGAGACCTTTTCACCATGTTAATTCATTGAAGTATAATTCTTTATTGAACTTTTGTATTTATGAGATTTATGATATATCCTTTCCACCTTACCCCTCTGTTATTTTAGATAATTAATAGCATTTGTATAGAAAGAACCAAATAATATACATGGGGAGGGTGATATTTGCTCCTTTTATTTCTCAGATCAACTGTCAGAAATATGGGGAATTACTCTTAGTCTAATTACTGTTTGAATGAAAGAAGTTTATATGAGTATAGAGTTGCATAAAAATTAAGTAGCAGTGACCTGGGGGGATGGGGGAATAACAGCTTATAAATTACAAATTTTTAGTTCATCTTTTTAATAATTTCAGTTATCTTTATTTTTACTAAGATGAGTGAAAAATAGATTTCCTTGTATACAAAATGTTAAATATAATATTTTAAAACATACATATAGAAGCTGTGCAGATTCTTTAATGTTCAGAATCTTAAATTTGTAAAGAAGTATTGGTTTAAAGATTTCTGTAAGCTGAGTGACTTTAATAGAATTTGTATGTGGACTTGTACAACATTCTGGATTTCAGTAAAAGGAGTATAAAAAAAAGAAATGATTACCCCCTGGTCCATTTCCTGTTGGGTGGTTTCCAATTCTTCCCCTCCTGATTGGTACATAGCCCCCAGGTTTCTGTGCCCCAAGTTAATGTTTTGCACTTTTCTGCATTGAAACCTAGCTGCCAAACCCTTGACCTTTCTTCCAACTTTTTCAAATCATCCCTCATTTTTTTCCACCCCCTGGTGTGTCTACTCTGTTGCAGATTTTTGTATCATCCATGAACAGGCATGCGTCACCTTCTAACTCTTCCACAATGTCGCTAATGAAGACATTGAAGAGGACCGAACCTAATACTGAACCCTGAGGCACTTCACTGGTCACCTTGCCTTCTCCAGAGTGGACACCATTTACCACCACCCTCTGACTCCTGTTGCTGAAACAATTTCTTATCCAGTTTATAACTTTCTGACCCACTCCCAGACTGGCCAGCTTGTTCACCATTCTTCTGTGTGGAACAGTGTCAAAGGTCTTACTGAAATCCAAATAGGCCACATCCACCACTCCTCCCTGATCCACTACTCTGGTCAACTAGTTGAAGAACTCAATCAGGTTTGTCTGGCAAGACCTCCCTCTATGAAATCACGTAGCCTTGGATCCTGTAATCCACTGGTTACAAGGAATTCCACTATCCTTTCCTTCAGCAGTGTTTCCATTACTTTGCCCACTACCAAAATCAAGCTAATAGGTCTGTAATTTCCTGCCTCCTTCCTGTTCCCACTTTTGTAAAGTGGAACCACATCTGCCCTCCTCCTGTCCCATGGAACTGCCCCTGTTTCTAATGATAAATTGAACAGGGTTGTCAGCGGTGCAGCCAGTACCTCTTTGAGTGCCTTATTATTCTGGGGTGCATCCCATCAGGTCCCATTGTCTTGTTTACATTTGATTGTGCTAGTACCTTGAGGACTTTCCATTCTGTAAAAGGACTGGTGTACACCTCCCTATCATTTATGCCCTTGTCCCTTATTGTTGGCCCATCACCTACCCCTTCTTTTGTAAATACTAAACAAAAGTATTTGTTCACTATATCTGCCTTCTTTGGGTCATCCTCCTCCTCCTCCTCACAAACCCCTTCTTCCCCTTTTATCCTTACTATTCCCTCTTTGGTCTTCCTCTTCTCACTTATATATCTGAAGAGAGATGTATCACCTTCTTTTACTGTTTGGGCAATATTCTCCTATGTTTGTTCCTTTGAGTGTCTAACTGCCTTCCTTGCCTCCCTTTGTTTCTCCTAGTAGTTTTCCCTGTCCTTCTGCTGTGTCTTTTTGTACTTTCTATATGATAGTTTTTTTACTATTACTTTTTCTGCTATGTCTTTTTTTTCTTGCCTTTGTTAACCTGCTTGACAGAGATTTGTTGCTTTTTCAGAGCCATCTCTTTATTTTTGCCCATAATTCCTCGATTCCCCCCAGATCCTCTATCCCTGCCAGAGTGTCCCTGAGGAATTCTCCCATTTTTCTGAAACTGGCCCTCCTAAAGTCCAGTACCCCATTCTTAGTGTGGCTCAGTTCCATCCCAGTCTTCATATTGAACCACACTGTACGGTGATTGCTGGATCCCAGGTTGTCACCCACCATGATGTCAGCAACACTTTCTCCGTTTGTCAGTACCAGGTCCAGTAATTCCCCCCACCCCATGAGTGAGCTTCTTAACTAGTTGCCTGAGGAATACCCCTTGCAGGTAGTCTAGGATGTCCCTACTTCTGACTGTTGCTGCAGTTGGCAGGCTCCAATCCACATCAACTACATTGAAGTCCCCTACCAGCAACACCTCCCCTTTACATGCAATCCTTTGGATGGCTTCAATCATCTCCTTAACCACCTCTACCACTTGTGCTGGAGGTCTGTGGATGACTCCCATGTGCAGAGTGGCCCCATTGCATGTTTCCAGGGTGATCCACAGTACTTCAGCTCCTCCCTGCTCTCCCTGTATTTCTGTTGCTTAATTTGTTCCAAACATAAAGAGCCACTCCTCCCTCTTTTTTACCAACCCAGTCTTTTCTAAACAGAGTATACCCTGGTATGGCCACATTCCAATCCTGGTTTTCACTGAACTAGGACTCAATAATTGCAACCATATTCAGGTCTACTTCTGCCATGGTGACCTCTAGGTCTGCAGTCTTGTTGCCTAGACTTCAAGCATTTGCACACATGGCTCTCCAGATTGTGCTGCCACCCCCTCTTGTTTCCCATTTGCTCCCCTTTCTTTCCTCCATTATCTATATCATTATCAATCTTTCCTTCTGTCCCCCAGATTCTTTTGTATATGGTTCTTTTTTGGGTTTCATCTCCTCAGGATTCCCCGTCCTGATCTTGTTTGCGTGTGGGGGGACAATTTATGTCTCCCTTCATTTTTCTGCCTCCCCCCTTGGCTAGTTGAAATGCTGGCCAATGTAGCATTTAAATCATTCCCTGAGGACCACCATTCCCCTCCTGGATGGATGCAGGCTATTGCCCCTGCACAGGCCCTTATCCATCCAAGTGGGGCCCCAGTCCCCAATGAAGCTGTAATCCTCTTCTCTGCACTATTCCTTCAGCTATGCATTGAAGTTCCTGGTGCGGAGAATCCTGTCCTCCCCCTACTGTAGACAAGTAGCACTTCCAAGAAGGTCACAGATCATGCCACCTGCCTGAGACCCCTTCCCAATTCCCTGAACTCCTCCTGAGCTATTGCTGGCTCATCCCTAGCCAGGTCTTTAGTCCCCAGATGGACAATGATGTCTAGCTCTCCCTCCCTTCCTGCTGCTTCAGCAATCCTTTGGATCTTCTTTCTTTCCTTGTGAGCCATGGCATCAGGAAGGCACCAAACCTCCCTCTTCTCATCCTTACCTGTCCTTAACTCTATCCCCCTCACTATGGAGTTTTCCACCAGGATTTGCTTCCTCCTTCTCCTCCTCCTCCTTCTCCTCTGGGGTCCTCTGCCATCCCCCTTGGGGTCTCCTCTATAGAGGACCCACACATCCACTCAGGTCACTACTTCAGTTTTCTCTGTGGGATTCCTGCTCTGCCGGCATGGTATAGGAGTTTTTCAGTGGAACCAAGTGTGGGATGTGCCTATGCTCCACCATGTTAACCCTCCCTGAGCCCACTGTTGTCCAGCTGCTCCTGCTTCTGGACAACCTCTGAGGTAGCAACAATGAAATAGCAGGTCCTTGCATGGGGGAGAGGGTCATCTGAACCCAAGCCAACTCAGTCTTGTGTCTGGCAACCTCCTCCTTCAGCCCAGAGAGGTGCATGCAAATAGGGCAGCAATACAGCCTCCAGAAAGTCTCCACAAAAATTGCCACCCCTCAGCCACTGCACTGCACCACGCCCATCAACGTATACTACATGCTTTCTCTGTTGTTTTACCCCTTTATATTCCCTTTATTACCCTACCCTATATAAATAGTTTTCATTGACCCCTAGGTTTTTGTTAGTTTTGAACTTCTAGTGTAGCTTAGCCCTGTATAGGGTGCTACACGTTTTTTTCTTACCTGATGCCTTGTGGCTGTAGACACCTGCTTACCTCTTTTGCCTACTCACAGTGGGCCCTATGCATTAATGGGTGGGGGTATGCACCAAAGGCACATATCCCACCCGCATAGAGCATCACCTGCAGACAGGTGTGTGCCAGCGCTATTCACCACTGTGTGCCATCTGTCCAAGGCACAACCTTCCAACATGTAGGACTCCTCAGGGTGGCCAGGGTGGAGCCACGGACCCGGACAGGCATTCATTCAGATGCCCAGTCTGGGTCACTCATTGGATCCCTTCTGCACAAAGGCATGTGTCGGCAGTGTGCCCCACAGATGTATGACAACTGGCAGCAGTGGTGGTGAGTGGAAGGTAAAGCCACCAGCCCATTGGGGCTGTGCTACTGGAGTGGTGTGCGGGGACAGGGTGGGGAGTCTGTTGGCAGTATGGTGGGGGATGTACCCCTCACCTTAATCCCTTCTGCAGCAATGAGAGGCTGGTGATGGGGGTTTCCCAGCAGTGCCATTGGGGTGTGGGATGGCAGCATCCTTTGTTCAGTACCCTGTATGGGTGTGTTTGGAGTGGGGGGTGCCTGGTAGGGGCCCTGCACCAATGTGTTCAGGGGCAGGTGGAAGCAGTGCAGGTGGGTTGGTTATCTGTCCTGTCCCGGTGAAGTCCTGATGGTTGCATGGGGAGCATAGGAGACTTACGGCAGGGTTCTCCCTGATGTACCCTGTGCCCCTCCACACACCTGTGGCTGGCACTACCTGCCTTTGTGCATGCTGTGTAGTGCTGGCACACCCACAGCCCCCCCCCGGCATGGTGTGAACTGCATACGCAAGAGGATCAGTGCATTGGTCCTGCACATTCCCCTTATTGCATCCCTCATGGGGGCACATATGGTGTGTAGTGGCTACATGCCCCAGACATGCACACATAGCCACTCTGCTCCAATCGAGCATAGGGCACAGTTTGCAGGGCAGAATGTGCAGCCACTGGCTGCCTCCCTTCTAGCAGACTCCCCTGTGTTGTCCTTTGCACTGCAGTCCTAAGTGCAGGGGTCTGCAGCATGGAGGTCCACTTGAGGGATACTTCTTTATATATCAGGCAATGGCTGATTGGCTCACTTAAGGAGAGACCTGATTGGCTGTTGCAAGTGAGTCTTTATATAGCAATCCTAAACTAATCTATAGTCAGAAATGTGACTCATCAGCCCCTCCTCCAGTTATCACCTAGCTGAGGCCCCAGGCCAAACAATTCTCACCCAGCCCTCAAACTACAGGGCAAGACACAGCTCTTTATTGTGGCCCTTAAACATCTACTACTGTGGCTGTTCTCAATTTACCCTACAAACAGTAATAAAGACACCTTTTCAACAAGTTTCCCTATAACTTGTCCCACTCATATTGTCTCAAAAAGTCTCTTCAGTTTATTTCTGTGAGCAAAACACACAGACTCACACATACATGGGGGAACACACTGAAACTGGACAGGGTGGTTTCAAAAGGGCCATCTAAAAATATTTTTTTATTGAAAGAGTGGTGAACAAATGGAATAGTCTGCCTGAAGTAGTTGTGAATGCAAAAACAGTGGATGTCTTCACAGCAGTCTGGGAAAGGCACATTGGTACAGTTAGAGACGGTTGAGGGGAGAGGTAAGGGGGGGATGGCCACTATAGCCTACATAGGGTAGATAGTTAGGACTGGCAAACTGGATGAACCACTGTGCCTTTTTCTGTCATAACTTTTTCTATGTTTCTATGTAAGGAGCCATCACTGGACCTGTTATAATTGAGTAAATAAATGGAATAGCGATGCACAGTTCTGGACACTAGTTTTGTTTATTTATTTAGTTTTTGTTAACTGGGTGGATGCTTTAGACACAGAAGTGACTATTTTCAGGCACGACCCAGGAGGTTACAAAGTTACAGTTTGAAAAATGACAGAATACAGCAATCTGGATAAGAAACAAAAAGTACAAAACATGGAAAAAAAAATACAGTTGTAACCCCCTTGTCACCTGGGGTTACTAGAATCCCACTCAGATCTAGTGGCAGGCAGGGAAAGGCAGCCTGTGAGACACCAGTTAAATGGGTTTCACACTGTCTCACTCTGTCAGTCTCAGCTGAGCTGGAGGGATGACATCACCATAGAATTCTCACAGCAGCATATGCCACATTGGAATGCTGCAGCAGGGGGTTAGCTGTAGAAGGTTGGGGATTTCAAGTCAGTCTTCAGCCACACTCCAGAGAAGGAGAAGGAGGTGTGCTGCAGTTGGCAGACCCCCAGAGCCTAGCTCTGTTATAGAGTTACACCAGAAAGTGGGCAGTGTGTTGTCACCCTAGAGAAGAAGACAGAAGAGACCAGAAGAAACTGGCAGAGGCCGCTCCCTGTGTTGTTCCAGTGCCCCATCCCCAGAGGGATGGGGGAACCAGCATTTCAGGGGCAATCCCCTGGCCCTGCTGGGAAAGGGAAAAGCTGTCTGAAAGAAGAGTTTGTACTGAGGTACCAGAGAATCTGTGTTTGTGGGAAGAAGCCCTGGGGCACCTGCATACCATGGTGAGTCTGCTCTGAAATAGAGCCCATGTTTCACCAAGACAGAGTTGAGTAAAAGTAATTGCCTACTGTGTGGTCAGGAGAAGACTAGCCAAGTACAGTACTTTTAATTTTGTGTATGGCTTGGAAACATCTAAAACAGTGGGGGTCTAGGGAGATGGACATAGCCACTTACAGAACTTTTCAAGTCAGGACACCAGCTAAATACAGAGTAGAATGTTAAATGTGATATAAATTTTGAGATAGCATCTACAACCAGAGAGTTCAAAGAAAGGTATTGATCCAAATAAATGGCCGAGTATAGATTTGGGAGAAAGGGGTGGGAGACCCGCATCTGGAGAAAACAGGTTTACCTCTCCGGGTTCACTTTGGGCACCTCTAGCTTTCTCCCAGGCACTTGGCCAGTGTCTGCAGAAAGCACCCAGATGTGGGATTAAGGATGTTTTCCCTTTAGAGCTAGAAAGGGCTCATGGGTGGTTTAGGGGGCCACCACCAAACTCCATGCCATATGGAAAAGTGTCCTAGTGCTGGCGGTGTGCCATGCCAGGGAATCCAAGAGTAAGAGTACCGGTTTGGGCTAGTGGGCCCAGATGTGTTCAGAACCTGAGGGTTTACGTGTAGTGAAGAAGATATGCTGTGTCCTCTGTAAATCTGCATTGCCAATGAGTGTAGCCCCATGGGGGTCCATCTTTGCTTTGTTATTCCTGTGTTGAAGTGAATAAAAGCCACACTCTAGAATCCCACTCCTGGTTTGGACATTTTCAATTATTGTCTCCTGTGTCTGGAATTACTTGGGTGCCCCTGACCAGAAGTACAAACCTAGCCAAAATGCTGAACAAACAGATTTTCTCTCCCACCCTAGGCTAGCCCAGGTAGTGGTTACAAATTGGAGGCACCGAGCCTAGGGCTTACAAAATGGAGGCACCGCGACAAGAGCTTACACAATTATAATGAGATAACAGGTAGGGTACAAGGTATAACAGGTAAGTGCCATAACAATTTTCAGTTTTCAGATTTGCACCTCTGAATGGGCAAAGTTAGGAATACAAAGTCAAAGTAGTAGGGATAAGTACAAGAACAGCAAAAGTAACTATTATATGACCTCAGAACCAGGGTGGACAAGGCAGCATAATACAGGGACCGGGCAAGGTGGTAGCGTACAATGTTGAGGTTCAGCATACAAATAGGCCTAAGTGGTGATACCAGTCAGTTAGAATTCTAAGTAGTAGTAGGAGAAAGATGATGAGAGAGGGAGGTAGGCAAAGGGTGGAAGAAAGGCAGATGGGGTGGTAGATGAGGGAGGGCAGGAGAGGGAGAGAAACAGTGAAAGAAGGTAGGACAGAGAGCAGGATACGACAGATGATTAAAAATGCAGAAAGGATACAGTGAGGAAGACATAGGTCATGTTACAGGTTAGGAAGGGCAAACAGCCTAAGGAGGATTAAAACAAGTACATGGGGCAAGGTTGACAAGGAGAGTTCGATGCTTATTTTTGAAAGCGGCATGACTGAGTGCTAAACGGAAAACTGGGGGTAGGGAATTCACGTATTTTGGGACTGCATGGGAGAAAGCACAAGCACCCTTCGAGGTTTTACATCTACTGATTGGCTGAACAAAGGCCATAGGAGGAGAACTGAGAAACAAGCAGGAGGCAAGTGACATGGGAATATTTGATCTAATAATACTTTCCATCAGGGAGCCAAGGGAGAGGAGCCAGTGTGCAGAGGGGGAAGACCAGTTAAGATCTGCGTAGAGCAGTCAGTGGTGTTTTAGCCATGGGAATGCAGAGGTATAGTGACAGATATTATTGTAAGTTGTATCACATTTTCTAAGAGTGGCCTTTGATGCATTTACGTAGGTGACAGCACCACAAGCGAGTGACAGGAGTAAAATGCACCGGGCAATGGCCCATCTGGATGAGAGAATGAGAAAGTGGATCATTCTATAGGCAATACCAATTTTGTTATGTACAGATTTACAGGTGGCCAGGATATGTTGGTCAAAATCAAGAGTTTCATCAAGTAGGACCCCAAGATATCTGAACAAGTTCACTGTCCACAATGAGGAGCCATCTGGGCAGGATATATTAAGCTGACCACAGCAGGTTTTTAGTTCGGCAGCAGAGCCAAAGAGAATTGTCTGTTTTACCAACATTTAGGACAAGCTTATGTCTGGTGAGCCAAGTTTGGATACTGAGAAAGGCAGAGGAGAGATTAAGGTTGATTTCAAGTATATCTCTGGAACAGAATACAGAACATAGAGGATGGTGTGTTCAGCACAATCCAATCAATAAAAAGAGAAGAGAAGAGAAGAGAAGAGAAGAGAAGAGAAGAGAAGAAGAGAAGAGAACCCAGAATGGAGCACTGGGGAATGCTAACATTGATAGAGGTTTTATCTGATAGAGCTGAGTTAAATGTCACTACTTGAACTGCATTAGATAGGTAGCTGTTGAACCAGGCCACAGATTGTTGTGAGAAACCGAGGGATAGAAGGTTGGCAAGAAGAAGAGGGTGTTCCACAAGATCAAAAGCTTTCATAAGGTCAGTAAATACTGCACCAGTTAGAAGGCCATAATCCATGTCACAAAGGGTGTCTTTTGTGAACTGAAGCAAGGCAGTAGAGCTGTTATGCCCCTTGCGGAAGCCATATTGATTTGGCTATAGGAGATTATACTTGGAGAGAAAATCAGTAATTTGAGAAGCCACTCATTTTTCAAGGATTTTATTCAGGACTGAGAGTATTGATAATGGGCTAGTAGTTAAAGATGTCTTCCTTGTCCCATTTTTTGAAAATTGAAGTGACTCTAGCAGTTTTCCATATGTCAGTGACATGGCTGTGACACAGTGATAAGGTAAATATTCTGGCCAGAGGTAAGGCAATAAAGGGGGCAGCCAGTTTTAGAAGCTTGGTCTTAAGACAGTCTGAGCCTACACTAGTGTTATTCGAGATAGTATTTAGTATTTTGAGGATATCAGCTCTGTATATGGCTTTAAAGTAGAAAGGTGGGTGCTCAGGCATGAGGCTAGTAGATGTGGTGTGGAACATAGACTGAGCAGTAGGGAATGAGGTGGTGAATTTTGACAAACCAGAAAAATGTTTATTAAAAGAGTTAGCAATAGTAGTTGGATGAATGCAATGTACGTCATTTAGGACCATATCGTTGGTAGAGTAGGATTGTTTGGTGCCAAGAAAGGTTTTTACATGAGTCCAGAATTTTCTTGAGTCCCCTGCAGCATTCAATAGGAGTCCTTTGCAATAGGAGTTTTTGGCTAATCTGTTTTGCTTTTTATAGGCATTCCACTGAGCTCTGTAGTTGTTGTAATCAGATGGGAGGTCTGAGTTTTTGAAGGGCCTTCAACTTTTGTTCCTAGCCCGTAGGGAGGCAAGAAGTTCTTTGTGGAGCCATCTAGTTTGCTTTCCATGAATACGTTGCATAATAAAAGGAGTGTGCCTATCCTGAAGAGACACAAACATGGTGAGAAAGTAGTCAAGTGCAGTCTGGGCATCGTGTGCCTGGTATAGTTGGGACCAGTCAATTGAGGAGACCTCATGTAGGAATTTTGCTTGATCCAGCTTGGCATAATCCTGAAAGAAAATATATTGTGGTGGGGAGAAGGGACCACAGAGGGACTCCAAATGTAGAAAATGGGAGCGAGGTCACTTATAGAGTCAGGCAGTGTACCAGCAGCTGCAATCCTGTCAATGCAGTTAGATAGTATCCAGTCAATATGGGTACCCAAATGTGAGGTGGATGTTACTCAGTTATGACTTGATGTACTGTAGTAGCCACAGACATTGCCAGCAATTTCCAGATATTTCATGAAATTTCTAAAGAGTATCTCTGTGCTGCCCCTACTGTGGAAATGGAGAAAGCATGAGATATTTCTGGAAATATGCCAGAAATTTCAGGAAATAGCTGGCAGTATCTGTGGCTGCTACTGTAGTTTATAGCCTTGTGCTAAGCAGAGGAGGGTGTTGTGGGTTTGTCCCAACCAGTTCAGGTTCGTATCACCAAGGATAAGTAGTTCATTATGTCCAACAGCAGAGACAGAATGGTCAAGAAGCTCAGCAAAGCCCGAGCAGCCAATTTGGGGAGGACTGTAAGCACAGACTATGTGCAGTTTTTTTACGCCTCGGAGGATAGCATAGAGGGCTTTGCATGAGGAGATGGGAGGTAGGAGTTATGGAGAGATTAAGATGAGCTTTAGAGTATATTGCAACTCCCCCACCCCACTTCGGGGATGGTCTGTCACTCCTTATTAGATTATAGTTCATTAGGGTGCAGGCAGCATCAGGGATAGAAGGCTTGAGCCATGTCTCAGATAGGCCAAGAACATCAGGATGATAGAGAGCCACAAAGGTATTTAGTTCAGCGAAGTTACTTAGTAGGTTTCTGATGTTGAGGTGCATAAAGCGCAGACCCTTTATTTATCTTATTTATTTAGTTTTGGTTGACCAGGTAAGTGCACTAGACAAATCCTGCCTATTTTCAGGCACGACCTGGGAGAGGGGGATACAGATGAATGCCAACTGACCTTGCACCAGATTAAGCTGTTGGTGGTATTTGTAGTGAATGAGGGAAATTTGGCCAGGACACTGGGGAAATTCCCCCTACTCTTTTCAATAAGTGCCATGGGATCTTTAACATCCACCTGAACTACCACCAATACAGGCAGATGGACCTCGGTTTATTGTCTCATCCGACAGACGGCATCTCAGAAGTGCAGCACCCCTCTCATGTTGGACTACAGTGTCAGTACTGGGATATTAACCCAAGTGCCAGATGTGGGAACTGAACCCACAGGCCTCTGATCTCCTGGTCTCAGAGGCAAGTGTGCTACCTACTGAACCAATTGGCATGTGTGTGTGTTGAGTCAGAGGGCCAGGGTTCATTTCAGTGTCTCCCAACCATACCTCTCAACCTTTTGTCACTGAAATGAGGGACATGGACATTGTTTGATACCCAAAATGAGGGACAATGAGGGACACAGACCCTCAGAATGAGGGACACATCCTCAAACAAGGAGATCCAAGTTCAGAACACTGCAAAAACCACAGTGCTTACTTGTACAAAGTTTATTTTGGAGTTAGTATTTTAGAATATTAAGAGTTTCTGCTTTAAAGCCTGAATTTACAGCAGCACCTTTGTGTGAGCAGTACCTTTTCCACGAGGGATGGATGAGGGACAGAGCAATTTTAAGGGGCAGAATGAGGGAAGTCCCTCATAATGAGGGACACTTGAGAGGTATGCTCCCAACTGTATGAGAGCAAGTAGCAGCAGGTGCCAGAGCTTATGATGAGCAAAAGGCTGAAGCTTAAACACATAGTAGCAAAGTTGTTTAGTAGAGGTAACCATAGCAAGATAGAAGAACCTTGGAAGTAGCTTAGGGGTGAGAGCATGTTGCTTGTCCTGTTATTTGGTCTTTGACTGCTGCAGGGCGTTGGGGGTCCTGATGAAATGGAGCACTAGCCATGGGCATGATCTCAGGAGGTGTCAATGGGGTCAGATCCAGAATGCTAGACTCAAAAGTCACCCCAGATTGAAGAAGGCTGGGGAAGAGTTCCTCCCAGCCTTCCTCCTATGTTCTCTGATAGTGGAGGACAGGCAGTCAGGGGACCTGCTGACCATGCCCCTCCCTTTCAGGAAGCTCTATATAATACCAAATCCCAGAGAAATAAGACTGCAGTGATGCTGTTATTTCCTGACTAACTCATTAATGGATCTGATGTGCATGACTGAGACCTGATTTTGTCTCTACTGTTGGCCAGTCCTGAAGGTGGCCATCCCAGCAGGTCTTTCAGTAGTGTACTACATGAGATGGGATTGCAAGGGAGGGGGGTGGCCTTCTGCTGTAGATCCACTCTGGCACTCACAGCATACCCATTGTGGAAGACAAGGTCATTTTAATGCGAAGACATGAAACATAGGGCTGAAGTGGGGTGCAAGATTCTTCTGATATATTGTTTTCCTGGATAGGAACAGGAGTTTCTCCAGGAGTTTACAGACATTATCGTCTCCCTGCTGTTGGACTCCCTATTAGTGCTGGGGGACTTAAGCACCTGGGTGGGCAATGAAACCTCACAATTTGCACAGCAGTTCCTCTAGTTGGTCTCGATTCTGGGCCTCAATCAGGTGGTTTTCACTGCTACACATGAACTTTGCCATACCTTAGACCTTATTGTCTTAGTTCCAGGCTGGAGCCATTTGGGCTCTCCCTGTCCGCAGTAGAGATGGCTCAGTGCCACAGTAAATGCAGTCTGGAGCCAGAGAAGCTTTTAGTGGTGCTGAACATCTCAGGTTTAATAACAGTATGTGAGGGTATGGAGGAAGCAGTAGGTGGCTATAATTCAGTTACTTTGGAGAATCTATATACCCTCATGCCAATCGTGCCAGCTTGCTGACTTTCTGATGTAGTTCAACTTATAATGATAAGTTCTGCCTTTGGAGTGCAACAGGACAGAGGCTGGAGAGTTCTTGGAGGAGATCTGGCTCAATGGATGACAGACTGGCTCAGAAGACTCATTATCGGGGTTGTTAGAGAGCTATTACTCTGAAAAAGTCAGAGTCCCTGTTATGGGTGATTGCGTTAAGAATTAACTGACACACTAAACTTTTCTGCACTATAGACAGATTATTGCATCTTTCGTGTCTGCATTCAAGCGGAGTCAAGTGCAAGGAGTTCAGCTGTTTTTTTGTTTTGTTTTGTTTTTCCATGAAGGTGAATTTAGTGCTCATGAAAAGTGCCAAATTGATAGCACTGAAAACTGAAGTCCTCTGTTTATTAACACGACAACTGTAGCACAGGTGATCACAGTGCAAGCTTACACACAATACAGGGCCAATCTGATTTATCCCCTTTAATGGAGGGACCACCACATAGATGAGAGGTTACGTCAGACTCCAGGCAATCCAATCCATGGCCTCTCAAATGAAACTGTAATCAAGGGTGCCAATTAGTACCAAATGTGTTAATAACTGTGTGATGTGCACACCTGCCCACTAGCAACTGGACTGAGACCACCCCAACTCATTTTTAATGTTTTTTCTTGGACAAAGTGTCTTCCATTTGGATGTGGAGCTCTACAGGAGGTATGTCATGGGTCAATAGGATTGATTTTCTGGTGTCTGTTAGCCTTTCATGGTCCTGGAATAAGTTCCACCCACACCCCCAGTAATTAAAATAATTACGAGCTGCAGTTGGATTATGGGGGTAAAAATAAAATTGTGGAGAGCTGGATTAGAACCCTGGTCTCCACCATGTTTCTGACCAAGCTGCTCCTGCATTATGACTCCACACCATGGTAGCAGCTCAGCCAGCCACCTCAGTTCCTCTGCCCTTGTCTTGTGCTACGGCACCACAGATAGCAACCAGGGAGCGCTTACTACATGGTGCTGTAATTCCCCTGTTGCTGTCTGTGGTAGCACAATATAGACCGCACTGTGTTAGTGTGTGCTTTTCTTGCAGTGCTATTTTGACCAGGTAGGAAGGAGAATGTACTTGAGGTGGTCTCTGAGCTGTGCCTGACTTTCTTTGCCATTGACCCAGGTCCAACCTGTCTGTCGATGGGACTGTCGTGAGGTGCTGGGTTCAGTCATTGCAGGATTGTTGTGTGCTCCTTTGATGAGGGATACCTTCCCTCAGCCTTAAAAAGTAGTGGTGAGACTCTGCCTCAGAAAGTTATCGCTAGGCCATGGCACACTGGCAAGCTACGGGCCTGTCTCAAATCTCCAATTTTTAGGGAAGGTGATTATGGATGAAGTTGCTACACATCTCAAAACACTCCTCGAGACATATCATTTCTATGAATCATTCCAGTCTGAATTCGGGTCTCAGTCTCTCATTGATATTTGACATGGAGGCTCAAGCAGTTTTGATGGCTTGCCTGTACTCATGTGGAGGATTCTAAAGGACAATTTAAAAATGGTTTGTGTTCTTCTTAACGGAATGGTCACAGCAGGTTGCATTAGGTATTTGTTTCTTTGCAGCCTACTGTGATATGTTGTGGGGTACAGCAGGGGTCGATTCTGTCCCCCCACGTTACTCACCATATGTTGTATATGTTGCCATTAGGAGAATTATTTGATGATATACACTGGAGTGTCACTGCTACACAGATGATACCCAGCTTAACCTGTCATTTACACCAGACAGGCTTGATGCTTGACTGCTGCCTGAGTGAAATTTCTGACTGGATGGCATTCAGCTGGCTGAAATTAAATTTGGGCAAAATGGAGGTGTTATTGGTGGACTCCGGTCCTCATGAGGACTCTTGGACTGCAAGTTATCACTAGAACATAGGATTAAACCCGATCTTACATATGAGGATCTGGTGAGACTAGCACAAGCTTTTGTTATATTGACAATCAGTACTGTAACATTTTACCTAGGGCAAACAAGTAAGCTGATGTGCTGCCTGCAGCTGGTCCAGAATGCTGTGGCCAGTCTGACTGATGGCGCATATTCCTCTGAGGACATCACACCCATCTTATACAAACTGCACTGGCTGCAAGTATGATAAAACATCACTTTTATTTTAGCCAAACTTGCTGTCAGTTACCATCTCATGCCCATTGGTACCTTTACAGTCTCATTAGCGACCTTTTCATGGGCTTACCCGTTATTCGTCATTTGTCCAGGACTTCGACAGTGGTGGGTGGCCTGCAATGTTGGTTCTGTGGGGGCCTTTGGAAGGTGGTGAAACAATGGCAGGCTAGGACTTTTTTCTCCTGCTCATGGATTTTTTTTCTCTCAAGGGTGCTGGTCTGAAATGACAAGGACTCCTGCACAGCTGAACGCATACACGCTATCCTCCAGAGGCTACCCCTCCCCATGCTACTGTCCTACTGTGCCGTCTCCTGGCCTCCACCAGGTGGCAGACAACAGAAGAACACTTGTTCTGATCCTCTCCAAGGGAAAAGAGCTGTCCATGGGATGCTCAATCCTCCCTCCCTCCCCTGGCCAGCCCCCAAATGACCTAAGTTTGTTCTCGACCCCAAGTCACTGGCATAGCAGCCAAGTGGTAGTGCCACCTCTGTACTGTTGGGCCAGCAGCATGTCACTTTTAAAGAGCAGCTGATGCCATTAGGACAACTTTAACAAAACATATAATTTAGACACAGTTCAGCTTGTATTTCACATTAGTTCTGTATTCCCCTCCCCCTTGTTTATTACTGAGGCCACTTGCATGAAAACAGGATCTTTGCTTCTGAAGAGTTCATCCATTTCTGTTGCTTTCTTCCTACCTGAGGTCATAATGCTCTAATTGTGACATCACAATTACTCCAATGGTAACTGATTGTGATGTTATAACAAAGGACAATGGCATGAAGTAGAGAGTAAGCAAAAGAGGAAGATGAACTCTAAGGTATATAGAGCATGTTTTTATGCACATTTCTCAGTAATAAGTAATTGTGAGGGGAAGTCTAATGAATACATATTAAATGCAAGCTGAATTGTACCAAAATATTACATTTTTCAAAGTTTTCTTTGAGGTGTCAGCAGCTCTTTGAAGTTGCTTTGTTAATTCTGAAAGCACAGAAAGTCAGAGTCCCTTTTATGGGTGATTGCCTCCAGTAAGAACTGACAAGCTAAACTCTTCTGCACTGTAGACAGATTACTGCATCCATCCTGCATGCATTCCAGGGGAGGGATTTCAGTAAAAAAAGTGCTAGGAGCTTGGCTGTTTGTTTGTTTTTTTTTTCCTTTTTGGTGCTTTTTGTCCATGACAGTGAATTTTCTACTTTACCCTGTTTATTGTAAATGTTTTTCACATGTTTACTGTAACTGTTTTGCCCTATGTAATTGCACTCTTCCAGGTCATGCCTGAAAATAAGTAGGTTTTTGTCTAGTGCACTTCCAGGGTTAACAAAAGCAAAATAAATAAATAAAATGTAGTGCTCATGAAAGGTGCCAGATTGCTAGCACTGAAAACTGAAGTCCTCTGTTTATCGAGTTAGTATCAATTGTGCTGGTGTTTTTTGTGATATGGACACCTACCCACAGGAAACTGGACTGAGAACTCTCCAATTCATTTTGACTGGTTCTTCTTGAACAGAGTGTCATCCATTCAGATGGGGAGCTCTACAACTGATCGGTCATGGGTCAGTAAGATTGATTTTTTTGGTGTATGTTAGCCTTTCGTGGTCCTGGCATACGTCCCAGCCACTGCTGGATGAGAATGTACTTGAGGTGATCTCTGGGCTGTGACGGAATTTCATTTCCTTTCACCCAGGTCCAACCTGTCTATTGATGGACTGTCAGGAGGCGCTGGGTCCAGTCTTTGCAGGGCTGTTTTGTGTTCCCTAGATGAGGGATACTTCCCCATAGCTTTGAAAAGTGTGTTGGTGAGACCTCTCTTCAAGAAGTCATCTCTGAACCATGACATACTGGCAAACTTCAGGACTGCCTCAAATCTCCCTTTTTTAGGGAAGGTGATTCTGAATGTAGGTGTGACACAGCTCGATACTTACCTCAAGACATATAATTTCTATGAATCATTCCAGGCTGGATTTAGGTCTCAGTCTCTTGTTGGCATTTGGCATGGTGGATCATGGGGTTTTGATGGTTTGCCTGTAACTATATAGATAAATCTGGGGGACAACTTAGAAATGGTTTGTGTTCTTGTCTGACAGGTCACAGAAGGCTACATTTGGTACATTTTTCTTGCAGCCTGTGGGTCTATTCTGTCCTCCATGTTATCCGCCATGTATATGTTGCCATTAGAAGAGGTCATTTGGCAGTATAAGCTGGAGTTTCACTGCTATACAGATGATGCCCAGCTTCACCTGTCATTTACACCGCACAAACCTGATGCTTGTCTGATGCCTGAGTGAAATTTCTGACTGGAAGGCATCCAGCTGGCTGAGCTTCAATCCGGTCAAGACGGCAGTGTTATTGGTGGAATCAGGTCCTCATGAGTTAGCAATGAATAGTCAGATCCAAAAGCAAGGTTAAAGCTTCTGAAGAAGGACCTGGCTGGTTTGAAGGCTAGAGCACTTTGTTCTTTTGTTGTAACATCTATATTGGTCCAATAAAATATATCAAATCATTTGCCTCTGGATCCGTTCTTACAAGGACCAGTACAGCAACTAAACTATTTGTTTGTCAATGAATAGTCAGTCATTTAGATGTTCATCTTTAAATGGTATGGGACTATGAGCCATGGATAGGATGAAGAATTTTGGGGTCCTCCTGGACTGCAAGCTGTCACTTGAACATAAGGTGGCAGCGATGGTCTCCGGTGGATTTTTCCAATTAAGGATCATTGCCTGGATTAAACCCAATCTTATTTGCGTGGATCTGATGACCCTAGTATATGGTTTTGCTACATTGCAGCTCAGCACTGTAACACTCTTTATGTAGTAGTAGTAGTACATTTTATTTATTTGAGGTGCCCTTCCCCGAAGGCTCAGGGCACCCTTATAATACAATTAAAATACAAACAATAATGAAGAACAAACATTAAATAAAAACTAAACATAATTAAAACAGCTGAACCAAATCTCAGTCTGAACAGCCCTGTCTAACTAGGCACCTCAGACACAAAAGCTTGTACAAAAAGAAAAGTTTTAAATCGTCATTTAAATATCTCCAATGGAGGTGACCGGGAAAAGAATTCCAAAAAGTCAGAGCAGCAGCCTCGAATGCTCGGTCCCCAGAGCTCTTCAATCTTGCTCTGGAAATCTCCAGGAGACCACCAAAAGCTGATCTAAGAGGCTGAGACGGGATGTAGGGGTGCAGGAGATCCTTCAGATAGCCCCGACCCAATCCGTGTAGGACCTTATAGATCAAAAGACCTATCTTGAAGGTCATGCACCAGCGCACTGGCAGCCAGTACAGTTTGTGCAGCACTAGGGTGATGTGACTGAATCTGAAATGACCAGTCAACACCCGGGCCTCTGCATTCTGCAAAAGCTGCACCCACCACAGCACACCACCTCCAACCCAGAGGTAGAGGGCATTAAAGTAGTCGAGTCTTGAGGACATGAAAGCATGCACCAGCATGGTCAGTTCTTTGCATGGGACGAAGGGCTTGATCCGGAGATGGTAAAATCTGGTCCAGACAGCAGCTGACACCTGGGCATCAAATGTCAGCTTGCTGTCAAACACCACACCCATATTCTTCACCCTTGATGAAACCTCCAGTTCTGTCGGCCCTGTACAAAGGCCCAGCCTGTCACTGGGGGTTCCAAGTCCCATTCTCTGACCCAGCTCTACCACCAGCACCTCAGTTTTCTTGGGGTTTAGTACCAGTCAGTTCAACACCATCCAGTCCCGGATCTCAGCCAAGCATTTATTCAGCACATCGACAGTGTCAGGTTTATTGGGTGAGAAAGACAGGTAGAGCTGAGTATCAGTGTAACAATAAAAACTCAGCCCATACCATCTTATGGCCTCACCCAGGGGCAGCATGTATATTGCGAACAGCATGGGGGAGAGGACAGAACCTTAGGGAACTCCACAGGGCAGGTATATTGGGATTGAGAAATAATTTCCCAATGCTATCCTCTGAGAGCTGCCCCAGAAAAAGGACTCAAACCAACTGATGACCTTATCAGTGAGTCCTAAATACTCCTTCAGTCTGTCCAACAGCATCCCATGGTCAACCGTATCAAATGCTGAGGAGAGATGAAGGAGGATGAGAATTGTACGCTCTCCTCGATGTCTTGCCCTGAGCAAGTCATTCAGCACCCTAACCAGTGCCGTCTCCGTGCTGTGCATGGCTCTAAACCCAGACTGAAATGGTTCATAAATCTGGAAGTCTGTGAGACACTCCTGTAGCTGTTCTGCTACAACCTTCTCAAGTACCTTCGCTAAAATAGGAAGGTTCGAGACAGGCCAGTAATTTGCTAGGACGTCGGGATTCAAAGATGATTTCTTCAGCAGAGACTTAACCAGATCTTGTTTTAAAGACTCTGGAAAGACCCAGCTGATACAGAACTCCCAACTATCCAGGCAAAGACCGGTCCTAAGGCCACGACACAGCCAACTAGTAGCTGTGTCAGTCCCGGATCCAGGTCACAGAACGTTGGTTCTAGTATAGTGGATATGTTGCCCGAAAGGTCTATGCTGCCTCCTCACTGGGCCTCCGTCGGGCAAGTTCAGCTGTAATCATGGCATACTTCTCACCCTGTTGGACTGTTTAGAAGAGGTGCTTCCTCACCTTCCCGTGGACCTTCAGACCATGATCAAGCAGGTCCAGGACGTTGCCAGACAACAGCTCCAAACTGCCTTGGACATTGGGGATTCCTGTGCCCGTTCTGTTGCAGCCGCAGTTGCTATGCACCACAGGGCTTGGTTGCAGGTCTCGACTTTCACAGCCAACACCCAGCACAAGTTGTCAGGTGTCCCATTCCTGGGTACCGACTTGATCAGTCCAGGAATGGACGGTCACCTGGAACGTGTCAAAGTCCAGTACCACGTTGGACTCCACTACATCTGCCCAAAAGGAATCCCAGGCTTCCAAGAAGCAGAAGAAGAAGAAGAAGCCATTTTGCCCTTCGGTCCCTGCAGCCAAGCAGCTCCAGTTTCAATCTGGGCAGCAGCAGCAGGCACAGTCTTGGCGCCCTCAGCCCAAGTCAGGCATTCAGTCGCGCAGCCTGGGAGGGAAGGGTCCCGTCAGTCCCGTTTCTGGATCCTCCTCCCCCAGGCCTGCTCAGCGATGGGATGGGGTGACCAGCCCCATACCCGTCATGACTACTCTGGGTCCTCCCGTGGGGGGCCGACTCCACCACTTCTTTTCCGCCTGGTCCACTGTTACCACAGACTGGTGGGTGTTGGAAGTGGTCAGTCAGGGACTGCCTCTAGAGTTCGAGCAGTACCCGCCAAGCTGAGCCCATGCTCCACGCTAGAAAAGGGTATCAGTCCATACGTGGCTGACTCTGAGAGATGACATAGCCCAACTCCTCCTCAAGGAAATAGTGGCCCAAGTGACAGATCCTCCAGTCGACCCAAGGTTCATCTCCAGGTACTTCCTGGTCCCAAAACAGACAGGGGGCTGGAGCCCCATTCAAGATCTGAATGACCTGAACCAGTATCTCAGGTCATGTACCTTTCAGATGGTAATTCTATCCCAGATCATACCATCCCTCGAGCAAAACATCTGGTTCTGCTCCCTGGATCTTCAGGATGCATTCTTCCACGTTCTGATCTGTCCATCACACTGAAGGATCCACCACTTTCAAGCAGAAAGAACCCTCTGCGAGTTCCAAGCCATGCTTTTCGGCCTGTCATCGTACCTCCATGTCTTCACCAAATGCATTGCAGTGGTGGTAGCCCATCTTCAGCAGTGAGGGGACAGGGTGTACCCTTACCTAGACGATTGGCTTATAGTAGGTCCCTCCAAAGTGGAGGTGGAGAGGTCCAGGGACCTGGCTGTCAAGACCTGTCTCGAACTTGGCCTCCTGATCAATAAAGCCAAGTTGGAGCTCGCGTCCTCGCAGGTGATCTGCTTCATTGGGGCAGAGCTCGACTCTTGCTGAGCCAGAGCCCGACTCTCAGCAGACAGGGAGGAGGTTCTCTCCTCTTTTGTCCAATAATTTCTGGTTGGGCAATTGCACCTTGCCTGGGACTTCCTGCATCTTCTGGGTTACATGGTGGCCTGCACCACCATGGTCCATTGGACCCGGTGGCGAATGCATCCCAGTCAATGGGGCTTGGACAGCCAGCGGTCCCTGCGCCTAGGTCATTTCGACCAGCTGGTCACAGTAACCCAGAGGCTTTGGGATGCTCTTTAGTGGTGGACCATCCCAGAACATCTGCAGGGAGGGATCCAGTTTGTCCGCCCTAAGCTGACGGTCATCCTCATGACTGTTGCCTCTCTCACTGGCTGGGGAGCTCACATGGGGAACCATAGGGTCCATGGGCTCTGAAACCCTGAGGAGTCCCAATTCCATATCAGCCTGCTGGAGCTCTGAGTGGTACGGCT
Organism: Neoceratodus forsteri; assembly: GCA_016271365.2. Lineage (NCBI taxonomy): Eukaryota > Metazoa > Chordata > Ceratodontiformes > Ceratodontidae > Neoceratodus > Neoceratodus forsteri. The sequence continues at coordinate 1,325,505,874 of CM057456.1, read as the reverse complement.
GGGACTGACTGCATTAGCTCTGTTTCTGTGGGGTCAAGTGGTCCAGGTCCAGTTGGACAACACCACGACCATGCACTATCTCAACCTAACTGTAACCAATGTGTTATCTTATCCATAACCTGTATAATATGTTATCTCATACCACTGTAAATTGTCTTAAACATAATAATCAGTTGATAACCTGCGTGTTATCCTCCCACTGTTTCCCCCTTCCCCCAGGTCGCACTGGGAGATGAGCTTCCTGCTCAGTGTGCTTTTCCTGGTGAAACATTTCAATAAATAAAAAATAAATACTTCCATGAGTCAAAATCTGGAAGTCATTCCAATTTTTTGGAAGTCAAAATACTTCCCAAATCCCATATTTTGAAAGCCAATATTCTAGGAAGGATCACTTTATGGATGTTCATCGAAACCTTAGTGGTAAAATATAATTTCCTTTAGACAAATCCATAAATGTCTTAGCTTCTGTGCCTTCAGTTCCAGAAGCTGTCCAATTTTGTTTTTTTACATTTGGAAGGCACAGACATCCTCCCCCTTTTAGTTTGGAAGTTTTTGCCTTAATATTTTGGAGTCAAATAGACTTAACTGAAGCCCTGCCCTCATCTTTAGTCTTCAATCTGCTTTCTTGCTGGAGGCATTTAAAAAGTGGTTAAAAACTGTTTTTTTTTTCAGCAGGCTATTTGTGACATCTCAGGACTTTAGCAATAATTTTGTGGATTGTGACAACATGGATTTCAGAAAAAACATTGCACCAACAAAGCCCTAACTGAGTATTCCAATTTCATCCTTGAGACCCTTGACAATAGAGACAAAGCTGTCACCATTTATGTCAACTTGGCAAAAGCATTTGACTTGGTCATTCATGAGCTCCTTTTCTACAAACTCCAATACCTAGTCCTGTCACAGGGCACAATCACCTGCTTCCAGAGTTATCTCACTAATCACACTCTATGAGTTAAGATACATGGCTCCTGCCGGCCTGCTAATGTGGCAGAAAGGATTCCACCTGCAACGCCGATATCCTGGGTTCAGGAACAGACCCAAGAGCTGGAGGACAGGCCAGGGGGAGAAGGCTCAAGTGTCTGAAGGACTGCTCTCCTTCTCTGGGGGGAGGGGGTTGTGTGATCGGCACATGGCTGATCCCTGTCAGAGGCTGGCAGGTGAGCAGCTGCCAGAACCTACACACTAGCTGGAGGTGGGATGGATGTCAGCACACACACCCATAATGTCATTGCACGTCCCACTTCCTGGGGTGACAATGGAGAAAAATTGGGGCAAGCAGGATGCTGCTGGCTTTATGCTGCATGTCCCACACTGCCGCCCATGGCACCACCACTGGAGACATATACTGGTTTCTGCTGGGAAAGTGAGCCCTCTCCTGACAGGCCCACCGAGGGGGCAAGCCAGAGCGTAACCCTGGGATGCAAGCATCCCAGGCAATATACCAGTGTCTGAAGGGTGTTTGGGCTTCCTCCAACTGCCCCGCTCTGAGGAGCAAGCCAGAGCATATCTCTGGCTTGCTGTGTCTTCAGGTGGTAGGTGATGGGCATGGGCATGGGGTTGGGCCAATGGGGCTAGTCCAAGAAGGAGGAAAAAAGAATAGCAAATTAAAAAAAAAAGTTAGATGGCTCCTTGTTCGATGTTAGGGATGTATCCATTCTTGATCCCCATGGCTCCATTCTGGGCCCCCCTATTATCTGGCTTATTCATTAACCACCTGCTTAATGCGTGTCACTCTGCAAATGTACTTCTCTGTGCAGACAATGCTGTTATCTTTTCCAAGAACCCTAACCTTGACAGCCTTACCTCCATCCTCCAGAGCAATTCTAAGGCCCTTGAAAAACAATTCTCTAAAAACAAACTGGTTCTCAACAGCAACAAAAAAAAGGCAATGCTCTTCACAAGCCCACAAATGAAGAAAAAGGTACACCCCCTCCCTTGTCTTCTGCAATGACCTGGAACATATTCTTTTTTTTTCATTGTCTATTTCGTTATCAACAAGGAAAACACATTACACAATACATAATACAAAATACAGAAAAAAGAAATAAATAAAAAGTAAAGATTACATAGTTTTATGTAAATCCAACCAGAACAAACCCCAAAATAAAATGATTAATCACCCCCCCATATTCTTTAACAGGTGAAAACCATTATCTACCTCGGGTGACCCTGGATGACACCTTATCTTTTGCTCCCCATGTTGACCACCTTGTGTCCATGGTAAACAGAAGACTGGGAGCCTTGTACCATAACCAGGTCAACCTCACATCTGATACTAGACACCTCATAGTGGCAAGCTCAGTGCTGTCACTAGCTGACTATGGCCTCCCTGCATATGCAACTGCCTGCAACTCAATTCACAGCAGAGTAAATTGAATCTGTAATAAAGTGTGTTGCCTTGAGCTTGGTTCTGACAAGTGCACCTACGGCTACATCTTCTACACCCAAACAAACTGGCAACCCCTACCTAGCAGAATTATGTTCCAGACATGTCTGTTAGCCAGGAAGGTGCTACTGGGCCTACCTCCCCCAAGCCCTAATTCACTGCTTCTGCCCTGTCGCCTATCTCTACAACACGAGGAGCATGGCTTGGAATGACCTTGAACTGCCTTTCCACCATGCTTAGCTGGGCAAGCATTCATTCGTAGTTAGGGCCTCTGGCTGCTTAAAGGAGCTCTCTGATAACTTTGCTCAGTCTACCTAAGTTTGACCAGTTTAAGAGAGCATTACAGTTAACCCTAACAGTTCAATGCAACTGTAACTGTTAACCACCCTAACTAAAGCCCCTCCCAGTATACTCTGTGAACTGTGTCAGACTGTAGCTCTGAGGCCCATGTACCATTGCTGTGCTTGTTCTACACTGATTCTCTCTACCGGTCTTACTGTAAAACTGTATGCAATTGATCCGACCTATTTATTTCTATATGTTCAGCTATATTTGTACCTGTTTGACTTCATTGCACTGGAAGTCGCTTATTGTATTTATGTTGCTTTGTGATTTTGGTTACTGATGTGATATTTTTGTAAAAGAGCACTTATGCTCAGTGGTAGTCTTCAAAATGTTCAATAAGTGAATAAGGTGCTTAAAATCTACATGTACCAGATGTTTACCATTTAACTTATATACTGTCATTTATTATTTATTCTTATAAAAGTTGAATATGATTATGTGTATTACAAAGTGCTCTGAATGCTATACAAATAAAATTGTCTTGCTATTTGATAAACTCGCTCACTGCCTCAGAAAGGAGGCTCATATTTCTTCTAAGTTGTAACATGAATAGCACCCAGAGTTGAGTATGTAAGTAACAACATTGGGTTGCGCTCAGTATTACAGGTGCTGAAGTCACAAGGTGAAGCTGAGTAGCTTCAATTGCTTTTATACTGTAAATCATAAAATACTGAACACAACCCACAAACTCTGGAATGTGCTGCTACATTTACAACATGCCTTATTTACAAGTAAAAAGCAAGAAAAAGTGACACATGGGAAAATATAGAGACTGCTGTTTGAAGCATGAAGCTTGTCTTCCTGTGCTGTGTGTACCTTGAAAGTGGAACAAGCAGTTTTTCAGCAGTGTGTAATTTAATTGGGGTCCTTGAAACTGTGCTGATCTGTGAGCCTGTGTTGTATATACCACAGTTCTCCACTAAATCGGATTTCAGGATGTCCCAAACCAATTTTATAACTCAGTTTATTTATTTCTGTTAATAATGTCACGGCATTGAATACAAACAAGAAATCATCAGCAGGTGAGAAGTAACCTTGGACCACCATTTTCAGAATCACTGAGTAAATAAAATTTACCCTAACATGACTTATTGGGGACAGCAGAAAGGTCAGCACTATAAACACTTAGCTATGAGTAGCTCTTGGTGGGTTTAATACTAAGTAGGTGAGTGTAGGGTGTTTTTTGACAAAATGTAACAAAAATGTTCTGGCAGTTAGTGCTGCTAGGGTGGGTGTGGGGGAGTTGCCATGAAATTATCTAAGCTGGGAACAAAAGTACTGCAACAGAGGTGGGGAAGGGGACCATATACAGTTGTATGACAAATCACAGGCCAGCTCAGCAGTGCAGCAGTAGTGCTACCACTTCCTACACCAGCAGCTCACGTTCAGGAAAGGGCTCAGGTCACTTGGGGAAGGACAGAGGAGGGAGGATTGAACATTTCAAAGACGGCTTTCCTCCTGGGAGGGACTGCATCTACTACTTGCCTGCCACCTGGCAGAATCCTGATAGCAGCACGGGGGGGAACACATACTTGGAGGAGAGCCTGCCGTCACATGCTGATACACACATGCGTGCCTATGCACATGCACACGGTGTGTCACTGCATGTTTGGCTGTTCTTGGGGAGTAAAACAACAGGAGGACAATCTCCCTCCCTTGGCTGAGTAATGCCTGGTCATCCACAGATGCCACACCATTGACTAGGCACCTCCTGCACATAATCTGGATTGTGATCTGGAGGAATTAGGGCAGCCCCAGTGACCCCACCATGGGGGGTGGGGATCCATGGGGGACTAACTGGAGGGGGAAGCCTTGAAGAAGGTGATTGACTGGCTGGGAAAATTGGGTCAGAAGGGGGACAATCAATGAAAGAAGGATAATCAGAGGATGGAAAAAAACATGACGGTCTATGAAATATGTATTCAGTGATTCTAATGTCTATCTATGTCCTGTAACAATTTGTACTATGTGTAGCAGTATCTCTGCCCTTATACAAGCGTTGTTATAGCTGTTTTTTACTATATCATGCTGTTTCTCCAATGTTGCCATGTATGTATACTGTATGTTTTGTGCTCTCCCGGGTCGTTCCTGAAAATAGGCATACTACTTGTCTAGTGTACTTACCCGGTAAACAAAAGCTAAATAAATAAATAAATAAATAATAGGAAACAAACACACATTATAAACCTGATTTCCCATCTTGGGATTTTGATGCCATCATGGAATCACCTAAACTTTGATTTCATGGTACTGATGGCACCAGAATCCCTTAACAGGAACACAGGCTTGTTATGCGTGCTTTCCTATATATTGTTCTATGTATAATTACTGGTGACCCCATAATATACGCAAAAAGCATGGCATAACTTTTCACTATACACAGTTTTCTGTGTATAATAGCAATGGTGATCTTGTGTTACTCAATCCAGCTGTTCTAAATAAAAATAACACCCACTCATTTTCAAACCTTCTGATAACGTGCTCCTGCCCACCCACCCACTCAACTCAGTCTCTCCCACACTCATTCTCCTCCTCTAGCAATTCCAAGCTTCACAATGAAAAAAAGTGCTTTTAAAAAAATCCATTTTGTTTAAAATCCTTTAAATCAACAATTATAAAAAAAAATTATGGTGGTTTCTGTAACTCTTTCTTTTTTACACAACATCTGTTTGGGATGGCTTTAAAAATGACTTCTGTTTTGGTCTCATGGTGTGCAGTATGTGCCATTCCACACCTCGTGGGTGTAAACAAATGTTATTATACACTACCCCTCCATGTATTGTTGAATATTTTTGTGCTTGGTCCTGAACACATTAAGGATCAGGACCACAGTTTCTTTAGCCATACCCAATGTTTTAAAAAATTTGCAACCTGAAATATATACAGCAAGAAACCTATAACTAATAATTATGAAAGTTTAAGTACGTAATTAAACTTGTCTCAGACCACAGAAACAGTACCACTATAACAAACTATGGGCTTGATATTCAGAAAATGGGACAAGAAACAACCATTTCTACAGTGCACAAACTTACTTACAGCTCAAACGGTGCACAGCCATGGAGGTGAGAGAAGGGCTGTTCCAGTCGCTGTATGTAGATGTGTATAGCGCTGGACACCCAGGTAAGAAGGGGTGCAGGGAGGAGGGAAGTGAGCAGGCAGGTTGCGTGGGGTGCTGTTCCAGGGTAACACTAGACCACCAGAGAACAATATAAAGAGTGTAAACGGGGGTTGGGGGAATGCTGGACCACCAGGGAATAATCTTAAGTGAGAGAATGGATTATCAGGGGGTGAGGAAACACTGGACCACTAAGGCATAATCTACTGATTTTATTTAGTTGATGTTTCTAAACCAGGTAGGTACACTAGACAGTTGAATGTCTATTTTCAGGTACTACCTAGGGGGGCACAGAACAAACTTCTTCAAACAAATACAGAGACAAATTTAGAGAAATCACAATTCCAAGGTTGGGAAAGGTACAATGTGAGGCAATTACAAATTACAATTAGTGTACAGAATACAAAATATGTTCATCAGGCACAAACTGAGATGCAGGCAAATTTGAAACACAATAAATTAAGTAGGGGTACAAGCAATTAGTGAAGTAAAGGACAAGCAGTTTGAGGAGTACAATGGTAGGTGGAATGAGAAGCATGGAAGTGTATGGAAGTTGGGGTTAGAAGCAGTTGCAGGTAGTGAATACAGTGAGATGAGACTTAAGGGCAGTTTTGAAGGATGACAGGGTGCAAGAATTGTGGACATTAGAGAGGAGGGGTTCCAAAGCCTGGAAGCAAATGAGGAAAAAGCCTGCATACTCATCTTGGTCAAACATTTAGGGGTGACAAGTGAAGTAGTGTCCAAAGATATGAGAGAGTACGTAGGGTGAGTACCATAAAGTAGGGAAATTGGGGTGACTGGTATCTAAAGTGAGAGACAGGGAAATCAGTGGGGGGAGGGAACAATTGAACACTTCGGGGATAATCTAAAGAGGGAACAGGAGATGGGGAGTGAGGGGAACCACTGGCTCACCAGGAAAATAAGCCAGCACCAGAATGGGAGATCGGGAATGAGCAGCTTCAGTCCAGCCACCCTGCCTTCAGGGGGTGCAGGCTTAGCACCCAGGTAAGAGAAGGTTTACAGCAGCAGTAAATAGCACTACTTGTATGGCCGTTTACTGCTGCTACAAACCTTTGAACATCCCACTACACCCGTATGCATGAGGGGACCCCCTCATTTGCATAGGTACAGCAGTATTTTAGCACCTTGGTGCTGCCGAGTATGGGAAGCACTCCCAGGGCCTCTGAATATGACCCTGTCAGGAGCGCTCTCGCTGACCCAAATCCATGTTAGCACCTTTGCTAACCATGTTAAGGTGAGCATTAATCTTAGAATATCGGCCTCTTTATGTCATGCATTTTGAGGCCTGTGTATGTACAATATATGAAGCACAAATGAAGTATTTTTGGAGAAAACTGTTCATAGTTTTAAAATGTTTATTTTAATGAAATAATTACTTAAGTCATATTTGTGAGAAGTCTGAAACAACACACACAAATTAAGTACTGTCATAGCCATACAGAATCAAGAAAAAGTAATACTACCCCTCCCCCGAGGGTATTACCTGAACTACCAGATTACTCCCAAAATTTTACCATTATAAATAGCTAAACATTTGTTTCATGTGGTTGTGAATTCAAAAGTAACTGCAATGATTAAAATACTATGTTTTATGTTTAAAAATATTTTCAATTTATTTTCTGTCTCTCATTCCTTCTTTTTATCTTTGCACTGAGGTCCAAAGTAGGGTGCCCGGCATCTGCAAACATTTGGAGCAATACACTTCCCTCCATGTAGACAAGGCTGCTTGCAGAAGGCTGCAAAGGAAAGCAAATTGATTGATGAATTAACTACACCATGTATTTGTTGTATTTGTGTAAATTTTACAGTTTAATAGGATTTGTATTGTACTAGATAAAAAAAAAAATCTGGAGGAGAAAAAAGGCAGAGAGCAAAACAATCACACGCAAGAAGCCATGACAGTGAACTGTTTTCCAACCTCATTTTCCCTGCTTCCATTCATAAAACTGAAACATGTTAGTGGGAACATGTCTGTTCTGTCTGGTTCCATGCTACAGTGAACTTACTTTGTGAACAAAAACAAATAAATAATAAATTAAAGGATACCAGCACACAGTTCTCTTTAGTTACTGTGCATATCCTGGGGGTAAATGGAGGCAAAAGCACTTAATTGTATTGTAAAGGTGCAGACTCGCTAAAATGCAGTGTTCATTATTAGCCAGTTCTTAATCCCTTCTGCCTCACTGATAAATGTGCAACCAATGAATAAAAATGTTAAAGGACACCTAGGGCAAAATCTGGGTGTAAAAGGTAGTTTTCTTATAGTTTTAAACTTAGGCAAAAAGTTGAAGGTGGGCAAGTTCTTATCACCTCTGTTGTTGCACCCATGTCCCCCACTCCTGCCCCTACTGCTCAGACAAGCTCGGCTCAGGTTTTCTCTAGTCTCGTGTGGAAGTCTATACAACACTGATGACTAGTCAAATATCTCACCAGAAACCATTAGTGGGTCCAACAGCATACATTTCCCCAAGTACCCCTCCCACCCAGGTGCCTGACCCAGAGTGACAGGCACAGGACAGCTGAGGAAGCCGTCAAGAGGAAGGTGTGACAGAGGACTGCAGGACAGGGCAGTTATATCCAACCAGGACTTCAGCCAAAGAACAAGGCCCAGCATCCTGAGGATAACCATGAGTACTGTACCAGGGAGTATGGGTTCAGCAAAACATCCATCATTTTAGTTTAGTTAGGACCACAGTTTGAGTCTTCTGTTTACTGGACTAGGCCATGCAGCCAGGATTGCAGATATTGTTTGTTTAATTGTGTTCAAGCATAACATAACCAGCCAACTATACAATGACCACCGGGCCTACACCAATCCAACACCTATGATTGCTATTGTTAATTATGGCAATAGCTACCACTGTATTTGTATGAGTATTATTTGTAATTTACTACTGTGTTTATTTTTCCAAACTATTGATTGCATTGTACTGGAAGTGGATGGGGTGTACTGTTTGGCACCATAGTGGGGGGGGGGGTATTATTTCCCACTGGGTAGTACTAACTTATTACTTAGCCCATGTAATGTTTTGGAGATACTGTGCAATTTACACCTTTAACTTACACTTTTTGGTTAATGAATGCCCTCAGGTTTTATCAGACCAAGCCCCTCAATCTTATTTGAACCCATAAGGCAAGGGTGGTATATGACATCTATGGGGACCCACTACACTGATATATTGTAGTAGTAGTTAAAAATATCACAAAAAGCTTTTTCTAAGTGAGAGTGGAGACAAGGAATTCTTAAACTACACTAGCGTACTGCTGTAATAGGTTCATAGGTTAATACATTCAGAGTGAAATCAAAGGTTTTTCAAGTCTGACGATAGCTATTCAGCACACATAACCTTCAATTCTCGTTTTACTTATATATGCATCTAAACTGATAAACTCTCTCTCCTAAGAACTAAGTTCATTCCCAGCACTGCAGCGCAGGTCAGAAATATGATGGCACCTGCAGCTAGTTTCTAGATCTTCACGTGTCAGTAGCAGGAGGATCGCATGCAGCAGAAGAGTCTATGCAACCCTAAAAAAAAGTTAGAGGTTAGTGTGCTTCATATTGTCAAGACAGCACAGGCAGGGCACAGCTCTGAGAACGCCTATGACAATGTTGTGCTATTGCGACTACCAGAGGGTGTTGCTATGGGCCTCAATAAACGAACAGAGAAACATGGGAAAAGGAGTTTCAGAGTATTAAAGAGGGATTTTCACACTCGGGTAAACCTAAAATATGTAAGATTTTCCACAACATTCCTTCACTTTTTATATATACCCTTATCCACTATTAATAACTGAACATATGCATACTGTATCCAATTAAACAAACATTTGTCAATGCCAAATGTTGTCTTGCTGGCATTGGCATTGGTAGTGCAGGAGTTAGAAACGCAAAATAAGAATGGCAGTGAAGTACTGAAGTAATGCCAACCTCCACCCCCGCAGAGACTGAAAGGTGTTGGGAGTGTGGCTTTGGGTCAGCCATAACACTGACACCATTCCACCTCACCCCACCCTGCAGAGAGCGACAGGTGTCGGGGTGTGCATTGGGGTTTTTGGCCTTTATGTTCTCCCTGTTTCATAAGGAAATAAGCTGAGATTGGTGCAATATAGGAGAACTGGGTGAACGTTAGGGTAAAGGAACCCAAAGCACACCTCAATGCCTGTCAGTGACTGTAGGGTGGGGGGTGTGTGGGTAGAATTCTCAAACATTATGGCCGATGAACCCAAGTTATGTCCACAATGCCTGTCAGTTTCTACAGGGTGGGCGTATGGTTGGAAACCATAATGCCCCAGGTGTTTGCAGGTATTTTCACTCCAAATTTTCAACAGTGGCTTCTTGAGACCCCACCTCATGAACAGAGGCACTATAATTTCATTACTTAATCCTCAAAAGGTGATTACACACAGCAACTGCGCCATTGGGAGCCACAGATGCGGAAACACATTTCGGGCAGGACATGAAAAATGACAGCTGTACTGTTCATGAGCCTTTGTAAAAAAATGGCAATGTGGAAAATCTGAAGAGAAAATATGAAAAATTTGCAGACTTACAAGCATGCATAGTTACTGCGTAACGCACACCTGTAATGCAGTCATTTTGGGGATTTTGTTTGCCAGATTTTTAACATGGGCATTTTGGGACCTCTCTTCATGAACAGTGGCACTGTGATTTTGTTAGTGTCCCAAAAGTTGATTTTGCACAGTGACCGCTCCCATTGTGCACCACAGGTGCGAAAACACGTTTCAGGCAGGATGTGAAAAGTGGCAGCTGTACTGTTCATAAGGAGGCATGCAAAAATGGCAATGTTGAAAATCTGGAGTGAAAATATTAAAAATTCTCGAGGTTATGAGCGTGCATGGAAACTGAGCAACACACGCTCGTAACATCGTCATTTTTGGGGGATTTTTCTATCAAATTTTCAACATAGGCATTTTGGGACCTCCACTCATGAACAGTGTCACTGTGATTTTCTTAATCTGTCCCAAACATTGATTTCCCATAGTGATCACACCATTTTACACCACATGTGTGAAAACACATTTCAGGCAGGATGTGAAAAATGACAGCTGTACTGCTCATAATGAGGTGTGAAAAAATGGCAATACTGAAAATCTGGAGTGAAAATATTAAAAATTCTCGAAGTTACGAGCGTGCGTGGAAACTGCGTAATGCACACTCGTAACACAGTCATTTTTTGGAATGTTTTCACCAAATTTGCAACATAGGCTTTTTGGGAGCCCACCTCATGAAAAGTGGTATTGTCATTTTGTTAATCAGTCCCAAAAGGTGATTCCATGCAGTGACCGCAGAATCACCTTTCAGGATTGAATAACGAAATGACAGTGACTTATTACATGAGGTGGGGTCCCAAGAACCCCATGTTGAAAATTTGAAGCCAAAAGTCAAAAAAATGGCCGAGATACCCACCTAAGTTGAAAATCCCCAATTTATGCAATTATACAGCTTACCGACATTTCTTCAGTTTGCGGTCGGCTTTGAAAAGTGCAGACGTGTTCCCGCTCCACCAAAGATCGTTGCCCCAACCTCCAGAGGTAAGTATGGAGTGAGGGGGGTGTGAGGAGGTGGGGTGCACAGAGGGTGGGTACGGGTTGGGGAAGGGGCGCTGCAGACAATGAGGGACCGTTTTCTTGTTTTGCAGAGAAAAACCAAAAAAACTTTGGCGGAAGGTTTTTGGTTTTACAGGTGACACTAAGACATTTGGGCACACTGGGGTGGGCTCTCAGTGTGCCACCTGTTTTTTTGGGGGGGGGGGCTGGAGCCAACAGGGATTGGGCACCCTGTCGGCAAATAAAGCGTATCTGTTTTGGGGGAGGGCCTGATGCCGAGAGGGATTGGGCACCCCCATTGGCAAACAAATTTAACTGGGGAGGGGACATGTCAACAGGGGTATTGGGCACCCCTGAAGTCGGCTTTCTAGGGATTGCGAGAGGTGGACGGCGAGAGTCGCTGCCATGTTTATTGAAATGTTTCACCAGGAATGGCACATAATGGAGGCGTGTCAGATCTGCTGTGGCAGTGATGAGCCTGTCTCTCATTGCAGTGGTGGACTTCTTTCAAGTTGGTGGCACTCTCTGAAACTGCTGTCATCAGCAGCATGTTCACTGGTTGTCAGATGAGGGACACACTTACTAAAGCATCCCCTGGATTCGGCACAACACCGACACACCTTTGAAAGTGCAAGTACAGTGCTACTACCACAAAATGTTGCTTGCACATGTGCGCAAGCCAACATAAAAAGAGCTTCCCCTCTCATAATCTATCTAATCCTACTGCTAGACCATGCAGTGACAGCATAGTTCTTCACCTTTGACATTACAACCTGTTGCTCGACAGATGCTTCAGTAACACCACACCCCTATATGGGGGAATGGGGGGGCTGTTCACTGCACACATACGCCTCTCTCTCTGTAGGGCTTCGCCCTGCAATGGTATGGTCCCAGGGTATAAAATTACTTGGTAGGAACTAAGAAAATTTCCAGGGGATTTCAGGTAGTATCTCCCTGATGGAGGAGGAGATCCTGCCTCACAGCACAGGCTGCTACTGGCAAGGGGAACCTGCCAGGTTCGGGGAATGGCAAAATATGCCCTGAGTCTGCAGTGTAGAACAGACTTCCTGTGCGGGCTGGTCTCAAGTTACCTCATCACAGACAGAGAGAGAGAGAGAGACCATTGGTAGGGAGGGGAAGGGCTTGACATGGAAGTTCCCCTCAAGGGGCTTCCTATAATGGTTTCACCATCATCCTGTTCCTGTATTCACCTAGTAGCAATTTTCCTGCCAGCTAAGCTGGAGGGATTGACTATGTTACATCATGGCTCAGATACCCAGGGAGTTAGTGTGTCTGTGAGCCATAGTGCATGGGAGTTACTGGGTGTTAGCACTGCCACAAGAAGTACCCTTTCTGGCACTGTTGTCATGCAGCTACCCACCAGAAACAGTGTGAGTGTGTATGAAACACCCATAGAAAGGGCCCTGAAATATACAGTATGTGCCTCAGACTCCAGGGAGGAATGGATTTGTACCATCTCTCAGTCTCCAGCATGGACAGGAAAGTTACTGACAAACAGAACAGAGCAGAGAGAGGTAGTGGTTAGTTCAGCTCAGTACTTTTACTTGTGTCCTGCTGCAGACTCCGGACTCTAGCCATAATGCTGCACATCCGCAACCATGTTGTATGGCAGTACAAATTACCCATACTATACAGTGTTCACTGGACAGGATGCAATAAACTAAAACAAGCTCCATTAAGGAGAGGGGAAATCCTAAATGTCACAAATCCAAAACAGAGCCGCTGCCTGGAGGTAGTAGAGCGTAAGGTCAAAACAACATGTATACAAAAGCAAAAAAGACCTCGCTCAAATACGAAAAGAACTGGACTATCCACAAGCCATATACTTCAGTTTAAAAAGCTGACTTTATTATAGAAGGCACAGGGTACAAATCCACACCCTGTTTCTTTTTTACCCTTGTCGGTTTGTACTCTGTGCCTTCTATAATAAAGCCTGCTTTTTAAACTGAAGTATTTGGCTTGCGGACAATCCAGTCCTTTTTGTGTCTGAGAGTAGTCTTTTGTGATTTTGTATACTTTTTGATATCCTAAGTGCCAAATTTTAACTCATTCCATCTGATGCGTGATTTTCAGTATGGCAAAAAGCTTGTGCACAAATCTATAAATAAACTTGTTCTTGTTTTACTACAACCAGATGTGTGAAGTGCTTTGTTTACCTGATGCATTTATGGAAGGCTGAAGTTCAATGGGGAGGAATAGCTCCTCCTACATCCCCTATCTGAACTTCGCTCAAGACGCCTGCTTCTCGAGCATTTTGAACTGGCTGGTGCTCCGGACGATGTGCTGGCATGGCTCAGTGCTTTCATGTTGCTGCTGCCATTTTTCCTCTCTCTGTTTTGTTCCCCCACCTCTGTCTCCATCCTTTTGTCTTCCCTGCTCCCCTCTGCCTTCCGTCCCCCCTTTGTCATTTTTTCCCCTCACGGCTTATTGCACTCTGCCTTCCCTCTGGTTGTTCCTCATACCTTATCATTCCTGCCTCCCCATTGTCTTCTTTCTTTTCTTTTTGGGGTGTTTTTTTCCCCTCACCAGCTGCCGCTCCATCCCTGCTTCTGCTCTGAGTGTATTGCTCCACTGCTCAATTTCTAGCTTCCTTCGCCTCTCCGTTCCAACACTCCAACTATCCTCATTCCGTTGGTTCCCTGCTTACAAGTGCCCTTTTTCTGTACCCAGTGATGAGGGACCTTTCAGCCAGAGTTCCTTGCTGGCACTGTGGTGTCCACTGGACTTCTTCCTTGGGAACCCCATCTCTGGAGGACTTATCTACACTGCCATGTCTTCGGACATCCAGTCTGTCACATGTACCAGAGCAGCTCTTGTCCTACTGAACTGCCAGAGCTACAGTATACTGCCTCACTCCATCTCTATAAGATACCAACAGCTAGCAATAGGAGAATGACATGAAATAGCAAGACTAGATAATCTCATTGCATGGTATCTGAGTCATTTAAAGTAGAGATGGACAAGTAACAGAATCTTAACCAGTAATTAACACTCAGCTTCTAGAACTTTATGGTGACATCACCGATGTCATGATCGCTTGCTCTCTTGTGAACAATGCCTGTAAAAAACTAAGAATTTCTGCAACTGTCTTGTTAAAAACCATTGAGGGGAGGAGGGCTAGTGAGAAGACAGTAAGTTCATTGTATCTGCATGCCTCTGTCCTGTGGTAACATGCATAAAGACTTATATACCATGCAACATGTATTAATTTATAGGGTTCATCATCTTCCTTGCTTCATTCCTCTGTGTATCAAACCCAATTTCATCATCAAGAATTCAATGGACAGCAGCTGTAAAAATCACCTCAGTTCCTGACTCTCGGCCTTCTAAATGCAGAGGGGTCCCAGCATCCTGTCAGTCATGCCCGCGAGAAGGCATCGCATATCCTTTCAATAATGCAGCGTTGGCAGATCAGGTTGGGTCCCGCCATCCCAACACACAAACCATTGCTCTTTTGTATCAGACCTTATGGTGGATTTGCATCTAGATCCTGCCTTCCTACTTTAGACCATTCAATAATACAGTGATGGCGGACCCACGTAGGTGTCCTACCATTCCAAATGACCAAGTCTCAAAAGGGGGCATCACTAATACAATATCACTACAGCAATCCATACCATGGCGATGATGGACCGCATGGGGTCCTGCCATCACAAACATACTCTATTTCATACCATTCATGTTCTACTCAGTGATACAGTGATGGCTGACCACATGTGAGTCCCACCATCCCTATCACACACTACTCATTGACACACAATAGCGATCATGTGAGGTCCACCACTCCACCCCATTCTACTCAATGACACAGTGAGGGCAGACCACGTGAGGTCCTGCCATCCATGTCACGCTTTACTCACTGGAACTAATGACTGCGACCACCTGCAGTCACCATCCCAACCAAGTGGGCCCATAATGGGTCATCTACTCTTTGCTCAAACCTTGTCACCATTCCTACAGGTGGCTTAATTTAGAATCTCATCCTCCTACCTTGGACAATTGCGCTGATACTGCAATGGTGGACCACGGGAATCCCAAGATCCTTACCTCAGCCTGTGCAATACTATGGTGATGGCAGACCATGTGGGGTCCCGCCATCCCTAGGCAATCCTGAGAAGCATACAATGGGGATCTTGGCCCCCCTACCTTGGACTTTTCCAATAGAATATGATGGCGGACCACGTGGGGTCCTGCTTTCCCAACAGCTGTATCGAGAAACATTCTTATCCACTAGGGGCCTCATTCATTGCTCTAGTGTACTTCCATGTCATTACAGGTAGTCTCATGAGAGATTCACATCCTTTTTACCTTCTACTGCTTGGGTCTGTGGCAATGGTTTTGCCATTTTTCCTGGGATTAGGTCATCATACAGTGATGGCAGACTCATATGAAGGTCCTGGCATTGCGATACAGACATGCCCTCCTAACATTACTTCTTGCTTTAACATATTTCTCTGTCATCAACAAGCAATCTCAGGTGGGAGGTTCACCTCCTTACCTCAGATGGTACCATACTTGGCGGTGGTGAACCCATGTGGGAGTCTCGCCATCCTGAGTCTATCTTCCCCCACAAAGTGGGCATTTCTCAGTACTTTAATGCACCTTCATCTTTAATGTGGCAGACCCACATGAGGGGTCTTCCTACTTAGTCTAACCTCCTAAGATTTACTCTATTGCCCGGGCAGTGAACCTTGCATACACGGACCTATGTGAGAGTCCACGCTCCAGCTAGCCCACATCCGGGCCTACCTTACTTCGTCAAGACATTCACTTCTGTTGCCTGCCACCTTCCTCCTGTTCTAGTTCCAGCCTAGTTTCTATGGCAGAGATCTCCAGGAAGTACACCTCAGTTCCTTGGACATCCTAGGTCAATTCTCCTTTCATACGTAGCCTAACACTATAGTGGATGTTCGACAGTCATGCAAGCTTCCCAGAGTCGCATATACTCACGCCTCATCATTATTCACAGCTGGGCTACACTCCTACCATACCTTCATTCTCAGACATGCACTGCTGCCAATCAGTTCTTCATCTATGATCTACGTACTTCAAATTGCAATTTGGCACACTCTCCCAGCCATGCTAACTGTATACGGACACTTTACATATGCTTCCTTACAGTTACCTAGGACACAGATTAACCATCGTCTCATTCAGATATTGCTCTAATTTGGACCTCTTCATCATCTGGAACTATCTTCAGCATTGACATTCCTGCTCATTGCTGATCTTGAAACTGAACTATTTGACCAGCAAGATTCAGACTTAATTCCTAGACATACCACATCTAAAACCTCAGCCCACATTTAGGATTATTCACCTCTTAGTATGCCCAGAGGACGGGCAGGTCAGTAGCCGTGGGTCCTCGGAGGTTACCCCTTAGGGTTTTTTTCTCTTCTGCATGCTACTGGCCACACTCTCTGGAGCTGGAGGAGGTAGTCATTTAGCCATTGTTCTTATTTTTGGGCCTTAAATCATACACCTACTCAGTATTCCTCAGAGGGTGGGATACAGAGAAATGCCAAAGCTCAGGTTATAAACATCAAGCATTACCATTCTGCTCACAAGTATACACAAGCACTGAGCAATGTACCACATGTTGAAATGGAAGGCTTTAAGCCTGAAGTTCAATGGGGGGGGGTAATATCTCCTCCCACATCCCCTATTTGAACTTTGGGTTTCTGCTCGCTCTGCTTTGAGCATTTTGAATGCACCTTCCATCCTTCTCTGCCTCCTCCTCCTTCTCTGGCCCTCTGTTTCACCATCTCTGCTGGGCCTTAAATCTTATACCTACCCAGTATCCTACAGAGGGTGGGATACAGAGAAACACTAAAGCTCAAGCTATAAACATCAAGCATACACCAGTCAGCTCATAAGTATACACAAGCACTGAGCTATGTGCCACATATTGAAATATAGCACATGCCTAATGGAGGCAAAAAGGGCCATTCTACTGAGGTGGAGACAGCCCGCATCTCCCTTACTCTCACAATGGCGAGCAGCTATGGCTAGACTGGCTGCCTTTGAGAGGCTCACAGCGGTGGCTAAGGGAGGGTTTAATAGATACTATAAAAAGTTGGAGGCATATCTGCATTCCCACATCTGCTCGGTGGCACCTCCACCATTGAGAAATCCCCCACTATCCTGACTCATGATGCAGTTGGCCACAACGATAGCAACCTATGGCCATTTATCGGTGCCACCACCTCCTGCTTCATTCTATGCTCTCCTTTTCTTTTTTGCTTCTGCCTTCTGATACTAGGAAGATTTATACACTGGATTGTTTGATATACAACACCTGTGCGTACCTGACAGTAGCTTAATATATAACTGTATTAATAGAAATGTGTTGATCTAACCCGTTGTGTTATATCCCAGTAATTTTAACTGGATAAATGGAGATTAGGAAGTTTAGCCTGAACACAACCTAAACCTTTTTCTTACAGTGTATAGATCTATTACCTGTATTAGGCTATAGCACTCCTGTACCTAGGTTAATTTTCTCTGTTTAGTAAGACATTTGTGGTGACTTGTATCTCTGTTGTTCTAAGGCTTTATTGCTGTACCTGGAGTATATGTGCCTTTTATATAGCTTGCTGTAAATGAAAAATTCAATAAAATATTAAATGATAAAAAGAAATATAGCACATGCTTTTTAGCACTGCTCCCCTATTTGCCTGTCTGCCTGCTCACATTTCAGACTGTGTCCTCACCACTCAACCACCTACCTACCCATCACACAAACATTTGTGTTCTTTGTTTACAATTTAAAAAGTTTGCCCCACACCCAGCTGATAAATGCCCACCTATTCGACAATTAACTATGTCCAAAAAATATATAAATTTTTTATGTTTCTTTATCTAACGAACAGGTTCAGCAGTGATTGTAAAGTCTCCCTACTTCCGTAATTTTCTTCTAATGTGAATTGCTGGTGCCATACTTGAAACTGGTAGTGAACATTAAAAATAAACACATAAAAAGTACGACTTTGCAATCATTGACAGACACATTTAACAGGTAAAAAAAAAACAAATTTGTATTTTACATAATAATGAAGTGGTAAATGGGTGGGCATTTATGAGCTACGTGTTGGGTGGCATTTTTGAATGGTAAAAAACAAATTGATGTTATTCTGTGACAGGCAGACAGGTGGTTCAACAGTGAGAGAACACAGTGAAAAAGTGTTCAGCTGGCATGTGTTTTCTTATGTGATGCAGTTACTGCGATACAAAATATCGTACCATAGTAGATAAGTTACTGCTAGCATACAGTAGGATTTAGGAGGGTAGGGATGTCTGTACACTGTAATGTCTAACCATGCAGTATATAAGGAATAATGTATGAGTAACCATATACAACCAGCCTATGTTTCCATTAAGGGGGAGAGATAAAAGCATATGGACGTTGCGAGTGAAGTTGGAGAGGTTGATGCTGTTATTGCATCCCCAAGATGGAAGCTCTAGGTGAGTTGTGTATGGCCACCCATATTTTATTTTTTATAGTGTATGGTTTAGTAGAGGGAAGTAGTGAGTGGCAGCTGCAAGCAGTGCCAAGCACCAGTACATAGAAAGAGCACTCAGTGAAAATGAAATTGGGCTGCCAGTCATGAATCAGCATGAGCAATGAGTGGTCAGTAAAAATGAAAGCGGACTGGCAGGTGTGAGTCAGTGCCAGCAGGGACACAGGTGCACTTGATGAGAGAACATGCACAACAACATCTTTAGAACATGCACAACAATATTTTGAGTCCCACTGAATTCCATACACAAGAAGCCCTAACCATATACTATAATTGCATTGTAGACAGTAAAGCAATGAACAGTGGGTAACAGCTGCATATGCTGCATGTGATCTTTTCAAAAAGATGCACAGATGAATTTTATTACATGCTGAAGGTATTTTTATAAACTGTACATGGTGGACAATATACTGCACATAATGCCTGTAATTCAAGCAGAACTACTGAGGAGTCGAATATAAGTAATGCATGGGGGAGGGGGGCAAACAGTGGACAAAGTGTTATAACTGTGAGATACTATGGAGGCGCTGTAGGACATATCATTTAAGAGGGGCCATTTTTTACCCAAATTTCCACAGATCAAGTGTGGCACACTTGGGAAGGCATACACTACTTCTGTTTTAAAATAGTGGAACGGTAATTAAAACATTTTTTTGAAAGGTTAAACTGCTTGAGTGAATATTATTGCCAAATGTGTGGTTCACCAATCATATTGGCATACACAACAACATCAACTACTGCCTTGAAATAGTATTCATTTTAAAGTTTGGTATGGTGTGAGAGTATCTGTTTCACAAAAAAATATTGGCAACAGCTTAATAGGGCTCAATTTCAGATGCATTGCATCTGTATCCCCCACCCCAACCCCAGGAAGAGCTGAAAATAGGCAGTATTTTCTAGCCCTTCTTTCCTGGTCAGCAAAAGCTAAACATGTAAATGAAGAAAATTCAAACACAAAAGCTACAATAAAAGAGAGGGGGTTTGATGCCAGGCATAGTTTTCTATGATGGACCAGTTTCAGAGTTGTTCACACGTTATTTTTTTGTACACACTTACAAACAGAGCACTTACTTCTTTCTCTCCTCTGTTTGTATGTGTTCCATAAACATGCACACTGCACTCTTGTGATTGAAAATATTTTTACAGACTGTATAAAACATGCAGGTAGGATATTAACGTTTGATCTCATTAACATTAAATACAAAATAATGTACAACTTAGTAGATATTTCTTTTATGCTGATATTATAGGCAAAATATTTGTAAAAGTGTCTCCTGGTTCTTATTTCTGGGTCATGGATGGGAAGATACTATCAGAGGTCTTATGGTTTCCACCAAATACTGCAGTTTTAGTTTGATACATACAATAATTCAGATATTTAGCCTTTCCGGGTTTTCATATCCACCACTATAAATGTTACCAGTGGGGCAAGTGATTTAACTGGATAGTCACCTACTGATCCCATAAATAGGAGATACACAATGGCCTGACTCAGAATATGCCATGTATATTTGTGAGTGAGGAAGCAGGACCACACAAATGATGAAGCCTCAAGTGAGTTTTGAAGGTCCTGCCCCCTTACAAATTATAGCAGATGTTATATTCAGAATCAGGTCATTGTGTGTCTGATTTACACCACACATTTTCATATGTAAACTTTTTGAAATAACTCTTTTTGAACTCTATTTTGACTTCACTGCTCTAGTTAGAATGTTGCTTAGCTGCACTGTGATGTTATCAAGTACTGTTCAACTGTTCTCCTGTTGGAAAAGTATATCATTATGACATAGTTAACCCATGTTGTCTATGCTTGTGACATATATAACATCTTATATCTTGTTATTGTGATAGTAGGTATATAGTCTACAAAATAAAAATGTTTATCTGGTGACATTTTTTCCCACTGTTGTGGTATAAAATGTATTGATCCAGGACAGTCAAAGTGAAATTAGTTTTTATTAAGTAATAATAATTGGGTTAGGCTTTTTCCCATAGGGAAACTGTGGCATAATTTTTCGTTATAAAGGAGCGTTTATAACGGCAAACATGAGCACGGTTTCCCTCGCTATGCGCATGCCCAACCTACAGCTCTTCCGGGTCTTCACCGCTCTCCACCAGATTTCTTTGTCAGTCGAAACCGCACCGCCACCACTATCTCTAGGTGGTAAGTAACTATTTAAAAAAAAACTTCCTAGCAAAAATCACACTGTAAAGGGGACAACAAAACAAGAGAAAGTAAACTGCTGCTAAGCGACCAAGTACTCAGCTAAACATCATCCAGACCGCAGCCACACCAGACCATTTATTTTATATAATTGGCTGTGGTGAAAAAGCCTAACCCAGCAATTATATAAAATAAAATATGGGGTGGTGTGTGTAAACTCGAATTTTACACACACCCTCGGGTTTGGATGCCTGGATAAACCCTCGAGCTTTGCTCTCAGGGTTTATGTGCCATCCAACCCCTCGGGTGTGTGTAAAATCTTGTTACGCACACCACCCCATACTTTATTCTTTATGTAGTTGCTTGGTGGAATGAATCACTGGGAAGTCAAGTGACTTGTTCAAGGTCACAAAGTGAACTAGTGGCTGTGGAAGGATTTGAACCTGCTATCTCCTCTTTCACTGTTCAGTGCTCTAACCTCTAACAATACTGCAATCCATTATTCAGTACAGACAGTAGCTCTGTTCACCCGGCAGGGAAACAGACACTAGGGGGGACTCGATGAAGCTGATGTGGTGGGGGAGAGTTAGAAAAGATGTCAAGAAACATTTCTTCACAGAAAAGAGTGTAGATAGGTGGAACAGACTACCAAGGAATGTCTTCTGTGTGAAATCAGCGAAGGTGCTTAAACAAGGAGGGGGGACAAACACATGAGACTGGTAAGGACATCGGGAAAAGGAATGACCTGCGTCTGGGGCCCGTGATTCCAACCAGTGGTCTCACTGTACAAACTGGATGGGCAGCAAAGCCTATTTCTCCTGTCAGCTTCTATGTTTCTATGTTCATACAGTATGCGACTCAAAACTGGAGTGGATATAGTGTGGATAGTTGACCAGATGTTGAATCTGATGCTGACTATGACAGAAGTATTTAAAATGAATAGCGACACAGATAACAAGTAGAGCTGTGCAGATACCATCAAACAATGTTTCAAACAGTTCAGATTGTGGCAGATATCTGTGAATAAGCAATAGATAGATCACTATAAGAATGAATTATCCTGAATAAACAGATTAAATACTCTCAGAAAATGCAGTGTTTGAGCCTGTAGGTAGCCTGGCAAATAAGATAATGCAAACTGCACGCAAGTCTAATACAAAATGATATCAAGTCTAATTTCCACTCTCTCTACTCCAGGTGCATTTTACCTAGGTGACATGCTCCACCCAGCCATCCTTCAGCGCAACTGCAAATTCCAGGAGCTACACAACTTCCACCATTCCGACATCTCTGGGGACAGATTGCTAGAAAGAACAGTAAACATTAGGTGGACAGCTGCTCTTGAAACCAGTAATTACAAATGAAAGCAATGACAGGTTGCATCATGAGACTCAGATTTTATAAAGAGAATAATTGTTTAATTAGGCCAGCTGGCTGTGTTTGCAGCCTTCAAATGCTACTGTTACAGTATTTGATGTCAACCAGACTCAAATGAAATGTAAATAGATGGAACATTACCTTCATGACATCTTGACCCTGTCCAGCCAGAGGGGCAAAGGCACTTTACAACACCATTAACAGAGATGCATTCCCCACCATTCAGACATCCACCTTCACAAGTTACTGCAACATGAAGACAAACAGATGCCATGTGAATATCAATCCCTAAGCAAGTAATTAGCAAACAGTTCAAATTCCTTTTGCATTTTTCCTTTACTTCTCTATAATGTGTGTCATTCTGAGAAAAGATATGGGGCTGGATTTTAAATGACCCAGAGACTAAGTCCCATGTCATAACCGGCAATGTGGGAAAAAAGCTCTGCACCGGTAGACATTCCAAATTTCAGCCTATGGTGCACATGGGTGGCAGTCACAGCTTTGGGGTATCCTGCTAGCTGGTGTTGGGTTGTGCCATCATCCTTATGGCTCTCTGTGTGAAATACACAACAGTTAACCACATGGGAGGTGCAGGAGTACCTACCTAGTTATGGAGTGGTCAGACTGTAGGGGTTGACAGCACCTGTGGAATGCACTTTTTTCCAGTGGGGGATGTTACACCTGGCATGGCCAGGTGTGGTATTTTTGGTACAGCTGTGCACAAAAATGAGT
Organism: Neoceratodus forsteri; assembly: GCA_016271365.2. Lineage (NCBI taxonomy): Eukaryota > Metazoa > Chordata > Ceratodontiformes > Ceratodontidae > Neoceratodus > Neoceratodus forsteri. The sequence continues at coordinate 1,325,482,619 of CM057456.1, read as the reverse complement.
GTGAACTGCCATGATGAAGCCAGTTGCAAAATGGATCCACATAGAAAAATATGGTGCGTGCAGAAAAACCAGCAGGTCCACAAGTGAAGCCCCCCCTTCCACAAAGATTTTTTCTGCATGTGCACCAATTTCACGATCACTGAAAATCCACCTCCAGCACTCCAGCATTAAATTTAATTGTAACATGGCACTGTACTTTGAAACTGACAGCCATGATTCATTGTTAGTCATGATCTGACCATGGATTAATTTCCCTTATTAATCCATGGTCACCATCGGAAGTGCACCTGAGTTTCAGAGTCCTGTACAGTGTTATGTTACAAGCTGATCTTGTCATCATTTCTCCTGTCACCAAGAGACAGCAGGAAAACAGACACTGGTACCTCTGTAAGAGAGAGAGAGAGAGACACACACACACACAGACACACAAGAATGTGATCCTTCACAACCACTCGCCCTGAGGACCTCCACAGACGCCACTGTACATTCACCCCCTCCAACCTTTGACACATTGCTGTGGTTACTCTGTGCCTTCCAGCCCACCCACCCTGCAGACCACCAGGAAGCAAGTGGACACCCCGCCAGCAGCTGTACATAAGTTTGTTTGTTGTTTAGTTTGGTTGCACAGCCAGGGGCAGGGTGGTTGTGGGCTCTCACCAAAACAGACAGTGACTGAGAGATACACACAACAGCCAACGGGAGTGGGACTGCATGTGTAGAGAGAGAAAGGGAGTGAGCAGTAAGTACATCGCTTCAGTGTGATCAGTGCAATGATCTGTGTGGGGGGACTACAGCACTGTTATCTCCCGAGGTCAGGAGCATCAGGAGCATGAGAGGGTGAGCACAGTGGGGTTATGATTATCTCTGGAGCACACCCCTGCAAGGAGGAGCATGGTATGTGAACAGACACATCGCGGTGCGGTAGTGACATGCAAAATTGGTGCGCCCAAAGACAGATGCCATCATTAACATCTGCTTGTTGTAGTGCACAGTAAAAACTGCATCACAGGTACCGTGAAATTAGAGAACAGCTTCAAATGTTGTACTGTTAAAAATAGCTTTAGTTGTGTAAATATATAAATATTCAGCATTCACCCATAATGCAACAGAGCAGAATTGTGAATGGAGCCGATCAAGTATGAGCTGCCACCTGAGACCTCATGCCCGGACTCTCCAAGCTTAAGGTATGGCAAAAGCCGCTAACCAATTGGAACACGAGCACTCTCGGGCACTGGCCTCCGATTGGCTCCTGCAGTCTGCTCTGTTTTTCTTTGAAAATTCAGCCAAAATTGAACTTGCTTACTGAACTTAGCACAAAAAAGCTGTATTTATTTGTTTCCTGATTGTTAAAAGTTAAATTTTACCACTGTTTGGAGTGTAAAAAGCCAAGAATTTATGTGATTAAGCTCCTTCCTGAAACTTGTGTATGTGCCAGACTTTAGGCACCAAGGGAGTACACATCCCTTTGTCCTGCTAATTTGGCTCTCCTGCTGATGCAGACAGTGCTTTGTCCATGTCCAGCACTTAAACTTGTGCTTTTCCTTCTCTCCCTAGCCGGGATCAAGCTCTCCAGGGGCTCCCTGCCCCACAGGCGCAAGCTCTCAGACACCGGGCGGTCGGCGCTTCCACAGCCACTGCCCAAGACCTCAAGCCCAGACTCTGCAAGCTCAAGGTACGGCAAAAGCTGCTAATTTCGTGCCCACCCACCCATCCCCACCCCTTCACTTATTAAATACACCGTTTCCCGCCCACTTCTAAAAGCATGCCTCCGAAGTTCTTCGTCGACCTCTCCAATTCTTCGGTTGTCCAGTTAAGAACGCCCCTAAGATAGCCGGCCGACATCATAGGCACCTCCTGACACTGTCACTGAGGTTCCTTTGCCCTAAACTGTATTTAACTTTACCTCCTATTGCGCTGAGCATGAGGGGCCTGGATAGCACCCTTATGAAGGGCTACTCACTAATATCTCTACTGATCATCTTCTGTTGTGTCCAGGTGGCATTTTACCCTCAGAAGCCTGTGCATGCAGAGACTGACCCCTTAAAGTTTTGTTCTCCATGCACTGACTTACCCACTAGTTATTTAGGTGCTGTGCAGATAGTACTACTGTCTGAGCACAACCTGGGTACCTATCGTGATGGTACCCATATTGAGCCGCCACCTCAAGTGAGTCTTTCTGTTCCATATTGTATTCACCACCCTCTGCACATCTCGGTCAGGGTATTGCTTCACCTAGCATTAGAGTGGTACACCATTAGGGGTGGTGATAGGCTTAGCCAATATATCAAGAATCATAAGCGTACCAGGGCCAGGCTTCCCAAACTAACATTTGATGCCTTAACGAAGCTGCTACTTCTATTACTGATATGCTCGGGTAACATTGAATTAAACCCTGGTCCTACCTCTTCCCTCTCTTCTCTGTCGGACATGGCCACTCTTAAAGGAATGAGTTTCTAGCATGTCAATGTCTATAGCCTCCTAAAAAAGTTCACTATGATACAGGCGTGGATCAGCCATACTCAACCTGATGTCCTGGTAATATCTAAATCCTGGCTCAGGCCAACCTCCCCTCCCAAGATAGAGAGATTAGCATCCCCTCCTACCAGCTATTCAGAACTGATAGACCTACTAGGAGAGGTGGAGTGGCAATATACGTCACGGAAAGGTTGGCAACGTCCTGCATGAATTCAACCTCTGTTAAAAATGAATTTGAATGTCTGATACTTAAAATTGAATTATCCACTTCTCTGGCCATTAGAGTGATTGGTTGTTATAGACCCCCATCTGCGAAAACACTACTCCTATCACACCTTGGTAATGTCATTGAGAAAGGGAATCTTGAAACAATTATACTTGGGGACTGTAATTTTGACTGGCTCTCCAAGGCTGCTTCACCCCTAAACACATTTTGTGATGCTCATGGGTTAGTGCAGCTAATTCAAGAACCTACACATCCTAATAAAAAGAACCCTTGTAATAGCTCATTATTGGATGTTATATTAGTTGATAAGCCGCATCTTTAAACGCACACTTGAACCTCCTTCGCCGATGTCAGTGACCATTGTTTTATTGCTGCAGTTAGGTCACTACTCACACAGGTCCTTCAACTAAATTCATCACTAAAAGGACAAGGTGCAACTTCGATGTGGCCACCTATACATATGAACTGGGGCATTTGCCACGTTGGCAAGACTTCTACCTAGCCACCACGGTCAACACGGCGTATGACAATTTTAATGAAATTCTAGTAAGAGCCCTAGATGCACATGCCCCGATGGTAAAAATCTGAGTAAAAAACAAAACTTGTCGCTGGTTCTCACCTGAACTGAAAACCGCCCTGCTAGGCAGGGATAAGCTGTGGAAAAAGGCACGACAGACGAAGCTGGACTCAGGCTGGTACCAATTTAGGAAGGCACGTAATGCATGTACAAAAATGGTCAGAGACGTCAAGACATGATTCTATCTTAGGAAACTGAACTCTGCTGCAAAGTGCTGATCTAAATTCTGGAGAACAATCAAGGATATGTCCAGTTATACCCCAGGTAACTCCTTGTCACCAAAAATCACATCTGAGGGGAAAACTATATGTGGTAAACAGGGGATCTTAGAAGCTTTCAACAATCATTTTGCCACAGCTGGTCTAGCCTTTGATAAATCCCCTGCAGCCCTGGTCCGCTCCCAGCTAAGTGTCCCTTGTGTAGACGCTACTGCCCTGGTACCCGGCTTCTCTTTCCCACCTGTATCATTGAAGGAGGTCGAAGATTTGATACTTCGGTTGGATGTAAAGAAGAGCGCTGGAGCTGATTTCCTGGATACCTACTTTATAAATATCACTTATCATATCCTTGCTGTTCCTATCACCCATCTATTTAATTTATCACTGTCCCAAGGGTCCCTTCCTATAATTTGGAAAACTGCCCATGTTATCCCGTTGTTCAAATATGGGGATACCTGCGACCTCAACAACTATAGACCGATTTCCTTACTGCCAATTTTGTCAAAGCTCCTGGAAAAGGTTGTCAGCAATCAACTTAGAGCCTATCTGGAAGTTAACAACTTGCTAAACCCTATGCAATCAGCCTTTAGGTCTAAACATAGCACTATCTCAGCCTTTGCCAAAGTAACAAACAACTGGTACAGTGATCTAGACAGCAGAAACTTTGTGCAGTATTCCTGGACCATAGCCTGCTAATCTCCACTCTGAAGAGCACAGGTCTTGACTCAGCATCCTTGCACTGGTTCATGGAGTACCTGGTAGGATGCCAGCAACAAATCAAAGCTGAGGGGGAGCTCTTCCCACTCAAACCTCTTCTGAGGGGAGTGCCACAAGGATCCATACTTGGTCCGCTGCTCTTCGCAATCTATGTAAACAATATTGATGTGGGCATCAACAAGGCAAAAATACACCTGTTCGCTGACGACACAGTGGTTTACATAAGTCATCCAACTGCCGAAGCAGCCTGTGCAGACCTACAAGAAGAATTTGACCTGCTTCAGACTCAGCTCCTCTACAGAAAGCTCCTTTTAAATGCAAAAAAGACAAAGGAAATGCTGTTCTCACCCTATAGCCGTGTGGCAAACCCTGTCAGCTCTGGATCACTGCCTCAGATCTCCACAATTCTGGGAGAGAAATTGGAATGTATCCCAAAGTTTAAATACTTAGGAGGGTGGTTAGACCAGAATCTTTCATTTTCTGAGCATGTTGAGGACCTGGCAAATAAGCTAAGACAGAGCCTGGGTCTATTCTATAAAATTAGCCAGTTCCTTACCCGTGATGCCAAACTGCGACTAGTCCAATCTACTTTTCTCTCCCCAATTGGTGATGGAGATTTTCTATATAGTCACTGTCCCAAAGCCTCGCTTATCAAATTGGACACACTTTATCATAGGGCCATCAGATTCATTTCCGGTCTTCCCCTCTCTACTCATCACTGCCTATTGTACAAAGCTGTAGGATGGTCCTCACTTAAATTCAGGCACGAAAGAAATGCAGTCCTTTGGACCTACAGAGCTACCTTAAAAAGGCTCCCACATTATATTTCTGAAGGTCTTCCCCTAAGTGAGCTGGGACTATATGGCTTAAGGAGTGCCTCCTATATCTCCCTATGCATCCGTAAAGCTATCACCCGCTATGGCAGAATGACCTTTAGCTTCATGATGCCCTCCTTGTGGAACAAAATGCAAAAACTACTGAAACTAAGCTACCTCCAAAGTATTAATGCTTTCAAGTCACTATATGCTCAAGGTGTGTGTGAATCGTGCAACTGTTTCCCCAGCTCCAAAACGCTAACCGCTGTTAGCTTGCTCCCCCGAGTCCAGCCTAAGCCATGATTGGCCTTACCCCAGGCTAATTTGTGTATGTTTAATAATCCACATGAACTTATCTTTCTCCAGTCCCTGTACCCCTTTTGCATGACATAGGTAAGTCTTACAGGGGCATCTGCACGTAAAGCGCAAAATCTCTAGCCCACAGGTGGTTGCACCTCCACAAGCCATCTTCCAAAACCATTCGCCCGGATTCTTCTCCAGCAAAGCACCACCAAAGCTCCCAACCAATCGGATTGCGAGCACCTTCCGGCCCTTGCTCCTGATTGACTTCTGCAGTTCTCTTCGGCAATCCTTCCAATTCCGACAAAAATCAAATGGTCTGCCCGTACTCTGGTAAAATAGCTGTAACCGCTCCCTTCCCTGACCGATGTGATCCTTCCCCACAGCTTAGAGTGTAACTAATGGGAGTATGAGTGATTATGCTCCTCTTTGAATCCTTGCCCGAGACTGGCCCTAGGTGCCCTAGCATATTTATACCTTCCCTGCCTTGCAACCTTCCTGTGGCCCAATGGTCCGTTGGACATGGACAGCCAGTGCTAGCACCTAGTTTTGGAAAATTATGTGCGGTAGGTGCTGTCCCATCTGTTACCTCAGTACCTCACTCACACCTTCTACCAGCAAGCCACAGTACAGCCGCCTCCTAGTCCCAATATAAGCACTCCCTGGGGCTGCCATGATAGTACCTGGCAGGCTGTCTGCTCCCTTCAGACCTAACTATACCTGTTTACTCCTTTGTAAACTGTGTCAAGAGAAAAGCTGTTATCACTTATTTTGTCTGACTGTTATGATAGTGATACCGAGGTCTCGCTTGTGTTCTTTTTTAAGAAAAATACTGTAACAATATCCATCTCTGTATCTCTGTAGACTTGCCTGTTCCTACTATTCATACTGTTCACTTGTCTTACTGATGATCCCAAACTGTTATGCTATGTACGTCTGTGTATCCTGATTTGCACTTCTACTGTGTTTTACTCTGACTGTAGACATAGCTGTTTATAATATAATCTGGACTTAACCAGGTCCATCTTGTAAATGATCTTGCTCAACGATGTTCGCCTGTTTAAATAAAGATTTGATTTGATTTGAAATATTGGTTTGTATGAAGAAAGGTACAAGTCCTTAGACTTATTATGTGTAATTGCGTCTATTGAAATGTTGCAACCTGTTTAACCTGCTCAATCACCACAATATCTGTAGAGTGTGCACCGTTCCTGATGTACCTAGCCTGGGCACACTTCCACAACATAAAATGTTAAGCAATATTCTCAGTTTGTCTTCATTTCTATTTGATATATATTATAGCTAGCACAGTTATTTGACCAGAAAGAGTGTTTATCTAGCATGTGACATGTTACAAGCACATTAAACCACTCTACAGCATGGTTCTAAAGGAGAATTAATCCATGCCTGGGTGGTTGGAGACACTCGGCCTTCGGCCTTGTGCCCCAACCCCCCGGCATGGATTAATTCACCAATAGAACCATGCTGTGTTGTAACTTAATGCTTACTTGTTTGCCTACAAAAATCTCTAGCCCAGTAATGTCAACTTACAGACTTACAGTGCTGGTCATAAAAAGTTTTCTCAGAGTGCAGCATGCTTTTAAGGTACATTGGCTAATTGGATTAACCTCCAGTTCAAAAGAACACAGTTGCTGACCTCACCTCATCCAGAATTCCACAGCGATGGGAAACGTTTTTGGGGCCACCACTGTAGCTCAGTGTGACTCACTGATAGTACTCTTCTCTCTAAGCTTGAAGGCTGTGTTTCAAGCCCCAGACTGGAGAAATTGGTTCATACCAATGGTGACAACGTAATACAGCACTGGTGGTGGATGTTGCCTGATTTGAGGTGGGATACTTAAGATCATGCATTAAACCAAGGTCCATTCTGCCATCTCTGGTGGCTGCTGAGGTGGATGTTAAAGATTCACTGGCACTATTTAAAAAAACTATCATTTGTCAATGCCAAATGTTTGCTTGCAGTATACTAGAGCTTTAAAAGGAACATAAACAACATGTAATTTAAATCTAGTGTTTCTGGTGTTCATTACTGACACACTGTTAACATATTTTATTCCTCATCTGGAGTACTGTGTTCAGTTCTGGAGACCCCATCTCCAAAAAGACTCATGGCAACATGGATTCACGGCAGGGAGGTCATACCAGACCAACTTGATTGATTTCTTCAAGTGGGTGATGAAGGAAATAGACCAAGGCAGAGCAGTAGATGTGGCCTACCTGGACTTCGGGAAGGCCTTCGACACAGTCCCACACAGGAGACTAATCCACAAGCTGGCAAATCTGGGGGCGGGGACAGAGGTAGTCACGTGGGTTAGAAACTGGTTGAGTAACAGAACACAAAGAGTGGTGGTAATGTAATGTGCCAAAGTCAGAGGTTCCCCAGTATTCCCCAGTAGTCCCCAGTTTCCCCCAGTATACACTGTAGGTGCCCTGTGCACCCTGTACATAAAAAAAAAAAAGAGAGAGATTTTATGCAGCTGCAGCAACAATGGCCTGGATGGAATGCTGTGCTGAGCTGTTCATGCACAGCATTCCACCCTAACCATTCTGGAACTAGAAGCCCTGTTTTAAAAAGTTTTAAGTTTTTCTCTGTGTGATTTCTGGGTGGCTGTTGAGGAGGGAGGACACAGCAAGTTTAGGGGAAAGGAAAGAGGCTTACTGGTTGTTGAAGCCATCCCCAGGAACTTGGCTGTGCTACTGCTCTGCCTCCAGCACCTGAAGACTGTTCCAGAAGAAGTGCGGCATGGTCGGTGGTGCCATCGGGGCAGCACAAGAAGAAAAGTGCATCCGGTGGGCTGTTAGGCCCGTTCGTTTATTTATTTTGGCCTCCCCATTTATTTAATAAGTAATTCCGGTCCCCCGTCAGCGGCTGAGCCAGGGCCGCATCGCCGGTTTTCCCATCGGCCTTCCAGAGGCCCCCTGACATCCTTCAGACTGCCTGCTGAAACTCCCTCTCACTGCCTGCACGCCTCCCGCCTCCCGGTTGCCTCCTCGATCCTGCTGGTGTGGTGAGTTGGTGGCAGCACGACTCAACATGCTGGCCACCCATCAAAAGAGACTGTGTGTTTTTTTATTTATTTATTTGCGCTTAGTGCAGAAAGGAAGCGGCTGAGCGCCACGGGAGGATTCAGGCCAGAAGGACCCAAATTAATTATTCAGGGGCGGGTGTAGCAACACCCATGGGGAGGGGCAAAAGAAGCAAGGCCAAGGTAGGCCTCATAAATATTCAAAAAGGGGGCTGAGTCAGAGGAGGAGCAGGGACATTTTGAGTGGCAGCAGCTCTCAGAGAGCTAAGGAGTTAAAGGGACCCTGCCACTTTTGTCCTTATAAAAAAAATTAAAGGGGCAATCCAGACCCAGGATAAGAAAGGGCTACCCAGCCCATTTTAGAGAGGGCACCAAGCCCATTTTAGAGGGCACCAGGCCCATTTTGAAGGAGCACCAGACCCATAATGCAGTAAGGCACCTGGCCCATAATCAAAAGGGCACCAGGCCCAGGTTAAAGAGGGGCACCAGGCCCATTTCAGTTAGGGCACCAGGCCCAGTTAAAGAGGGGGCACCAGCCCCATTATAAAATAGGGCACTAGGCCCAGTTACAAAGGGCACCAGGCCCTAGTAGTAAGTAGGTGCCAGGCCTAGCGAGGTAGGGCAAACCAGGCCCTAGCAGTAAGTAGGTGCCAAGCCTAGTGAGTTAGAGCAAGCCAGTCCAGTAGTAATAAAGGCTACCCAGGCCTAGTGAGTTAGGGCAAGCCAGCCCAGTAGTAATAAAGGCTACCCAGGCCTAGTGAATTACAGCAAGCCAGCCCAGTAGTAATAAGGGCACGAGGTCCAGCCAAGTGAACGCACCAGGCCCAACAGTAATAAAGTAGGGGTACCACAAGGCCCAGGACCCATAGCTAGTTATTTAGGTCTACAGCTGTGTTAGGGGCCCAGCGATAGGAGCGACCCCAGATTTAATAGAAGCCTAGCTAGCCAAGTAAGCCCTCCAGTGTTAAAGGGGTCTGGTCACCCATCTTTTGCATAGCCTTCCCGAGAGCCAGTTCCTCACTGTAGTGTTTCCAAAGTAACAGGAGAACCTGATTTAGCTAGAAGGGACCCCATTAGAGTTAGGTCCACCAGAGCTAGGGTTAGATTTGTATGATAAATTGCCTGTATCTTTACTGTGGTCCGGACACTGAAACTATATAGTTATTGACCACTACAGCAGAACTGAGACTCTGTTTGCATCTTTCTATGTTATTAGTCCATTCAAGAACATTATTAAATGTCAGAACTGTTTTGCATTACTGTGTGCCAGCATTTCGGTGCCGGATAAAAATCGGAATCAGTCTTCAACTGTCTTCGGAATCACTTCACCTTGGTGCAACCCTGTCAGACTTCATCCATCCTTCAAGAGTCATCCATCAGTGCATCCACAAGCAGACAACAGCCAATCCAAGAAGAGCCGTACCGCAGTCGCCTCACAGTTGCATTGTCCCATTTGTGATTTTCCTCATACAGTTTCCCAGTACGGCTTGGCCCAGTGCAGAAGTCTGCCATCAGTTTTCTTGTTTTCATGTCCGCAGCAGAGTACCGTTCGACTCGTCAGTGTCAGTTCTCCGAGTGACATTCAGTTTATTGTTTTAGTGTGTCCCAGCTCATCCGGCCGTGGACTCCAAGTCGGTCGCAGTTCGACGTACATTTTATTGTTTTGGCGAGTGCCTTGGCTCGTCCGGCCTTGGAACTCAGAAGACCGATGCACTTCGACACCCAGAGAGAGTGGTTGCCTGGAGTCTAACAGTGGTCCAGAGGTCCTGATCCAGAGGGAGCATCAGCTAGTGTGTGTCTTCAGTCCAGAGGGAGTGCTTTCCTGGAGTCTGAGAGTGGTCCAGAGGTTCAGATTCTCCCGATCCAGTGTGTTCTTCAGCTTAGAGTGTATCTTCAGTCCAGAAGCGGACTGTTGGTTGGTTCTTCTACTTCTTCTTGATCCCTTCACTTGGCAATCCAGAAGCAGATTGTGGCCAAGTGGTTTGCATTGCCTATTCTTCCCAGGCAGTCTAGAAGCAGACTGCAGCCGGATCTTGTATTCATTGCTGGCAACCCTAGAGAGGTGGGGTGTAGCCGAGGACCCATGGTCTGTTAAATCCTCTCTTCATCCTTAGTTTTCCCACCAAGGCTCAGCGTTTCACTGGGAAACCAGTGGAGTGTTTCACATTTTCTTTCGTCAACAGAGAAAGTTACGTGCACCAACTGATGATCATCTATTGCATAGACTCTTCTTGCAGTATTGGAATGACTGTATTCTAGAAACCTGAGTGTTAGGGAGAGGTGCACCTTGGGGTTAGAGGTAGATATCTGAAGATAAGTAAGACGCTCTTACAGTGTAGCTGTAACAGTCAATTGATCCATTTTGGCATTCTCTCCCGTAGAGTTTCCCTCTTATAGGGAGGTAGAAAAACAGAAACCAGATGCTCTTACAGTGCAGCTGTTACAGCTGATTATTCCTCTTGCCTATAGTAAAGTCGTAGCTTGTGTATATATATGATTGTCCCTCTCTTGTGATCCCACCTGATAATCAGTTGCCAATAAACTAGTTCCTTTCATCCACTTGTGCCTGCTGCCTCTCCATTTTGGTGAAGAATTACATCACATAGCCAAATAGGAAAAGAACTGCCTTACCACCTGAGTGGGTGTATTGGAATAGCCTGTTATTCATAGTCTTTGGCTCACTTCACTTGGCATCACGGATAGGATACGTGACTTCCATCTACTCAGTTCTTTATTATCAACCATCTCATCTCATCACCCCCCCCAACCCACACACACACACACTTTTCGGCTCACTTCAGTAAATGGGGTTAGCTTACAGGACTGATGGGTAACAAGTGGCGTATCCCAGGCATCAGTGCTGGGGCCAGTGCACTTCAATGTCTTCATAAGTGATATTGCAGAGGGTCTAGAAGAGAGGGTTAGCCTGTTCGCAGACAATACAAAGCTATGTAACAGGGTAGATACACAGGAAGGCATAGAAAAAATGAGCAGAGCTCTGAAGAGGATAAAAAACTGGTCCAAGGAATGGCAGATGGGTTTCAGTGCAAAAAAGTGCAGGATTGTGCACCGGGGGAGAAGTCCTAGGGTCGAGTATGAACTAGATGGGGTAGCACTAGAGGCCACTAAAGAGGAAAGGGATCTAGGGGTAGTCATAGAAAACAACTTCAACGTGGCTAAAGAGTGTGGCAAAGCAGTGAGAAAGGCTAACGGAATACTAGGGTGTATAGGGAGGGGTATAACATATAGAAGGAGGGAAGTGGTGGTACCATTGTACAACTGCCTAGCAAGGCCTCATCTGGAGTACTATGTTCAGTTCTGGAGGTTCCATCTCCAGAAAGACACAAACAGGATGGAGACGGTACAGAGGAGGGTGACAAAAATGGTGTCTGGGATACAGCATAAGTCGTATGAGGAAAGACTCAGAGCTCTCAATATATACTCCCTGGAGGAAAGGGGGGGGGACATGGCAGAGACCTTCAAGCATCTGAAGGGGATCAACTTGGTAGCAGAGGGGAGCATCTTTCATATAAAGGGAAATAGCAGAACAAGGGTGCACAGCATGAGACTAAAATGGGTAAAACTTAGGGGGAACTTGACAAAGTTCTACTTCACTGAAAGGGTGGTGAAGAGATGAAACAGTCTCCCCCAGGAAGTGGTGGGGGCGGCCATGGTTCAGGGATTCAAGAATGCGTGGGATAGGCACATGGGAATTATCAAGCTAGGGTGAAAGGCAGGGAACTTGAAACTGGTCCTCCCTATCAATTTCTCAGCATTCAAAATGCTTCATGTATGCTCTCTCAAGGACTCATGTAGCTTCTTCCCCTGATTAGTGCAGTGTCACCATGCTTCAGAGTCACTGAGTCCCCCTGGGACCTGCTATCTACCACACCCTCTTACCTCCTCCCTCTATATTGGTAGCCAAAAAGGAGCCTGTAAATATTTCCCCTGATCGTTGCCACTTGTCCCTTGCCTTTAGAGGCTCACCATACTGGTCCCCTTCCTCTTCAGTTACCTTTGTTTTTGCCTCCCCTTTCCCCCATTGTGAATGCTACAAGCCTAATTCCACATTATCCTTCTCTGTTCTTACCCTCTGTTCCTCTCTCACAAGGCTATCATCAAATTCCATGTTATAGTACACACTGCTATAGGTACCTGCCTGTGTTACTCCAGCAATATATTGTCCCTTGTCATATTCCCTAATTGGATTCTGTTCCTCTGTTCACTGATGTGAGCATTACTTACTCCATGTATTTTCAAGTATATTGTGTGTACAACTTAATCTGTGTACTGAATATGAACATGTATATATTGTATACATAACTTACTCTGTGTACACTGAATATGTATATTGTCCAGGTCCGCCTCGAAAATGAGATTTTTCTCAACAGTGTTTAACCTGGTTAAATCAAGATTTTGATTGATTGATTGAACTTGTCATAGCATCTAAGGTACCTTAAGCATTAGAAAGAGAGGTAGGGCAGACTGGATTGGCCACAAGGCCCTTATCTGCTGACATCTATGTATCTATTATGTTTGCATTCTAAATGATGAATGTTTTTTCCCACATTGTTTAGTGCTTTCAAAGAGACAATCTCCAGACTCCTGTCTGTAACTAGGAGAATCCACTAAATGTGGGGAAAAACACAGGGAGGGACTGTGATGCTTGATGTTCATCTGAAAGTCTGAAGATGATGTCTGTTAGCTGAATAATGGGCATAAAAAATGTAATGGGTAAGGTTGCATCCTTTGAACTACATATGGTTTACATTTATCAGCCAGCACAATGTGTCATCAATCATCAGCTTTCTCAGCACAGTTTATTAGTATTAAACTTCCTGCATTTCTATATCCATTGGCTTATAGAGCACCCACCTCCACAGCCCTCTACATTATCTGAGCACCACCAATATTTTTGGTGTGTGCATGTGCATAACAAACATAAAAGGAGGGCATCTTCCTTGTGCCTAAGCCACCATCCCACCCTCTTCCAGGCTCAAACAGAATTGTATGTGGATATCTGAGATGTTGTTATATGCTTACCAGCTGCTACATTTTTCTGCATAAGTCTCTGTACTATCTTTATCAATAGTATTACTTGTAATTCACTATTTTGTGTATGTTTAATATAAGAACTGGGTTAGAATCAAACCACACTAAGACAAAGAGTCCTGGACTTCAGGAGGACGATTTTAAAAAATGGGAGAATGAATCAGGGACGTCCTGGCAGGGATAGGAAAATTAAGGGGAGTTGAGGACCAAAGGCAAAAATAAAAGAGTGCATTAGAAAAACTACAAATCTGTGTGTCAGGCAGGTTAGCAAGGGCAAGAGAAAAAAGAAACCACTATGGTTCTCTAGTGAGGTAGCAGAAAAAGTATGAGCAAAAACAATGGCTTTTAGGATGTATAAAAAAACACAGAAAGAGGAAGATAGGGAGACTTATCAGGAGAAACAAAGGGAGATGGAATGCAGTTAGGGGCACAAAAGTGCAAAGAGAGAAGACTGTTGCCAAAGCAGTAAAAAAAGGGGACAAGTCATTTTTTAGATACATAAGCGAAAAGAGAAAGACCAAGGGAAGGATAGTATGACTGAAAGTGGGAAGGGTGTGTGGAAGAGGACCACCAAAAAGCAGACATACTGAACAAATGCTTTTGTTCAACATTTACAGAGGAGGGCTAGGTAGCGGGCCAATGATAAAAGACAAGGGCATTAAAGGAAGGGACGTGGACAGTAACCCTTTTACAATGGAAAGAGTCCTATGGGAATTGTCACAGTTAAAAGTAGACAAGGCAATGGGACCAGATGGGGTACATCCCAAGTTACTGAGGGAGCTCAAGGAAGAGTTGACTGCACCTCTGGCTGCCCTGTTAAACCTGTCACTAGAAATCGGAGAGGTTGAGGTGCTGGACACCACACCTCGCACCACGCCGGCGACCTGGGTTCGGGAGTGAGCTCGGGCCCCTGAGGGTTGGCCGTGGGGGGGAAGGTTCGAGCATCCGACGATGGCTCACCTTCTCCGGGGGAAGGCAGGCACTTACACCGGCAAGCGGTGACCCCTGGTGGAGGCTGCGGGCGCGACAGCTGCTGGAGTCACCAGGTGCGATTGGTCAGGGCGAGGCCGTGGACCAACCAGCTTCGGGACAGGTACTTGGGGTGGGACTTTGGGAGCATCAGTGCCTTCACCTTGATGCTGGGGCATGCAAGTCCATCTACGAAAATGAAACAACCCTTCGAGTCAGGTAGATGGAGAGCTGAGCCGGGTCCCAATTTGCCGCCTCCTGCTCAGCCCGAATCAGGGTCCTGACGAGATTTGAAGGTTCGGGGTACCCCCAACCTAACCCCGCGAGGTGGGGTAAACCGTAGCATGATGGAGGATCCTGACTGGGTGAGGTAGGATGGGAGTAGGGACAGGCTCAATTCGCTCTCCTGAAGAGGCGACTCTGGAGGGGAAGAGAGAGAATAAAATATCTGGGGAAAAAAAAAAGAAATGGAAGAGGTCCTCAGAGACTGGAGGAGGACAGATGTAGTCCCACTCCACAAAAATGCAAACAGAGAGCAGGCCTAGTGGGGCAGAGGGTTGAGGCACTGGATGCCTTACCTTGTGCTATGCCAGTGACCCGGGTTCAGGAACTACCTCAGGTTGTTGGGTGTCGGCATGGGGGAGGGTGGAGAATGATTGAGCATGCCGGTGGGCAGCTTTCTTCTCCTGAGTGGGGTGGTGAGGGTGGGTTGGCGCCCCCCCCCTGTAGTTCTGCTCCCACTGAGTGGAGGTCCAGTGGGTAGCGTAGGCGAAGAGGGGGCGGCAAAGTAGTGGGAGGTGGAAGGGGCTGAGCTGGCACCACAGGGTGTGAAGTGTGCCTCCACTTGCTTGCATGGCTGTGTGCCGGGGCCTTGGGTTAAGAGAAAAATCCATAAAAATACATATGTATCCCCATCGCCAGCTGGCGGGAGGAGACGACAGGGACCAAAAACCTAAATTAAAACAAAAACCGAAACAGAGAGGAAACAGAAAACTACAGGACTGTCAGCCTGCCTCCACTAGTGGGCAAAGTAATGGGATCACTACTGAAGGAAAGGATTGGGGAATACCACGTTTCCAGTGGTCTTCAAGATCCGAGGTAACAAGGTTTCATGGGGGGGAAGTCTTGTCAGACAAGTCTAATCGAGTTCTTTGACTGGGTATCAGGAAGTGGATCAGGAGGAGTGACTATCGTAACCTACCTGGACTTCAGTAAGGCCTTCAACACAGTTCCACATAGAAGGCTGGTGAGCAAGCTGAGACGCCTAGAAATGGATCCTAAAGTAGTAAGATAGGTAGAGAGCTGGCTAGACAATAGGAGCCAGAGGGTGGTAGTGAATGGCATCCACTCTGGAGAAGGCAGAGTGACCAGTGGGGTGCCACAAGGGTCAGTATTAGGCCCAGTCCTCTTCAATGTCTTTATAAACGACATTGCAAAAGGACTGGAAGGGAAGGTATACCTGTTCGAAGATGACACAAAAATCTGCAACAGAGTAGACACACCGGGAGGAATGGAAAGAATGACAGAAGATCTAAAAAGGCTGAAAGAACTGTCACACGTGTGGCAGCTGAGTTTCAACATAAAAAAGTGCAAAATCATGCACTTGGGGCACAGAAACCAGGGGCAACGTATCAACTGGAAGAAGTACTAAGTCACAAAACAAGAAGGGGACCTGGGGGTAATGATTTCTGATGACCTGAAGGTAGCTAAACGGTGTGACAAGGAAGTGGAAAAAGGCTAGCCGGATGCTGGAATACATAGGCAGGGGTATCACCAGCAGAGAGTGGGGGCAATAATACTTCTATATAGATCACTGGTGAGACTCTACCTTGAGTACTGTGTCCAGTTCTGGAGGCCCCACCTCCGAAAGGACATAGACAGGGTAGAAGCAGTACAAATGAGGGCAACCAAAATGGTGCAGGGCCTGCATAAGAAGCCATGTGAAGAAAGGTTTAAGGAATTAAGTATGTACTCACTAGAGGAAAGGATGTTAAGGTGGTATATGATAAAAACATTCGAATACCTCACAGGTATAAACAAGGTACAGGAAGGGGGAATTTTCCAGAGAAAGAGATGCTCAAGAACAAGGGATCACACTATAAAGATGGAGGGGGAGACTGGGAGGAAATGTGAGGAACTACTTCACAGAAAGTGTGGTGGATGTTGACACAGCCTCCCAGCTGTGGTGGTAGGGGCTAAAGTGGTTACAGGATTCAAGAATGCATGGGATGAGGCACAAGGGATCTTAGAAGTAAGGAAAGGGGATGCAAACCAGAGACCGAGTAGGGTCTGTTGTGGCACTGTAGGTAGGGAAAATAGGGCAGACTAGGTGGGTCAAGAGGTCCTTATCTGCCGACAACTTCTGTGTTTCTATGTATGAAAGGAATAAAGCTAAATTACAATCCAGCCTGACTAAATTATGCCACTACCAGAAAGCCACATACTTAACGTCAGAAGACTTGCAAGTACCTTCTGCTGCAATAATTGTTTTTGTACATGTGTGGGAGAGGAAAGTAAGACTATAATTATTTATAAAAAAAATGGTGCATAAAATGCAGCTTTAAAACTAGCCTGTTCCATCAGTATTTTTATCCACATACTTCAGTCAAAAAAAGATAAATATGGGAACAGCAAAAACCAACTGTTAGACACCCCTGTTCCCTGCAGGCTTATTTGATAGCACCACCTAGCTGCTTTCACTCCATATACCTCAATCCCTTCTTTCAGAAACCCCAAATCTAGACGTCTCAAGAGATTTTGGATATGTGTTTATTCAGCTGACTTCAGTGACCATGTACTCCATTTGTTTCGTATCCTTTGTGTAAAATAATGTACAAATTCCTTGTTTGTCCAAAACTTCCTAATGTTGAATTTACTGTCTGTAACTCCCTACTTTTTATTTTTTCCAACAGGGTGAGCATCTTGTTCTGGATCAGATCATTTTGTTCTTTACATAATTAATTTTTTATTTTGTGTATAAGGTCTTTATTTAGAGTTCTCAAAGTTAATTTTACACAGCAGCACACACCAGACATAGAGAGAAAGAGATAAAAAAAAGGAAGCACTACTACATACAAAGACAAACAATCGGGTGCAATAGAATAATAAGACAAGCATTTGTCAATGCCGAATGTTTGCTTGCTGGCACTGGCATTGGTAGTGTAGAAATTACAGAGCTGCATAATAGGAATAGCAGTGAAGTATTGAACTGAAGCCAACCCCCACCACCACCCTGCAGAGAGTGGCAGGCATTGGGGTGTGCCTTTGGGTCGTCAGGCATAACGACCATGCCATTTCACCACACCCTACCCTGCAGACACTGACAAGTGTCACGGCGTGCCTTGGGGTCTTTGGCCCTTATGCACCCCATTCCATCAGGAAATATGGTGAGATGAGTGCGGTATAGGAGAATGGGGTGAAGTTTGGGCCTGAAGAGTCCGAGGCACACCTTGATGCCTCTCACTGGCTGCAGGGTGTGGGTGGGGGTGGAATGGTATGAGCATGACAGGCAAGAATCCCAAGTCACAACCCTGATGCCTGTCATACTCTACAGGGTGGGGCGTTATGGTCGGAAACCCTAACGCCTCAGGCATTCGTTGGTATTTTCACTCCAAATTTTCAACATGGTTTTTTAGTGACCTCCACCTCATGAACAGTGGCAATATCAGTTTGTTAGCCGAAAACTGCTTTTGCACAGCGACTATGGCATTTGGCACCACAAGTGCAAAAACACATTCCGAACAGGATGTGAAAAATGACAGCGGTACTGTTCATGGGAGGTATAAAATAACAATGTTGAAAATCTGCTAATAATCTTAAAAAACTGGTGAAGTCACGAGTGTGCATAGAAACTGTGCGCACACCCGTAATGTAACTAGTTTGGGGATATTTTTACAGTAGATTGTTAACACAGGCATTTTGGGACCTCCGATCATGAACAGTGTCAGTGTGATTTTCTTTATCTATCCCGAACAATGATTTCCCACAGCGACCACGCATCTCTGCACTGAAAGTGTGAAAACACATTTCAGCCATGTTGTGGAAAATGACAGCTGTACTGCTCATAAGGAGGTGTGGAAAAATGCCACTGGTGAAAATCTGGACTGAAAATATTACAAATTCATGAACCTACGAGAGTGCGTGGAAACTGTGCAATGCTCACTCGTAACACAGTAATTTTATGGAGTTTTGTCACCATATTTTCAACATAGCCATTTTAAGACCTCTGCTCATGACCAGTGTCACTGTGATTTTCTTAATCTGTCCCAAACATTGTTTTCGGAAACCGACTGTACCATTGTGCTACGTAATGTGAAACACATTTTGAACAGATATGAAAAGGTAGCTGCACTGCTCATAAGGAAGTGCAGTAAAATGGCACTGTTGAAAATCTGGTGTGCAAATATTACAAATTCGCAAACTTGCCAGCATGCGTAGGAACTGCGCAACGTGCGCTCCTAAAACAGTCATTTTTGGGAAATTTTTCACCAAATTTTCAACATAGCCATTTTAACACCTCTGCTCATGACCAGTGTCACTGTGATTTTCTTAACGTGGCCCATACATTGATTTCGCACACCGACTGCGCCATTGGCCGCTACATGGGCAGAAACACATTGTGGGCAAGATGTGAAAAATGACAACTGTACTGCTCATAAGGAGGTGTGGTAAAATGGCAATGTTGAAAATCTGGAGTGAAAATATTGAAAATTTGCGAACTTATGAGCGTGCATAGGAACTCTGCAATGCACGCTCGTAAAACAGTCATTTTTAGGAATTTTTCACCAAATTTTAAAACAGCCATTTTAAGACCTCTGCTCATGACCAGTGTCACTGTGATTTTCTTAATGTGTCCGTACATTGATTTGACACGACTGTGCCATTGTGCACTACATGGGCGGAAAAAGCGTTTTGGGTGAGATGTGAAAAATGACAGCTGTACTGCTCATAAGGAGGTGTGGTAAAATGGCAATGTTGAAAATCTGGGTGAAAATATTGAATTCTCAAACTTCCACAGTGCGTAGGAACTGCTGGCACACTCGAAAAACCTGATCATTTCAGGAATTTTCCACCAAATTTTCAAAATAGGCTTTTTGAGAGGCCACCTTATGAACACTGGCAGTGTCGTTTCGTTAATCATTCCGGAAAGGTGATTTCGCACAGTGGCTGTGAAATCACCCTTTGGGCCCGAGTAATGCCATGACAGTGCAAGAATTCATGAGGAGGGGTCCTAAAAACACCATGTTGAAAATTTGGTGCAAAAATTCCAAAAAATGCCTGAGATATGCAACAAAGTTGAAAAACCCCTGTCTATCCCATTATACCGCTTACCAGCATTTCCTCAGTTTGTGGTCAGCTTTGAAGAGTGCAGACGTGTTCCTGGTCCACCGAAGATCATCGTGCCAGACTCCGGAGGTAAGTATAGGGTGAGGGGGGTGTGTGGAGAGCAGGGTGTGCAGTGGGTGTGTGCGGGTTGTGGGGGGCAGGAGACTGCGATGGACCGTTTTTTCTTTACTGTTTTTTTTTAAAAGATGGCCTGCGGACATTTACCATGCTGGGAGCAGAAGGATGGCTGGGGGGCATGGGCCGGCGAGTTGGGCACCCCGTCGGCCATGGCATCTGTTGCCCACGCTGGGGTGAGCTCCCAGCATGGCACCTGGATGCTTTGGGGCGTGAAGAGCCCGTGAGGATTAGGCACCCGTCGGCCGACCACAGTGTGTGGAGGAAGTCACGCGGGCATGCAGTGTGCGTGCGTGTGCGTGCGTGTGTGTGTGGGGGGAGCTCTGCTCACTCAAGCGGAGCTCTCCCTTTCAACTGTATGCCACTGCATTTTCAGCTGTCATAGACAGCTGGAGCTGTGATTGGCGCTCTGCGACCGCGCCTGCAAATACACTGACTGAATTGGAAGAGGCTGACACACCTCTGGAAAACTCATATGATGGCACTATGTTTCTTGCACATGCGTGCAAGCAAACATAAAAAAACAGTGTGTACATTTCATCTCTCTAAAAATCACATTATGACAAATTCTTAGGCTTGTCTGGTACAAATGATATATATTTGGCACACATGAGGTCCATTGGACTCAGAGTCCCCAGCTCACATCATCAGCCAGCCTGTGGTAATTCCCAGGTTCTCAAGATCTTTACCCACCTAACCCTCCCCTAAGCACCATGCTCTCCACTGGGCTTAATAAAGATAAGAATGGAGAACAGCTCTGAACAAAACTTTCCTCCCTCTCCCGGATTACCATGGTGAGTCTTTCTAATGTTAGGGTCTGCAGTGTTAAAGCATGCCACTGCTGAACTCTGGGTATAATCTGGGAGACCCATGTATTTTGCATACAGTGGCAGGCCAACACATACAGAATTCTCATCCATCTGGGCAGAGGCACCCACTCACCTCCCTCCTCCTCCTCCTCCACACCAAATAGACATGGCAGAGGATCTCTTTCCAAATTCCTCCCTGACATTTTTGCCACCTCCGAAACCACTTCCTCCCAAAAAATCTTCAAGACTGGACAGGTACAGAAACAATGTATGTAGGTGCCTCTCTCCACACCACATCGTCCACAAAGGAGAGATTGATGGGTGGGCTCTTATTGCTATAACTGGAGGGTAGTGTGGTGCAAAAATTTGAAGAAAGCCTCTTTAAACTTGTTACAAACCATTTACCAGAGTGCATAAGGAGCACCACCTCCCAGTTCTTTTCTGAGATAGCCCTACCCAGGTCTCTTTCCCACAGTTTCTTTGTTTTCTCAGTTAAATCTGGAATTTGTTGTCTGCCTTGCCTAGCCACTTTCCCAATAAACCCCTTGGGGTCTATCTTAACTTGGTACACAAGGCTCTGTACTGGGTCTAATCGTACTTGTTTGGGATCTTCCCATCCCAAATTGTTCACCAAAGCCCTGGCCTGCCAATATCAGAATTGGTGTTGTCTCCCCAAATTTAGGCTATGTTGCATTTGGGCAAATGTGCACATCTCCTCCTGTATCAATTAGTTGCCTATACTATGAATGCCATTTTTCTCCCAATCCCTGAACAAGTTGCACCCAGGCCTCCAACATCGCCCCAAACAAGGGGTTACCATTCCCTACAGTTTTAAAGGCTTTAGGTTCCCTAGTATAGAGACACGCTGTGAGCCTGCCAACATTTCCCATTTGCTCTAAATCCACCCAGCTAGCCACCTTCGGCTGGTGGACCCAGTCTGCTAGGTACCGTTGTTGTATTGCTAAATAATAATTCCCCAGGTCTGGGGAATTAAACCCACCCTTACCTCTCTCTGCTTTGTACCTTTGGAGATGAATTCATGGTCTTTTCCCTCACCATGTAAAGTTTGAAAAGGCACCTTCCAACCGCTTCAGGTCCCCTTTAGTTAATCCTATGTGGAGCATTTGCATCTGATGGAGGATCCGAGGGAGGACATTCATTTTAATAAGGTTAACTCTCTCAAGCCATGAGATGCGAATCTGTGCCGATCGTCTCAGGTCTGCTTCTATTACTTTGATCAGAGGGGAATAATTCAGCCCATAAAAAGAACCCAGAGAGCACCCCACCTTGACCCCAAGGTAAGTCAAACTAGTTTGTACAGTCTTCAATCCCCACTTTTCCATTTCCTGTCAAAGTCCTGGGAAGTGAAGTAACTCAGACTTTCCCAGGTTGATCTTATACCTGGAAAAATCTGCAAAGTCCCCTAACAGCAATAGCAGGGGGGCATTGAAGTTTATGGGTTTTGAACAAATAGGAGCATATCATCCGCGTATAGAACAATTTTATGCTGCATACCCTTCTCTCCCTTGATCCCTTAAATACCGTCATGTTGGCAGATTGCCACCACCAGTGGTTCTATAGCCAAGGCAAACAAAGGCGGGATAACAGGCACCCTGGTCGTGTACCCCAGCCAAGATGGAACTGGTCCGACAGTGCACCATTCACCAGTATTCTGGCCCTAGGGTCAGCGTACATAGCACACACCCCACCCTATATATTGTTCACCCAGACCAGACTGGGACATAACCTCAGAAAGGTATTCCCATTCAACTCTTATCAAATGCTTTTTCAGCATCCATATATACAATACCCATGCTCTCCTCTCCCCGAGATGCTTTCCAAACCACATTAAGGAAGCGAGGCATATTATGATATGACTGTCGCCCCCCTTGATGAACCCGGTCTGGTCTGGGTGAATCAAATCCAGTAGGACACCCTCCAGCCTGGTGGCCAATACCTTCAGCAATATTTTTAGGTCACAATTAAGCAATGAAATAGGCCTATAGGAGGTGCAATCATGTTCATCTTTACCTGGTTTAGGGACTAGAAAGATTGTTGCTTGAAAACAAGTGGTAGACAAGGTTAAATCCTCTCCCTCAGGCTTTCCAAACACATCACTACATACCCTTGTCAGTTGTCCCCATAGCAATTGATAATATTCTATCGGTACCCATCTGGTCCACTGGCTTTGCCCCTCTGCAATTTTTGTATGACCTCCCCTATCTCCCCTGTCGTAGGCGGCCAGTTCAATAGCTCTTTTTGGGCGGGGGTAATGCTTGACAATGGTATCTTATCCAAAAAATCCTTTATCTGGGTCTCCTTTCCTACTACATGCTCTGCACTGTATAATTGGCTATAAAACCTCCTAAAGCATTCCTGATCCTTTTGTGCTTGTACATAGGGTCTTGTCTGTATTCTTAACTCCTGTAAGACTAACTGGGCAGCGCCCCCCCCTTCATGATTGTTACAAGTAAGGGTATGGGTTGATTACCCCATTCAAATACCTGTTGTCTACAATAGAACCAGGATTGCCTTGCCTCTTCTCTCAGGAGGGCATTCAGTGTCTTCTTAGCTGTTTTCAGGAGCTGCTCAGCCCTGCCCAATTCACCACCCACTACTGTTTTTTCCAGGTCCTTCAGCTGCCATTCCAACTACCTTCTTTGCTCCTGCATTTTCTTTTCACATCTTGCCATATATTCAATGATCAAGCCTTGCATATACGCCTTTCCTGCATCCCAAAAAATCGATTTGGCCATGTCCCGCCCAGCATTTGTCTCCTCATAAAACCGCCACTGCTCCTCTAAATGCTCACGAAAATCTTGGGTTTTTGGTTTTGATTCAAGTACCTGAGGAATTTCCATGGGGGGGGACTCTTTCATCCATCCTTAAACATTAGTTTAAGGATCACCATCACATGGTCAGATATGTATATGGGGCCATCGATATGTCTTCACCTTCACACTAATTCCTGGGCATAAAAATATAGTCAATACATGACCAACTTTTGTGTGGGTTGGAGAAAATGTATTTTCTTTTGCCCTGGATTCATCAATTAAGCTACCATCCACATAGTCTAGATCTGCCATTCCAATCTGCCACTGCCTCATGCTCTCGATGTCCTCCCCGACCCTCTGGGTAGTCCATATAAGGATCCATTGTCCAATTAAATCCCCAATAACAAACCAGGGAACTGCTCCTTAGTAAGCAGATCCAGCAGAGACATGTAAAACAAGGGGTCATAGACTACTACTGTATGTGCTTCCATATGTAACTTTTCTCCATACAATTCCCATATCTGACCTCTTTCTGATCCTTTACCACTCTCTTTATTTTGAATGGATAAGCTTTATGCACAAGAATGGTCACCCTTTTATAGAGGCAGTAAGATGCTAAGTAGCACTTCCCACCAACCGCACCAGTTTGGCGTGTTCCACTTCTGTCAAGTCGTTTCCTGGAGCAACACCATATGCTTCCCACCCATTTTAGAGCTGTTGGCAAAGATGTCCTTTTCACTGGATTTGCTATCCTTTGACATTCCAAGAGACCACATTAACATTTTGTACCTTAGCCATATTTAAAAGCACCCTCCACTGCAATCCCACCATATAAGCGAACATATAAATGATCCACATATTCCTGGGACTCAGGTTGTTGTTCAGACAGTATTTCAGAACCTTTGAAAGACCATGTACATTTAAAACATCCATTGCACCTGGAAACATTAGAATGGAAAAAGAACATTAACTGCATAAACAATAACAGAAATATTCCCAACTTTTCTCCCCTCCTTAATCACCCCTGAACTCCTCTCCCCTCCCCTTTCCCATAGTCCTGTTTTAATAGTGCCCAACTTAATTGCCCCCACTACTCCCCTGTTCCCCCTGAGCACCCTCCAGTACTAAGTCCACGCCGTTTCACACATTTATCCAGTCCCGTTCTCTCCTCCTTCTGTCTCCTCCCCTCCTCCTTTCTGAACCACGGCACTAGCTGCCACAAGAGCAAGAGTGTCATATAAATCCCCATGATTGACATGTTCGCCCCCACCCACCCTGACAGCCGAATTCACCGTTACTAAATTCCTTACCATCCCCTAACAGAGTGTGGCATCCGTATCACAGTTTCCCCCGGAGCCCATAATGGATCCTCCAAAAAGTCTTCCACAGACGGAGAGAAGAAAAAAAAGGGAAAGAAAAGGAAACATCCCACATCCTTCTGCCATCCTTATCTATTAACTATATGTATAACTCTCAGATCCAGTGTGCACTCCCTCCCCCAGCATGTGTTCCATTCATCCCTCAATCCATTTCCTACATAATTACACATCAAGGAGATGAGAGCAGTTCCAGCTAGCAATCCTTGTGATGGCCTGTATTCTCATTCCCATGTCCCTATTGCCCAACCTGACCCACTCTTCCATTATCGCTCCAGCACCACCAGGAAGGGATTCCTCCACCTATAGCTACCGCCGGAGATGGAAAATGAGCAGGAAAAGGGCAAAGGCCCCACCACAATCTTCCCCGTTCCAATCTCCATTGCCCATTCCCTTCACTGCCCCCCCCAATTATCCATAAATGTGTCTCCCATTGCACCAGAGCATCCGACCCACTGCCCGCAAATCCAAGTGAGGAAACAGTTCAAATTAGTGAATCCCCTCTAGTTGTTTAGAAGTTGGGCCTGCACAGTCAGTCGTTTAATGTTCCAGCATCGAGGGTTTCATCCTTCATCTCCCCCAGGTTGCACAAGTGAAGGTAAAGGTATGCTTAATCCATAACAACATCAGAGCAAAAGACCCAACGAGGACAGAATTAAACAGTCTCACAAACAGCAGATTAAGGAAAAAGTCTACTCAGACTGGCTATCTTCAGCCCACTTTTGATTGCAGGGACTTAACGTATTGCTCAGCTTTAGCGACTTCCCAGAATGAAAAGGTTGCCCCTTCATACCAAATCTTCAGAGTCGCAGGGTATGTTAGGACATTTTCTACTTTCATGCTTCTCAGCTGTGTCATTAGGCCATTAAACTTTTCCTCCATTGCAGCAATCTAGCCAAACAATCTTGGGATAAGAATAGTTGGATCCCATCATATTCCAGGTTCCCCCCTCTCTATAGGCCCTCAGGATCTCCTCGCAGTCTTGAAAATTATGAAACCTCATAATAATCTATCTCAGGGGTTGATCAGGTGGGGGTCTAGGCATGACAGCACGATGGTCTCTCTCCATCTTCACTCGCCCATTTTTAGGTTGTAGGCCTAGTAGCTCTGGAAGGGTTTTTGTACAAAAGTCCAGAACACTTGCGCCCACTTTCCCCTCTAGAAGCATTTACATAATTTTAAAGCACCTCAGTTAGGTCTCCCTGAAGCCTTATCTTGACAAGAAATCTACTGTACTTCACTTCTCTTATAACTTAGACTCCTGACTCATGGAACCATGGTTCAATGGGCTTACACAACCAGTGCAGTGTTATGCTTGTGTAACTGTGATAACTGTTTGGCAGGTCACACTCTCTGTTCCATGGGGAATTATAACCCTGTAGGAGTACTGAAGGCAAGGAACCCTCAAAGAAGATTCCACCCCTAGAAGTGCCGTGGGATGATTCCCTTGGTTAAAAGTACCCTAAGGAGGAGCCCCCTCCCCCCACTGAGGAGAGAGGTGTGTTGCTGGAGGAGGAGGGAAGGATGATGGGCAAAGAAAAAATGCTTCAGAAGGAGGCTGGGAGGAACTGCTTATATAGCTCAGGAATGGGGCGTGGCAGGTTGCTCACCCCATTGAACTACAGGCATAGCATTTCAATAGTTACCCTACGCTGTGGCTAGACCAACTCCTCATAAAGCAAACCATATCTTCTTTGATTTGTATTGTGCCCCCCAGTTAAATGAAGTGTGGCTTTGTCTGTTCAAATCCCTTTAAATTTGGTTACTTTGTTCTAATTTATCATCTGTGCCTCCAACCTTCCTATTGTTCATATATTTGGAGATTCTGCTTTCCATACTGTCATTCAAATTATTTTGTATAAAGCAGCAGTGGATCCAATAGTGGACACTAAGGCACCTAACTTACAGTATAACACCCTTCATCTCAAAAAATGTAAAGGAATACCTACTGTATTCTGTCTCTTGTTTTTAGTCCCAATTTCTCTCCTGCCCCTAGTTCCTTTTTCAGTTTCATTACCCAGAACCTTAACCATTAATTTCTATAGAGAACCATATAAAATGCCTTATTGAAGTCTAAGCAAATAGCATTCACTGCATTAGTCTGTGCTTCTCTAGATGCAGATCTTAACATCCTAGGAACTGGAAAAATATTTCATAGGTTATAGCAACCACTAATGCAAGAGTGACCAAGCCAGCTTCTATAATAATACCCTGGCATATCCATAGCTCCCTTCTTAGATAACTTTATATTTAGTTATTTTATTTATTCATTTATGTATTTTTATTTATGTATTTGGTAACCAGGTAAGTACACTGGTCCCAAGGATCGTTTATAGGCACGACCTGAGCCATATGGATGACACATACAAACAAATTGCATCATAATATAGACATGAAAGTTTACAGTAATGTCAATGATACTTGGTTACAATAGATGCAAAAACCTGGAAAAAGGGTCATACAGATAGTAAAATAACAAATATTTCACAGATGCAGAGTACAGTCAATATTCATCCCACTTACAGTATAAGGACGTGGTTGAACAGCAGGATAATGCTTCAAGACTGCATCAACTAACATCTATGCTAGCAGTTACAGGCCGATGCAGTTATGAGTATATTCCTTAAGTGCTTTTGAAAGTCAAGGGGAATTCAAGATTCTGGATTTCCTCTAGAAGGGCATTCCAAAATGTAGGCTCTGCTTCGCGCCGTCTGCCCCACCTGCCCCAACCACCCTCCCACCCAGGGGCGGCTGTCAATTTAAGGATCCACCCCATGACATCACATCCGGTGACATCACGTCCTGTTGCCCAGAACCTATCTCCCCACTTTCCCATTTGCAGGTTATACCTGCTGGCCACTAGAGGGACCTATGCTCCTCACTGCTTCTCTCCTACCTGTACAGCACTACTTCCCTGGGATCTTGCTCACCACAATGTATTGGCCCTGCCTCATGCTCTGCCTGTGCCTATCCCCACTAGCAGTGCACTTACCCATCTGCTAGTCCGCACTGTGCCCTGGTACCCCTCCCTCCCCTTGCTCCTGAACCTGCTCTCCTGCCCCTTGGGACCTCTGTGTGCCCCCGTCCTCCCTGCCCTCCCCCTAGCTTTCTCTTAACCTCAGGCACATCTGGGTGTCTTCTTACTCTTGCTTTCCCTTCCTGTACCTCCCTGCCCACCCCCTGATCCCTTAACCTCCCCCCCATGTCAATCGTAGGAAAACCTCTCACCATCTCCCAGCCAGGGTGTTAGTCATGCTACTACTCCTGTGAGAGACATTCATCAAACCCTGGCCCGGTTCCCAGGAGCTCCCAACTCGCACCACAGGCCTATGCATGGTCTCCATGAATATCTGTAGCCTCCTAAAAGTTTGACTCACTACAATGCCTGGTCACATCAATTAACCCTGATGTCATCACCCTGGTTGAGACTTGGCTGTTGAAATCCTCCCATGACTCCCTAGTCTCCCTTCCTGGTTTCACCCTTTTCCGGTCCGACCGTGTTGGGAGACGGGGAGGCGGCTGCGCTATTTATGTCAAGGAATCTCTCCCCGTACTAGCCCTGCCCGCTCCCATCCTTGACTCCAGGGCCCAGGCGCTTATGCTTGCGCTTACCCTGACCCTTTAAAGGGACCCCTTTATCTGACTACTGCATACGTGCCCCCCAGGGACCAAACGCAGGCCATTGCCTCTCTTACAGAATACCTTACCTCTCTACCTCCTTCCGCTGATCAAATTCTGGTGGGTGACTTAAATGTCAACTGGCTCAGCCCCTCCTCCTCCTCTATCCGAGACTCCTTTTCTGCAACAGACCTAATGCAACTAGTTACCCACCCTACCAGGACTAACCCCAAGAGAGGCTCCAGTACCCTCGCTCTTGATGTGGTACTCACCAACTGCCCCTAATCGGATCCCCAATGTACAAGTCCTCCCAGACTCTCTCAGTGATCACTCCCCATTCTATTCCACTGGTCATCCTCAGTCCCCAAACCCATAGCACAGTCCACATGCCGGCGTCTAATACCTGGTGGACTGATAAAACTAAGAACTTCTGTCCCAAATTGACTGGTCTCCTATACAGGCAACTCCTGACATTGACACAGCTCTCTCCTTCTTTACCCAAACTTTTAATAATGCCTGTGATATCTTTGCCCCAATGCTGACCCGCTGTTCTAAAAGGCAGAATGCCCCCTGGGTAACCCCAGCTTTGATCCACCAGCTCAAACATAGGGACAACCTATGGCACCGTTCCATTGAGACTGGCCGGCCCAATGACAGGCGGTTATATGCTGCCGCCCGAAACAAGTGCACTCAGGCCATCAGAAAGGCCAAGTCTGAGCACTATCGGTCCTCACTCACGGCCTCATGGGGGAACCCCAGAACCTTCTGGGATAACATTAAACAGTTAAATGGGACATGCACTCCCCACCCACCCAGATCAACATTAATGTGTGATCTCCTCAGACCCAGCCCTCATAGCCTACACCTCAACACCTCATTCACTGACCTTAGCCTATCCTCCCTACAAATTTTTGACCTCCTCCCCAGCACCTGCGTAAATCTTTCTCACCCTTATTTTCTCCTCACGTGTTTCTGCCCAAGAACTTAGGCTGCACCTTGTCACTGCCCTCAAGAGTAATAGTACAGGCAGTGACACCCTGGATAATGTATCCTCTGGCTGGTCTTAGACACAGTCCTTACCCGATCACATGCCTCATCAACCCTCTCTTTGACTGGGGAAGGTTCCAACTGCCTGGTAAGTCGCCACTGTCACCCCTATCTTTAAAGGTGGTGATAGGACTGTGGCTGGAAACTATCACCGATCTCCATTCTCTCTCCTCTCTCCAAGGCCTTGGAAAAAGTGGTGGCCTCTCAAATCTCTGACTACCTCTCCACCTACAATGTCCTTTGTCCTGAGCAGCATGGCTTCCGAGCGGGCCATAGTACCAACACAGCCCTCCTAGAGTTCTCCAACTTTCTCCACTCCTCCTTAGACACTGGTTCTCTGGCTGTTGCTGTCTTCATTGACCTCTCGAAAGCTTTAGACACTGTCTCCCACCCCCTCCTTCTTGATGCCCTTAGTCTCTCTGGTTTTGCTGCTGGGCCTATCTCCTGGTGCACCAGTTATCTATCTGACCGCTCACAGCGTGTAAAAATTAATGGGACCTACTCAGACATCTGTCCCATCTTTTCTGGGGTTCCCCAGGGCTCCATTCTGGGCCCCTTACTATTCTCCCTTTACCTTAACACCCTTCCACGCTCTTGCTCGGGGAACATTCTATTGTACGCTGATGATGCAGTCATCTTTGCCTCAAGTCGTAACCCTATTGCCCTCCAGGACTCGTAGCATCTAAGGTACCTTAAGCATTAGAAAGAGAGGTAGGGCAGACTGGATTGGCCACAAGGCCCTTATCTGCTGACATCTATGTATCTATTATGTTTGCATTCTAAATGATGAATGTTTTTTCCCACATTGTTTAGTGCTTTCAAAGAGACAATCTCCAGACTCCTGTCTGTAACTAGGAGAATCCACTAAATGTGGGGAAAAACACAGGGAGGGACTGTGATGCTTGATGTTCATCTGAAAGTCTGAAGATGATGTCTGTTAGCTGAATAATGGGCATAAAAAAATGTAATGGGTAAGGTTGCATCCTTTGAACTACATATGGTTTACATTTATCAGCCAGCACAATGGTGTCATCAATCATCAGCTTTCTCAGCACAGTTTATTGAGTAGCAAGCCTCCTGCATTTCTATATCCATTGGCTTATAGAGCACCCACCTCCACAGCCCTCTACATTATCTGAGCACCACCAATATTTTTGGTGTGTGCATGTGCAACAAGCAAACATAAAAAGGAGGGCATCTTCCTTGTGCCTAAGCCACCATCCCACCCTCTTCCAGGCTCAAACAGAATTGTATGTGGATATCTGAGATGTTGTTATATGCTTACCAGCTGCTACATTTTTCTGCATAAGTCTCTGTACTATCTTTATCAATAGTATTACTTTGTAATTCACTATTTTGTGTATGTTTAATATAAGAACTGGGTTAGAATCAAACCACACTAAGACAAGAGTCCTGGACTTCAGGAGGGACGATTTTTAAAAAAAATGGGAGAATGAATCAGGGACGTCCTGGCAGGGATAGGAAAATTAAGGGGAGTTGAGGACCAAAGGCAAAAATAAAAGAGTGCATTAGAAAAACTACAAATCTGTGTGTCAGGCAGGTTAGCAAGGGCAAGAGAAAAAAGAAACCACTATGGTTCTCTAGTGAGGTAGCAGAAAAAGTATGAGCAAAAACAATGGCTTTTAGGATGTATAAAAAAACACAGAAAGAGGAAGATAGGGAGACTTATCAGGAGAAACAAAGGGAGATGGAATGCAGTTAGGGGCACAAAAGTGCAAAGAGAGAAGACTGTTGCCAAAGCAGTAAAAAAAGGGGACAAGTCATTTTTTAGATACATAAGCGAAAAGAGAAAGACCAAGGGAGGGATAGTATGACTGAAAGTGGGAAGGGTGTGTGGAAGAGGACCACCAAAAAGCAGACATACTGAACAAATGCTTTTGTTCAACATTTACAGAGGAGGGCTAGGTAGCGGGCCAATGATAAAAGACAAGGGCATTAAAGGAAGGGACGTGGACAGTAACCCTTTTACAATGGAAAGAGTCCTATGGGAATTGTCACAGTTAAAAGTAGACAAGGCAATGGGACCAGATGGGGTACATCCCAAGTTACTGAGGGAGCTCAAGGAAGAGTTGACTGCACCTCTGGCTGCCCTGTTAAACCTGTCACTAGAAATCGGAGAGGTTGAGGTGCTGGACACCACACCTCACACCACGCCGGCGACCTGGGTTCGGGAGTGAGCTCGGGCCCCTGAGGGTTGGCCGTGGGGGGGAAGGTTCGAGCATCCGACGATGGCTCACCTTCTCCGGGGGAAGGCAGGCACTTACACCGGCAAGCGGTGACCCCTGGTGGAGGCTGCGGGGCGCGACAGCTGCTGGAGTCACCAGGGTGCGATTGGTCAGGGGGCGTAGGCCGTGGACCAACCAGCTTCGGGGACAGGTACTTGGGGGTGGGACTTTGGGAGCATCAGTGCCTTCACCTTGATGCTGGGGCATGCAAGTCCATCTACGAAAAATGGAAACAGCCCCTTCGGAGTCAGGTAGATGGAGAGCTGAGCCGGGTCCCAATTTGCCGCCTCCTGCTCAGCCGAATCAGGGTCCTGACGAGATTTGAAGGTTCGGGGTACCCCCACCCTAACCCCGCGAGGTGGGGTAAACCGTAGCATGATGGAGGATCCTGACTGGGTGAGGTAGGATGGGAGTAGGGACAGGCTCAATTCGCTCTCCTGAAGAGGCGACTCTGGAGGGGAAGAGAGAGAATAAAATATCTGGGGAAAAAAAAAAGAAATGGAAGAGGTCCTCAGAGACTGGAGGAGGACAGATGTAGTCCCACTCCACAAAAATGCAAACAGAGAGCAGGCCTAGTGGGGCAGAGGGTTGAGGCACTGGATGCCTTACTTGTGCTATGCCAGTGACCCGGGTTCAGGAACTACCTCAGGTTGTTGGGGTGTCGGCATGGGGGGGGAGGGTGGAGAATGATTGAGCATGCCGGTGGGCAGCTTTCTTCTCCTGAGTGGGGTGGTGAGGGTGGGTTGGCGCCCCCCTAGTTCTGCTCCCACTGAGTGGAGGTCCAGTGGGTAGCGTAGGCGAAGAGGGGGCGGCAAAGTATTGGGAGGTGGAAGGGGCTGAGCTGGCACCACAGGGTGTGAAGTGTGCCTCCACTTGCTTGCATGGCTGTGTGCCGGGGCCTTGGGTTAAGAGAAAAATCCATAAAAATACATATGTATCCCCATCGCCAGCTGGCGGGAGAGCGACAGGGACAAAACCTAAATTAAAACAAAAACAGAGAGGAAACAGAAAACTACAGGACTGTCAGCCTGCCTCCACTAGTGGGCAAAGTAATGGGATCACTACTGAAGGAAAGGATTGGGGAATACCACGTTTCCAGTGGTCTTCAAGATCCGAGGTAACAAGGTTTCATGGGGGGGAAGTCTTGTCAGACAAGTCTAATCGAGTTCTTTGACTGGGTATCCAAGGAAGTGGATCAGGGAGGAGTGACTATCGTAACCTACCTGGACTTCAGTAAGGCCTTCAACACAGTTCCACATAGAAGGCTGGTGAGCAAGCTGAGACGCCTAGAAATGGATCCTAAAGTAGTAAGATAGGTAGAGAGCTGGCTAGACAATAGGAGCCAGAGGGTGGTAGTGAATGGCATCCACTCTGGAGAAGGCAGAGTGACCAGTGGGGTGCCACAAGGGTCAGTATTAGGCCCAGTCCTCTTCAATGTCTTTATAGCGACATTGCAAAAGGACTGGAAGGGAAGGTATACCTGTTCGAAGATGACACAAAAATCTGCAACAGAGTAGACACACCGGGAGGAATGGAAAGAATGACAGAAGATCTAAAAAGGCTGAAAGAACTGTCACACGTGTGGCAGCTGAGTTTCAACATAAAAAAGTGCAAAATCATGCACTTGGGGCACAGAAACCAGGGGCAACGTATCAACTGGAAGAAGTACTAAGTCACAAAACAAGAAGGGGACCTGGGGGTAATGATTTCTGATGACCTGAAGGTAGCTAAGCGGTGTGACAAGGAAGTGGAAAAGGCTGGCGGATGCTGGAATACATAGGCAGGGTATCACCAGCAGAGGTGGGGAATAATACTTCTATATAGATCACTGGTGAGACTCTACCTTGAGTACTGTGTCCAGTTCTGGAGGCCCCACCTCGAAAGGACATAGACAGGGTAGAAGCAGTACAAATGAGGGCAACCAAAATGGTGCAGGGCCTGCATAAGCCATGTGAAGAAGGTTTAAGGAATTAAGTATGTACTCACTAGAGGAAAGGATGTTAAGGTGGTATATGATAAAAACATTCGAATACCTCACAGGTATAAACAAGGTACAGGAAGGGGGAATTTTCCAGAGAAAGAGATGCTCAAGAACAAGGGATCACACTATAAAGATGGAGGGGGAGACTGGGAGGAAATGTGAGGAACTACTTCACAGAAAGTGTGGTGGATGCTTGACACAGCCTCCCAGCTGTGGTGGTAGGGGCTAAAGTGGTTACAGGATTCAAGAATGCATGGGATAGGCACAAGGGGATCTTAGAAGTAAGGAAAGGGGGGGATGCAAACCAGAGACCGAGTAGGGTCTGTTGTGGCACTGTAGGTAGGGAAAATAGGGCAGACTAGGTGGGTCAAGAGGTCCTTATCTGCCGACAACTTCTGTGTTTCTATGTATGAAAGGAATAAAGCTAAATTACAATCCAGCCTGACTAAATTATGCCACTACCAGAAAGCCACATACTTAACGTCAGAAGACTTGCAAGTACCTTCTGCTGCAATAATTGTTTTTGTACATGTGTGGGAGAGGAAAGTAAGACTATAATTATTTATAAAAAAAATGGTGCATAAAATGCAGCTTTAAAACTAGCCTGTTCCATCAGTATTTTTATCCACATACTTCAGTCAAAAAAAGATAAATATGGGAACAGCAAAAACCAACTGTTAGACACCCCTGTTCCCTGCAGGCTTATTTGATAGCACCACCTAGCTGCTTTCACTCCATATACCTCAATCCCTTCTTTCAGAAACCCCAAATCTAGACGTCTCAAGAGATTTTGGATATGTGTTTATTCAGCTGACTTCAGTGACCATGTACTCCATTTGTTTCGTATCCTTTGTGTAAAATAATGTACAAATTCCTTGTTTGTCCAAAACTTCCTAATGTTGAATTTATGTCTGTAACTCCTACTTTTTATTTTTCCAACAGGGTGAGCATCTTGTTCTGGATCAGATCATTTTGTTCTTTACATAATTAATTTTTTTTTTTGTGTATAAGGTCTTTATTTAGAGTTCTCAAAGTTAATTTTACACACACCAGACATAGAGAAAGAGATAAAAAAAAGGAAGCACTACTACATACAAAGACAAACAATCGGGTGCAATAGAATAATAAGACAAGCATTTGTCAATGCCGAATGTTTGCTTGCTGGCACTGGCATTGGTAGTGTAGAAATTACAGAGCTGCATAATAGGAATAGCAGTGAAGTATTGAACTGAAGCCAACCCCACCACCACCCTGCAGAGAGTGGCAGGCATTGGGGTGTGCCTTTGGGTCGTCAGGCATAACGACCATGCCATTTCACCACACCCTACCCTGCAGACACTGACAAGAGTCACGGCGTGCCTTCGGGTCTTTGGCCCTTATGCACACCCCATTCCATCAGGAAATATGGTGAGATGGGTGCGGTATAGGAGAATGGGGTGAAGTTTGGGCCTGAAGAGTCCGAGGCACACCTTGATGCCTCTCACTGGCTGCAGGGTGTGGGTTGGGGTGGAATGGTATGAGCATGACAGGCAAGAATCCCAAGTCACAACCCTGATGCCTGTCATACTCTACAGGGTGGGGCGTTATGGTCGGAAACCCTAACGCCTCAGGCATTCGTTGGTATTTTCACTCCAAATTTTCAACATGGTTTTTTAGTGACCTCCACCTCATGAACAGTGGCAATATCAGTTTGTTAGCCGAAAACTGCTTTTGCACAGCGACTATGGCATTTGGCACCACAGGTGCAAAAACACATTCCGAACAGGATGTGAAAAATGACAGCGGTACTGTTCATGGGGAGGATAAAATAACAATGTTGAAAATCTGCTAATAATCTTAAAAAACTGGTGAAGTCACAGTGTGCATAGAAACTGTGCAGCACACCCGTAATGTAACTAGTTTGGGATTTTTACAGTAGATTGTTAACACAGGCATTTTGGGACCTCCGATCATGAACAGTGTCAGTGTGATTTTCTTTATCTATCCCGAACAATGATTTCCCACAGCGACCACGCATCTCTGCACTGAAAGTGTGAAACACATTTCAAGCCATGTTGTGGAAAATGACAGCTGTACTGCTCATAAGGGTGTGGAAAATGCCACTGGTGAAAATCTGGACTGAAAATATTACAAATTCATGAACCTCACAGTGCGTGAAACTGTGCAATGCTCACCGTAACACAATGTATTTATGGAGTTTTGTCACCATATTTTCAACATAGCCATTTTAAGACCTCTGCTCATGACCAGTGTCACTGTGATTTTCTTAATCTGTCCCAAACATTGTTTTCGCAAACCGACTGTACCATTGTGCGCTACATGTGCGGAAACACATTTTGGGCAAGATGTGAAAAATAGTAGCTGCACTGCTCATAAGGAAGTGCAGTAAAATGGCACTGTTGAAAATCTGGTGTGCAAATATTACAAATTCGCAAACTTGCCAGCATGCGTAGGAACTGCGCAACGTACGCTCCTAAAACAGTCATTTTTGGGAATTTTTCACCAAATTTTCAACATAGCCATTTTAACACCTCTGCTCATGACCAGTGTCACTGTGATTTTCTTAACGTGTCCCATACATTGATTTCGCACACCGACTGCGCCATTGTGCGCTACATGGGCAGAAACACATTGTGGGCAAGATGTGAAAAATGACAACTGTACTGCTCATAAGGAGGTGTGGTAAAATGGCAATGTTGAAAATCTGGAGTGAAAATATTGAAAATTTGCGAACTTATGAGCGTGCATAGGAACTCTGCAATGCACGCTCGTAAAACAGTCATTTTTAGGAATTTTTTCACCAAATTTTAAAAACAGCCATTTTAAGACCTCTGCTCATGACCAGTGTCACTGTGATTTTCTTAATGTGTCCCGTACATTGATTTCGCACACCGACTGTGCCATTGTGCACTACATGGACGGAAAAACGTTTTGGGTGAGATGTGAAAAATGACAGCTGTACTGCTCATAAGGAGGTGTGGTAAAATGGCAATGTTGAAAATCTGGAGTGAAAATATTGAAAATTCTCAAACTTACGAGAGTGCGTAGGAACTGCGCATCGCACACTCGTAAAACAGTCATTTTTAGAATTTTCCACCAAATTTTCAAAATAGGCTTTTTGAGAGCCCACCTTATGAACACTGGCAGTGTCGTTTCGTTAATCATTCCGGAAAGGTGATTTCGCACAGTGGCTGTGAAATCACCCTTTGGGCCCGAGTAATGCCATGACAGTGCAAGAATTCATGAGGAGGGGTCCT
Organism: Neoceratodus forsteri; assembly: GCA_016271365.2. Taxonomy (NCBI): domain Eukaryota; kingdom Metazoa; phylum Chordata; order Ceratodontiformes; family Ceratodontidae; genus Neoceratodus; species Neoceratodus forsteri. Next base: position 1,325,445,655 of record CM057456.1, on the reverse strand, counting down.
AAAACACCATGTTGAAAATTTGGTGCAAAAATTCCAAAAAATGCCTGAGATATGCAACAAAGTTGAAAAACCCTGTCTATCCCATTATACCGCTTACCAGCATTTCCTCAGTTTGTGGTCAGCTTTGAAGAGTGCAGACGTGTTCCTGGTCCACGAAGATCATCGTGCCAGACTCCGGAGTAAGTATAGGGTGAGGGGTGTGTGGAGAGCAGGGTGTGCAGTGGGTGTGTGCGGTTGTGTGGGGGGGCAGGAGACTGCGATGGACGTTTTTTCTTTACTGTTTTTTTTTTAAAAGATGTGGCAGGGACATTTACCATGCTGGGAGCAGAAGGATGGCTGGGGGGCATGGGCCGGCGAGTTGGGCACCCCGTCGGCCATGGCATCTGTTGCCCACGCTGGGGTGAGCTCCCAGCATGGCACTGGATGCTTTGGGGCGTGAAGAGCCCGTGAGGATTAGGCACCCGTCGGCCGACCACAGTGTGTGGAGGAAGTCACGCGGGCATGCAGTGTGCGTGGGTAATGCGTGGTATGTGTGTGGGGAGCTCTGCTCACTCAAGCGAGCTCTCCTTTCAACTGTATGCCACTGCATTTTCAGCTGTCATAGACAGCTGGAGCTGTGAATGGTCGCTCTGCGACCCGCGCCTGCAAATACACTGACTGAATTGGAAGAGGCTGACACACCTCTGGAAAACTCATATGATGGCACTATGTTTCTTGCACATGCGTGCAAGCAAACATAAAAAAACAGTGTGTACATTTCATCTCTCTAAAAATCACATTATGACAAATTCTTAGGCTTGTCTGGTACAAATGATATATATTTGGCACACATGAGGTCCATTGGACTCAGAGTCCCCAGCTCACATCATCAGCCAGCCTGTGGGAATTCCCAGGTTCTCAAGATCTTTACCCACCTAACCCTCCCCTAAGCACCATGCTCTCCACTGGGCTTAATAAAGATAAGAATGGAGAACAGCTCTGAACAAAACTTTCCTCCCTCTCCCGGATTACCATGGTGAGTCTTTCTAATGTTAGGGTCTGCAGTGTTAAAGCATGCCACTGCTGAACTCTGGGTATAATCTGGGAGACCCATGTATTTGCATACAGTGGCAGGCCAACACATGAATTCTCATCCATCTGGGCAGAGGCACCCACTCACCTCCCTCCTCCTCCTCCTCCACACCAAATAGACATGGCAGAGGATCTCTTTCCAAATTCCTCCCTGACATTTTTGCCACCTCCGAAACCACTTCCTCCCAAAAAATCTTCAAGACTGGACAGGTACAGAAACAATGTATGTAGGTGCCTCTCTCCACACCACATCGTCCACACAAAGGAGAGATTGATGGGTGGGCTCTATGTGCTATAACTGGAGGGTAGTGTGGTGCAAAAATTTGAAGAAAGCCTCTTTAAACTTGTTACAAACCATTTTACCAGAGTGCATAAGGAGCACCACCTCCCCAGTTCTTTTCTGAGATAGCCCTACCCAGGTCTCTTTCCCACAGTTTCTTTGTTTTCTCAGTTAAATCTGGAATTTGTTGTCTGCCTTGCCTAGCCACTTTCCCAATAAACCCCTTGGGGTCTATCTTAACTTGGTACACAAGGCTCTGTACTGGGTCTAATCGTACTTGTTTGGGATCTTCCCATCCCAAATTGTTCACCAAAGCCCTGGCCTGCCAATATCAGAATTGGTGTTGTCTCCCCAAATTTAGGCTATGTTGCATTTGGGCAAATGTGCATATCTCCTCCTGTATCAATTAGTTGCCTATACTATGAATGCCATTTTCTCCCAATCCCTGAACAAGTTGCACCCAGGCCTCCAACATCGCTTCCAAACAAGGGGTTACCATTCCCTACAGTTTTAAAGGCTTTAGGTTCCCTAGTATAGAGACACGCTGTGAGCCTGCCAACATTCCCATTTGCTCTAAATCCACCCAGCTAGCCACCTTCGGCTGGTGGACCCAGTCTGCTAGGTACCGTTGTTGTATTGCTAAATAATAATTCCCCAGGTCTGAGAATTAAACCCTACTACCTCTCTCTGCTTTGTACCTTTGGAGATGAATTCATGGTCTTTTCCCTCACCATGTAAAGTTTGAAAGGCACCTTCAACCGCTTCAGGTCCCCTTTAGTTAATCCTATGTGAGCATTTGCATCTGATGGAGGATCCGAGGAGGACATTCATTTTAATAAGGTTAACTCTCTCAAGCCATGAGATCTGAATCTGTCCCGATCGTCTCAGGTCTGCTTCTATTACTTTGATCAGAGGAATAATTCAGCCCATAAAAAGAACCCAGAGAGCACCCCACCTTGACCCCAGGTAAGTCAAACTAGTTTGTACAGTCTCAATCCCACTTTTCCATTTCCTGTCAAAGTCCTGGAAGTGAAGTAACTCAGACTTTCCCAGGTTGATCTTATACCTGGAAAAATCTGCAAAGTCCCCTAACAGCAATAGCAGGGGGCATTGAAGTTTATGGGTTTTGAACAAATAGGAGCATATCATCCGCGTATAGAACAATTTTATGCTGCATACTCTCCCTTGATCCCTTAAATACCGTCATGTTGGCAGATTGCCACCACCAGTGGTTCTATAGCCAAGGCAAACAAAGCGGGATAACAGGCACCCTGGTCGTGTACCCCAGCCAAGATGGAACTGGTCCGACAGTGCACCATTCACCAGTATTCTGGCCCTAGGGTCAGCGTACATAGCACACACCACCCTATATATTGTTCACCCAGACCAGACTGGGACATAACCTCAGAAAGGTATTCCCATTCAACTCTTATCAAATGCTTTTCAGCATCCATATATACAATACCCATGCTCTCCTCTCCCGAGATGCTTTCCAAACCACATTAAGAGCGAGGCATATTATGATATGACTGTGCCCTTGATGAACCGGTCTGGTCTGGGTGAATCAAATCCAGTAGGACACCCTCCAGCCTGGTGGCCAATACCTTCAGCAATATTTTAGGTCACAATTAAGCAATGAAATAGGCCTATAGGAGGTGCAATCATGTTCATCTTTACCTGGTTTAGGGACTAGAAAGATTGTTGCTTGAAAACAAGTGGTAGACAAGGTTAAATCCTCTCCCTCAGGCTTTCCAAACACATCACTACATACCCTTGTCAGTTGTCCCCATAGCAATTGATAATATTCTATCGGTACCCATCTGGTCCACTGGCTTTGCCCCTCTGCAATTTTTGTATGACCTCCCCTATCTCCCCTGTCGTAGGCGGCCAGTTCAATAGCTCTTTTTGGGCCGGGGTAATGCTTGACAATGGTATCTTATCCAAAAAATCCTTTATCTGGGTCTCCTTTCCTACTACATGCTCTGCACTGTATAATTGGCTATAAAACCTCCTAAAGCATTCCCTGATCCCTTTTGTGCTTGTACATAGGGTCTTGTCTGTATTCTTAACTCCTGTAAGACTAACTGGGCAGCGCCCCCCCCTTCATGATTGTTACAAGTAAGGGTATGGGTTGATTACCCCATTCAAATACCTGTTGTCTACAATAGAACCAGGATTGCCTTGCCTCTTCTCTCAGGAGGGCATTCAGTGTCTTCTTAGCTGTTTTCAGGAGCTGCTCAGCCCTGCCCAATTCACCACCCACTACTGTTTTTTCCAGGTCCTTCAGCTGCCATTCCAACTACCTTCTTTGCTCCTGCATTTTCTTTTCAATCTTGCCATATATTCAATGATCAAGCCTTGCATATACGCCTTTCCTGCATCCCAAAAAATCGATTTGGCCATGTCCCGCCCAGCATTTGTCTCCTCATAAAACCGCCACTGCTCCTCTAAATGCTCACGAAAATCTTGGGTTTTTGGTTTTGATTCAAGTACCTGAGGAATTTCCATGGAGGGACTCTTTCATCCATCCTTAAACATTAGTTTAAGGATCACCATCGCATGGTCAGATATGTATATGGGGCCATGCGATATGTCTTGCACCCTTCCACACTAATTCCTGGGCATAAAAATATAGTCAATACATGACCAACTTTTGTGTGGGTTGGAGAAAAATGTATTTTCTTTTGCCCCTGGATTCATCGTGCGCTACCCATCCACATAGTCTAGATCTGCCATTCCAATCTGCCACTGCCTCATGCTCTCCGATGTCCTCCCCCGACCCTCTGAGTAGTCCATATAAGGATCCATTGTCCAATTAAAATTCCCCCAATAACAAACCAGGGAACTGCTCCTTAGTAAGCAGATCCAGCAGAGACATGTAAAACAAGGGGTCATAGACTACTACTGTATATGTGCTTCCATATGTAACTTTTTCTCCATACAATTCCCATATCTGACCTCTTTCTGATCCTTTACCACTCTCTTTATTTTGAATGGATAAGCTTTATGCACAAGAATGGTCACCCCCCTTTTATAAGACGAGTAAGATGCTAAGTAGCACTTCCGCACCCAGCTCCGCACCAGTTTGGCGTGTTCCACTTCTGTCAAGTGCGTTTCCTGGAGCAACACCATGTGCGCCCCCACCCATTTTAGAGCTGTTGGCAAAGATGTCCTTTTCACTGGATTTGCTATCCCTTTGACATTCCAAGAGACCACATTAACATTTTGTACCTTAGCCATATTTAAAAGCACCCTCCACTGCAATCCCCCCACCATATAAACGAACATATAAATGATCCCACATATTCCACTGGGACTCAGGTTGTTGTTCAGACAGTATTTCCAGAACCTTTGAAAGACCATGTACATTTAAAACATCCATTGCACCTGGAAACATTAGAATGGAAAAAGAACATTAACTGCATAAACAATAACAGAAATATTCCCCAACTTTTCTCCCCCCCTCCTTAATCACCCCTGAACTCCACTCTCCCCTCCCCTTTCCCATAGTCCTGTTTTAATAGTGCCCAACTTAATTGCCCCCACTACTCCCCTGTTCCCCCTGAGCACCCTCCAGTACTAAGTCCACGCGTTTCACACATTTATCCAGTCCGTTCTCTCCTCCTTCTGTCTCCTCCCCTCCTCCTTTCTGAACCACGGCACTAGCTGCCACAAGAGCAAGAGTGTCATATAAATCCCCATGATTGACATGTTCGCCCCCACCCACCCTGACAGCCGAATTCACCGTTACTAAATTCCTTACCATCCCCTAACAGAGTGTGGCATCCGTATCACAGTTTCCCCCGGAGCCCATAATGGATCCTCCAAAAAGTCTTCCACAGACAGGAGAGAAGAGAAAAAAAAAAGGGAAAGAAAAGGGGGAAACATCCCCACCACATCCCCTTCTGCCATCCTTATCTATTAACTATATGTATAACTCTCAGATCCAGTGTGCACTCCCTCCCCCAGCATGTGTTCCATTCATCCCTCAATCCATTTCCTACATAATTACACATCAAGGAGATGAGAGCAGTTCCAGCTAGCAATCCTTGTGATGGCCTGTATTCTCATTCCCATGTCCCTATTGCCCAACCTGACCCACTCTTCCATTATCGCTCCAGCACCACCAGGAAGGGATTCCTCCACCTATAGCTACCGCCGGAGATGGAAATGAGCAGGAAAGGCAAGGCCCCACCACAATCTTCCCGTTCAATCTCCATTGCCCATTCCCTTCACTGCCCCCCCCAATTATCCATAAATGTGTCTCCCATTGCACCAGAGCATCCGACCCACTGCCCGCAAATCCAAGTGAGGAAACAGTTCAAATTAGTGAATCCCCTCTAGTTGTTTAGAAGTTGGGCCTGCACAGTCAGTCGTTTAATGTTCCAGCATCGAGGGTTTCATCCTTCATCTCCCCCAGGTTGCACAAGTGAAGGTAAAGGTATGCTTAATCCATAACAACATCAGAGCAAAAGACCCAACGAGGACAGAATTAAACAGTCTCACAAACAGCAGATTAAGGAAAAAGTCTACTCAGACTGGCTATCTTCAGCCCACTTTTGATTGCAGGGACTTAACGTATTGCTCAGCTTTAGCGACTTCCCAGAATGAAAAGGTTGCCCCTTCATACCAAATCTTCAGAGTCGCAGGGTATGTTAGGACATTTTCTACTTTCATGCTTCTCAGCTGTGTCATTAGGCCATTAAACTTTTCCCTCCATTGCAGCAATCTAGCCAAACAATCTTGGGATAAGAATAGTTGGATCCCATCATATTCCAGGTTCCCCCCTCTCTATAGGCCCTCAGGATCTCCTCGCAGTCTTGAAAATTATGAAACCTCATAATAATCTATCTCAGGGGTTGATCAGGTGGGGGTCTAGGCATGACAGCACGATGGTCTCTCTCCATCTTCACTCGCCCATTTTAGGTTGTAGGCCTAGTAGCTCTGGAAGGGTTTTGTACAAAGTCCAGAACACTTGCGCCCACTTTCCCTCTAGAAGCATTTACATAATTTTAAAGCACCTCAGTTAGGTCTCCTAAGCCTTATCTTGACAAGAAATCTACTGTCTTCACTTCTCTTATAACTTAGACTCTGACTCATGGAACCATGGTTCAATGGGCTTACACAACCAGTGCAGTGTTATGCTTGTGTAACTGTGATAACTGTTTGGCAGGTCACACTCTCTGTTCCATGGGGAATTATAACCCTGTAGGAGTACTGAAGGCAAGGAACCCTCAAAGAAGATTCCACCCCTAGAAGTGCCGTGGGATGATTCCCTTGGTTAAAAGTACCCTAAGGAGGAGCCCCCTCCCCCCACTGAGGAGAGAGGTGTGTTGCTGGAGGAGGAGGGAAGGATGATGGGCAAAGAAAAAATGCTTCAGAAGGAGGCTGGGAAGAACTGCTTATATAGCTCAGGAATGGGGCGTGGCAGGTTGCTCACCCCATTGAACTACAGGCATAGCATTTCAATAGTTACCCTACGCTGTGGACAGACCAACTCCTCATAAAGCAAACCATATCTTCTTTGATTTGTTGTGCCCCAGTTAAATGAAGTGTGGCTTTGTCTGTTCAAATCCTTTAAATTTGGTTACTTTGTTCTAATTTATCATCTGTGCCTCAACCTTCCTATTGTTCATATATTTGGAGATTCTGCTTTCCATACTGTCATTCAAATTATTTTGTATAAAGCAGCAGTGGATCCAATAGTGGACACTAAGGCACCTAACACAGTATAACACCCTTCATCTCAAAAATGTAAAGGAATACCTACTGTATTCTGTCTCTTGTTTTAGTCCCAATTTCTCTCCTGCCCCTAGTTCCTTTTCAGTTTCATTACCCAGAACCTTAACCATTAATTTCTATAGAGAACCATATAAAATGCCTTATTGAAGTCTAAGCAAATAGCATTCACTGCATTAGTCTGTGCTTCTCTAGATGCAGATCTTAACATCCTAGGAACTGGAAAAATATTTCATAGGTTATAGCAACCACTAATGCAAGAGTGACCAAGCCAGCTTCTATAATAATACCCTGGCATATCCATAGCTCCCTTCTTAGATAACTTTATATTTAGTTATTTTTATTTATTCATTTATGTATTTTTTATTTATGTATTTGGTAACCAGGTAAGTACACTGGTCCCAAGGATCGTTTATAGGCACGACCTGAGCCATATGGATGACACATACAAACAAATTGCATCATAATATAGACATGAAAGTTTACAGTAATGTCAATGATACTTGGTTACAATAGATGCAAAAACCTGGAAAAAGGGTCATACAGATAGTAAAATAACAAATATTTCACAGATGCAGAGTACAGTCAATATTCATCCCACTTACAGTATAAGGACGTGGTTGAACAGCAGGATAATGCTTCAAGACTGCATCAACTAACATCTATGCTAGCAGTTACAGGCCGATGCAGTTATGAGTATATTCCTTAAGTGCTTTTTGAAAGTCAAGGGGAATTCAAGATTCTGGATTTCCTCTAGAAGGGCATTCCAAAATGTAGGCTCTGCTTCGCGCCGTCTGCCCCACCTGCCCCAACCACCCTCCCACCCAGGGGCGGCTGTCAATTTAAGGATCCACCCCATGACATCACATCCGGTGACATCACGTCCTGTTGCCCAGAACCTATCTCCCCACTTTCCCATTTGCAGGTTATACCTGCTGGCCACTAGAGGGACCTATGCTCCCTCACTGCTTCCCTCTCCTACCTGTACAGCACTACTTCCTGGGATCTTGCTCACCACAATGTATTGGCCCTGCCTCATGCTCTGCCTGTGCCTATCCCCACTAGCAGTGCACTTACCCATCTGCTAGTCCCACTGTGCCTGTCCCCCCTCCTCCTTGCTCCTGAACCTGCTCTCCTGCCCCTTGGGACCTCTGTGTGCCCCGTCCTCCCTGCCCTCCCCTAGCTTTCTCTTAACCTCAGGCACATCTGGGTGTCTTCTTACTCTTGCTTTCCTTCCTGTACCTCCTGCCCACCCCTGATCCATAACCTCCCCCATGTCAATCGTGGAAAATCTCACCATCTCCCAGCCAGGGTGTTAGTCATGCTACTACTCCTGTGAGGACATTCATCAAACCCTGGCCCGGTTCCCAGGGCTCCCAACTCGCACCACAGGCCTATGCATGGTCTCCATGAATATCTGTAGCCTCCTAAAAGTTTGACTCACTACAATGCCTGGTCACATCAATTAACCCTGATGTCATCACCCTGGTTGAGACTTGGCTGTTGAAATCCTCCCATGACTCCTAGTCTCCCTTCCTGGTTTCACCCTTTTCCGGTCCGACCGTGTTGGGAGGCAGGGCGGCGGCTGCTATTATGTCAAGAATCTCTCCCGTACTAGCCTGCCCGCTCCCATCCTTGACTCCAGGGCCCAGGCGCTTCATGCTTGCCTACCCTGACCCTTTAAAGGGACCCCTTTATCTGACTACTGCATACGTGCCCCCCAGGGACCAAACGCAGGCCATTGCCTCTCTTACAGAATACCTTACCTCTCTACCTCCTTCCGCTGATCAAATTCTGGTGGGTGACTTAAATGTCAACTGGCTCAGCCCCTCCTCCTCCTCTATCCGAGACTCCTTTTCTGCAACAGACCTAATGCAACTAGTTACCCACCCTACCAGGACTAACCCCAAGAGAGGCTCCAGTACCCTGCTTGATGTGGTACTCACCAACTGCCCTAATCGGATCCCCAATGTACAAGTCCTCCCAGACTCTCTCAGTGATCACTCCCCCATTCTATTCCACTGGTCATCCTCAGTCCCCAAACCCATAGCACAGTCCACATGCGGCGGCGTCTAATACCTGGTGGACTGATAAAACTTAAGGAACTTCTGTCCCAAATTGACTGGTCTCCTATACAGGCAACTCCTGACATTGACACAGCTCTCTCCTTCTTTACCCAAACTTTTAATAATGCCTGTGATATCTTTGCCCCAATGCTGACCCGCTGTTCTAAAAGGCAGAATGCCCCCTGGGTAACCCCAGCTTTGATCCACCAGCTCAAACATAGGGACAACCTATGGCACCGTTCCATTGAGACTGGCCGGCCCAATGACAGGCGGTTATATGCTGCCGCCCGAAACAAGTGCACTCAGGCCATCAGAAAGGCCAAGTCTGAGCACTATCGGTCCTCACTCACGGCCTCATGGGGGAACCCCAGAACCTTCTGGGATAACATTAAACAGTTAAATGGGACTGCACACTCCCCCCACCCACCCAGATCAACATTAATGGTGTGATCTCCTCAGACCCAACCCTCATAGCCAACCACCTCAACACCTCATTCACTGACCTTAGCCCTATCCTCCCTACAAATTTTTTGACCCTCCTCCCCAGCACCTGCCGTAAATCTTTCTCACCCTTATTTTCTCCTCCAACGTGTTTCTGCCCAAGAACTTAGGCTGCACCTTGTCACTGCCCTCAAGAGTAATAGTACAGGCAGTGACACCTGGATGCGTAATGTATCCCTACGGCTGGTCTTAGACACAGTCCTTACCCGATCACATGCCTCATCAACCCTCTCTTTGACTGGGAAGGTTCCAACTGCCTGGTAAGTCGCCACTGTCACCCCTATCTTTAAAGGTGGTGATAGGACTGTGGCTGGAAACTATTGACCGATCTCCATTCTCTCTCCTCTCTCCAAGGCCTTGGAAAAAGTGGTGGCCTCTCAAATCTCTGACTACCTCTCCACCTACAATGTCCTTTGTCCAAGCAGCATGGCTTCCGAGCGGGCCATAGGTACCAACACAGCCCTCCTAGAGTTCTCCAACTTTCTCCACTCCTTAGACACTGGTTCTCTGGCTGTGCTGTCTTCATTGACCTCTCGAAGCTTTAGACACTGTCTCCCACCCCTCCTTCTTGATGCCCCATAGTCTCTCTGGTTTTGCTGCTGGGCCTATCTCCAGTGCACCAGTTATCTATCTGACCGCTCTGGCGTGTAAAATTAATGGGACCTACTCAGACATCTGTCCCATCTTTTCTGGGGTTCCCCAGGGCTCCATTCTGGGCCCTTACTATTCTCCCTTTACCTTAACACCCTTCCACGCTCTTGCTCGGGGAACATTCTATTGTACGCTGATGATGCAGTCATCTTTGCCTCAAGTCGTAACCCTATTGCCCTCCAGGACTCGCTGCAGAGTCCTTCACTGAAGCCGAGGGCTGGTTCAAGGAACATAGATTGGTGATAAATCTTAAAAAAACAAAAACCATGTTCTTCACTCATCCCCAAAACAAGTCCTGCAACTTCAAACTCCTCATTCACTCTGGGTCCTCTTTCCACTCGAACAAGTTTGCTCCTATAAATACCTAGGGATCCATTTTGACCCTCCCTCTCCTTCCATGGACACATCGCTGCCTAGCCACTGCCACTAATATCCGATTGGGCATCTTACACGGTATAAACACTGCCTCCACCGGAGCTCTTTGACTGCAGTCACCTCCTCTATCCTGTCCCTAGTGGACTATGGACTGCTGGTGTATGGTGCTGCTGATCAGACCGCACTCCATAAAATTCCTTTTCTCTGAATAAGGCCTGCAGGTTAATTACTGGAGCACCTAGGCTGACACACACCTGTCTACTGTATGCTAAAGCTGGTACTTGATCTTGACGAGTGCCTCAAATATCTGACCTGTACCCTTACAAAAAAGACCCTCCTTGGGCTATCCCCACCAGGACTGACCACCACCATACGCCACTCTGTCCCACTAGTTCATACTCGGACCTCTGGGAAAACCTCTCTTGTTATCCCTAGAGCTAGGACCTCTCACGGTCAAAGAGCCTTCAGCTTTAGGGCCCCCTCCTGGTTCAACACACTGCCCCCCTCCATCTCCAAAGCTCCAACTATATCGTGCTTCAAAACTTCATTACGTAATCACCTTATTAACACCCGATGCTGTAATTGCCACTAGTCAAGGCCGTTACTCAATACTTATGACAAAGCTTATTACTAAGCTGCTAAGGACAACATAACTCTGGTATTGTTTGCATCAATCCTACCTGTACCAGCTTGTTTGTATCTATGTCTTAAGTTACTGTTATACTTATGTGTTGTACTGTTATACTGTGTATTTTCGTTAGTCTTACTGTGACAAGGTACCTTTGTAAATGAGCCTATGGCTCAAAGGTTTTCCAAACTGCTGTTTAAATAAAATAAAAAAATAAATAACTAAGAGAGGGCTCTTTGTCCCATGTCAGTGGATATCTTGACACATTCCAAGCACCTGTTTGTTGAGGAACTCAAAGTCCAAGACTTTTGTGTAAGGACTAACAGACCCGGCAGTGGAGACTTTGTACCCTCATGGAGTGTTTTTCAGATGGAGGACCCTAGCATTAGACTCCTACTAGCCTGGGGAGGGAGCCATCCTAGTGTTTGATATTGTGTACAGTGGTGGGTGCTGAAAGGAACTTGTGTGATAAACCTGCAGATATTGTTGAATGCAGTGTTTAGATGATTAAGAAGATGGGGTGAAGCCAGGGAAATAATGGGGGAGCAATATTCAAGGATGGATAGGAGGGTGCTCCTCCTGATTGCTAATCTCGCCTTGGGAGTTAAAAGGAGTTGAAGCCTGTAGCAGACACCCAGCTGCTGGTTAATCTTATTGAGTACCTGACCTACAGTATGTGTGTAGAGAAGGTGAGTGAAGGATCAAGAGTCATCCTAAGGTACTTGAAGTTATCCACCTGCTCAAGGGTGGTACCAATGGGGTATAGGATGTTGAAGGAGGGCAAATGATTGGACGTAGCCCTGGTGAGTCTTTGTTTAGAGCTAAGCAGCATGGATTTGATCTTGTTTGCATTTACAATTAGTCTGTGTTGCGTGAACCAATGAGCAGCAATGGAAAAATCTTGTTAAAGACTTGTGATAGATTCAAGAGGTTGTTGTCACTATGGAATAGATTAAGATCATCCGCATACATGATCCTGTGACTTAATGAGTGTATAGAAAGCAGAGTATTGATGAATATTGAATAGAGTAGAGGTCCCAGAATGGGGAACTCCTGTGTGTAATTTTAAGGGGACTAGGCAAGGTTTTCCCGACCTGGACCATTTACGTTCTGTCTGCCAGGTAAATTTGAAGCCAGTTTGTGGTATTGGAAGAGATACTGAGGGTGGACAGCTAATTTTTTTATTTATTTATTTTTTTATTCTATTGAAATCTAGGATCACAAATACTTTTGAGCAGGAACTGCTCATTTACAAAGACTCCATGTCAAAGGAATGGGGGGTATACATACATACAAAGGTCGACATAATAATACATAGTTACACAATAAAAAGAAGCAAGAGACTGAGGCTTAGGAAATTCCAGTAATTCAAAATGTGGCAAATGTTATGTAGCATGACATACCAGCCAAGAGCAATCTTAGAAATGAGCGCTGCAGGTGAGGGGGGTATGCAGGCAGGAAGACTGTTGTCAGAGGGTAGAGGGTGAAGGTAAGAGCTCTAAAGGGAGGGATAAAAGTCAGGAAATGCCCAGGGGGGGAGGAAAGGGAGAGGGGGCAAAGTGGAGAGAGAGGTAGCTGTCAAGACTGAAGTGGAGGGCAGTGAGCAGTGGGCCCCTGATTAGGCGAGGTAGTCACAACGACTAGTTGAAATGAGATGAAGTCAGAGTCATCTCTTAAAACAGCCAAGAGCAGCAGCAGTAAAAGTTTCTTTGTAGAGAGTATTGTACCACTGTGGTGCTCTGTGGGCAGAGGCCCTCTGGCCCACGGTAGTCCGGCATCTGGGAACAAGGAAGGTTAGTTGTTGTGAACTTCTAGTTCACTGGGTGCTGTGGTAGTCAATGAGGAGCTTTTCAATGCCTGGGGCATGACCCCAAGGAGGACTTTTTTGGCTAAGAGGCAGGTTTGATACTGTATCCGGCTGATGAGAGGAAGCTATCCTGCCCGAGTGTACAGGTCACAAGTGTGTGTTAGTCGGTCAGCCCCAGTTAGCAGCCTGCATGCTTTGTTGAGTGCAACTATAATTCTGCGGAGGGCAGAGGCGGCGGCAGAGCCATGGGTGCTAACCCATAATCGATGATGGGTGACAGAGCTGCTGATAGCCAACGGCGAGTGTCAGGAGTCATGCAGTGTTTGTGCCTGTAGAGCAGGCCTATACGGATGTTGGTGGCTTTGGCAACAGAATCTATGTGCCGATGGTAGGAGAATGAGCTGTCCAATGTGACACCTAGGTATTTAAAATCAGGAACGTGTTCAAGTAAGGTCCCTGTTTGGTTTAGGATGGTGAGGTCATGGGAAATGTACTTACTCCTGGCATTGTAGAAGGTCATAGCCTTTGTTTTGCTGTGGTTCATAGCCAGTTTGTGTGACTTGAACCATTCTTCGATGCGAATGAATTCAAGCTGTAATTGTTTCTCGAGGAGCTCTGTGTTTTGGTGGTTAGTAAACATGACAGCGTCGTCGGCGTAGAGCAGTAATTTCTGGTGGCAGACACTGGGAAGGTCGTTGTGGAAGAGGCTGAAGAGTAGTGGCCTCAGGATGGACCTCTGTGGGACCCCTGAAAGGACTGTCTTTTCTTCTGAGGTGACACCAGCAATCCTAACCCACTGGACCCTCTCCCCAAGGTAGCTTGAAAACCAGAGCAGCACTTCATTGGAGAGCCCATTTAGCTTCATTTAGGAGTATACAATGATCCACAATATCAAACACCTTGAAGAGATCCACAAATATGGCTCCGGTGAAGTGACCCGAGTCAGCATTTCTGAGTACATGATCCGTGAAAAGGGCTAGGGCCGTGGTCATGCTATACCCTTTTCTGAGGTAATGCTGACCATTGATAGAAGATTATTTTTTTCAAGATGTTCAGATATTTGTCTAAATACAACCTTCTCCATGATTTTACTCATGTGAGATAGGACAGACACTGGCCTGTAATTCTCAGGCAGGCATGTGTCACCCAGTTGGTGGCATGTGTCACCCAATTGGTTCATAGAGATGGGACGGTGGCTGTGGAGAGAGTCAGGTTAATGATGTAAGAAAATGGTCTAGCCATGAAGTTGGCTGCTGGTTTAAGAAATTTGGGAGAGAGAGACCGTCACTTCTGGCATTGCCTGAATTAGGTAGTGCATGCAGATTTCAGACTTCTGTATTTAGACATGCTCATATTGGGATACTTTCATTTACTGTAGATACAAGAGTGTCCCAAGAGGTTAGGACAACACTGACATGATGCAGGATGTGCACCTATTATAACTAATTAAAAAAACAATAATTTATTTGTTTGTAATTTTTTATCAGAAAAGGCACCTTAAGCTGTTAAAGTTTGTTTCCAGATGCATACTGCAGGGTGAGTTACATGGACCTGTTTTGACAGGGACAGCTTTGCCCGTGACACCATAGAAACTAACCTACTCTTCTCTGATATGTTCCACATTAACTTCCACCTGGACAGTGACAAGAGATGGGCAAAAGGGTCATTGGTTTAACATCTGATCTGAAAGACAGACATCTCTTCCAAAGAATGAATAATGTTACAGTCATTTACATAAAATGGTGCAAGAAAGATGTTCAAGCCAAAGGAGAGAATAGTTCAAGTTAGCTGCTGTGATGCTCACTACATGAGCAAGGTACCTTGGGAGCTTGACCAAGTAGGGTTACACTAATTTAGGTTTGCACAGTTAGTAGTCTGTTCCAACAGGCTGGCACAGGAAATGCACAGATCTTCCCAGCTAACTGTCTAATCATTGAGACATGAAGCAATTCCTGGACTCATTATCTAAATCTGTATATACTTAAGAGCCATTGGGATATACACCATGTGGACATCTTTAGACAAAGGTGGTCATGTGGAGTTTCCATGTAATATGCCAGGAATTTCCCAGTCCTCATACTCTATATCTATTATATGTACAGTAAACTTTAAAAGATGTTTTATCCAAAATATAGTCCCTCCAGTGGTGAAGCCCTGGATCTCAGCAGAGCTCATTGTTTTGTTCAAAGTCCAAGATTCCACACAATACTTTTATAAGGCTTCTGGGTCCATAAAGGACTTACTGAGTAATGATCTCCAAAATGCCAGCAACAAGGCTGCCATGGAACCCAAAGTTAATTATTTTTCAAATAAGCTTCAGAACATCCTTATGTCCTTAGCCATGTTCTGGAAGGTGATTTCCTCGATCTTCAACCCTGCCACCCAGTCAACAACCCCCATCTTTAAACTGATAAGCGCCCCCATTTCTGGCCCTGTAGAGGCTGCTATATCATTCAATGAGTTTTTCACTTCTTGTACCCCCTCCCTTACCTGCCTTCTCTCTTCCCATCTCCTCTTGGTGACATCTAGGGCTGTGCAGAATTTTTAAATTCCACTTCCAATAGGATTCCACTGAATTCTGTCAGGAGCAGAATCCCAACATTTCAAAGCAGAATTTTAACTGCTGAATAATCTTGGGTTCATTTTCCACAATCCGATGATTAAATATTCCACTGATTGCATAATCCAATTTTTTATATAGAAATGCTTTTTGGAATTCAATGGAATTAAAAAAGGCATTCTAAAAAGCATTTTGGAAGCAGAATTACCACTCTGCATGAATTCTGCTAACAGAATTATGGCTTCTGTGCACCTCTATTGACCTTTCTCCCTCCTCTCCCCATCTCCCCTTCATTCCTTCCAACATCTTTTTCTTTTTCCCACTCTCTCTTGCTGCCCTATCAACTTTACACTCTCTAAACCCCCTCTTAAGGCCAAAGCCTGGATGATCTGTTCTTAAAACTGTAACACCTCTGTCTCAGCAATTGATGTCCCTATTGTCACCATTCATAACCTTCCTTCTGACTCAGGATGATTCCTTGGGCCTGGAAGCAAGCCAAAGCATTCCCCTTCTTAAAATGAATGACCCATCTTCTCATTGGAACTACTGCCTCATCTCTTATTTCTATCTGCACTAGGGTATCCAGTGAACACAGCGACTGCGATTGAGCACTTTTAAAAAGAGCAACTCAATCATGGAGCCTGTGTTCAGGGCTAACTAGCAGGGTAGCAGCCAGAGACCTGGGTGGGTGAGGTAGGGTGACAGGAAGTGTTCGTGCATGTACATGTGTGCACATGCGCAAGGGGAGAACAAGGGGAGGGAGGTATGTGGGAGAGGTGTTGTGGACAGCTGCCGAGCTGGTGAGCTAGAGTGGTGGGGAGGATGGTCAGTTGGGGTGTGCAGGGTGCAGGATTCGGGTCCGGCGCGGCATGGTTTTTTTTTGTGCCGGCAGGCAACTTGTTTTAAATTTCACCCCTACCCCGAGTTGAGAACTTTAAGTGAAAGGGCAAAGCCCCCACCACATAAATGTAAATTCCATCACTGCCTTACGGTTCACCATGAGTGTACATTACTGTAATGCATTTTCAGCGATCTACACTCGCCCAATCGGCAATCACTATTCCGCGATCACCGTTAACATAAAGAACCCTGCACTAGCTAATGAGCAGTACACACTTGTCTTCTATCAACTTTTTTTCTTCCTTAACTCTCTCTTTTGTTGAAAATACCACTTCACTGTTCCTTCCCTACTTCACGTAATTGAGTTCATCCTAAAGGCAATGGACCAGGGCCTGATCACTGCAGTCTTCCTTACTGACTATGCTAAGGCTTTCAGCACTGTGGACTAGCCTATCATCTAGGGCAAACTGGGGGCTGATCCTCATAATCAGCAGGTTCCACTCTTAGCTTTCTGATTGTCACCAGCTGGTCTGGATCAGAGATACTCCCCTTCCCCTCAATCTGCTGTGGAGTCTCATAGGTCTCTGTTCTGGGATCAGTCCTCTTCACCATGTTCTTAAATGACCTCCCCACTACCTGTGTCTCTGCATATTCACATGTATGCAGATGACGCAGTCTTGTTTGGTTCAGGTTCCTTAGCATCTGAGCTGGAATCATCTCCGCAGCTAGACTTCGACAATGTCCAGTGCTGGGTCTGATCTAACCAGCTCTCTTTCCAGTGAGTTTTTTCTCATTTGAGAAAACTTTGAAGCACATAATATCAAGAAATAATTTGACATGATTTTATATCAGCTGCATTTCTCTCCCCCTTCCAATCTGGTTTTTACAAATCCGACTATACTGTTTCTTTATTTCAGTAACTGATTCCATCTTAAAGGGTATAGACCAGGGCCTGATCACTGCAGCCATCTTTTAAGACATTGCTAAGTCCTTCAAAACTGTGGCCTAGCCAATCCTCCTGGGCAAACTGGTGGTGGTGGTGGGTGGGGAGTCAACCTCACATTCAGCTAGTTACACTCTTACCTGTGTGATTGTCACCAGTTGATCCGGATCAAACATGTCCCCCTTCAAAAAGTCTGCTTTGGAGTCTGATACTGCACTATTCTGGAATTACCCCTCTTCTCCATCTTTTTAAATGCCCTTCCCCACTGCATCTCTTTGCATATTCAGATGTATGCTGATGGTAGTTTTTTGCAGTGGGTGGTTTAAAAGTTACTTTGATGAAGAGTTAAACTGGCCAAGGGGGGTGGCAGAAGGAATCAGGGGCAATTCTGCCCCCACAGGATAGTAGAGACAGGGCCAACCTGAGGGAGAAACCCCTAGGTGCAAATTAGTAAAGGAAGCGAGGTGATAAAAATGAAGGGGATGGGGAACCAGAGCATTAAGTGGAGGGGGTGAAGGAGGGAGGGCAAAAAGTAAAAAAGAGGGGTAACAAGAAGAGTGTTCACAATGTTGTGAAGGCCATGTGTGTGAATGCTAGAAGTCTAGGAAATAAGATTCCTGACCTACAGGCCATCACGGCAGAGGTCATTCTGGATACTGTGGTCATTGCTGAGTCATGGTGCACTAAAAAATCATGACTAGGACATGGTTATGCCAAGCTATAATCTGTTCAGGAAGGACAGGGTATGAAGAAAAGGAGAGGGTGTGTTGCTTTATGTGAAGGAACACATAAAAGCAATGGAGATACTGGGAATACAATGGGGGTAAGGATACTGTGGATCAGCCTGGAGATTGGAATGGTGAAACTATTCACACTTGCAAGATCAACAGACCTTCAGCACAGGATAAAGGAGTTAAATAAAGTACTGGTGGAAGCCATCCACAAGATGGCAGAAAGGAGGAGGTGCTAGTGGTGGGGGACTTCAACCTGCCAGATATAGACTGGAGTTTCCCAGCTGTTGCTTCAGTCGGAAGCAGGGACATCCTGGACTCCCTAAAGGAGGCATTCCTCAGGCAACTAGTAAGTGAACCCACTCATAATGAGGCAATACTAGTACTCACTAACAGGGATAGTGTTGCAGATGTCAAGGTAGGAGCCCACCTAGGGATCAGTGATCACTGTACAGAGTGGTTCAATATAAGGATGGCTTCATAATCAAACCACACAAGGGCAAGGTCCTGGACTTCAGAAATGCCTCAGAGATGACCTGGTTGAGGGGGGTAACTTGGGTGGGGTGGAAGAACAGTGGGTGAAGCTAAAAGGGGGCATAGTGAAGGCGACAAACCTCTGCTCAATGCAAGAGAGCAATAGCATGATGAAAAGAAGACCACTAACATTCTTAAATGATGTGACAAACAAGGTAA
This sequence comes from Neoceratodus forsteri, assembly GCA_016271365.2. Lineage (NCBI taxonomy): Eukaryota > Metazoa > Chordata > Ceratodontiformes > Ceratodontidae > Neoceratodus > Neoceratodus forsteri. Next base: position 1,325,426,770 of record CM057456.1, on the reverse strand, counting down.
AGGGTAAAAGGGTAGCAGCATTCAGAAGGTACAAGGAGATGCAGAGGGAGGAGGATATGGAGGTATATTAAGGGAGACAAAGGGAATCAGGGAAAGCAGTAAGGAGCACAAAGGTGTAAACTAAAGAGAAACTAGCCCAGGAGGTAACGAAATGGGACAACACATTTTTTTAGGTATGTAAGTGAAATGAGGAAGACCAGGGGAGGGAGTGCAAGGTTAAAAAGAGCAGATGGGGTGCAGTGGGGGAACAGAAAAAGGCAGACATCTTGACCAAATACTTTTATTCATTTTTCAAAGATGAAGAAGGGGAGGGGCCACAAAATAGTAGCAGGGACTTTGGAGGGATGGGGGATGGACACTAGTCCTTTTTCAGAGAAGAGAGTACTGAAGGGACTCGCTAATCTGAAAAAAGACAAAGCAATGGGGCAGAGGGGGTACATCCAAGGATATTGAGGGAACACAGGGAGGTACTGGCTGCACCTCTGACAGTCCTATTTAATAGTTCATTGGAAACGGGAGTGGTTCCTGAGGACTGGAGGAGTGCATACATAGTCCCACTTCACAAAAATGGTAACCAGGAGGAGGCTGTCAAATATTGGCCAGTCAGCCTGACGTTAGTGGTGAGAAAGTTAATGGAAACACTGCTAAAGGGAAGGACTGGGGAATATCTCAAATCTAATGAATTACAGGAACTGAGGCAGCATGGATTCATAGCGGGGGGTGGGGGGTGGAGGCCATACCAAACAAATCTGATAGATTTATTTGACTGGGTGACCAAGGAATTAGATCATGGAGGAGCAGTGGATGCGGCCTGCCTAGATTTCAGTAAGGCTTCTGACACACTGTTCCATATAGGAGTCTAGTAAACATGCTGGGTAGCTTAGGGAGTGGGTCAAAATGTAGTATACTGGGCAGAAACTGGTTAGGGGACAGTCAACAGAGGGTGGTGGTAAACGGAGTTCACTCTGGGGAAGGGAGGGTGACCAGTGGGGTACCTCAGGGATCAGTGCTGTGAATGGTCCTATTTAATGTCTTTATACATAAGCGGCATTGCAGAGGAGCTGGAAGGGAAGGTATGCCTCTATGAATGACACCAGAATCTGCAATAGGGTGGATACTCCAGGGAAGTGTGTGAAAAGGATGAGAAGACACCTGAGAAAACTCGAGGAGTGGACAAGGGTATGGCAGCTGGGTTTCAATGAGAAAAAGTGAAAAATAAGGCTCTTAGGGCACAGAAACCCTGAGGCAGAGTACAAAATAGGTGGAGTGGTATTGACAATCACCAAGCAGAAAAGAGTCCCGGGGGTAATCATATCAGATGACCTCAAGGTAGCCATGCAGTGCAACAAGGCAGTTGGGAGGGCTAGTGGGATGCTGGGGTGCCTATGGAGGGGTATCACTAGCAGAAAGAGGGAGGTAGTGTTACACCTGTATAGATCTTATTGTGTCCAGTTCTGGAGACCACATCTCTAAAAGGACACAGAATGGAGGCAATCCAGAGGAAGGCAACTAAATAGTGCAAGGTCTGCGCCAAAAGCCCTACAAGGAGAGACAACAGGACCTCAATATGTACACCTTGGAAGAGAGGAGGGAGGGGGATATGACAGAGACCTTTAAATACCTCATGGGGGTAAATAAGGTACAGGAGAGAAGTATTTTTCAGAAAAAAGGAGCTGAAGCACAAGGGGATATGCTGCGAAGCTGGAGGGGGTAGATTCAGAGGAAGTACTTCATCATAGAAACAGTGGTGGATTCCTGGAACAGCTTTTCAGCAGAGGTGGTGGGGTTCAAGAATGCATGGGAAAGGCATAAAGGAATAGTAGTTGAAAGGAAGGTAGGGAGAATGAGCCAGTGATCAAGTAGAGTCTGCAGTGATACTGTAGGTAGGGAAAAATGAGCAGACTGGGTGGCCAAGTGGTCCTTAGCTGCTGTCAGATTCTATGTTTCCATGAATCAGGTGCCTGAGCCTCTGAATTGGAATCATCTCTGAAGCCGAACTTTGGCAATGTCCAATGCTGCCTCTGCTCTAATTAGCTCTCTTCAGTGAGTTTGTCACTTTTCAGAAAACTTTGAAACGCATAATATCAAGACACTATTTAGCAATTATTGTTATATCAACTACATTTCTCTTCCCTTTGATCTTCAATGGTAGGTTAATCTGAATTGAAACAATATTATAGATCAGCGTCTGCTATATACGAAATTCAGTGACAGCCAAAATGATGTTGTACCATCGATCTGATGTCAGACTGCTGTTATACCATCAATCTGACATCAGATCAATGCTACAGCAGCAAGCCATCACCAACTGCATGTAGCAGTTAAAAAAAGTTCAGCTATCCCTGTTTAAATTGTACCAAGCACAACCGACAAAATGAATGACATGACATCTTTCAATAGTGGCAATACCGATAGTGATTGCACAAAATTTGTAGCTGAACAGGAAATCAAATGGACTTTTGAATTTTACCAGTGTTTCCTTGTTTAGTTTTTTGATTTTGTGCCCGATCTTGCAGCCTGACTCCTGACTTTGTCCCAGCTCACCGTTAATTTTAAGCAACTTGTTTTTTTTATTTTTAAGATGTGTGCGAACAGATGCTGATTATATACTATAAAACCAGTAGATGGCTGATTATGCACAGCAAGCTCTGGATTCCATCTCAGGCTTCTGACGAAATCGGAGACCACTCGAGCTGTGCTCTTGTGGTCATCAGTTCCATTAGGAGCCCTCAATGGAATCCTGAGCTTGTTGTGCATGCCCAGTCATCTACTATTCTATTTGTTGTTCCCTGGAGTTCAATATCTTCTGCTCAATAATCCTTTCTTAAAGTCAATTCTCTGTTTGTGACATTGCAGTTCATCACTTTGGAGAAGATTATATCAAACTGAAGATTGTTACTTCAGCAAAGATTAAATCATGGAATTATATCAACAGCAGGGGACAAGAATGCAGTTCCCAAATAAATTTCTCTAGTAATGTATAACAAAAGGAATAGAATTGCAGAGAATCAATAAAACACAAGCTGAACAGTATCTACCATATTAATTTTTTTTAAAGCTTTTCCCTAAGGTGACAAACTCATTTTAACGCCAAAAAGAGTCTTGAACTTTGACACTAAGCAGAGAATTTCTAATTTCCCTCTAACCCAGTTTTCAAAACTCTTGATGGCATTACTCTTGTAGAATTCCCCCACATCAAGTATGACTGCATTGAAATCATAATTTCTCCTTTTATGTCAATGTCATGACATACATTAAATTCCAGCCCAAGCTTGGCTGATTGTACAAATCCTGCCTTCCACTCCAGATCTACTGAAAAGTTACCCTCAAGACCCTGCAAGGGTTTACACAGTCATGGTTTACAGTAATGCCCCCAAATTTATCCTTGCCAGATTTTACCCCTTTATCCATTCCTTCTGTTATGGCACCCTCAAGTGCCCTGTTCACATCTACCAGCATTCCCTTTACCAGGATATTTCCCTATCCAGTCTTTAGAATCAGCACCTCTCCAACTGTATTACCTTTCTTGCTATAAAATTGTTTTCTTTTCTTTTCTTATTAGTGTTAATTACTTCTGTCCCTCCTCCATGTCCTCCTCCTTCTCCCTCCATTAATCTGACACCCATTTCTTTCCTATCCTCCACTGCAAAACCTCTGCTGAACAATCTGCCTTCTCTTCTCTCCTTGCCGCCTCTCGAATAGCTTTCACCTTCCATGTCTCTCCTCCTTTTCCTCCTCTATTTCAAAGCCCTCCTTACAGATTACATTGACCCTTTTCTGAGACTGTAACTAGCAACACTGTTGCATTTTATGTCCTCCTCTCCCCATCCCCCCCCGTCCTGTTGCTTTTTCTCCCTGTCTCTATCCTCTTCTACTAGCAGCTTCATTTGAGCACTTCATGCCTCCTAAGACCTCTGAAGAAGGGGTCCTTCTCATCAAATACATATGGGGTATTTAGTTGTCCTCAGTGAGTTTGTTCTGGCTGTAACAACTTTTTTGCACTTTATGCACTTCACAATATGACTTTGTTTATTAAATAAAATACATGCCATTACACATACTCCTTGACATGCCATATATGTTTTGGTTTACTCATTTCTTTATTCTTCCCTGCCCGGCTAGCCCCATTCACAATGACCCCCTTCAAGCCCCATCACCCAGCTTCACCCATACTTACCATTCCTCAGCTTCCCCCCCCATGGCAGGGGGGTGAGGAGCTAGCTCAAAATAAACTTACAGGATCCAGATGGGCAGTGCCAGGGTCGATCGTGTTACCGCGTAGGTGTGAAACACTGTGAAAGATCAATTACCACCCTGCCAGCTGGGATGGTTTTCTGCTGTTCTGTGTCCCTTGTCCTTAAGTATATTGGCTTTGACAGAGCTCTGACTGCACTGCCACCTGTGGTCACCCAGGCAGCAGTCTTGTAGCAGAACTGGTAGCCCTTCCTCCCTCCCTCCTCGGAGGAGGAGGATATAGTCCTCTGGGATGCTCAGTCCTCATCCATCTATCCAGCCCCCAATGACTCAGCCATGCTCTGTACTTGGGTCCCTGGCATCACGAGTGATAATGTTAGTGCTGCGCCAATGGGATGGTCAATATGCCATATGCTTTTAAATGGCCTTTGTTCTTCATTTGGTTATAAAACCCTTCAGAGTAAGTTAGTGCTGAGGCCATTTGCTGTTTACACCCTTACTCTGTTTTTCTCTAGAATACTACAATTGTATTTACCTCCTAGATGAAATATAGGTACTACTGCATCTGCCCTGATTGTATAATCAGATTTATTTTCATGCATAATTCCAAGTCGCTTTACTCATGTGTGGTGTAGCGATGTGTATTAATTTTGGTTTGAATGTACCAGTGTGAAGATCAATCTGATTATACAATCAGGGCAAGTGTAATAATTGGGTTATGCACCCATGCCGCACCTGTACTATGGAATAAGTTCCCTGACCACCTACAGGAAGCTAGCTCCTTGGGAGCCTTCCGTTAAAGAGTTCCAGAAGCACCTGCTGGACAACAGCATATGTTCCAGCACTTGAACATAACTGTACAAGGTAAAACTTAATCTACCCCAAATCTAATCGTCCTGCCAAATGCTCTTCAACAATAGAGATGAAAGTGTGTTGTCAGTTGTTGTTCTGTACTAATACCACCATTGAAGTCCATCCATTTTATTCTCTTCCCAGCTAACTCACACACCACAAGCCTAATGCTGTGCAGGTGTTGTTGTGTCTCCTAGTGGTACTTCAGCAACTCCTCCACTCACAATGTTCGCCTCAGTTCTTACTAGGTCTTTATGTCTGTCCCACTTTCTGTTGAAGCCCTGCAGATTTTCCATTTCCACTCCCTTCCAGAAAATCTGTTCTACCTGTTTACCATGCTCTCTGTTAAGAAATGTTTTGTTATATCTTTTCTGAACTTCCTGATCCCCTCAGCTTGAACCCATGTCCTCTTCTGGTAGACCCATTGCACATGTGAAAAGTTACTGACTGTTTACTTTGTTAATTCCCCTTAAAAACTTGAAACCTGTCCCCTTGCTCCCTCCCTCCTTCCTAGACTGCAGTGAGTAGATGTTAAGGCTACTCAATGCTCATCATAAGATTTCCCCTGCTAACATAGAATCATCTTTGTCACCCTATGCTGCACAGTCTCAAGCCTGTCTCCTATCCTTTCTGAGGTGATGGTTTCAGGACTGAGCAGTGCTATAGGTGCAGCTGCACCAAGGATTTGTACTGGGGTAGGATCATCTTCTCATTCCTGCTTTTTCCCACTGCAACCCAACTTTCTGTTTGCTCTCCCATATTATTCATTACACTGAGCTCTGACCTGTATGTTATCTGCTATGATCACTCCGAGGTCCCTTTCTTCTGATGTATAGCCAAATCTGACAACCCCAAGTCCATACTCAGTTTAAAGACTATTTCTACTGATATACATGACTTTGCATTGTTTGACAGGTGCTACAGACCCTGAACACTGTTCTAGCCTATCCAGGTCACTTTTCATATCACAGATGTCCTCCTCACTCACTGTTAACACTCCCCAAGGTAATGTCATCTGTGAACAGACTGATCTTACCTTGTATTCCTCTGGCTATGTCACTGATGAAGAAGCAAAATTGGACTGGATCCAGCATTACTCCTTGGGGTACCCCACTAAGGAGTTCCCTTGCCCCTGAGTGCTGCTAATAACTACAATCTTCTGGGTCCTTCCCCCAAGTTAGTTCCCAACCTCCTTAGTTATTGACAGCCCTAACCCCACGTCCTATAACTTCTTCACAAACCTTCTGCTCAGTGCCGAGTTGAAAGCTTAGATAAAGTCTAGGTATATGATATCTACAGCCTGACCCTTGTCCTCTGCCTGCAATCCCACATTAGTCAATGAAGTTGGCTTGGTATTATTTCCCTTTTATGAAGCTGTGCTGCCTTGAGTCATGCAGGCTATTTTCCCCCAGAAACTCCATTATCTGCCCATTCAAGGTGGTCTCAAGCAACTAGCCCACAGTAGTGGTTAGACTCACTGGCCCATAAATCCCCGGGTCTCTGCTTCCCCCCCCCCCCATGGAGTCGTATAACATCTGCCCTCCTCCAGTTACCCGGGAATATTCCTATTTCCAGTAAACAGTTGAAAACATCTGCCAGCAGCTTCCTCAGCTCCTTCAACTCCTTGGAGTGAATCCCACCTGGACCAATGGATTTGTTGACTTTTAATGCCATCAGGTTTGAGAACCCAGTCAGCAGACACATGTCACACCTATAATTTGTGCCTAAGACCCTGAGCTTTTGCTATTCCACAGTCTGGCAGTAGTCCATCATTTTCTTTTGTAAAGCTGAACAAAAGCAGTCATTCATTTGCTTTCCCCTGGTTGTCTGCCACCAAATCCAGCTCTTTTGCCAAACATTCAGCGCTCTTTTATTTCTTTTCTCACTTATGTATCTGTAGAAGGCATTGTCATTGACCTTCACCCCCTCTGCTATCCTGAGCTCAAACTCTGCCGTATCCTTCTTCCACACTGCACCAGCTTCCATAAGCTTTCTCCAGTAGTTTGCGCTGGTGTCTGATGTCTGGTCTCCCTTATACCTCCTAAAGGCAGTTAATTTCTCTTTCAGTGCATTCGTCACCTCCCATAAGACCCACACTGGCCTTTTCCTTTTCCTTTTCTTGCTCTTCATAACTTTCCTTATACAGCACTTGATGACTTACTGGAACTCCCTTTTCATGACTTCCACTTTTTTCTCTACTCCCTCTGTCTTGCCTACTCCTCTAAGCCTGTCCCCAAGGATTCTCCCATCTTGCCAAACTAAGCACTTCTAAAATCCAGAACCACTGTTTTGGATTTCTGTTGTCTGCTTCTAAAGGGGATTTTGAACCACACAGAATTATGGTCGCTTACTTCAAATAGAGCTTCCCACAGTTATCTCTTCTGCAATGTCCTGGTTTGTAAGTACCAGATCCAGGACAGCACTCATTCTGGTCAGTTCCCTCATGATTTGATAGTCGAAACCACCCTGGAGGTTGTCCACCAAGACCTGTCTTATGGCACTTCTCACCCTTGGAATACTCCAATCCACATCAGGAAGATTCAGATCTTTTAGATATATAGATACATAGAATTTGACAGCAGAAAGAGAGAGAAAGTCCATCTATTTTGTCCTTACTATAATACCTCACCCCACTGACTCTGTCCTGGTGGTTCATTTCCCTCACTCCCTGTTATCCCATCCTTCAAACCATTAATGCCTCTCTTTTGGACTACAAGTCACCTTGCCTTGTTCCAGCCATGCTTAAAAACCCATTAAGGGTAGCTACCCCTACTATTTCCACTGGCAGTCTATTCCACAGATCACTGCCTTCTTAGTGAAGTTGGACTTTCTCAAACTTTTCCTAAATGTACCCCATCAACCTCCTGTCATGAGCAAATAGGTTCTCACTGATTACCTTGTTCATACCTCTGAGAAGCTTATATGTTTCAATTTTTTTAAATCAAATCCTTTTGCCAGGACCACTTGCCCTAGTTCTGCTGCCTTTTAAATTTCCCTACCTATGATCCTATCCCCTCCTCTGATTGGTTTGTTAGACCCGTACAGTATATGATCCCACATTTCATGTCTCTACCCTTTTTCCCTGTCAGCTGCCAAACTGAGTCAACTCCTATATCTTCTCCTACTGATTTATCTTTGATACCCTCTTTGATGTACAAAGTCACCCCATCCCGCTGACCCACTGTTTCTGCAACAACTATCATCATGGATGTTCACATCTTATCTTATAGACTCCTGGCATATAAGCTATCTACCTTCCAATAAAGTGTGTTGATGTCCCTTCCCTTCCCTTCCACATTTCCCTGTAGAGGATCCTCCATCACTATTGCCACATTACTCACTTCTCCCTTCCCCCTGCAAGTACCAAGCATGTTACTTTGGATGGAGAACTACCTGCAGGGTCTCCCTTGGATATTATTGTGCCCTGATTATCCTTGGCTGCAGCCTCCTAACTTATCAGTTTACATGACCAATCTTAAAGAAATTAAACTTTTGGAACAGTACATGGTAGCCCCTGCTGTAGGGTAGAGGTCATCTCACTTGTATAACCTCATAGGAATATAGGATTTATCAGCAGAAAAGGACTGCTTGGCCGACCCAGTATCTCTCCAGTCCCTCCAAATGGAAAACTGTCCTCCTCTAGGCCAAATCTCTCTTCCTTGCACCACTCTTTTAAAGGAAAACTGCAGAAATACAGGTGCCCCCACCCCCGAAAGGCTTATCAATACAAGTGAGCAATGAGGCGCTGCACCTTTACAGTAAATGGAGCCCCCCCAGCATCCACCATATTCTCAGATAGCAGACTATTTGAAATAAAATTAAACAAGTGCCAGTGCATGAAAACGGGGCTGTCATGCCTGAAAAACTGAATCGGGGTAAGCCTTTTGGGGGTGGAGGCTTCTGTATTTCTGCAGTTTTCCTATAACCAGAAGTAAAAGTGAGTGATCAAAAGAAGCTTAGTCTGACCCTTGACCCATTCTGGCATGGCCTCAGAAAATGCAACTGAGGTTGCCGCCAGTTTGTCTCCTGCCTAGCTCTCTCAGTCTTCCTAAAGAACTGTCTGCTAGCTCATTTTTCCCCAGGTGAACAATTACATCTAGATACCCATGCCATTAACAATTCTCTCCACTCTGCATGCACCCCTTCCTGCTGATGCCCCTGGAGGCATCTGACCACCCTCCCCATTGGTTCCCCGCACTGACCACCTTCTCTGCCCACCTTATGATGGAGTCCCCTATTACTGGTATCTCCCTAGCCTCTTTCCTGCCCTTAGAATATGATGCTGACTTAGGTACAACACTAGGGGCAGACCTAGATATATAAATACATAGATGCTGTTGGCAGATAAGGACCGCTAGGCCAATCCAGTCTGCCCATTTAAGCTGCCTAACGAAGTGTCCAGTGACCCTTTCTAGTCATTGGCTTTAGCTTTTTCTTCCCATCACTATTATTCCTTTGTCTCTGTCCCATGCATGTTTGAAGCCCGCCACTGTACTGGCTGCCACCACCTCCTAGGGCAGGCTATTCCATGCATCCACCACCCTTTAGGTAAAAAAGAACTTCCTGACATTTCCCATTATGCGGCCACCCCTCAGTCTCATGTCATGTCCTCTTGTCCTGGCACTACTACTAATCTGGAATATGTTGCCCCCTACCACCTTGTTAATGCCCTTGAGGTACTTGAATGTTTCTATCATGTCACCTCTCTCCCTCCTTTGTTCCAATGTGTACAAATTGAAGTCCCTCACTCTCTCCTCATAAGGCTTGTGATGTAATCCCTTCACCATTTTGGTTGCTATCCTCTGCACCATCTCTAATTTGTTAATATCCTTTTGAAGGTGTGGTCTTCAGAACTGTACACAGTATTCAAGGTGAGGTCTCACCAGGGTCTTGTACAGCGGAACTATCACCTCCCTCCTATGGCTTATGATTCCCCTTCCAATACACCCCAACATCTCACTGGCCTTTTACACTGCCTATACCATCTGCCTAGCAGCCTTCATGTCATCTGTGTTTATGACCCCAAGTCCCTCTCCTCCTTAGTTATTGCCAGCAGCTCCCCACCCCTCCCCAACCTGTACCTCGTCCCAGGGTTACTGCTCCCCACATGCACGATTTTGCCAGCAAGGTAACAGCTTCAGGCTCACTATGGGAAGACACTTGGTGAATTGAGTTGCTCAGTGGAGCAAAATGATTCCCTGTTACTATCACTGAACCTCCACTCTTCCCAAAAGAACCTCTTGTCTCTCTCCCCCCTACTGGCTACACTACCACCCCCTGGCACAGACACTTGATGACTATTGGGAAGTGGAGCAGGGGCTGTCTGCCCCAGACATCACCTGGCTCTGCCACTGAGAAGCTCTAATGTAGCATTAACCACAGCTATTTCCATTGTGAGTGCTGAAAACTTACACACTAGGCAGCAGTCATACCTCCAGAGCACCTCTCTGAAGATGGCCACTCCACAACCATTACAGTACAATAGATGTCCAACCATCCTGTCACTCTCCTGCACTCCTCATTGTCATCCCTCAATACCTATAGAATCCATGTGCCACAGATACACCCTGTAGCTGAAGTGATCTGCTCAGCTTATCTCCTAGCAGTCACCCTCTTCAGTACTACTTACGTAAGCCTACCTCCCGAATCTCACTTAGCAGTGTACCCTAGACACAATTTAACTAGGATGTCTAACAATTTAGCACAGAGGTATCATCTTTCAGTGCCATGCCTATCCTCCCAGAAACCCCAGACTTTAAGCAGTCAGCGGTCCCGCTTAGTATGCTCTGTGAGGAATGACCTGTAACCAGAAGCTTACTCAGAAATGACCTCTAAGAGACTCCCTTGGTAGGAGGAACCAGAATCTTACCTTGAGTAGATGGCAAAATGTTATACTTCTTACCACTAACAGTAGATCTTAGAGAGTATCTCCGTCATAGAGCCACACCTTTGGAACTGTAAGCCATTGGCATCAGCATGACTCTGACATTTTTGCCTAGCTGGAGCCACCCATGTTGATGTATGTCAAGGCCACCTATAATAACAAGGGTGGCACCATCACTCCTTGGTTTGTTTCTGAAGACAAGCTCAGAATTTAATCATACTGACAGAAACTAGGAGTCAAAAAACCAAAACCAGAAACACAGGAGAGGTGATGAAAGTAGAAAACTGAAAAGCCCATCGAGAGTGCAAAATAGGAGAAGATCTATATGTCTGCAGCACTATGCCACTTCTAATACAGAAAAGAGGGCAGGCAAGTGGGTAAACTGTGGCTCTATGGAGGAGATACTCTTGAAGAGCTGCTATTACTGGTAAGTAACACAACTGTCTTCTTCAAGGATATCACCATAGAGCCACACCATTGGAATGATGCCCAAGCAGCACATGAAGTGGGAGGAAGGCCTCAAGGAAATGACCTATAGGCACTAGCTGGCTACCACCCAGATCTAAAGGCTTTTTCAAGTATACAAAGTGCAACATTTGTTAATTTGCACAACCAGGGAAATGTTTTCAGCACCTAAGAGACAACACTTTAGGTGCTGAAGTAAAATAATGCATCACTTGTGACACCCCATTTTCAATTTATGTTCTATGATGTCCATCCCTTGTTTATGTAGGCAGGACTGTTCAACCTCTCAGAGAATCCAGGAGCATATGAGGTCAATTTAGAACAACAAATTGGATACCCCCTGTAGGGGTCCACTTTGCTGAAAAATGTAATTCAAACCCAGATGTAATCAATTTTATGAGAACTGAACATGTGGAAGAACCAAGTAAGGGAAGTGAGAGAACCAATACTCTACTCAGGAAACAGAGCTTTTGGATTTTTACACTTAAAAGTAGTAAACCTTTTGGGTCACAAAATCAATGGGATTTAAAACCCTTTTTATGTAAATAGAGCTGTATACTTGTTTATGGATCTACAACGCCACAGAAACAACTTTACTGTGACGTGACCTAACAGCGAGGGATTTATGTCAACCGCAATTGCGGTTGGCATAAACCTAATTGCTGTAATGTCATTTGCTGTTGACCTTTCACTGTGGAGACTGTATACGTTAGTTTATATTCATTAGAACTATACACAATTGTTAATTTTTCTGAACTCTGTTTAATTTGACATTCTAATGTGTTCTAAGGTGTTCTAACCAGTATGCCTATTTTCTTTTTCCTAGATGCTGTTAATTTTTTTCTCCATCTGTACCTGCACTGGTGAGCACTGGCATACAGCAGATCTTCATTATGTGTAGTGTGTTCTACCCTGCCTCACTTTTTCCTTAATGTTTTGTAGTTTATTTTTTATGTTGCTGCATTAATCTAATACAATAAGTTCTGAAATTTAAGGAGCTCTCAGTGATCACAGTTTCCTGTCTCATTCCTTCAATCTTTATTTTCTATAGGCTTCAACATTATTAAGTATTTAGTGAGTGCAGGTTCTTGTAGCTCCTAATGATCTATAGACCAATAAGCTTCAGCAAGTTTGATTGATTCACATCTGACTGAATTTAAATATCATGAATATTTATGTTTTTGTAACTTTTTAATGTGACGTAGCCACGCCCCCTGAGGAAGAGTGTAAACTCAAAGTGCTGGGGCAGTTGTGGCTACCGACTTTGTCTACACCCTCACTTCAGCTATTTTAGTTAGTAAAGGTTTATTTCTACTTTTGCATCTGAAGTGTGGATGTCTCCTCCTTGAGTGTAGATTTCCTTCTTTGCTATAGGACCCAAAGACAGAAAGCCTTGGAGGACTCCAGGTCCAGACTGTAATACTTAGTAAAAGTATAGACAGAACTCCACATGGCAACAGCACAAATGTCAACAGATGAGATGTTAATGAAACAAGCTACAGAGGCAGCCATGCCATGCATAGTGTGATCATCAAATCAAATCAAAGCAAAGCAAATTTTATTTATAATGCGCTTTTCAGCATATCAAAGCACAAGTACAAAACAGCATCTTACATAATAAATAATGACATAAAAACAATAAAAAGCAGCAATAAACCTATCCAAATGCTAATTCGAATAAATAACTCTTCAGGGACACCTTAAATGACTCCGTGGCAGGCACTCTCTAATCTGACGAGGTAGAGAATTCCACAGGGTTGAGGCCATGAAAGAAAAAGCTCTGGCCCCAGATGACTGAAGGTGAACCCTGGGAATCTCTAGCAATCCCTCGTCAGTGGAGTGGAGTGGGCAGAGAGGGTGGTAAGGTCGAAGGAGATCTTCCAAGTAGCCCAGTCCCTGACCGTGTAGGGTCTTATAGGTCAGCAATGCGACCTTGAAGGTGATTCTCCACCGCACCCGGCAGCCAGTGCAGTTCGCGCAGCACAGGAGTGATATGGCAAGTTCTCAGTAGCCCAGTCAACAACCTGGCTGCAGCGTTCTGCACCAGCTGCAGGCGATCATGACCAGAACCAGAACCAGGAAGCCCCTTACCATGCTTCTGATAACAAAAGAAATACGAGTTGCCAGCCATTTGGAAAGACGTTGCTTAGAAACAGAGGCTAACACCATCTGGGAGGAGAATGGGAAAAAAAAGGTTAAGACTTTCTGCAGTCTGTTGTGTGATTCAAATAAAATCATAAAGGCCGTTGAATATCTACTAAATGCAAGAGAACTTCCCATTTATTTTGAGAGGAAGGAAAACCCACAAGAAGGTATACAGTCTGATTCAGAGAGAAATCTGTGAATTAGTATGTCAACACACCCAGTTCAGGAGAAAGGTGAGGTACAGGGGACCCAACACCAATGCTTGAAGCTCAGACACTCACTGAACAGAAGTAATGGTCTGAAGGAACAATGTCTTCCAGGACAATGAAATCATCTAACAAGTGGCAGTTAGTTCAAAGTAGCCTTTGCACAGGAGCTCAGAACCAAGTCAAGGTCCCATACCAGAACAAGTTTATGGACCATATGATGCATAAGCAGGAGTCACTTAATGAACCTGTACGGCACATCAGGCTGAGGCACCACCTTGCTTCTTATGAGGGCATGAAAGGCTAACATGACCAAAATGTGGACCTTGATTTGAAAGTACATGATGCCAGAGTCTGATGAGGACAAGGGTGATCTAAGACCTGTTGCGCAGGACAACTGAAAGGATCCTTTGAGTATGAAGCTCATCAAATACTGAAACGTTTCCATTTTTAAGAGTATGTGTTATGAGCTGCCAGCAGCACATTCAAAACTGCATCAGAGACCCTGAAATGGGTGAGTTCAATGTCCTCAGGAGTCAGGCATGACGATACAGGTATCAGAGTTCCAAAAGCAGTAGATATCCCTGCTCCTGTGACAAACTTTGTGCATGTAAAGGGAGTAGAACTAGGGGTTCCACCAAAAGCTGCCATAGCAGTGGAAACTAAAAGGGGTAGAAGGGGCCACAAATATTAGTGTTGTCCCCCTCTATCTGTAACTTGACCAACACCCACTGTATTAAGAGGAATAGGAGGAAAAGTATAAACAATTCTACCCTTCCAGGAGAGTGGTAGCATGTCTCACCAAAAAACTCCAGGACCTGGAGTGAGCAAAAATGATGCAGTTTTGCACTGAGTGGGGATGCAAAAAGGGTCAAACTCAGCATGATCCCAGCAGCTGAATATAGTAGGACTGTGACTACAGTGTCTTCAGGTTCCATTTTGCGGGTTTAATCTATCAGCCAGCTGACATAGTTTGCTAGGATGTTCAGAGAACTAGAAAGGAAGACTGCTGTTATAAACATGACATGTATCTGAGCCTTCTCCCAAACCAGCATGGCTTCTCTGCAGAGAAAGTAGGAATAGATACCTCCTAGTTTGTTAACGTAATGCATAACACACACATTGTCCATCTGGACTAAAAGCAGACTACCCTGACTATTTATTTTATTTATTTATTTATTGAAATGTTTCACCAGGAAAGTTACACTGAGCAACAAATGCACATCTCACGGTACGTCCTGGGAGAAGGGGAGTGGGAAGAATACAAACAAACAGGATGCATAAATCAGGCAACTGCTTAACAGCATATAGACAGACAGAACAGGATTACAACCATCAAGAGTTATTAACATTTCTAGACTAGAATACATAGAGGGAGTCTGGCATGAAGAACAGTAATTGGGAAATCAGGAAGGGGTGGTACAGGAGAGGTAACAGAAAGTGCTAGGTTGCAGAAAGTGCTAGGTTGCAAGAGGGTTTAGGATAGGGCAGACATATTTGGCCCAGCTGGAGGAAAGAGGAGGTATAGACCAATAGCTTGCCAGGGGCCCAGAAGGGCTAGGTGCAGTTGCAGTTTGTCACTAGGTAGTTTGCTAGGGAAGTAGAGAGAGAATAGGCTGAAGAGAAGTGGCAGATTTGGGTCGGTAGTTGATTCCAGAGCTTAGGTAAGCGATTAGAGAATGCCGTTTGGCCTGACATAGTGTTTCTGTATGGTATATTCAGAGAATGAGAGTAATCAGATCAGAGGGTGTATTTGGAGGGGTGAAGGGCAGAGAAGGAAGTGGAGAGGTAAGGGGGAGCGAACCTAGCCAGAATTTTGAGGTAAATTTTGCAGCATGCAAGGTTCTTCTGTCAACAAGTGAGGGAAAATTTAGAGAGTGGTAGAGTGCAGTGGTGGGTCAGAGCAGGGGCATCCAAGGCAAACTGGCAGAAGGAGTTAAAAAGAGGTGCCAGCCTGGATAAGGAGGATTGAGGGACAGCACCGTAAACTATGTCACAATAGTCGAATGTTGGCAGTATCATTTTAAGTACCAGTTCGCGCCTAGCCAGATGGGGGATACTACCTCTGTTATGGTAGAGGGCCCCTAGCTTAGGCCAGAGTTTCTTTAGAATGGCATCAATGTGGACAGATAAGTATAGATACCTATCCAGCCAAACTCCGAGGTAGCAGAAGGAAGAGATGTCTTCTAATACAGTCCCATCGATGGTGTAAAAAGTGGGTAAGGAAGGGAGCCTTGCCAAACTCTGCCTAGTACTGAAAGTCATAGAGACTGTTTTCTTTGAGTTTAGGAAGAGGTGGTGCTCACTAAGCCAGCATTGTACATTGTTGAAATCCAGCTGGAGCTTGGCGGTGACATCAGGAACCGATTTGTCAGTTGTGAACAGTACAGTGTCATCAGCATACATGTGCATGTTAGTCGATATGCAAAACTGAGGGAGATCGTTAAGGAAGATTGAAAAAAGGAGTGGCCCAAGTACCGATCCCTGAGGGACTCCCGTGGTATTGGGGAGGGGTGTGGAGATGGCATCAGCCATACAGACAGATTGTGATCTGCCTGACAGATAAGACTTGAACCAAACGGGGGAGAAGCCTGGAGGCTAAAAAGAACAAACCTCGTCTCCAGAATATTGATGTGAAGACAGCACTCATCAGGGGGTCAGAAACTCTAGATCTGATGATCCCAGAAAACTGCTTCACATCCCTTCCTAAATGTATCTGTGGTCAGGACAGGCAGAAGGGTGAGGCAAAAAAAACCTTAGCCTTACTGGATTTCCACTTCTACGTGTGGACTTTGGATGCACAGAAAGTATTACCAGCAATTTGGAAATAACTTTGAAGACCTAATGGACCTTCAATTTATATTTTTATTGCTTTTTGTTTCTGCTATTTCCATGGTGTTCATCTCTGTAGAATAGCACAAATCATGTTGTTTTTATTTTTTATTTTATTTTTTTTCCATATCGGTGTTTATTCTCCCAGCAGGCGGGTGGCTTGTGTCAGCTGACATTTCGGAACATCCAAAGTGCCTTCGGAGCCATCCCCACTCCCTCGGCAGGACCACCGGAGCTGGCATGGGGGTGTCATCCAGCCACCACCCTCACTTTTTCCACTTTTCTCCCTTGCTTCCTCGGAGCCCCAATCGAGGTCCGGCTCATGTGTGGAGGCGCATGTACATGCCTTGGCTTGGCCAACTCTGCTTCTTCCACCCCTGGATTAGTGCCCGACTCCCTCACAGCCTGCACCACCATCATGCCTCCATGTGGTGGTGGTCTTGGGCTGAGATAGCCGACCTCCCCCAATCCAGGAGAGGAGAGCTGCCTGGCAGCCACTCTATCCACTCCTGCCCCCCCCGCCTAACCCCCATGTCCCATGCTCGATCCCGAACACAGGTCACTGGTGTGGTAAGAGGTAAGGCACCCAGTGCCTCAACCCTCAGCACAACCGGGCTGGTCTATTGTTTGTTTTTAATTGTTGTTACTGTTTTTGTGGTTTACTATGGGTAATGTATATATTTTGCACTTCGTTATTTTGGTCTCTGCTGCTGCTTGCTATTTGGTGTTTGTGATTACTACCATTGGATTTTTTACTATTTTAGATAAATACATATTTTGCAGCTTTACACTGGTGCCAGCATTTTGTTTTCCTGCCAACTGTCTCTACCTGCACAGGTATAGTTACTGTGGAGCAACCTTATTTGCAGTAAAATATGTGACTGCTAGTGCCTGATTGGCAAAAGGCAGTCATGTGACCATGGCCCTTATTCCCCCAACATCGATGATGCAAAATTCGGTGGCCTTAACCACCCCCTGCTTCTCACAATGCCCTCCCACCTCCTGTCCACTCTTCCCACACCACAACCACAAAACATTTGTTTTAGAAGAAAAAAAGAAGTGCACAGTATTTTGCTCTCTGCCCTTATTGCGCGTTCCCCTGCTTCCAAGTGTTAATGACTGGTGGAAAAAATGCTAAATTGGTGTTTTCAGTTACAGACTGCTAATGTTTGATTGGTGCTTGGCAGTCACCTGGCTGTCATCCCACACCAAAGAAGGCAGTAAAGGTGGCCACCTTAACTCATTCCATACCACAAACACCCTCCACCTACTGGCTATTCTTTCCACACCACAAACAAATAAAAAACACTATACTTTGCAGAGCTCTCTACCCTTGTTGCTGGCTCATCTGCTTCCAAACATTGCTGACTGGTGTAACAACTGTTAGAACAATGCCTTATGTTACAGTCTGATCAGTGCTAGGCAGTTGCACGATCCTCATCCCAGTCATCCCCCAACAAGGATGGTACCAAAACCAGCAGCCTTAATCTACCCCTCTGCCTCCCACAGTACCCTCCTGCCTCGCATTCACCCTTTTCACACCACAAGCAATCACAGGCAGTGTTTTGAAATGCAAAAAAGCACACCACACTTAATCAACTTCTCTGCCCTTCCTTGTGGTTCTCCTACTTTCAAATGCCACTGGTCAGTGAAAAAACTCTGCATTGGAGTTTTAAGTTATAGATTGGCCCAAGGCAGTCATGTGACCCTCATTCCCCGAACAAGGGTGGCACTGAATTTGGCAGCCTTAACTCAACCCTCTGCCTTCCATTAATACCCTACCATCCACCCTTTCCACACAACAAACAATCACAACACTTTTGTTCTAAAACAGAAAAAGCACACAGTAGTGTGAAGGGCTCTTTGCTCTTCCTGCTGGTTCCCCAGTCTATGAACATTGCCAACTTGCTCTTAATAGTATTATGCCACGTCAGTTTTTTTTCTACCTGTAATCCCTTTCCCCATGGTAACACCTGCAAATGAGCCTTGACTCTGGTTACCTTTTCTGCTCACCAAATTTGAAAGAAATAATATACCCCTTCTCCCAGTACAGCATTGCAAAACAAGAACTAGATATGAGCCCCAGTCCTGGTGTAAGACTAGACTTGGGGATCTTTTGTCTTATAGCAGAAAAGCAAATAAGCAACACTGACTCTGAATAACCAAGAGGCTTTTCTTCAGATCAACATGATAAGTACTTAAACTGCAAACCAAACCAAATGCACAGAGTATTAAATATTAAATTAAGTTGCTTAGGCCTCCATGAGATGCAGATATCATGCCCACAAACTATAAAACAACTAGAAAATGATGCGTTTGTTCCTTAATGTAGCAATCATTATTTTTTTCTGATCACAGACATTATGTAAGGAATGACATGATAAAGCAGGTATATATAACACATCAAATCAAAATCAAATCAATGTTTATTTGTAATGCGCTTTTCAAAATACCAAAGCGCAGATACATAACAAAATCAACATCCATCACAATAAATACAAATAAAAAACAATTAAAAGGTAACAGGATGACTTATTCAAAGACTAATTCCAATAAATAGCTCTTTAAAGAGGCCTTAAATGACTCAGTGGACAGGCACTGTGGTGAATGTACTGCCTGAACTGGAGGTAAGGGCTGTAAACCACCATGAGGCATGTTATGAGGTATAATACCTGCTCTGGAATGTTTTATAATTACTGGTGACCCCCTTTATCAACCAGTTTATAGGGTCTCCAAAACACCGTAATAACCCAAAAACGAGTTATTACGGAGTTTTGCTTTAAAAATCAGTTCCCTTTGCTGATGTTTCTTGTCTCGTAAGCCTAGCATGCCACCTTATTGGCCCTCAGTTTGTCAGTGGGCGGGACACTCAAAGCTGACAACATGGCGGCTCCATTTTGGCGGTACTGAAGCACTCGCGCTGACCATCTGCTTCCTACCCCCCAGACAAGTAACGTATTACTTTTTCAATATATTTATGTGGCTGATCTTGCCTTCGGAACCAAAAAAAACACCATAAAGTATCTGCAGTACTCGTGCTTAGGTCAGTCATATTGGGAACCGATCGGGGCTGACTGTGACTGCTCTTTCATGTGGTGCTATACTAAAAAGCACCAATAATTATAAAAAATAATAGATGAGCAATTGTGTGCCTATGACTATTTTTTTCACACCCTCGGTGTTTGATGACTGGATAAACCTCTCGAGCTTCGCTCTCGGGGTTTATGGATCATCAAACACCTCAAGTGTGGAAAAAATAGTCATATCACACACTTGCCTATCCATTATTCTCTATATTACACTTACCAGTGGGGGGTTTATGATAAATGAATCATAGTGTTTTAAAGAGCAGGTATTTATTTCTAATAAATAGAAAACTGACTACATTATAATGTATTTTGATGTAATGGTAATTACTTTCTACTTTTATAATAAAATATTTGGTAGTGCAGTGAAACAAATGGATTTTCATCTTTGCTTTTCACTCTGCTAGTGAAAAAAGAATTCAGTAGAATTCTGGTATTGTGATGTCAGAAACTGCCGGTTACTTAAGAGCCCAATGTGTTTCAGTGAGAAACTAGATGTATTTTTCTATCTTTTTCAAAATAAATTGATACTTATTTCATCAACAAACTTTGCCTTTGATATGTTTGCACAATTGCAATCCATCTATATGATTTTACATTTTTAAAAACAATAATTAGCTTCTCTTTTCTTCTTTCCAAGTAAAATCTGGTTATGAAGAAAATGTCACCTTCTAAATTATAACAAAAGATCACGTAATCAAAACTCACATATTTCTATTAAATATATAATATTTTGTCAGCAGGAAGAGTTATTTCGCCATAAAAATATGAAAACAGATTTGCAGTTTCCCATTGAAATATGCAGTGGCAGCCCTGCTAGTAAGGAGTTTCTGACATCATAATACAAGGATTACATTGGATTCTTTTTTCTTTAGCAGTTGGCAAAATACAAATAAAATGATGAAACGTAAGTAAACAAATAAAAGCATGCTGAATGATTACAGAGGCATCTAAAGGCTCCCGATCTTCATTCGTTAGGATATACACCCTTACTAAGCAGTTGCTCTTTAAAGAGAGCTTTAATGAATAAAGTGGTTTTGCATTTTAGTAATGTTCATTTTAAAGGGCTCTAGGTTGTCTTTATAGAAGCAATGCTTACTACTGGAAGTGCTTTGAATGTGACCATTTCTTTCAAAGGTTGAAAAGGATTGCAGATTTCTGCTTACAGAGGAGGAACTTACTTCAAGATGTTATTTGAGTATTCCCACTACATTTTGGGTTGAAATTTTAGACATAAAAAGCTGCATGTTCGGTAAATAACCTAAATATTTTTGCTGCTTTAAATCCGTACGTGAATTATTTAACGTCTATGTTTTTATATGTTTTGTATGCAGGCACTGTTTTAGTGGTTGTGAGAAGGAGGTACAGACAAAGCTGTTTTGTACAACGCAGTTTTAGTGATTGTATGTAATAGGTACTTATTTAGTGTAGTGTTTGGGTTAGTAGTGCAATGTGTAGTTTTGCTTAATTTCTTTTGTATTCCTTGGTGTGTGGTTGTAGTATTTAAGTGGCTATTTTTGTTGGGGGAGAGGAGTGGATATTTTAGGTAAGTTGATGTTGTTGGTTTTAGTTTTGACAGGTATGGCTTTCTTTCTAAAGGCTGCAGGTCAATGGTCTTTTGAGGTTGGTTGCTGTTTTTTGGTAGGGGATGGGGCTTTTAGGTAACATTTCAGTTATTACTCAGCTTTTTTTTTTTACTGGTGTTGCAAGTCATTCGAATTTTTAGGTACAATAAGTCTTTTTTTTTGTTGCTGGAATTGCTTTTTTGTGTAGCAAAAACTTAATTTGGTCTTAAGTTGACAAAGATTGAGCCAGCCCAGTGGCTTTGAGGATTAAGGTGCTGGATGCCACACCTCACGTTATGCCGGTGACCTTGGTTTGGAGCGGACTCAGGTTGTCAGAAGTTGGCTGGGGGGTAGGAGGATTGAGCATCCGTGTGACAGCTCTCCTCCTCCAGGGAGGGTGGGGAGGATTCCTGAGGTGCTGGCTCCTGGCAGTGGCTGGTAGTGCAACTCTATGGCAATGGTGGGGTCAGTGGTTTAATGTCTGATGTGCAGTGCGGGGGAGCACATGCCGCAGTGTCCTTGGTGTCATTGCATGTTCACACTGCAGGGGAAACTCTGGGCACAGAAAAAATGGCTGAATCCTTTGGCACAAATGAAGATCCACCTGAGGTACTGCACTGGACACTCCAAGAGCTCCGTCTGGCCCTGACCCCTTGGCCTTCTGTAATGGGCCCCTGTGACATGGCCTTAGAGAGGGAGATGGAAGGAGGTACAAGCTCGGGCATGGCATCTGGTGTGGAAGTCTCCAGTGGACTGGATCTAAGGGGAACCATAGGAACACCCCCAGCTGAGGAGGTAGGCTGCATAAATAAAGAAGAAAAAATAAAAAAGGTTGACAAAGATTGAAAACACGATTGCTTTTGCAGATAGTCATAATTCAAATCTAAGGCTCTACATAACAGTTCTGCAGTATAAGAAATATTATTTATAACCCATTTTTCAGTAGTGACCCATGATAATACAGTTGCAGCCATGTCTGTGATTACAGAATGTGTCTACATCCAAGTTAAACAATCTCTCACTCCAAGAACTCCCTGGTTTTTCAGATAGTTTAGCCTTAGCCAGCTTCTATGGAAAACAAAACAAAAAACCTTCACATTTATTATAAAATTGGCATCATAAATGACACCTCCTGATTGGCTGAGACACCTGTGGTATTCACACAGCTCATCTCCAGTGACTGCCCTACTCATTGTGTTAAATAGGTGCATGCTCACGACACATTGCACTGTTTTTTAAAACTATTTTCACTTAACCAAATAATGTTTTAAAATCCCTTTCTGTGTTTTATAATATTGGTAAGCAGATTCAACTCTAATGGGGTGGGTTATGATCGTAATCCCACCTCCATGGCAAACCCCACTTAACTTTTTCTCATGTGGTTCTGTGCAGAGATGCTGGGAATATAGATGAACTGATCATAAGTAGAGGTGGGAGAAGTCCATAAACTTTGCTACGTGGAGTATTTCATTTATAACTCGAATTTCACAAAATACTCTGCAATGCAAAGTGAAAAACTTTGCCTTCCACAATAACACGGAGTTCCAATTGTTTCTTATGGACTTCATGTTACTTCGTCTTTTTTTGGCTCTTTAAGGTGAATTTTGCAGTGATTCATGGGATGGCAGGTCACATGGACTCTATATTGCCTTGCACAGCCTCAGTTCAGCGTAGTGTGTGTAGTGGAAAGCTGGAGACAGTTTGGTCCTAGAGCTCTTATAATCAATCCATCCAAAAACCATCAAAAAAGCATTTTTACGACTAAAGTTTGAGTCAAAATTTAATACATTGATTGTAGTAAACCCTTGTGTGTTTATACCATCGAGTAGTTATTGATTTTGTGTGAATATTGCATGTTAATTTAGTACATTCAGTTTCTGTGCTGACAGGCACTGTAGACGTGTGCTTCAGGGGAGAAGAGGATCTGTGGTGTAGAAGGGAGATTCACAGACCACAGTGAGAAAGGCAGTCTTTCCAGCTGTTGTTGGCTAGTGTTTTAGTATTTGTGTGTTCAGGTATTCACAGTAATTCTTCTATTAATTTTTTTATAACTGTTTGCTGTTTGCAGGGTATTTTTTCAGTCTATTTGAAAGACTATGTTGTGTAGTTTACTGAACAGGTTAGCCTGACCTTTAATCTGTGTGCGTGCCGTCAATTCATACGCATTTTACTGCGCCACTGCAACAGTAGTACTCGAATTTCTCAGCCTATCTGCGGTATTTTTCTTTTCTTTGTGTAGCTATTGCTGTAACCCCCACAAAACAAGGTAATGTTTTCACTTTTAGATTTCTGAAGACTGGTTAAGGTCTTGTTGTGCCTGTGTGGCAGCATCTATTTAGTGCCCAGTCTCCATCTGGAAGTCATTGTTGTTGTTTTTTGGCTTCCCATCCACCAAAAACTGTAGAAATATAAGGTTGCTGTAAATTGTCTGTGTAATCTTAAAAATGCCTGCAAAGAGACGGTCATGAAAAGCTGTTTCTGGCTGTGATGCTGCTGCCAAGAAGACTATTAGCAGTAGAAGTTGTGGTGATGATGAGGCAGTTTCATCAGGGGCTAGCAAGTCTGTCAGTGTTAAGAGTGGTTGGGCTGTGGTAGTACGCAGCAGAAGGGAAAGCTAGTAGTTGCTGCAAGTAAAGGAATTTCTTCAAACCATGGTCATCTGTGGCTATCACCATTTAGCAACACACTGTACATCAGCAGCAACAACAAACAGCAGGACAACAGCAGCAGCAGGCACCAGCAAGCCATTTTCTCACTTGGGACTCTGATGCACAGTTATGGCTCTAGGTGCATGCTTTAAGCAGTGCATCATGAAATACTTGTGACTTTTCCGAACAGTTTTTCATGTGATTATTCTTCATTGAGACTTTTCATGACATTTAAACAGCAGCAGTAGCAGGCACAGCAAGCCATTTTCTCACTTGGGACACTGACGCAAAGTTCTGGCTATAGGTGCACGCTTTAAACGGTGTGTCAAGAAATACTTGCGACTTTTCTGAACAGTTCCTCATATGATTATTCTTCATCGGTACACTAATACTGCATGCTGAATGATGTAGCAAGATAGCAGTATAAGCATGCTACATTCACATAAGACAGGAAATTTTTGGGAGGGGGGATTGTAATTGTATGCGATGTTAGGGTATTTTGATTGTAGTTGTGGGTGTACTATGAAAACTTAACGCAGTCAACAGTAACAAAAAATTAATATAACATGACAAGTACAGCAGCAGTGCAATAATCAGGTGTCAATTTTACCTAGACTTTTGTATTCTATTTTCAGTTAGTATTTATCTACTGACTTCTGTATATGATACCCTTTCTTTCCACAATTTATGGCTGCTGTACTCTTTTTTTTTTTCACATCTGAAATCATAAACAGAGCGTTCCTTTTAATCTGGCTTGCAGTCAGTTTTCATCAGTATTCCCACCTGTTTTAGTACCTCTATTATTTGAAATAATTTCTGTGTCCCTAAAATGAACTAGCATGCAATGCAGCAGGCAGTGGTCCACCACCATGACCTTATGGAGCTGTAGGTGTTCGAAAACAGCTGGGTATACTGATAAAACCAGCTCTGAACAATATTAAAAGGAGCACTACATTTCTTATTTCATATCTAAAAATAGGGAGTAAGTGCGTTATAACCCACAACAGGCCAAGGGTGTATTTGGGCATTAATGCACTCCCCAGGTGCATTGTGAGGCACAAGGGCTTGGCCAAGTGACTTCAACCAGCTGGGAAGTGCATTAATGCCCTGATACACCCATGGGCTGGAGTGGGTTACTGCACTTATAAAACGGGCTAGCTAACTGTAAAAATTAAAAAATCAAAAGCTTTTACAATTGGTATGCCAACCGTTGGTCTACCAGAGCACTAATGAATGGTCAGGTGACACTTCCTGCCCAATGGCAAGCCATCATTTGACCTTTCATTAATGTCCATTTTATAATGCAGAATCAAATTAATTGAGGAAGAAAGGGTGTCATGCAAGTCAGTAGATAATGGACAAGTGAAAATCGAATAAAACAGTATAGGTCAAAATTGTTACCATATTATTGCACTGCTGTTTTAACACAATACAACAGGAAGAAAACATTAATGCGAAAAAAAATTACATACTTTTTCTGTATGTAAAAAGATTATTAAGTAGGAAAAGAAGGAAAGCACAGGACAGGGATTTTTTTTTCCTTTTATAACTTTTTTGGTGTATTTTTAATATGTTTGGGAGGGAAAGAAAGTGAGGAAAAATAAAGACGGAACACACAATGCATATTAAGAAAGAAAACAAAAAGACTACTGGGCCTGGTTCTGATCACTTAAACTTTGGAGCATAGCAATGATTTGCAATTGCTGACCCCCCATTTGGTCCAGCTGCTGGCGCATTGTGTCAACGTTACCTAGGTGGTCGACCTCACTCCACAGAATGGCAAGGTTACCCTGTGTGGCTGGACTTTCAGATGGGTTGTGCTCATGTGCCGCTGCGGGAGCCATCACTTGTTCAACACTCTCCCTTCTGCTGTGCTTTGGACACCGTGCAGGCTGATGCTATGCTGCCACCTCTTGCACCACACCCTCCACTGCAGGAGCAGCTGCTAGTTCAACCACCTTGGCCTCCCACTGTGCATGGTGGTGCACAATCAGGTTTGTTCTCTGCCCACCTGTTCCCAAGTGGGTAGCCTTGTGACCACAACACACCATCATGCCGAAGATCATGCATCTCACCATAGTTGAGTCACCTGGCAGTGTGGTGAAAAAATGCCACTCTGATGAGCTGCGTGGAGGACCAGGCACAGGCAGATGTACTAGGCTACTCTACAGTTGGGGGGGGGCAAGCTGCTGCTGCTGTTGTTGTTGTTCCTGCTGCTGCTGCTTTTGTTGTTGTTCCTGCTGTTGTTGTTGTTCCTGCTGCTGTTGTTGTTCCTGCTGCTGCTGTTGTTGTTCTTGCTGCTGCTGTTGTTGTTGTTGTTCCTGCTGCTGCTGCTGCTGATGTTCCTCCTGCTGCTGCTGCTGTTGTTTCTGCTGCTGCTGTTGTTGTTGTTCCGGCTGCTGCTGCTGTTGTTCCTGCTGCTGCTGTTGTTGTTATTCCTGCTGCTGCAGTTGTTGTTCCTGCTGCTGCTGTTGTTATTGTTCCTGCTGCTGCTTTTGTTCCTGCTGCTGCTGCTACTGTTGTTGTTCCTGCTGCTACTGCTCCATGGCCTGCTGTGGGGGGTCAGTACTAGCCAACAGTGCTGCTTGGCTGGCACCACTAACATCCAAAGCAGCAGTTGCTGCTGATGATGCTTCTGGAACCTCACTTCCACTGCCAGTGGAAACAACATTTTCAGGGAGCGAAACACTGGTTGGGAACAAGCTCTCATGGTTGAGGCGAATAGCTCACCTCACACCACAATGCGTCCTTGGGCTATGACTCCCAGCAGAAACCCCACCAAAGTAATAGAAGTATTAAGAACTTAGCAAAAGAGAAAAACAGAGTAACAGACTCAGATACCAAAATCAACAAGCATTTGTCAATGCCGAACGTTCACTTGCAGGTATTTGCAGTGGTGTTTGGCACATATGGTGCTTTACCCTAATGCCCTGTGCAATTGCTGGTATTTGCACAATAAATTTGCAGCATGACCTTTTTGTTACCCCCATTGAGCGCTACATAGGCGGAAACACGTTTTGGGCAGGATGTGAAAAATGACAGCTGTACTGCTCATAAGGAAGTGTTGTAAAATGGCAATGTTGAAAATCTGGAGTGGAAATATTGAAAATTCGCAAACCTACTAGCGTGCGTGGGAACTGTGCAATGCACACTCGTAAAACAGTCATTGTTG
The DNA here is from genome assembly GCA_016271365.2 of Neoceratodus forsteri. NCBI lineage: Eukaryota > Metazoa > Chordata > Ceratodontiformes > Ceratodontidae > Neoceratodus > Neoceratodus forsteri. The sequence continues at coordinate 1,325,399,721 of CM057456.1, read as the reverse complement.
GAATTTTTCACCAAATTGTCAACATTGGCATTTTAAAACCTCTGCTAATGAACAGTGTCACTGTGATCATCTTACTTGTGCCATACAGTACATTGATTTTGCACAGCGACTGCGCCATTGTGCACTACATGGGCGGAAACACGTTTTGGGCAGGATGTGAAAAATGACAGCTGTACTGCTCATAAGGAGGTGTGGTAAAATGGCAATGTTGAAAATCTGGTGTGCAAATATTGAAAATTCGCAAACTTATGAGTGTGCGTAGTAACTGCGCAACGCAGACTCGTAAAACAGTCATTTTTAGGAATTTGTTCACCAAATTTTCAACATAGCCATTTTAAGACCTCTGCTCATGAACAGTATCAGTGTGATTTTCTTAATGTGTCCCATACATTGAGTTCACACACTAACTGCACCATTGTGCGTTACATGGGCGGAAACATGTTTTGGGCAGGATGTGAAAAATGACAGCTATACTGCTCATAAGGAGGTGTGGTAAAATGGCAATGTTGAAAATCTGGAGTGAAAATATTGAAAATTCACGAACTTACAAGCCTGCGTAGGAACTGCGCAATGCACGCTCATAAAACAGTCATTTTTTAGAATTTTTGCACCAAATTTTTAACATGGGATTTTTGGGACCCCTTCTCATGAATGATGTCACTGTCATGGCACTATTCAGGCCTGAAGGGTGATTTTGTGCAGTGACTGCACAATGACTGCGAAATCACCCTTCGGACCCGAATAACGCCATGACAGTGACATCATTCATGGAAGGCATCCCAAAACCCCATGTTGAAAATTCGGTGAAAATTCCAAAAATGCCTGAGATATGCAATAAAGTTGAAAACCCCTATCTAGCCCATTATACAGCTTACGGCATTTCCTCAGCTGGTGGTCGGCTTTGAAGAGTGCAGGCGTGTTCCCGGTCCACGGTGATGCGCCGAGCTCGGTAAGTATGGGGTGAGGGTGCGTGGGAGAGCTGGGTGCGCAGTGGGTGGAAGCGGGTTGTGGGAGGGGGACTGGGAGATGCGCCGTGGGACGTTTCGATTTACAGGTACAAAAAAAAACGAGCGGCGTGTGGCGTTTGCCACGCGGGGTGGGCTCCCAGCATGGCAGAAGATGGCTGGGGGCGAGGCCGGCGGATTGGGCACCCGTCGGCAACTACACTTTGCATTTGCCACACTGGGGTGGCCCTCAGCGGCAGAAGGATGGCTTGGGGTCGGAGCTGACGGGGACTGGGCACCCCATCGGCAAACAACATTTGCCATGCTGGGGGGGGCTCCCAGTGTGCCACCAAAGCTTTGGGGGGGTGGCGTGACGCACGGGGGGAGCACATGATGCAAGGGGGGCGTCGTGATGCGGTGCTCGGTATGACAGCAGTGGTTTTCTTTGAAGCAAAGACCACCGCTATCATACACAGCTCCCACACCCATTGGTGCAGGACCACCATGCCTGCTCAACGGAGCACTGGATTTCAAGGGAGAGGCACACCTCCAAAGTGTGCTACTCTCCCAAAATGTTCCTTGCGCATGCGCGCAAGCGAACGTAAAAAGTGAACTAGGATGAAAGAGGTTTAAAATAAAGTCAGGATGATGGAAAAAAAAAGGATCAAAACCACTAAACGTTTCTCAAAACTACTGCTCTTCCACATACAGACACACTAGACAGCGCCACACAGCTCCTAATCTAGCAAACAGAAGGTCAAAGTGAAGCCTGTTTGACTTCCTCCCTGCATCATGTGACCTGCAGACAGTCAGACATGTGCTCTGTGGGCTGTTTCTCACAAACTTCGCCTTCTCAAAATGTAACCCGAAGTTAATACGAAGTCCATAATATGAAGTCCATTAAAGGCAAATTTCAACCTTTTAATGGAAACTTCACGTAATTATACTCAAATTCGAAGTTATACACTTCGCGTTAACTTCAAGGGCATAGTAAAACTTTGCTGCATTACTAATCATAAGATGCCTTGTTTTCTTAGACTATGGTACAGTATATCATTGTATTCAATCCTTACCTTTATGACAATATTTTCCTTCATATCCAGGTTGGCACCTGCATTTTCCTGGCCTCAGACATTCACCCCCATTCTTGCACTTTGGATAGCAAGTAGCTGAAACACATTTTACAGATAATATTCACTGCAGCGCAAACAACATTTCTGAAAAGTTAAAGAACAGGTATTATCAACAGAAATAAAAGGTTACTTTAAACCATAATGCTTGCCAATTTCATTTAAATTTAAAGGTTTCTAATTTGGGTCATTATCTCATCATTAGTCTTTCACATTAAGGGAGAACTACAGTAACTTTTACAAAAACATATGTGCTTTTGTTTACTGTTAGGACTTTTTTTCTAAATTTGCCTACTAGTTTTATAGCCCATAGAATCATCATGCTTGAATTTGTTTGTTCTTCCTTTTACTACAGTGCATCCTGTCCCATGTGACAGTGATGTGTTTGTGACCACTGATTCAGTAAATAATGGCTGCGGCTGCAGCAGCAATCCGCTGTTAGAAGCCTGATATTCTAGCCTCAACTAAAATTACTCTTTATAATCCAAACTTTTTGTTTTCTGGTATGTGTTTAGGTATAGCTAGTGATTTTCATTTAATCAAACTATGCACAGCTGAAAAAAACACCCAAATCACCCCAGGTCATCAATGCTATAATTAATGAAAAATCTAGCTAGTTCAGAATTTTATGTGTATTATTAGCTGTTGTTTATTTATTCTTGTTATGTTTTAGTTATGTTTCTTTTTCTTTCAATCTGTTAAATTATATACAGCACCATGAGCCTTTGGGAAAGGATGCTTTATAAATAAAGTTTACCTTGTCTTACCTTCCTTACAGGATAGCACACTCAAATATTCCTCAGGTGTTTGCCATCTGCAAATGTGGTCTTTATTAGTGCTTGCTGGATAATGAATGTTACTTTAAAATCACAGCTCTACTGTTGTAAACTAGACAATAAACTAGCACCTGCTGAATCTATGGTCACAAACTCATCACTGTCACATAGAACAGGAACCAATATAAGAAAAAGAAGAGCAACAAAAAAATCCAAACATAGAGATCACCAGGGGCCATAAAAGTAGCAAACTAATTTAGAAAAAAACTCCTAAAAGCAAACAAAGGGAAGGAGACACTAGGACTACACTCATGAATCAAAACATTCCGAACAATCTATTTTTTTGTAAATTTTGATTGTAATTCACCTTTGATAAGTAAGTATTCCTCCTTCTGTTTCACAGTCATCTGACTGTCCCCCAACTGACCTCACAATACCAGTTTCTGACATCACAATCAGTTATAAGTTCTATGATGTCATACCAAGTGCACTATGAAGTCAGAAAATCCGGATGAAAGCTTTTTATACAATATTTATTGATGAGTTGGCATAACTGCACTGCAAAAGTCATGAAAAGCAAGTGTAACTAAAAAAAAACATTGTTCTCTAATAAACTACAGTAGCAAATCTTGCAGTGAATGCCTACTGTTCCAAGTTGAAATATGTTCTAATATAAGTATGGTCGACTAGCATCAGTTCTTCTAGCGTCAGTATACTTGGGAGGGGTACTACAGTATAAGGGAGACTATATTTCCATTCAAACACACTGCAGTTAGTATGTCTGATGTTTTTTGTCTCCATTTCAATTAATTTCAGCCTGTTGCTCTATATGGAGAGTATTACTATGAGGGTTTCTTCCTCCCTGTTTTCATATTTTTGATCCATGGATTTCATTTCTCCAAACTGGCCATGAGACAATGTTTACTTAGTAATTACTATAGAAATTGGTTACTTAAGTCCTAAGTAGTCCTGTAGTACTAGCATCCATACTTGTGCTTTTACTTCAAGAACAGAGGCATGATGCATGGGTATGTATAGTGGGGTTACCTTTTTTTATTCTTTGGTAACCAGATAAGGCCCACTAGGCACAACCACCTGTTTTCAAGGGTGACCTGGCAGCATTGGGGAGGTTAAGTGGCTTGCTTAGAGTCACACTGTATCCAAGTGAAGGTTGTGGGAATCAAACCCAGGTCTGCTGGATTTATGAAGCTCATTCACTGCTCATTACTGTAACCTCTAGGCTATAGTGCCAGCACAGCTTAAATGTTTACTTAAGTGATAACATCCAGTTAGCCAGCGTATACAAAGGAATAACTGACTGATGTGAGTTGGGGTACCCCAAGACTCCATCCTTGGTCCGCTTCTCTCTTCCTTATCTTCAATAACAACATCTCTCTTAATGCCATCCACTCTTCATCCCTTCTCTATGCTGATGACCTCATCCTCTACTACAGTGCCAAGGATGTCACTGACCATAATTCCACCCTCTCCTCTGACTTTTGTTGCATCCAAGACTGGCTTTCCAGGAATAAACTAGTACTTAACACTAGTAAAACTCATGCCATGCTCTTTGGGTCTGCCCCTACACTAAAGAAATGCCATCACCAGCTATCAGTTTCCTGCTATGATGGCTCCATTCTTGTCAGTATGCAGTCCTTCAGATATTTGGTTATTACCATTGACCCCTCCTTGGACTTCAACCTTCACTTCTTTCTCACCTGTAAAGTTGAAAATTCCAAGACTGGACTGGCCTACAAAACCAGAAATGCCCTCACCCCCTCTGCCCATGTTGCCATAGTCCAGGGCATACTTCTTCAAGCCCTTACCTATAGCTCTGTTACTTATGCTGGTGCATCTAAATCAAGTCTGCTCAATGGAATATCTCTTATAATAACATATACCACTTTGCGTTGGCTTTGCATCACCGCACCCACCACTGACATCTCTACAGCAGCCTTCATTGGTTCTCACCAATGGCTTACCCTCACTACTCACTTGGTGTCCTGACTGATATTATCTCTTAATCTGGTGTTCCCTCTTATCTAGCTCAGTTGCTCATTCCTCAAAACCCCCACTATGCCCTTTGCTCTGGTGATCAAATGTTTTTTCAAGTGCCCAGATGTAAAACAGCCATGGGTGCCCAAGCCTTCTCACACCTTGCACCTGTATACTGGGATGCCTTACCCACAAATATCTGCCTCACTTCTACTCATGCTAGCTTTAAACACCTCCTAAGAAGTCACCTGCTGCAATCTGACCACCTTGAACTCTCATGACCCCTCTCCCGACATGCTTGATCTGTTCAGCGCCTAATCCCACTCCTTGCATTTACTACCCACAGTCTTGTATTAGCTTCTACCTATCATATTTCTCTTAGATTTAACTATACAATCCCCTCCCTCAATTGCTACCTATACTCTCTTCCTCATACTAGGGGGCATTTTAGCCAACTGCTCTGCACTTAATCTTCATAAGTTTGTCCTATAATATTGCCTTTTCTTGTTAGAATTATGTATTTACTATCTCTGTTTATTGTACCTTACTGTTGCTATACTCGGCTCCAAGACATTTGCACATTGCTAGTGCATCTTGCTGACTATTATTATTTATTTATCTTTGAATTGCTCATTTATTTTGTATTGCATGTACTTCTACTACTCTGTATTTGACTGTAATTGTATTGTGTTTGTACTCTTGTGCCAGAAAATTGGCATTCTCTATATCTAGTGCACCTACCCAGTAGCCAAAAACAAATAAAGTGCAGAGGCTGAAGGTCAAGATGTTTAATCAACTGCGGAAGCTGGTTATTCTGATTATACTCCAGCTAACTGAATGGTATTACTATTATATGACTAGGAATTTTAAACGTAGGATTTAAAAAGTTCTGCAGTTGTTAAAGTGGAATGGGCCCTTTTCCCCTTTTTTTCTGTCAATTAAATGGATAACTTACTGTTGTTGTATCTGAAAAGTGGACAACCTAGTGTGGGTATGTCTAAAATGTAGATAACCTACTGTGTGTGTGTCTAAAATGTGTTTGTAGTACTTTGTGGGGTATAAAACGACAGTTTTCCTGTGTTTTGATTGGTTTAATATAAATGTTTGTCATATAATGTGAGTTAACCTACCCCCATGGCAAGCAGCAGAAACTCCAGTCCTCAGAAGAATGTGTTTCCCCAGTGGGGTAGGATACCAAGATTATCGATCAACAATCCACCCTAGAATGTTTTAGTCTAATTTTGAAATGTGATAATATATTCAGGCTCAACATTATAGCAATAAAACGAAAAAAATAAGAGAAAAACAAACTGATTGCCAACAAGATTTCACCTCCTACTCACTCATTGACAACAAGATTTCACCTCCTACTCACTCAGTGATAGGTTTCACCCACAACATGTGTGGATACAGTTTGGTATTCACAAGGGCCCCAGACAGTCAGAAGACCTAGGACATTTGATGAGGGCTGGAAATGCCAGTCATTGGCCAAGCTTTGCTCACTTTGTGTCACTATACATAAGCCTCAACATTACTCCTATGAGATGCTCTGCACTAATAACACTAGATTTCCGAGTTTAAAAGGAAAAGAGAGGGACACCCATCTAGTACTGTGCCAAGCTGATGTTTTGCAGGTTTGGATTTCCCCAGCCATACATAAAGGGGTTCTGATTTAAACTGCAAATGTTCTGCTGCAAGGTTGTAGTTTCTGTTATTCTGCATTACATTTATTGAATTGCACATGGTGTTTTCCAACACCTCTCCACATGTGTACAAATAAACAATTAAGGGTTTATTTATTTTTTAATTAAAACATATGTTTACCCCGAGCAGATCAGCTGAGATGAGACACCTAATTATCAATGTAGTCAAGCTTCTACCCATTGCCCCATTTTTTTGATTTATGGAAATCGATGTAGTGAATGGTTGTGTACTTTTGAATGATTTACTGCGTATATTCTGGATTTCTGTAGTTATTTCTGTAGTCTTCTTTTCTCTTTCTTTGTACCCCCCCCAGGTAACACTGGGGACCAACTTTCAGCCCAGCATGCTTACCCTAGTCACCAAATTTCAAATACTTCAATAACATAAATGGTTAGAAAATGGAGCTCTGAGAGGATAAGGGAATTGCTCAAGGTCAGACATTGAGTATTTTGGCTCTGTGTAACCAGTTTTATAAGCATGGAAAAGAATTGTAAATTTGGTTTCAGCCAGTTTAAGGCATTGTAAAGTAAACAAGAACTCTTTTGAGAAAGAATGAGACCTAACTGGGCATTGAACCCAGACTCCCTGACTACTAACCAGGTAAGTGCTCTACCAGATAGGCTATAGGGAAAACTATTATGTAGAGCTTCCAATGGCACTGTATTTCTCATCTTGCAAAACCCACAGCTAGAGATGACATATATTGTTTGGGAAGGAGTTGTTCATAATAATAAAATTAGCTATTTATGTTGCATGAAAACACAAACTATAGTGAGAAGGGAACAGTGAAGCCTAACAGGGAATTAAACCCAGGCCCCTGCAAACATATCAAAAGAAAATGCTCCTAGCTGCAGGGTGCACAGTATGCGACTGCCTAGTTAACAAAGACAGCCTTATTTACTTTTCATCATAATTTGGCCTTGCATATAGGAAGTTAGTTTATTTCAGAAGTTAGGCATTGAGAATTTAAGTCACTATGCCCAATTTAAAAACAGCCCTTAGAGCACTGCAAGTTGCATTACTCTAGAGCTGCAGCAAACTCCAGCTGCAACAGGGACCCTGCATCCAATTTTATAAAATGTGTGTCCCTGTGCCAAAGACTTAGGAGTTGCCACAGCTGCAGACTTGCACCAAACATGTGGCACATCTGCAGGGATTGCCACAGGGATCCGGCCCATCACAACACTAAAAGGGCTGTGAAGGTCGGGGATGCCTGTGCATGTCAGGAAGTGGTAGGGTGCAGAAGGAACACATGGGGTGCCCAGCAGGAATCAGGGAGATGACAGAATAGTAGGGTGGTGATGTGGCACCCAGTGGGGTTGACTTTAGCAGTGTCAGGTAGCCAATCATCTCGAACCATTTCATAGAGGGTTGGCAGTGAGAGAAAAATGGCCTGGGCCCAGATGGGCATAGTCCTGGCATCTGCTTCAGAGGTACCATGATCCCCAATCCTATATGTAGGAAGTACTAGCTGCAGGGTGAGAGCTGCCAGTGGTGGAGGGGAATGCTCTTGGGCACCGCAACAATCTCCTGGTATCCAGCCCTCTGCATTGTGGCAGGCTGCCTCCTGCCTACAGGGTTGGGGATCATGGCACCTCTGGGGCTGGTGCCAGGGCTGTACCCACCTGGGGCAAGGTCACTTTCCCCTGCCTGCACTCCATGAAGTTGTCTGAGCTGATCGGATGCCTGGCATTTTAAAAGGCACCCTGCTGAGTGCCACATCACCACCCTGCTATTTTGCCATCTCCCTAATGCCCCCTATGGCACCCACATGCTCCTTCTGCCACAGACCCCCTCCTGGCAGATCCTCCAATTGCCAAATTGTGCCACAGTGATGCAGGGACCTTAGACCACCTCCTGACTGGTCTAAGCAGAGCCCCCTGTTGCATCCATGGTGGGGCTTGCAATATTGCAAAACAGGGAATGTGCAGCCCCACAGTGGGGCAAGCCCCCTTAAAACCTGGCACAAGGGCACTTTTGCAGCAAGGGTGGCGCAGGGTGGTGCAGGGTGGCTTGGGTGTGGGACATCCTAATTTTGATGCAGCCTGTGTTTGAAAATCATAATTGCCGCAAACTTTGATGCAAGGTGCCACTTGTGTCAACAGTCAAAAAACATTTGGCAAAGGCACTTTGTGCCAGAACTTGCTCTTTTAAAATTGGGCTCACTGTCTCATTTTTACATGAGAGTGCAGTGTACAAGGCACAAGCCACACCTTTTAAAAAAATAATTATAACCCGAATTGTTACACTGCTACTGGCAGCAATATTCAAGAAACCTAATGCAACTGTTTGTTAGCAATTCTAAAATGCAAGTCAGCTTCTGGGGGCACTAATGTTGACAATATTGTAGTGGATGTGGAGACTTCAGCAAGGCCTTCAACATTGTGCCATATAGGAGGATCATAAAAAAAACTGGGAAGCTTGGGGTGAGAACAAAGGTGGTAGACTGGTATGGAATTAGCTGATGGATATGCAACAGATGGTGGTGGTTAATGGCACTCACTCGGGGGAAGGCAGAGTGACTAGCGGGGTTCATCAGGGCTTAGTACTGGTCCAGTTCTCATTAATGTCTTTATAAGTGACACTGTAGAAGAACTGGATGGGAAGTTGAGCCTCTTTCCAGATGATACCAAGATCTGCAATAGGGTGAACACTCCGAATGGGGTGGAGACAGTGAACAGAGACCTGAAAAAGCTTGAGGAATGGTCAAGGGTATAGCAGCTGGGTTCCAATGCAAAAACATACAAAATCATGCACCTTGGGTGCAGAAACCTGGAGACAGAGTATAGAATGGGGTTGAGGTATTCATAGTCACTGACTGAACTAGGGGTAATCATAACAGATGACCTTAAGGTGGCAAGGAAGACATTCCATTCGATGATGCTGAAGAGGGCAGTTGCATCGTGTTAAGCTCTGCAAGGTCTATGGCGGCACCTAGCTGATAAATGTGAAATTGAAATTGAAAGGAAGAAATTTTTGTTCTCTACCTAAACAGAAAAGAGCTGTAAACCCTACCAAGTTACAATAAAATTAATCTTTCTTAAGGGACAGAAAAACAAAAGAAGTACAAATTAATTGACAATGTCTAACATGGAGGTAGCATCTCAGGAGGTACAAGCACATAATGTGCCCTTACCTCCTATCATAGAAAAAAATCTAATAAAAGATCATTGATGGAATATGATGAAATTGAAGATGCAATGGAGACTGTTTATCACCCTTTGACAACTCAGCATTTAGAGATTTTTATGGGGGACGTTTCTGTTATTAGGACCGCTGTATCTGATTTAACTTCTGGGTTAGCTAACCTTTTTTATTTATTTATTTATTTATTTCAATCTAGGATTACAATACCTTTGAGCCGAGGCTCTTTTACAAAGGTTCCACGACAGCGTGTGCAACAGTCATCACTTTTAGTTACAAACATAAAGTCACTGACTTACAGACATGTAATAACCAGTACAAAGACTTGAGCTATGAGCAAGACGGGGGTCAAGGGGGAGTAGGAGGTAGGAGATCAAGGGGGCAGAGGTGCAGGTACACGTTAATGCAAAAAAGATTATGGATGCAGATGCTAGAATAAGTAGTCTGGAAGACAATGCAATGAAAGAACAAAGGGAGAGAATTACTTGTTCCCAGGCAATACTTAAATTAGCCAGTAAATTAGAAGACCAGGAGGCAAGAAGCAGGAGGAATAACATCAGAACAGTTGGAATTCCTGAAGGTTTGGAGGGATCCAACACAATTGACTTCATTAACAAAGTCTTAATTACTGTAGCTGGTCCTCCAAATGATACTAAAAACTATGTTTTGGAAAGGGCCCACAGATCACTAAGACCTCGCCCTTCACCGCAAGAAAAACCGAGACCTGTTATAGTTAGATTTCTGAATTTTTAGCAAAAAGTTTATGTGGAATACATGCTTCAGGACAAACATGGAATTTTCTCGAGGGACATAAGCTGATGTTTTAATGATTTGACGCAGGAGTTAATTCAAAAGAGAAAGGCTTTAAACCCATCAAAAAAGTTCTGAGAGAAGCTCATATTAAATATGATTTGTTGCATCCCACTATCTTTAAAATTTAGCTCTCGGAGGGAGAAACTTTAACTTATCCCAGTTATGAAGCAGCAAAACAAGGACTTAAAAAGACTTACCCAAGCTGTTTAGCAATTATGACTTCACACGATGAAATATCACTGTTAAGATGTGTTATAGAACAGTTTGAATGTTGCACGTTTAGTTGAAAGAAAAGAAAGGGAATAAACATAGTCTTAACCTTATATGTTTCTTTTTTCTTTACAGGCAATAGAAGTAATTGCAGTTGATCCCTCACCTTTCTTGTTTTGCTTGTTTTCCGGGATGGGAGTGGTTGATCCTGGGATGATTGGGTGGGCTTTTGAATGGTAGAAAGAGCCCCTATGACCACCCCCTTTTGAACGGAATCACAACAGGAGTGAAAACTAAATCCTATTGTGACCTTTGATCTTAAGTAACCTTTTTTTATGGAGGGCATTAAACAACAGGTACACCTACTTATGAGGGTGGTTTTTGTCCCCTAATTGTGCATTCTCCGTTTTAGAGTAGTTAAGGGACTTAGGTTAACAAATTTACTCAGAGTCACTCGGTGGTGCTACATTACTTTTAAATGTTTTTTTTTCTATATTCTATGGCTTTGGGGGGTTTGCTTGTTTGCCCTTTACCAAGATCTTTTTGTTGGTGTGTTAAAGATCTTTAGGATGGAACTTTGAGCCTGTGAAATGAAATGGAAAAGTTTAGAGGGTTTTTTTCCTAGCTAGAAAGAAATTAAATGATCTGTGGGATAAAAGATCGATGTGCCTTGTTTTTTTCAATTGCCGCCATCTTGTTAGTCAGTAGCTGAGGTGCTGATAGTTGGGAGTGGTGCCTTTAAATTTTAACCTGAACGTGCAGATTTACACTAATCATGTGTTTGCCACGCTGCGGTGTTCTATTAATACATGATGTGCTGGGAGTTCCAGAGATGTGGAAGCAACTGATCGACAAGGTGGGTGGTTTGTTTGATTTATTTTCAGGGGTGGGGGTCTTTTTATTTAGCATTTTGCTTGCTTATCCATTAATTGTTTTGTTTGGAGGAGTCCAAAGCTGTGTGCTATAGCGTTTAGCAATAGGGCTCTAAATGCTGTGTAAGTATGTGCTGTGTTTCAGTATTCTGCTCCTCCTGTGTAGTGTTCATCTCAATCTCCAGTGCATTGTCCGCCCTGTGTTTCCTCCATAATCTTGGTCACATGTCCTATACTGGCCCTGGCAACATTAGTCCTCTCCTATCAACCTTAGCACTTTCCTAGCAGTGTTTTTTTTTGTGTGTGTGTGTCCTCCTTGCACAGCTTTTGGTGAATTTAACAGAATAGAGGGAAGGATAAGAAATGTGCTTAAAGGGGTGTATGGTAATCGATGCTTGTGCTCATTTTTTTTTTATAGATTGCTCAGGCTATTAAAAGCACTTTTACTTCATTGTCAACAGTTTGCTTGTGACTTGCATGTAAGTGCTACAGTAATTAATGTATAATATCAGGGTCTTTTTGTTTATGCATGTTGCAATTAACTGGGCCTGACTAATCTTAGCCATTAATTTTGAGCTTTAAGAGTTAGTGTCAACAACTGCAATAAATCATTTTACTCAGGTCATCTATTTGGTAGTTCTGATCTTTATAAGATATATGTTGAGTCACGTTGTGTTTTTTTATTTATTTAGGTAATGGTTTGGCAGTTCATATGGAAATTACAATTCACCTTTCTTGGGACCCCATCATAATTACATATTATATAACTATATGGAAAATATCCTAGTTAACAATGAGTAGGGGGGAAAAGTGAGGGGTCACCTGTGACAGATATAATATCTCCCTGAGTAATAAACTATGAAATTGTTATGGTTAAATTGTATTGTTACTAATAATAATATTTTGAAGATCGGTTGTGTTATTATATAAGTAAAAGAAGCAGGAATATTATGTTTCTTATCTCCTTATGAAAAATTCATACTATTTTTATACTGAATTGTGAAAATGCAATTAAGCTATACAACTCACCAGCATATTTCCTATGTCAGGAACTTAATTTTTCCCTTTTGTTTCCCAAAAGATGTGCAATTTTATTTTGAGAGAAGGAAGAAAGGAAAGGAATATGAAGTAATCAGAAAACATTAAGAGAAAAGGTAGTGGGGAAATGGAAATAGTACAATCGAATAGAACAATTGGCATAAAACAGAATTTTTTGCTTTACTTGGGATGATGGTTTCTAGGTGCTGCCAAATGTATCCTTTTTTTGATTTGAATTAGACACTGTTCTGATCTTCCGCTGCCATGTGACCCACTGGTGATATTTTTGTAAAGATAATTATCTAGTGTGTTTTTCTTTTTTTTTTTAATTTAAACTTTATTGATACATTTCCCTTTATAAAGGGCAGTTACAGCGGAACAAGATGTGACATACCACATGTACAGAAAGAACTGCCCAGCCCAATCCTCCTTCCCATCCCCCCCTTACAGCAGCAACCAGACCATATAACCCCTAAGTGCAGTGATTATTCCCATTGGACATATGAGAAAGACTAAGGTGTGGCATAATTATAAGTGAGACAGTGAGAGTAAGGAGTGGAGGGGATCCCATATTTTACTATGAGCTGCAAGTCTATTATGAAGGCTTGCAATCGCCTTTTCTGTTTGTAGATTAGCAAGGATTTTGTGCAACCACTCTTGGAAAGATGGGGTGGATTTGTCTTTCCAATGGTGTAAAATGAGTTTCTTAGCAGATAGAGCAATCATGGAAATATGAAATTTCCTGATTCTGACCCTGACAGGGGACATGTCCCCTAGGAGACATATTTCAGGAATAAAGTACTCCTGAAGGCCCAGAAGGGGATCCAGAGACATATTGATTGAATTCCATAAAGGGGAAACTTTGGGACAGGACCAAAACATATGAAGGAGCATTCCTTCTTCCTGCATGCACTTAATACATGTAATAGAGTTCGAGAAACCCCATTTCTTTAGTTTGACAGGGGTACAATACATATTATGTAATATATGGTATTGCATGAGATGCAATCTGTCCTGGGAAACATATTTATGACAGGATCTCCATAGGGATTGCCAATCCAACTGGTATTGAGGAAGGAGTGAGTTCCAGAATTTAGTAGGTCCAAAGGAGTCCCTGTATTTTTTATGATACAACACTCTGTGATACAGTGCCTGAAGGTCCAGACAGTAGGGAGATTTCAGGTATCAAGGCTGACACCTTCTGGGAAGGGGAATATTCCCAGGACTATTGTGAGTAGGTGTCTTAATTATGTAACTTGAAGTGAGATGAAACCGAATGAGAAATTTTTCAATAATTCCACCTGGGATTAACTAGTGTCCTCCCATCCACCAAGGAAAGCAGTTTCCATCACCTAATTGGGGCAACCACTTACTGGGAATCAGCTTCCTGTTAATAGTAAAAGATGGGGAGTTCCAAATGGACTGAGCTAAGTCAGTCTGGGGGGGGGAGTAATGAAGAAATAAACATAACTGTGCAAAAACTCTTAAAGAGATACCTACTGTAGGACAGTCAGCTGTCTTTACCTGAGACAATTTGAGGTAAAATAGGGTTAGGGGGTCCAGGCATTTAGATTTAATTACATCTAATTCAATCTTAAGCCATACTGGTTGTTCCATTTCAAGGCCCGGGAATATCCATCTCACGCATTTTACTAGGTGTGGCCCAGTAGTATAATGCCATATGGGGAATCCGGAGCCCTTCCTCAAATTTTGGGGCAGCTAGTTTATAATAAGCCAAACGGGGGTATTTATCAGCCCAAATAAATCTAGTAAATATACCATGCAATTTTTTAAACCAGTGTATAGGGATAAAAGTATTGAGAAGGGATGGAGGTAAAAAATTCCAAGAAAGACATTCATCTTAATTATGTTAATCCTGCCCCATAATGATATGGGAAGTTTAGACCATCTGTCAAGATCGTGAATAATAACCTCTGAGAGAGAATCCATGTTGTCCTTAAACCATGTTGACGGGTTATGGGATAACTTAATGCCCAAATACCTAAATGCTCTAGGAGTCCAGCATAAGCCTAGGGAACTAATATCATTCTTGAATACCTTGTGGTTTAATGGAAAAAATAAGGATTTACTGGCATTCAGCTTGTAATTAGATAGCTCGCTAAATCTGGCTATTTCATTCAGTAGGGGCGGTATTGATGATACCAGATGGGAGAGGTGTATCAACAAATCATCTGCATACGCGGTGACCTTAATTTCATGGTGCCCAACCCAAATACCTTGTATAGAGATATTTCTGAGAACGTTTTGAATGAGGGGTTCCAAGTATAGATTAAATAACAGAGGCAATAGGGGGCAGCCCTGCCTAGTCCCTGAATGGAGTGGGAAGGAGTTAGAGAAAGCCCCATTTGCTGAGATTCTTGCTGTAGGGGATTTATATAGTGCAGCAACCCAGGATATAAATACCAGAGGGAATTTAAAAGCACTCAATACCTTGAACAAAAAACTCCAATTTACCCAATCGAACACCTTCTCGGCATCCAGAGGGACCAGGCCTGCCGGGAACTCGGCATCTCTGGTAGCCAAGAAGACATGAGATAACGTACGCAAGTGGTCCGACGATGAGCGTCCTTTCATAAATCCTACCTGATTCATGCCTATTAACTCAGGGAGTACCACGGATAGCCTATTAGCTAAAATCTTTGAGAGAATTTTAATGTCTTGATTTAGGAGGGATATAGGCCTATAACTTTGGACAAGCTCTGGGTCTTTGTCTGGTTTGGGGAGAAGTACTATCAGGGCTTCAAAGAAGTGACAATCAACCTCCATCCTGGATAGAATATGTTGAAATAATCTATTAAGTATTGGTAGTAAGAGATCTCGAAACGTCTTGTAGAAAAGGGAAGAAAATCTGTCAGGACCAGGAGCTTTACCTGAAGGTAAAACATTGATAACCTCAGCAATTTCTTCCTGTGATATAAAGGAGACTAGAGAGTCTTTGTGACATGCTGGGAGGGAAGGCAGGTGGGAGTCTATCAGATACTTCTCCATGCTTACAGGGCTGGGGGGATGCTCCATGTCCCCGTACAGCGTTTTGTAGTATAAAGCAAATTCTTGAACTATCTCAGTAGGAGATGTTTTCAGAGACCCATCAGCTGAAGCCCTGATAGAAGGGATGAATCTCACAGATTTTTGTTGCTTGATACGGAGTGCCAATAGGCGCCCCGGCTTCTCTCCCTGATCAGTGTAACTAGCTCTAGTACATATGATAGCTAACTCTGCCTTTTCCCAGAGTAAATCTAAATATCTATCTCTCAACAATAGGAGCTTTGTCCTATCTTCTTCTGGAGTATTGGCCGAAACATTAATTTCAAGTACCCGAATTTGGGATAATAATGATAGTAATTCCCTCTCCCTAGCTCTTTTCCTAGTCACCACCATACTAATAAGAATGCCTCTCATGTAGGCCTTAAAAGCACCCCATATAATGTCCAATTTTGCACTGCTTAAAGGGTTGGACAAAAAAAGGCCTCAATATGTTCCCTTATGAGTTTACAATATTTAGAATCTTTAAGCAATTGATCATTACGTTTCCATCTTGTTTCTCTCTTTGAAACATCCTGAAATGCCAGTTTACACAACATCAAGGAATGATCAGAGACAGGACCAGGTTGGATCGACGAGGTCCTGTCCCCAGGTAAGAGAGTCTGAGAAATGAAAATGTAATCAATGCGGGACTGCGAGCCATGCACCAATGATCTGTAGGTAAACTCCATGGAATTCCAGATATAGGACACGCCAGACATCACAGAGCCTGCATTGATCCAGTAGGTCTCTAAAAGCCCTCTGACCTGGAGAACCGCCCCCCCGATCCACCACCTGACCTGCCGAGGTTTGAGTCTATGACTTGATTAAAGTCACCCCCCAGAATAATCCTTATAGGAAGGAAAGGCAGGATTATATTTATAAGTCTCATGAAGTACTCAGGATCATCTGCATTAGGGCCATATATACTGCCCAGTAACAATGGTACTGACCAGAGAGTACCTATAACTAAAACGAACCTACCCTCAGGATCCTTGATGACTTGTGTAGAAACAAAGGGAATGCCCCTGTTAATAATAAGCATGACCCCACAACTATTGAAGGAGCCTAGAGCCTCATACACCGTCCCCACCTGTTGTCTCCTCATTTGTGAGGCTTCCGTTTCTAATAAATGTGATTCCTGTAGGAAAGTTATCTGAGAGAGTAGTAGGCTTAAATGCTTAAGAACCTGATATTGCTTAGACTTTTTCCTGATCCCCTTAACGTTCCACATTGCAAAAGTCACCTCCTTGGTTACCTGTTAAAAACTACTAGGTTTAATAGATTCAGCCCTGCGTTCAGGGTATATAGCATGTGTAATCTGACCCTACCCGTTACTGCTGTAAGGCCCTCCCACCACCCTAATCTCCCCATCAAAAGCCTAACTTTAACCCCCAGTACACCCCCACCCCCAACAAGAACCCATAGCACCCACCCCTCCTAACCCCCAATCTGTCACAAGCAATGCTTAGCACTGGGTCATTTCCTCCCCTCTCTAGCCCCTTGAGAATATCCTCTGCTAATAAACACCCACATATCTCTAGGTATAGAAGTAGTTTATGAATTACATAGACAAGCCCTTAATGCCTAAAGAGCGGTCTCGGGCTTCCAGTGCCTATGGACATATGATAGTGAATCCAATAGAACTAGAAAAAAAAAAAAAAAAAGAAAACAGGCTTTCAGAGACGTGAATATGGCAGGTAACCACATGACACCAAAATGAGAATTGAAAATTGCCTGTCCCCCATAGAAAACTGCACCAAAACCAGAGCCAGGAGAAGCTAGTACGAGGGTAGCCCCAATCTCGAACTGAGAACATGAAAAAATGAGAAACAAGATGACAGCAACGAAGATCCTGAAATGAGAAAACAACTAGGAGTGACTACTCAGGGGTCCAACCTAGTTCAAAATACCCCTACGAACCGGAATGGCATAGAGACTGAAAGAGATCCTCTCGACTCAAAATCACCCAGACGTATGTTAATTGGGCAAACCGCACCCTCTTGTGGTCATATCCCAGTCCAACCAGCCTGCCAAAAGTGCAATGAAAGCCCGAAACCACTGTGAAACCTGAAAAACTAACATATAAGATCTAATCAGGAAGCCATTAACCAAAAGCCTTCCCCCCCATATGCTACCCCCAGAAACTGATCATGTAGTATTCTCCAGAATGCAGTCCCAAATGAGCCATCATCAGAACCCACAAAAGGATTCTCCCTGAAACAATATTAACACCAGAAGGCCAGGGCATGGAAATGGTAACAGTCAGGCCGTATACTAGTAGCCCAGTTCCAACTGAGAAAATTAACACAGCAGAACTCAGTCATTGGAAAAAGCTTTCTCCACAAAAGAAATGAGTAACAGTTCACTCAGCAGCTCGCAGTGAATCCCGATACTCCAGAGGCACTCTCAAGTCGTCCAGAACAAATCTGGCAACATTGATTTAAGGCTTAGTAGCGCAGCTTCAGGATCTTCAAAATTAAGCCAAGAGCTGTTTACTGAGCCTTGTAACTTAGCTGGGTACCCCATCCTGAATTTTAGCCCTGCCTCTATAATCTTAGATACAATAGGGTGGAACGCTTTCCGCTTCAGACAAACCAAGCCAGGGATGTCTTGAGCAATTCTCAACTTCGCCTTCTCCCATCTGACTTCTTGTAAGGCCTTGACTTTCTGCAAGAAATGCACCTTTTCAGATAATTCAGAAAAGTGGCAGATAATGGGACAGGGAAGCATCAGGAGGAGTTTGGTCACAGGGACGATGAGACTCGCTCTATCGTGTACACTGGGCCAAAGGAGAGGGACCAACAACCGGTCTACCAGCTTCTGCACAAAGATTACTGCATTCTGACCCTCTTCCCTTCTGGAAGCCCAGTATTACGACATTATTTCTTTGGCTTCTGACCTTCAATCTTTGAGTTTAGCGTCTAAGCGAGATAATTTTTGTCTCATTGATAGAAATTCAGGATCCAGGCTTTCCAGTTTTCTCTCGATCGAGACTATTCGGGCAATGTTATCCAAGACCGTGATAGAAACTTCATCCAATTTTCTGGAGAGGGATTTCAAGTCAGTCGCCATGCCTTTCATCTCTTCTCAAAATGGCTTAAATTCTTCAAAGAACCTGTTAAGAGTTAAAGGCTCTTGATCCCCAACTTGACACGAAGGATCAGGCTTGTCTGGGCCACTCGAGGCTAGGGATTTCTTTGAGGCCTTCTCAGGAGTGGCAGGGGGGGTATGTTTCTGTGGGGCTTTCTTCATATAAGCCTCCATTTACCTCTCTGATACCCAAAACTGGAGCACAGGATGTTTAAACACAAGAAGAGATCGCAAGCAGAGGAATTAAATAGGTTTTAATGACATAAAAGACAAATTTGTATTCGGGAGGCAGGAGCTTAGCGGAGGAGCTTCTATTCAGCACTCTGCATCACGTGATCCCATCTAGTGTGTTTTTCATGGACAGTGATAACTATCATGCATGTTTTCTGTGCTTAATTATGAAAGGAAATAGGACTTCTATGCCTCTGAGTTTTGTTCTGGAGAAGTATAATGTTTTGGTATATTTATGGTGATTCCTACAACTAATTTGGTGTATGTTGACACAGTGCACGCCGGTTAGGCTTATCGGGTGCAACTGAAGTTAAGTCACTTTAGTTTGGCTGACTAAAGTCAAAGCAAATATAATAATAATAATAAATGATGGCGGGGACTCAGACTCACCAGTTAGACCTACTCTGGGGTGTTCTGCAGGCTTTTAATCAGTTATTAGTAAGGTAGGTCTGAGTCCCTTTCTCATTATTGTAACAGCCGCATCCTGAGAGGAACACTACAGATATTTAAAACTACCAACATAGAATTCCATAACTCAGAGCAGTTGTCATACTTATTGGGCATAGGTATGTACGTTTACATATGTGTATGTATATACTTTGCCCTTGTCTTCAAGAGGTACACTATGCTCTTCATGTGCTGGTGGTCGAATTGATATTGAGTTGGATTTGTCTGTTAGAGACACAAAAAGGAAAGTCATGGAACCACCCCATGGGGTCCTGGAATACTGCTAAATAAACTTTTTATATCAGATTGTGCCATTTTCACTTTTGTTTATCTCTGAAATTCTAACCTTTTCTTTTCCCTCAAATATTAATAAAGTTCTCGAAAACATGTCAATCCTCACATAGATAGTTTACAGACAAAAAAACTTAAGTTGTATTTTACTAGTGAGATAAGGTAGATACTTAACTGAACTTTATAGAAAAGTGTTGGTAGCATTACTTTTAGCAATTAGTGTCATTAGTAATATTAATAAAGTTGCCTTCTAGTTATTTAGAAGTGTGTCACCAGAGACTGACCTCTCCAATCATTGAAGCAATAAATAGAGGGGTGGGTTGTAAAATAGTGGGTTGGGTATTTAAACTAAAAGGTATTTTTTATTCTTCTCTTACTATTTCTTCTATTTCCATATTTTTTACTATCCATTTCTTACTAACCCTTTTTCCTCTTGGAGTGTGGAGAGAGAAACTGTCTTTAAAAGTGAAGGCAGATGATCGAGATGATGGGCGGACAGTGGAATGCTCCATTGATGTGCCTCAGGTACCCAGCAATTATAGTATCCAGAGACTCACAGAACTGTAAGTATTACACTTTAAAGGAAAACATATTTATCTTTATGAATGGCTAGGCAAATTGCATTTATTACCTGGAATGTATATGGACAGAATGAAAAATGCAAGAGGCACCAAGTTCTTAGGCAGTTACAGAAATTGGAAGGTGATTTGCCTTTTTACAAGAAACACATATTGAAAGCATTAACAAAGATCTCATGAGGAAAGAATGGGTGGGTATGGTTTTCAGTGCAGGCAATAACAGCAGGAAAGCAGGAGTAATGATACTAATCTTCAGGAAATTAACATTTACAGTACTAGATGAAATTCAAAATTGCAATGGTTATTTTATTATTGTACATGGAAAACTAAGTGGTGTAGAGGTTACCCTAATTAATATTTATGGTCCCTCAAATGCCTCACATGAACTTTTCTCAGAATGTAGTGATAAAATCTCTTTTTCTCAAAAAGTGAGTTTCTTTAGATTTAAATTGTTTTGTTAATCCATTGTTAGACAGAACTAATAAAAAATACAAATTAACTAAGTCAGATAAAGATTTGGTAGAAACAATAGTCATTTTAGGCTTAGAGGAATCATGGAGGATGTTTAACCCTACGTTAAGAAAATATACTTTCTTGTCTCCAGTTTATAAGATGGGGTCAAGAATTGATTATATTTTCATCCCTAGAAATTATGTACAAGATATAATACAATCTTAAATACACCCAATTGACGCCGGTGACCCAGGTTCAGGAATGAGCAGAGGTCGTTGGGGGTCGGCTGGGGTGGAGAAGAATAGAGTGCCCGATGGCAGCTCTCCTTCTCCGGAGAGGGTAACTTCAGGCTCCCGCTGCAATGCTGCCACCTGGGGGAGCCTGGGCGGATGGCGCGGTAGGTGGAGAAGCAGCAAGTAGATTGGGTGACAGTCGGCAGAGAGGTGGAGCAGGAGGTCCGTCTCAGCGTGCCTCCTAGCTCATAGCCCCTCATTGCACACCAATGTCAGTGGGGAAGGAATCAGGAAAAACACCTCACTTCCTCCTAAGCGAAGACACCTCAATTGGACATCTCAGGGGCTCGTCGGATAGACTCCGCTGTGCCGGATCTATGCACACATACAGAGTGCTGGTTTGGAGAGAGATAAGTGCCAAGAGGTACCCTCTCCACCCCTACCCAGGGGTATACCAGGGGTCTTCAGGGGAGTGTGTGTGGACGAGGTGCTCTAGGGGCAGATCACGACGGGGTCTGGGAGGTCCACAGAGGATGTCGGAAAGAGAGTGGAGAGAGGAGGCAGATTAGGAGTATAAATACAAGGTTAAAAAAAATACACCCAATTGTGATTTCAGATCACTCACTGGTATCAACTACCCTTAAATGGGGCAAGGTAAGAAATAAACAAGGAAGGTGGAAGCTGAACAATTTTCTTCTTCAAAATGAGCATTATGTGGATATTCCTAAAAAAATATTTATGGAATTTGTACATTCGTACATTTCAATAACCCGAAGGATACTTCATGGACTACAACATGGGAAGCATTTAAATGTTTTGCAAGAGGATGACTTATTAATCTAGCATCTAGAGTTAAAAGGCAGAACAAAGTTAAAATTAAAGAACAATTAGACACACTTAAGAGTTTACAAAATATGTTAGAAGACAATAATTTTGAAAACTATTGGCAAAAATGGGCTCAACATAAATTAGAATATGAAAAGATAGTATGAAGGGAAGCAGATTTCCAAATAAGGAAAACTAAAATTAACTATGTAGTTTCTGGTCACAAAGCGAAAAAATTAATAGCCATGCATCTTAAACAGAATAGTAATAAGAAACTCATTTTAGCCCTTAAAAATGAAGCAACAAATGTAGCTATCTCAGACCTCACAGAAAATAATCATTACTTTTCTGAGTATTATGCCAACATATATAAGAATAATATATCCAGTAGTATGGCTATAAACATGGATAGTTTTCTTAAGGAAACTAATACTCCACAGATATCTAAAGAGTCCACATACATACTTAATCAACAAATAAAGATTGAGGATATTCTGCAGGCTATTAAAGAACTAAAACCTAACAAAACCCCTGGTATGGATGGTTTGTCCTCAAATTTCTATAAAACTTTCTCGAATATAATCTCACCCATATTACTTAAGGTATATCATGAAGTGAGAAAAACAGGATCTTATTTATTTTATTTATTTATTTATTTATTAGTTTTCGGAAACACCTTTGAGCCAGAGGCTCATTTACAAAGGTTCCATGTCATGAAACAACATATAGAGCATAAGAAATAGTACATTTAACATTTAATACAGACAACAATTATTCTATTATACAGAGTAGTTACAGCTCTAGTACATTCAAGAGTCAGGAGTTACATTTTCATGGAAACAAAAAAAAAGGGGGAGATGTAGGAGAAATTTACAACAGTAAAAAGACACGGAGAGGCATGGAAGGGTAAAATTTGTTCCAGGTGACCTATGCAATGGTTAAGAACCAGAAACCTGATGGGAGATGCAGTTCATAAGACCAGATCAGGACAGAAGGTGTAAAATATTGTAGATAGGGAAACATGGTATAAGGCAGAGAACTGTGAAAGGGGGAGGCAACAATTCAAGGGTAGAGGGTACTCGAAAGGGAGATAAGGCAGTGGGTGGTCAGGGTAGACAAGGCAAGTAAGAAACTGAAAACTAGAGAAGGGGTAGAGGTGGGTGGGGGGAGGAAGGGCATTGGAGAGGTGGGCAGAGGAGGGGGGATTGAGGGGGCATACCAGCAGGTGGAGCTGTCATAAGGGAGGATGGGAGGGTTTGAAACTGGTAGAAAGTGAGGGGTTGTAGGGAAGTAAGGTAAGGGGTGGACAAAAGAAGCAGGAAGTGGAGGGGGCAGGAGAAAAAAATAAGAGAAGGGGTGTGCTGAGCAAGGAGGTGCCTGAGAATGAAAGGGTGGTAAGTAGGGAGTGAAAGGGGAGGAAGGTGCCTGGGTCCAGCAGTCACATCTACTAGGAGGGGTAGGAGAGAGCCAAGGTCCAACAGTCACATCCACTAGTAGATGTAAGTAGTGTGCGAAGTTTAACCTTAACCTGACTAAGCCTAACTTCCTTTTGTAGGTCTACACTAAGAGAATTAAGCCAGGAAGGTGCCCGGTATTCAAAAGACCGCTGGCCTTGCACCGTATGGCAGAAGGGGACTTTGAGGGAGCGGTTATGGGTGTTCCTGGTGCTTCTTGTAGAGTCAGGCTGGCTAAGGAGGTTCCTGATACCCATTGGGGTAAGTCTGAGGGTAGCTTTTTTTGCCAGCAGACAGACATGATACTATATCCTGCAATCCAGGTTAAGCCAATCAGTCTGTGCATAAAGGTCGCCAGTGTGGGTCCTCTGGGTAGCTCCCAAAATTAGCCTACAGGCCTTGTTTAGGGAATTTTTCACCTATTTGAGGGCCGTAGGGGTTGCTGATCCATAAACTACAAGGCCATAGTCAATGACCGATAGAACTGTGCTAGTGACTGCCATTTTCAGGGCTTCATAGGTTAAGCAATGTTTTTATAGAGCAGCCCTAGCCTTGAGTTTGCTGTCTCAGCAACTAGGTCAATATATTGTGAGTAGGAAAGAGTGCTGTCCAGAGTTACTCCCAGATATTTAAAGTAGTTTACTGTCTCCAGCGGGGAGGCAAGTTTGTTGTAAATTTGTATTTGGAAGGACTTGTGTTTACTATTATTGGATACAAATATCATGGTTTTCGTCTTTTTGTAGTTTAACAGTAGTCTCGATTGAAGGAACCATTGATCAGCAGCAGCGAAACTGACTTGCATTTGACTTTCCAGAGCAGTAGGGTCTTGGTGGCTTGAAGAAAATACCTCATCATCTGCGTACAAAAGGATATTGTCTTGAAGTGCTGAAGGGAGTTTGTTAAGGAACAAGTTAAGGAATCTTTACCGGTGTCCATGCAACAAAGCATTATAACACTGATCCCCAAACCAGGTAAAGATTAAACAGATTGTAAAAATTATAGACCCATCAGCCTTATAAATACAGATAACAAAATTCTAGTCAAAATTTTAGCTTCCAGACTAATTTTGGTAATGGACGAAATTATTGATCCAGAATAGACTGGTTTTATTAAAAGGAGACTTACCTTAGACAGTGCTAGAAAAATGTTTCACATAATGCCTCTATCAAATAAGAACAAAAAGCCTACTGCTCTGTTGGCACTCGATGCAGAGAAAGTTTTGACTACGTAGACTGGAAATTTTTATTTAAAACTATGGAAGCTCATAACATAACTAATGAATTCATAACATGGGTTACACTTCTCTATGACAATCCTTCAGCTGCTGTGATGGCTAACGGGAAAATATCCAGTTTTTTTTTTTAAAAGAGAGGTACTAAGCAGGGCTGTACACTTTCCCCACTCCTTTTTAATATTGTTCTCAATCCTTTTGTCTTTCAGATCAACACCTCACATCAAATAAAAGGAGTTACAATTGGTAACACTTCAATTAAATGCCCCCTCTACGTGGATGACATTCTTTTGACTCTCTCAGACCCCACTGACTCTACAAAGGCACTCCTGGAGTTGATTAATTATTATGGTTCTGTATCCAGATATAAATTAAAGAAAGGGAAAACTCAGTTCCTCTCATTAAATGGAGGCATCCCAGCAAATGAAATTAAAGAGTTGGGCATTTCATGGGCATCAGAATTCATAGAGTACTTGGGAATTAAAATATGTAAAACTATTAAAAAAAAAACTGTGTCTAATAACTTATCTAACTTCAGAAAGAAAGCTGAAACTGATTTAGAAAAATGGAATAAACTTCCTTTAGGATTACGGGGTAGGCTAGATTCAGTTAAAATGTTCATATTACAGAGAGCATTACATTTGTTTTCCATGTTACCCTGGACTAGTCCCAACACATGGTTCAACACAATACACAACAAAATTAATAAATTTCTATGGGCTAACAAAAAAACAAAACAAACATATAGTAAACTAACCAGACTAAAAGAACAAGGAGGTTTAAGAGCACCAGATCCTAAACTGTATTACTTAGCTACTAGATTATTACAAATGACACATTAGCTGAAAACTAGGAATAATAACACATACTCGCCAGAGTGGTTGCGAATAGAAGACATTTTTTTTTTACTTTCTCTTTTTTATTCTTCCCCTACCCGCAGTGCCCCCACTCTTCAGGAGACACACATATGGCCTTATTAGTCCCCGCCGTCTTACCTGGAGCCTAGCGTGGTCGATCCCCCATGTAGCCTTGGTTATACCCCCCAGGCGGGGTATGAGGTGGGGCCCTTACACCCCGAGGTCCTTCCTGGTTTCATTGGAATGCCATCATCTAGGGCAGGTAGGGGCATTGGGGATCAGGGCCATTGTGCTCCATCTACCGGCGGCACTGCAGGATGTTTTTCCCATTTCTTGGTGTGCTGTGTGCCCTGACATCAAGGCGCTAAGCACCGATGTTCCAGCATGCCACCCTTTTCACTGGCTTGGGCTTGCCGTACCTCAGGTCTCCACCCAAGGTCAGACATGCGCCGAGCCCTGGATTCCCCCTTCCCCCGGAGAAGGCGAGCTGCCCTTAGGACACTCAAGCCTCCCAGTTTGATGATGCTCTCCCCAGCCGGCCCTCCAGCTCCGGGCTTGTTCCCTGAACCCAGGTCACGCGCCGCAAGCGGAAACTCATCTCACCGAAGCCAAGGGTCAACATTAATAGAAGACATTCTTAAAAACAAAACATCAATATACATTCACTGGTTTTTTTTGCATATAAAACTACAACAATAAATAATCCTATAATTATGGAATCTTCAAACTAATCGCACACGTATCTCAATTGCTTAAACTAGAGCTGTCAACTTCTGTTCAGCAGCCACTCTGGGGAAATCCGAATTTAAAATTAGAAACATTTGTTAAACAGGGAGGCAGCCTGAGAGAGGCGGGTATTTGGAGAATCAGATATATTTGAAGATTCTGGTTTTAAAGGTATAGATATAGTTGCTCAGGATTTTAGATTGTCAGAGAACTTGATAAAAAGTTCGCAGCTAATATTAGATATTGCCGAATATCAAATGCTGAAAGGCAACATAAAACCACATATGAATGAAAACACTTGAGATTTCCTGGCTATTATGAATCTAAAACCCACTGTCACATTAATTTATGGATATCTGAGTTCCGTAGTTATAAGTCATGCAGAGGAATCTGTCTCCAAATGGGCTAAGCTGTTAGGAAAAGAAGTGCATCAATAGAATTGGGAACAAATCTGGGGTTTCCCACTTAAAGCATTTTAAATTGTTAACAATAGGATAACTCAACATAAATGTTTACACAATCTATTTTATTCTCCAGAAAAAATGTTTAAAATGAAACTTAAAGATAATGATAATTGTCCTAAGTGCACTAGCTCAAATGCAACTGGTTTACACATGTTTTGGGAATGCCCAATATAACACATTTGTGGCAACAAGTTAAACAATGTCTGCACAAAAACCCTCAAGTAATCCAAAATATGAATGTCAAAACGTGTAATTGGGCAGTTTGCTGACAATTCTTCAATAACTATGGAGCTAAAATATATAATTTCTATGATATCTATCGTTACCAAAAATTGTGTTTTAAAACATTGGACAGAACAAGAAACTCCATCTATCATAGAATGGAAAAATTCTCTAATTGAGAATATAGCATGTGAGAAACTTGTCAGATGCGTGATAAATGGGAAAAAACACATTTGGAAATATTGGGATACTTTAGACACATTCATTACTACGTGAAAACTAATGAAATAAGAGACAGTTTCATCTCGACTTCACTCTCTTCTCTCTCTTTTGGTTTGTATCTATAGTTTTGTTTTTTCTTTATCAAACTAATCTTCCTACTATTGCTTTCTTTGCTATTTTTCTCTTATAGAAATTAATTTCCTTAATGATTCTGTTTAGGGGAACTATTGTGATATGGAAATAAGGTAAGGAGTACATTTATGGATATATACTATGGATGACTATTGTTGATGTATTAGAAATAGAGTAAGTATAAAATTATTTTTCTTACTTTAAAAGCAGAAAATGTGACAAAGAAATGTTTAATAATGATTCTTTTAACTAATCAGAAATATAGGTAATGTGTTTTTATCTGTATATGCATATATGGTTTATTTACATGTATTTGGTTACCTTATGTTGTAAACCTGATTTTGGAAATAAAATATTATTAAGAAAAAAAAAATAAGGTGGCAAGGAAATATGACAAAGCAGTAGGGAAAGCCAGTGGGATGCTGTGGTGCATGGGGAGGGATATCAGCAGCAGAAGGAGGGAGGGAAGTGGTGTTGCCACAGTATCATTGTTATGCCGATGATACCCAGCTCTACCTGTCTTTTGCACCTGACCAGAACGGAGCACTCTCTGTGTTTAATAACTGCCTTGGTGAAATCCAAGGTTGGATGAGGTCCAGCTGGGTGAAGTTGAATTCCGGGAAGACGGAGGTGATAGTCGTGGATCCTGGTCGCTGGATAGGGGGGTTGGGGACAAACCATCCCTCAGGTTTATTCCTGGGGGATGTTGAGCTCCCCATCTCTGAACAGGTATGGAACCTAGGGGTGATTCTTGATGATCGGCTGACACTACTTGCTCAAGTGTCGGCCATCGTTAAAGTCTCCTTTTACCATCTTAGGAACATCTTTAGGATCAAGCACCTTGTTCCATCCGGGGACCTACCTACATTGATCCACGCCTTTGTGACCTCACATTTGGTCTACTGCAATTCTCTTTACTTTGGGCTTCCAGGGGTTGATATCTGCTGCTTGCAGCTGGTGCAGAACTCTGCAGCCCGGTTGTTAACTGGGACGCCTCATTCTTCCCATGTTGCACCGGTGCTGCGGAGACTGCACTGGCTGCCGGTTCAGTGGCGGATCACTTTTAAAGTCAGCTTGCTGACTTATAAAGCCCTGCACGGTTTGGGCCCTGACTACCTGAAAGAGCTCCTGGTTCCCTATCTCCCGGAGCGGCCCATCCACCACTAGGTAGCGAGGCGTTGCTAGAATTCGAGGGTTGTTTAAAATCTTCAGGCACCCGGGCTTTCGTTCAGTGGCTCCGACCCTCTGGAATTCTCTACCATGTTGGATTAGAGAGTGTGCGACAGTTGAGGGGTTTAAACAAGCATTAAAATCCTTTCTATGGATTAAGGCTTATGGGGAAGAGATTGACCTGGTTTGATTTTATTGTTTCATCATGCTGTTTGATGTGATGTATTTTATTGGTTTGTATTGTAATGTTTTATCTTGATGTGATTTTATAATCTGTTCTGCGCCTTGATTTTTGAAAGGCGCATTAAAAATAAAGATTATTATTATTATCAGTCATTGGTGAGACCACACCTGGAGTACTGTGTCCAGTTCTAGACACCACACCTCAGAAAGGACATAGATAGGAAAGAGGCAATCCGAAGAAAGGCAACATAAAATGGTGCAGGGGCTGCATCAATGTTCTATGAGAGACTGAGAACTCTAACCATGTACACCTTGGGAGGGGGACATGATAGAGACTTTTAAATACCTCACAGGGGTGACTAAGGTACAGGAAAGGAGCAATTTTCAGAAATGAAGGTGTACAAGAACTAGTGGGCATGCAATGAAGCTGGAAGGGGGGAAGTTTAGGAGGGATGTGAAGATGTATTTCTTCACTGAGAGGGTGTGGATGCCTGGAACAAACCTTCAGCAGGAATGGTTGTGACAAAAACAGTGATGGGTTTCAAGCATGCATGGAATAGGTATAAGGGAAAACTGCTATCAAAGTGGGGGGGGTGTGGACAAAGATGAGGTAGGGTCTATGGTGGCAGACTAGGCAGAGAAAAGAGTGGCAGACTAGGTGGGCCAAGCGGTCCTTATCTGCTGACAAATTACACGTTTCTATGTAAAATACTATGCAAAGCATGATCTAACTGTTCTTCCACAACTGTGAACTATCCTGCATTTTAAAATGTGTCCAGAACTGAATAGGGATTCAAGCAATGTAACTGGCCAGTAAGACCCTAGCAGTCAAGCTGTATTGTCTTATCGCCACACAGCCCAACCTCATTGAACTCATGGCATGTCTAGAACTGCCACACTCCAACTCAAAAATCAGTCTGGCAGCAGTTTTTCCCACTACCTGACCCAATGCAGAAACTATTTTTAATAAAGACAATGATGCTTTCCCCAAGTCCAAATGAGTGTTCTCCTCCCAGCCCACCAAATTGCCACATATGTAAATTTCTCTCCAACCTGACTGCAACATGAAAAATCCTTCCCACTCACCCCCCAAATGAAAAACTAAATGCTCACCCCATCATACACATTTACTCCAACCAACACATTGTCTAACAGAGTCCTAATCAGTTAAAGGAGCCACCCATCCCAACCACCAAGCTGCTAGTTACAATATGTTGCCCTCCCACTGGCGCTCATCCAGTATGTGCACATCTTAAATCCTCACGTTGCAGTGCTTGACTACAGACTCATGGCTCAGAAAATCTTGCCTGCAGTACGTAGGCATTGCTATGGAAATGCTCACACACTACAGGCAGACTTCGCTAAGCCACCATCTCCATATGAAAGTAGAGCAAACCAAGGAATACAGAAACCCAATACATAGCCACAGTTGGTGACCTTACAATTTTGGGGTTGAAGAGGTGCCTCACTGATGGCAATAAACTGAAGGAAAACTTAACCCCAGGAGAGGAATATATCCCATGACTAAGTCACAGTGTAAATGGTGGCTGGCAAGCAGGCCTGTCTTCACACAGTCATGGCTGCTGCTCACAATGCCATTGACCCAGGTTTAGGAACAAGCTTGGGTCATTAAAGGGGATTGCTGGGGGACAGTGATCAAGCACCTCAGAGGGATCCCAGAGGATGCTCTCCCTCTTCAGGTGGGGGAGGGCACTGAGCTACACACTAGCGCTGCCACCTTGGTGACCATGGGCAGAGGTGCAGCTACGAGTGGTAAAGGTGGGAAAGGAAGCTTGCTGGCTCTGCATAGCACCATGCAAGTACATGTGCATGCATGCATTGGAGCCCTTGTGCGTTGGCCCCCCTGGTGTGGGACAAATGGGGGAAAAACTTCCCTTTCACCACAGGATTACACCCAGTATGCTCAGGCCCCATGCAGGCAACTGTACTCCTTAGTAACCATATGGGTCTTAGGAAAGGGGGGACCTGCCTCTTACCAACCCTGCCTCGAAGAGTAAGGTGAGGGGTTGGAAGGTGAGGGCCACAGATGGAATGACAGGAATGAGTGGTTGCCTGGGGTAAATAGATCAGTGGCAAAGGATGAAAAAAAATACAAATTAAAACAAACAGTGGTTGCCAGATAGTAATGGTCACAAATAGGATTTTTGACTAACACCTGAAATTTGACACTCATGGAGTGTTGTACCTGGCATAGCACTACTGCTGTTGTCTTCCTCCAATGGCACAGCCCTTACCTTCAGTCTACCTTCTGATCCACCAAAATGTCAAATGTTTTTCTAGCTTCACCAGCCCTTCTTTGTCATCCAGTGCCCCCACCAACACCACTAACACCACCACTGCCTATATATAGTTCCAGTGAACCCTGCCCACTATCATTTTGCAACTCTTCTCTTGCCACTTCAAGTCCTCTGCCATCTTTGTTGCTGGCAAGCCTAGCATTCAGACATCTCTTTCTCCCCCCTTTATTAATTTTAAAGGCAGGGAATGTCAGAAAACATTGTAGGTGCCTGAGAGGGTTGCAACGCTTTGTGTATAATCATGTAGGACAGTTTCATGGTAATCCCTACCCTGCACCTTCTCAACATGGTAGCAAAGTAATGTGTGACTGTGCAAAACATAGACTTTGATGGCAGATAAGGACCACTTGGCCCACCTAGTCTGCCCGTTTCTAAAACACAAATAGCACAAGTCCCTCAGTGACTGTATTGGGATACCAATCCTTACATTTTGGGTAAGTTCTGGTGGGAAGACAGCAATCAGGAATTTCAAAAGTCCTAGGGCCAGATTCACAAAAGTTAGTGCAAGCTGCGTTGAACTCAACTTGCACCAATTGCTGATGCACTTGTGGCCTTACACCTGATTCATTATTGGGTAGGGTTTCAGCGGCAAAGTTCCATGGTGCATCTGAAAGGTGCGATGCAAGCCACAAGGTGGCCATGAGGCAATAGAACTATGGAGAGCAGCCCGTGGTGGCTAGTGGCTCCCCAGCCCCAATCCCCTTGCTATTAAACAAAACCATGCCCCTGGTGACTAGCAGACCCCCCTGCCCTGATCCCCATCTTAACAAAATCAGATATGTCCCTGGTGGTCCAGAGGACCCCACCCCCCAGTCCCGATATGCCCATATAATAAAATATTTCCCAGGTGGTCCAGCAGTCCACCCACATCACCGATCCCCAATTATCACAAAAATCATGTACCTGGTCATCTAGGACCACCCCCAAGCCCCAACCCACCATTATAAAAAATACATTTCCATGGTGCTCTAGTGGACCTCCCCTATCCCCGATTTTTCATATCATATATAGATGTATTTTCCTGGAGGTCTAGTGGCCCCCCTTCCCTCGGCAAGCAGTGCCCCACCACCCCGTCCCATCCCTGAGTCTGTGACCACACAGCTCTCTGCTGTCCACCACAGCCAGCCACAGACTGAGCTGTCAAAGAGCGCATACTGTATGCAGTACCCACTCATTGATTTTCAATCAAAGAATGCATACTATATACATTACACACTCTTTTTTTGTTAGTACTTTTTACCTGTGTGGCCCTTCGGTCTGCAATTCACATCCTGGCATCTGTCCATCTCTGGCTACCGTCCGGTCCACTCCTGGCCCCCAGTGAAGCCCCCACCACCATCTAACCCCGTGGCGGAGTTCACCTCACTCCCCACTGACACAGGATTCAGTATTGGGCAGTGGTGCCCCCAAGACCAGGCATTCCCCCTGACAGCCATCAAGCCACCACAGCTGAGCACCATGCTTTTCCCTTTTTGGCTTGATCTGGGCTGGGGTATGCAATGATGCTAATGGAGGGAGTGCGCATGCGTCCACACGCCCTCTCTCCCAGCACCATACCCGTAGCTCACACCTACCACACAGTGCCAGTGCACTGCCCCAAGCCTCTGCCAGAGGTCGTTAATGCACTGACAGCTGGGAGCCCCCCGGAGAGGGAGAGCAGTCCACAGATGCTCAATCCCTCTCTGCCCCTGCTGACCCCTGGTGACCCGAGTGTGTTCCTGAACCCAGGTTACCAGCGTGGAGCAAGGTGTGGTGTCCAGCACATCAACCCTCAGTGCCAGGGGTGAATCTTATTTTATTAAAACAAGGATCAGGGCAGGGGGAGGTCTGCGGACCACCAGGGATTTATCATATTTTATTAAGACAGGAATCGGGGCTGGGGGGTCCACTAGACCACCAGGTACATGATTTTGTGATGACAGGGGATCAGAGCTGGGGGGGGGGGACCACAGCACATTGGCACAATGTTCAACACCTTCCCAGAGGACACACTCTTAAGTTCCCTTATACTAGCCCTTGCTGGTCTAATGGTACTTAGAATTTCACCTTCTGGGAGGGTTTTATGAATCCCGATTTATGGGTGTGGCAGCTTGCCTCTGTTGCAGACCCCCTAGCACCATGGTGCAGCCCATTTTGTGGTGCAAGGTTGGCACAAGCCCCATTTGGTGCACACAGTCTGTGTTTAATGCAGGCTGCTCTTGTGAATCTCTCCTGGTGCATCTTGTGGTGCAAGCCACTCCTTGCACCATTCTTTGTGGCGCAAGCCCCTTGAGCCATTCAGGGGAGCTTTGTGAATTGAGCTCTTAGATCACCACAGCCCCGGTGTGCTGACGATATGGCACATGGGGCTTGTGGCAATCTAGCAGGATTTTCTATCCCAAGTGGCAATTGCCACAAGCTAAACCAACTTTTTCTGATCTAACTTGTGGCAATCCTGGGGGCCATTTTTATGGAGCTTTCTCCAGATATTTGGCACAAGCTGCTGTAATTCATGGAAACTGTCACAACAATTGCACCCGAGATTGTAAAATTGGGTGCAGTTGTGGTGAAAGGTTTGGCTCACCACCAGAACCTAAATCTCATGGTACAAGGCTAGATGCAAGTCCTGCACCATGCTTTGAACATCCTGCCCAACATTTTTAGCAGCTAGTGGTTGGTGGGGGGTGATAACTTTTTGCATCCTGTGGGGTTGATAAAAGTTACCAACAGTGCAAAGAGGATTCCATAGTCACAGAAAGGGACTTTAGATTGAATTTATGATGATGATTTTGTCCATTTTTTAATCAGAATGCCAGTGCAGAGTTGTACTTCAGTGTACATATTTCTGTGGTAAAGGTAATGGCCTCTATGCTCAATTGCATAACAGCCCTACACACCACTATATGCAATGCATTGGGTTGAGTTACAGATGTCATGTGTGTCCTTTGGACACTAACCGATACACTGACAAAAATACCCTTCCACTGCCACCTTTCCCTCCCCAGCCCACGCCATGCTTGCTCTGTGTGTGTGTGTGTGTGTGTGTGTGTGTGTGTGTGTGTGTGTGTGTGTGTCTGTGTGTGTGTGCGCGCATCTGCCCAGGATGGGTTGTGAGGAAGAATGTCGGGCTGAGCTGGAAGAATGTTGCATGAACTAAAATAATTGCACTCTGCCCACCCCATGTAAGGGTAGGGTCTGCTATGCCAGCCGGAGGATCTCCAGAACTGATACACGCTGACAAGAGCACTAAGGACTGGTAATGCCCTGGAGCAATGGACCCAAACCCTCCTCCTTGTCACAGAATGCTGAGTTAAGGAAGCCAACTGCAGCACATGGTAAATGGCAGTCCTTATATTGACTACATATAAAGACTGCTATATTCCATGTAGGCATACGGCAGTTCTTATGCTGACTTCCAAATTCCATGATCGTCTGCTACTGCATGAGACTGTCAGCCTACTCCAGGATTAGCCAGAATTTCTGATTGGAAACCCATGTCTGGCTCAAGTCCAACCCTCAACTGTCCCCTTGCACAGAGCTATGTGCCCATACATTGGGCCAGCCCAGCTTACTAATTCCTTGCCCAATGTGTTTTGCTCAGTCCAAGTGTGTGGCGCATAATTGTGAAGCCTAGTATACACCTGATTTGGTGCGTAGTGGGCCAGATAGTGTACAGGAGCACATTCTGTGTCAAACACGCCTGAGTCATGCATAAATAACCCACACCTAGTCATGAAGTATCTTACTTGCTTTACTTACCTTATGTGAAGGGTAAATGACCAAACAAAACATAAGTAGTAGCAGTGGTTAAATTGGGCAGGAGCCCACAGGAACTCAGTTCCACTAACTCTTAAACTGTATGACAGTTCCACCACCTCTGCCACCTTTCTCCATTGACTACTACTATAGGACAGTTCCACTATCTAGAAATAACAGTTCCACCACCCTAGAAATATAGAAGTGAAAGGACCCCCACCTAAACACGTCCAGTTTAACCGCTGACTAATAGTGCACCTATAATGTTTTCATAAGTATCCCAAAGTGCACATTTAAACACACCAGGATTTAAAAAGAAAACCATATTTTTCAGAAATCAGTCTGATTACATGCTTCCTCCCTAAAAGACATATCATAAAATTGCATTCACATTTAACCATCTTATTTTCATCTTTCCAGACACAGAAGCAAGCTTTTTGTGGGACAGCCTGATGTTATGTATCCTTTGCCTTAAATAGTGTGCAACTTCTGCTAGAAACTACTATACCATTTCCCGGTTATCTGGTGAAAGAAACCCTGTAAGAAAAAGAATACTATATGACTTTCGTTTGATAATAAGAATAGTAAGCTACCCCAATCTATCTGTCCTCCAGCCCGTCCATCCATCTATCTGTCTATCTCCAGTTAAAAGTCTGTTGTGACTTGTTCAGGTGATCCAACTTCCCTGACTGCTCAAGAAATTGCTGCGTATTTTAATGCTGGCTATTTTAGTTCATATCGGGTCACATTCATATATTACCGTACTGGCAGAGCTCTCCCACATAGCCTTTGGAGCAGAAGCAGGTGTTGTTCCGGATGCACAGCCCAGTATGCTGGCACTGAGGCTCACACACTGCTTTCGGGTCGAACACAAAGGGCACCGTTACTCCTCGAGAAGCCTTCGAGTTCGCCTGGCAAACCCCAAATCGAAATGCCAAGCCGATCACAACGAGCAAACCCCACACTGGTCTCGGAGACATTTTCCTTATCGTATAGATCATTGGGCTTTCCCTCCCGACTCCCGAGCCACTATATTGTATCACTCTCCTGGAGCGCTGAGCAGGAGTCGAGGCTGCAACTTGAGAAAAAGGGCAGTGCTGCTGCCTGCTGCTTCTTTAGCTACGACAACTTTTTGAGGAATTTCAGCCTCGATTCCCCAAAGGCACAACTCGGTTACGACTCGAATTGCTTTGGAAGATTTAAAACAAAAGGGGAAATCGCTAGCCCAAATGAATAATGCATGAGGGCAATGATGCTAAAGGCAGAAAAGTTAGACAGCGCTCCATTAACCAACAAAAAAAGAAAGAAAATGCCATTCAGTGTAGAACTGCTTTGTTGTTGACAGAGCTAGAACGTACTTGAAACTATAAAACTTATTCTAATATAAAGGTTTTTAAAACTTCATAATGACGTTATTTTAGCCAGTTGTTTAACAAGATATGGAAACTTTTTTTCATTTATTTCTCCAATTTGGGGAGTCACAATACAAACGCGAATTCTTAATATGTTAGCAAATAATGATTACATATTACTGGTAAAGAGATCTTCCTGTATCGTTTTTCTCGGGAGTCGGAAAGCGCTTTTGTTTTAAGGTGTATCTTGCATATTTAAAAATAAAATACGATGTTAGCTAGATCACAGTTTTACATATTACTTATTCTAAAAGCTAACCCCATCTACAAATCTTCCAAGTCAAGTGATGGGCAGAGAGCCTGAGTAAAAGTAGAACAGTGACCAGGGCAACGTCTCAGTGCAAACATGCAATTTACTGCGATGGCAGGTTTCATCAGTTTGCTGTTCAGTACAACACTCGTTTTATTAAACTGCAATGGAATTTGCAGATGTACTTTGGAATCTAAAATGAAATATCGACTTTTCAAACCTTTGTCAGAAAGGATGGATATGCAGTTTTTTAATAGTATAATCTGAAATAAGGTTGCATTCTTAAAAGCCATATTGTTCTGTAAAATAAAAGCACCACATTGTCCCTAAAATCTTTCTCTTTGATAGGTATCATCTGGCCAGAACAGGCAACCAGCTGTGAGCTCTTTGTGCTGTTTGCAGCAGCCGGGATCAGAAACATTTGGCTTTTTATCAGCGTCTTGATGAAAGCTGAAGTCATCTGGGCTCAGTTGGCCAGCAGAGAAATGAAGACTTTAGCTTACCAGTCTAAAAGCAAAAGATTGTTTAAATACAATAGAAATGTATATATTAAACAAGCATTTGTCAATGCCGAATGTTGGCTTGCTGGCATTGGCATTGGTAGTGCAGGAGTTAGACAGATGCATCATAGGAATGGCAGTG
Source organism: Neoceratodus forsteri (assembly GCA_016271365.2). Classification (NCBI taxonomy): domain Eukaryota; kingdom Metazoa; phylum Chordata; order Ceratodontiformes; family Ceratodontidae; genus Neoceratodus; species Neoceratodus forsteri. The sequence continues at coordinate 1,325,362,884 of CM057456.1, read as the reverse complement.
AAGTATTGAGCTGATGCCAACCCACCCCCACCCTGCAGAGAGTGACAAGCATTAAGGTGTCCCTTTGGGTGTTTGGTAGTGCAGTGCGGGAAAATATGTCGGGCAGGATGTGAGAAATGACAGCTGCACAGTTCATAAGGAGGTGTAAAAAAATGCCAGTGTTGAAAATGTGGCATGTAAATATACCAAATTTGTGAAGCTACTAGGGTGTGTGGGAAATATGCAATGCAGGCTTGCAACACTGCCATTTTATGGGCGTTAGGCACCAAATTTTCAACATAGGCATTTTAGCACCTCTGCTCATGTACAGTGTCACTGTTATTTCCTCAAAGTGTCCCAAGAAGTGATTTCGCACAGCAACCAGGCTATTCTGCGCCGGAAGTGCGAAAATACATTTTGGGCACGATATGTCAAATGACGGCTGTACTGTTCATCAAGAGGTGTGGAAAAATGGCAATGGTGAAAATCCAGACTGAAAATATCACAATGCATTAACGGCATTTAGCGCAGGCAATCTGCCAACGCATACCGGTGAATACAGTTATTTATGAGTATCATCACCAAATGTTCAACATAGGCATTTTAGGTCCTCTGCTCATGAACTGTGTCATGTCATTTTCATAATCTGGCCCAAACACTGATTTCCCACAGTGACTGCGCTATTCTGCGCCGGAAGTGCGGAAACACATTTGGGGCAGGATGTGGAAAATAACAGCTGTACTGTTCACAAGGAGGTGTACAAAAATGACAATGCTGAAAATCCGGCAGTAAAATATTGTGAATGCGCGAAGTTACGAGCCTGCGTAGCAACTACAACACACGCTCGTAAAACAGGCATTTGTTGGATTTTTTCCACCAAATTTTGAACTTAGGCTTTTTAAGAGGGCACCTCATGAACACCGCCACTGTCATTTCATTAATGGGCCCGAAAGGTGATTTCGTGCAGTGACTGTGAAATCACCTTTCGAGGCTGATAAACGCCATGACAGTGACAGAATTCATGAGGAGGGGCCCCAAAAAACCCATGTTGAAAATTTGGTGCAAAAATTCCAAAAAATGCCTGAGATATGCAACAAAGTTGAAAAAACCCTATCTAGCCCATTATACAGCTTACGGCATTTCCTCAGTTCGCGTTCGGCTTTGAAGAGTGCAGGCGTGTTCCCAGTCCACGAAGATCATCACGCCAGACTCCAGAGAGTAAGTATGGGGTGAGAATGTGAGGAGGCAGGGTGCACAGTGGGTGGAGTGCGGGTTGTGGGAGGGGGCAGGGAGAAGCACCATGGGACTGTTTTAATTTGCAGGTTTTAAAAAATAAAAAGATGATGTGGGACGTTTGCCATGCTGGGGAGGGCTCCCAGCATGGCAGAAGGACAGCTGGGGGGGGCGTGGAGCTGATGGGGGATTGGGGCACCCCGTCGGCCATGGCATCAGTTGCCACGCTGGGGTGGGCTCCCAGCGTGGCATCCTGTACTGGGGGAGAGGACAGTGGAGCCGACAGGGGATTGGACACCCCGTTGGTCACAGCATCAGTTGCCACACTGGGGTGGGCTCCCAGCATGGCACCCTGTACTGGGGGGGGGGGACGGCACGTAGTAAAGTGGACATAACTTCTAAAAAAAGTGACGCTGCATGACGATCTTGTCTCTGATTGCAGCAGCACTTTGTTTAGAAGTTTTGTCCACTTTACATAATGTTGGTGTCAGCGCTAGCATGGTGGCTTATTGGGGAATGAGGGACGCACCTACTGATGCGTGCCCTGCATTTGCCCAACAGCAGCCGCGCCCCCAAAGCTGCACTCTCCCAATATGTTGACTGCCACGCAAGCGCGGCAAGCCAACATAAAAAGCCTACCCAATACATAAGGCTGAACCAAAACTAAATTTCAAACCCGATGTATATCCCTACCTGAAGGATGTTTGGAGAGCAGCATATGTGACAGTGTTGGTTTGTGATCTTTTACTCAAAGGGGGTTTGAAGATTGTGATAGGTGGTAGTGGGTGATATGCTGGTGGTATCTTTTTTTTTTTGTATATTCTTTTTTCACCCTCCTCATGCTCACAGGCCCCCACTCCTTCAGGCTCTGCACATCTCCCGATAGCCCTTCCTGTCCTAACCTGGCCCTCCTCTTACTCCTCGTAGTGCAGCCGATCGCCGGGATATTCCAGCGTATCCCTTTGCTGGGTGGGCCCCCCTCTTCTGAGGGGGAAGGCACCAGGGGGAGAGGGATGACCCCAGCACACTCTTCTTAGGGTCCAGGGATGCTGCCGTGGAGAAGGAGGCCCCGGGAAGGCACTGAAGGCAACCGGGGACAGAGAACCATCATCTGGCGGCCAGTGAGAGGGTATTTCCATTTTTCTGGTGTTCCCCTTCATGTGATCCCTCTGTTGTGCCCCTGGGCTGCACCGGGGGCCGCTGCAGAGCAATCATGCATCCCTAACCCTCCCCAGGGGAAGGGAGGAGAGCAGTCCTATGGATGCTCAATCCTACCCCTTCCCCTGCCGACCCCCGGCGCCCAAGTCAGTTCCCAAACCCGGGTCACCGGTGTGGTTTGAGGTGTGGCATCCAGCGCCTCAGCCCTCTGTGCCACTGGGCCAGCGGTGGTATCTTTAAAATAAAAATCATTATTGAGTCAGGGTAATGAGAGTATAGTGAACCAGTGTGAATGGAGGTTATTACTTGGTCTGTAAATGGGGTGGTGTTATATACCTGGGCTGTAGGCTGAGGGCATTTTCAGGGATAGCCATGGAGGGAAATTACTACCAGGACTGGTTGTACTACCAAGGCAGGGGGTAAATACCACTAAGGGAAGAGGTACCACCTAGAGACCATAACATGAAAATGGAACAAGGTTCTAATGTACTATGACCTGTTATCTCTTGCTCAGCATGGCTTCTGACCAGGCAACAGCACTGTGACTGCCCTAGCACAATTCACTATCGACTCCATAACCAGCATGGATGGAGGTCAGCTCACTGAGGCTTTCTTTATTGACTTATCGAAGGCATTTGACTTGGTCAATCACTCACTGCTCCTGCATCAGCTAGGCTTCCTTGGTGCCTCCCAGTCCACCCTTGCCTGGTTCTCCAGCTACCTGCACAACTGCACCCAGTCTGTCTCCTACCATAAAGTCCTCTCCTCCCCTGCCCCTCTAGCCTCTGGTGTCCCACAAGGTTCCATCCTTGGGCCCCTGCTCTTCTCTGCAAGCAATAATACCCAACAGGGTGGGCAGTATTGGGCAATACTGGACCGCCCAGGGGTGTAATGAGGCCTGACGCTGCAGGTGGAGGGCCTTATAGCCCCTGGAAGGTCCAGTATCGCCCAATACCGCCCACCCTGGAGGGTATTATTGCACTTAGAAAATGGGCCACTGTATTAAATACATTTAAAAAAATATGTATTTTTATTTTTAATTGTTAAAACTCTTAGCTGTTTGATTTAGTTTGTAATTAAATAGTCCCTCCACCTACACTGGCTGGCTGTCATGGTTACCCTCGTGTGCCATACAAACACACACACACGGCTTAATTTATAACGCTTTTGTTTCATAGTCATTTTTTCATTCATTTTAATTTATACATCACTTCCCTGATTCATTTATTCATTGGGGAATCTGGCAGAGGAGCAGATGTGGTGGTCGGCAAGCTTTGAGGGAAAAAACCCCCATAAGCCTGCTATGTATAGGTACATCTCCATGCTTTACCGTGCAGTTTATGTTCCATTTTAAGCTAGGTTACTGAGGAGGGCTGAAGTTTAAAAACTGACTGCATCGGGGAACTCAGGAGAGGAGCAGAGTGTTGGGCAGGTGGCCACACTGGAGCAGGTGAGTACGGACAGAAGGTTCAAAGCCTGCAATTTACAATGAAGTTTAAGTTTTTTGATACGGCATGGCACGGCGCAAAGGTGTGGGGTGTGATAGCAGCTTACACTCCAGCTTGTAACATCCATTTTTAAGGGGGAAAATTAAACACTGTGTGTGTGTGGAGGGGAATGAATGACAATTAAGTTTTTGGGGTAGATTCATTTAGGGTTGGTTCAGCTGTGGCAGTTGCTCTGTGTGTGAGCAGAAAATGAGGGCAAACGGGATACTGAAAGTGGCACCGATGATCAGCTGGCAAAACTTATTTCTTTTATTTTCTTTCAGCGCTACCACTTTGTGGAGAAAAAAATGTTTTCTTTTATAAGGCAAACATTTATCCCCCACCCACCACCTCCTCTGGTGGCAATACAAGTTGTTTTTTTGTTTTTGTTTACCAGAACAGCAGATGTTACCATGGAGGTTGAAACCGGAAGAGCGAGAGAGTGTGAGAGCAGTCAGTAGACTGAGCGGGATAAATAAAAGCTGTTCCTTTTTTTAGCCAATTCTATGACAAGGAACTGATGCAGTTCCCATCAGGGGCAACAGAGAGAAAATATTTATGCCGTATGCAGTTTGAGCGGAATCAGGAGACTGAGCGAGGTCAGGGAGGCAACTGTTCAATTCAGTCTGTAGGTGAGATCGAAACCGTGATTCTACAACGCAAATTTTTTTTTTTAAAGAACTGCCACTCAACTCACTGTGGGATTTTAAGGCCCAAATTTATTTTAGCTGCTTGTGTGTGAGCTTTTACAGTTTAGATTTAAATTCTGTAACTCGGAAGCTCTTTCAAGGGGGTCAGGGAGAGATCGTCAGACAGTTTAGAGCTCCATTAGCGAGGCAACCAAAATGGCGGCAGTTGCCTTTTCAAAGTTCTACTGGCCTATTTGTATTAGAACTAAATGAGGCAATAGAGACTAGGACTAGTTATTTCTCAGTCTCTACTGTCTCATACCCAACTAGCTGATTGGTGAGTTTAGCCAATCAGAATTAAGAATGAACTCTGCCCATTTTCTAAATATTTATAAATCATCTACCTACTATTCCCACCCACTGTCCACCTTACTCTATACTGACAACTTGGTTCTCTGTCTCCTCTAGCTCTGTCTCTGACATTAATTCCCACCTCTCTTCTGATCTGCAATGAATCCAAGCATGGCTCAAAACTCACCACCTTGTGCTGAATGTTGTCAAGATCCAGGCTATGCTCTTTGGGTCCTACAGGAAATACTGTGTCCTAAATCCTTCATTTCTGGTTTCTTGTCTTGACAGCTCCCCTGTACAAGTTACTGACTCCTTCAGATACTTAGGAGTCACATTGGATCCCTCGCTCAATTTCTCTCTCCGTGTCAAAGAAGCGTGCAAGTCTGTCAATGCCAAAATTGGGTTGGCTTATCATGTCCGCCATGCCCTGTCCTCTGCCGCTAGGATCTCCATTGCCCAAGGACTTCTGCTCCCTGGTCTCTGCTATGCACTTCTGGTCTTTACACAAGTGCAGGCAAATGTCCTACAAACATGGGATGTTGCCTATAACAATGTCTGCAGAGTTGCCTCATCTGCCCATCGTTTCAAACACTGTTGTATACTTTACTCTGACCTCCACTGGTTATCCCCCTCTTCCTGGCATTTACAGTATATTCCATAGGCTGCCTGACAGACAATATTATTAATTCTTCTCTCCCCTCCTTCCTAGGTGCCTTGATCTCCCTGGTCAACTGCCCCCAACTCCTCCAGTACACGATTTCAGCTCCGGTCTCTGTCCCCAAATGCTCCACCAAAATGGGTGAACTTGCCTTCTCCTTCCATGCTCCAAAATTCTGGAACTCCCTTCCACTTTTCCTTAGATGTTTCAGTTCTCACCCTGCCTTCAAGGATGCCCTCTTCAATTACCTCACCTCTCTAGATGCATGTAAATGCTTTTAATTTATACAGTATCCCTCTTTCCTTGCCTTTGCACTTGTGTCCTACCATGTCCCTTCCCCTCTTCCCATGACACCAGCTCTGATGTTATACACCTATGTTCTTACTCTGTTAGCAGTTTTAGATCTGTAGCTTTGCAATGTATACTATTCACTTTTGTGCTATGTAATTCTACTCCCCTGTTAAGGTTGATCTCTTTTATGTACTGCATTGTACCTGCTTTTCCCTGTACTATTGTTTGTAACTTGTCTTGATTTGTAATCTCCCAGGTCACATCTGAAATTAGTCAGTTCTGTCTAGTGCACTTACCTGGTTTCCAAAAGCAAATAAATGAACAAAATAAATAGTGGTGAGACTAGGGGCCTATATTTCTTTTTGGAGCACACCTGGGGCATGATACGCAGTCCCAATCAGGGTGACACAGTTTCTGAGTGCAAAAAGGTGCCTGTTCTGTCACCCCCTAAAACTGTCGTACACAAATCCCAGACTTAAGACACTTGGGGGGGTGGGAGTCTCCCTCGGCAGTGAGGTCCCAATGCAAATGATAATGTGTAGATCAGAGGTAGGCAAGCCAGAGCAGGCTTGAGCTTAGTGCCTGGCATGGCTCAACTCGACCTCTATAAGCAATTGAGAGCCAAGCCAGTTATGGTTAACATAAGCATTTTTCCCAGCCTTAGTAGTTAATGTAACGTCTGAAACATTCATCTCCTATATGGAGCCAGGGCTCGTCTCGTGTTTTGGCTCATAGAGTCAAGCCAGACCCCTGGCTCAGCTGCAGTTTGGCTCTAGATCAGAAATTCCTGGCTTGCCCACCTCTAGTATAGATGTTTGTAGGTGAAAACAGGGTTTTCAGCTACAAATAAAGTGAAAGCATTACAGATTTCTGAGCATGGCATTGCACCAGTCCTGTAGCTAACACCATGCCCAGAGGTCATCACATGAGATGTTACTGTCTTAGTCATACCCCACCCCAACCCCTTAAAACATGCTTGTGGGTCAGTTTGTTTCATAATTCTCACATCACTTGACAGTCATTGTTTGGTTGCCTAGTGATGCAAGACTGCTTCAAACATTAGCCTTCATCTCTGGTGTTCAGTGGAACACCACAGCCACCACCACCCCTCCCCCACCCCAGACCCATTTCCTCTTGCTTGTATATCTTAGAAATGGTTACTTGCCAGTCATGGTCCTTGGTCCATTCCTCATAGAGCCATCACACACCTACCCCACCCATCTATACTGCTTCTCAAAGTGTTGCAGGGGGTTGGTCACACTTTGTCATGTTGACAGCTGTTCTGGGGGCTAGGAAGCATCTGTGCATAGCACAACACTTCATTTGTACAGTATGCTGGCCCCAGCCCCTTTCCCTGTGCTGGTTCAGTACCCATTGTGATGATGCTGAGATAGTCTTGTGACCCCCTTGACATAAGGTGCAAAAAGGTACAATTAGAACAGTGGCAAAAAGTGATCATTTTGACTACTTTGAGCCACTACATTGGAACTGTGCATGGAGCCTTAGATCTCTGACTCTATTGAGTAAGTACAGTGCTCTTACAGGCTTTATTATGTCTCACAAATTATTTGTGGATGATGTGGTCTGGCTTTCTGTTTCTCAAGAAACAAGCTATTTTCCTCTGCAACATTCCTATGTCCCCCTTTTCCCAAACCAGTGGAGAAGAGAACAATGGTCTTGTGTATTGCATTGCTGTGATAGGAGGAGAAGCAAAAGCATGATTTTAATAAGGTGTAGGTAGAAGCATTTCCATGGATGCAGTTTGGCCCTGATATGTATGGGTGAGTCAGTGCTGGATTGGAGTTCATTGAGTGCACCAAAAATCAACATTTTGATACCACCAAAGCAAGTATGAAAGGATTCAGTTTCACTTCAGTATTTCAACACTTTGATGTCATAGCAGCATTTTATTTCAGGGATCACTCACTGAGCTTGTGCATACCACATGGAATACATAAACCCATCCGCAACACTGGAGACTGAGAACTCCTCATGCTGTGTATGCCTTGGTGCTATGTCCTACTCTCTCTCTCTCTCTCTCTCTCAGTAGAAAAGCATGTTGGTCCTGAGAGCTTGTTATTGTCAAAATATCGATGTTTGATCAGAAAAAGTCTAAAAATGTATCTGAGTATCATATATTATCATTCTAGTTAGCTAGTTATCAGTTAACTGTAGTTTTAGGTGGGCAGGAGAGCATCCTCTTCCCTTCCCCACTCCCCCCAAAATCCTGGGTGCTGTCTTTTACCTGCTCCTTGGCTACACCTGGAAGCTTTCTGGTGCTTCCCTCTTGCTCCCCCCAACTTGCTGCCCCTTACCTCTTTCCTCGAAGCAGCTCCATGGTTCCTTTAATTCTTGCTACACTTGATGGCTGGTGACATGGATCTAAATCCTGGTCCTGCCCCCATCTTGCCAATGTAGAATCCCAAAGGTCTCTGAGCAGCCTGCCTTAACATCTGTAGCATCCTCCTGAAGCTGGATCTGCACCAGCCCCTCATGGGCAACCTCAAGCCAGATGTTCCCATCATCTCAGAGTCAAGGCTCTCTAACAAGGTCCAAGACTCTGCAGTGTCCATACCTGGTTACTTCATAGCCAGGGAGGATCACCCCAAGAGAGGTGGAGGTGTTGCAGTCTACCTCTCCTCTGGCATATCATTTGTGCCTGTGCTTTCAATCTCCTCTCCATCTGTCTATGACCTGTTGCTCCTCAAATTCTTGCTATCCTGTATAGTCCCAGTTTTCCTAACAGGAGTGCACTGCTGCCCTGGAACATTTCCTACTTTAGTCGCTGAACTCCTCTCTTCCATCTGATCCAACTCTTCATCTGGTGAGTTGCTGATACCAGGGCATTTCAGAATGTTAAATCTCTTAAACTATCTGAACTAATTTTGGACCCCAACCAGCTCAATGATAAATCCTCTCACCTCCATTGTTTTGTGGATGCAAGTATTCTCCCAGATGCCCTCAGTGACCACCATATGGTCTACTGCATGTGGAGGATCCACCACCCCAAAACCCTTCCTGAATCATCATCCTGTGGTCCTTCAAGTCACTGGATTTGTCCTCTCTCCTTGATGGTTTGCTGGCCACTGACTGGTCCCACATCCCTACATCCACAGATATCAGCTTTTCCCCTAACTCCTTGCATAACAAATTTATGGCCGTCTGGAACTACCATTTATTTATTTTATTTATTGACATCTTGGATACACCTGTGAGTGGATGCTCATTGAGAGGTTCCATGTCATGTACATAAACAACAATGCAAGGAATTCAGGACAATATACAGATAAAACATTGAGAGTACAATAAACAGATAATGACAATATTAACATAAGGGTATGTAAATCCAAGCCAAACCAGTAACAGCGACGATGTGCAAAGTAAGCCTGCATCAGAAGGAGAAGTAGGGGGAAAAGGGGTTGGAAAGGTGGGGTAGACAGGACAGCTTGGACAGAGTGGGGTAGGCTGGGATAAAGGGGTTGGAGATGGGGCTAAGTGCCATGGTTTGCCTATCCTGGGCATAGGGGCTGGGAAGTGCTCGGGTCAGTCAGTCAGTGGGTGCATTAGATGACTCGGCGGTGGCACCTGTAGGCACTCATATGAATAAGGTGTTGGCGCAGTTTAAGTTTGAAGGGTCCAAGCATAGCAGTGCCAGACATATACGGTGGTAGTGTGCTTGTCCAGAGCGGTGCCCAGTATGCAAAGGCACATAGTGCCATGGATGTGTGGCATCTGGGTATATAGAACATTTGTGTGGAGGAGCTCCTGGTTGGCCTGGTATTTAGTGCAAGGAACAGCAAGTTCTGTACTCCAGGAGGAAGCTGGTTTAGAGCAACCTTTTTGGCAAGAATGCAGGCTTGATATCTTATTCTGTCGTTCAGCTGGAGCCTGCCGGTGCGGGTACAGAGTTTGCAGATATGGGTTAGTTTAGGTGCATTAGTGAGCAGGCAGCAGGCTTTATTTAGTGCAACAGTGATGCACTGGAGTGCCGAGTCGGTTGCAGATCCATATATTACCAGTCCATAATCTATAAGGGATACAATCGAGCTGTTAATTGCCAGGTTCAGTGCTTCGTGGGTGAGACAATGTCTGTGTCAGTAGAGGATGCCGATTCTAGTGTTGATGGCTTTGGTAGTGTTGTTGATATGCTGTGTGAAGGACAAGGTGGAGTCGATAGTTACTGGAAGGTATTTGAAGTGTGGGATAAGTTCCAGGGTGCTACCACTGTCATTGCGTATGGCCAAGGGGTAGCTTTTATATTTGTTGTGGGTTGATGCATAGAACATATTTATTTTTTTTCATAATTCAAACCAGTTTTTGTTCTTTAAACCATTTTTTGGCTGTTGCAAAACCACATTGGAAGTCTTTTTCAAGGAGTTCCAGGTGCTGGTTGCTGGCGAAGATTGCCGTGTCATCTGCGTATAAGAGCATGCGGCATTGGCAAGCTACCAGGAGGTTGTTTAGGAAGACACTGAATAGCAGCGGCCCCAGTATAGACCCTTGCGGTACTCCAAATCTGATAGGTGGGCTGTCAGATAGGACTTCCCTAATCCTGACTTGCTGGGAGCCGAGGTTCTGGTAGCTGCTAAACCAGTCCATGGTTTCTGTTGTGAGTCCAATTTCAGAGAGCTGCTGTAGGAGGAGGGCGTGATGATCCATATCAAATGCCTTTAATAGGTCAATGAAGGATGCCCCTACTAGATGGCCATGGTCCAGGGCACTATTGATGAACCCGGTGATTTCTAGAAGGGCCATGATGGTACTGTGGCCACCACAGAATCCATGTTGTTCTGGGCAGAGAAGCTTGTGTTGGTTAAGATACTCCACCATCTGGTCAGTCACTGTCTGCTCCAGAGCCTTGGAGAGCGGCAGGAATATGGATATTAGCCTGTAATTGTTGTGTGCTGTTCGGTCCCCACTTTTATGGACAAGGGTTACTGTGGTGGATTTCCATCTTAGCAGGAACTAGGAGTGGCAGAGGGAAAGGGAGAGGTTAATTATTTTTGTTAGCAGTCCAATTATTTCGTAAGGTGCCAGATGTATGAATTTAAGGTCCAGTGTGCCCCCACTATGCCTTGACTTTCCTAGGGCCTTCACTACATACTTGTGCACTCCCTAAGAACAACCAGGGTCCAAGGTTCTCACCATCCCTGGATCTCAGCTGAGCTACTGACCTGCCTTCAAGATCATGATCTGGCCTGGTGGTCCTAAAGGACCACCGGTTTCCCTGCTGCCCTGTTAAATTATTGAACTCTTCGCAATGCTTGCACTAAAGCCGCCAAACTCGCAAAACCCAATTATTTCACATTCACTCTTGAACAACCTTAACCACCACTTGAAGTTCTGGAACATTATCTGCTCCCTTTTCTTCACCAAACCCATCCCTTCCTGCCAGTCCTCAAGGTTGGCAACTCCCACATCACTGACCCTGCTACCATTGCTGCTTCTTTCATCTCCTTCCTCAACATCTGCTTTCTATCTTTTCTCTTCTCTGTCCTCCTCCTCCCCCACCTCTCCCCTCTTCCCTTGCACTCCTCATTCTCTTCTACCACTCCCACAATGTCACTAAAGCCCTTCTAGCCCTTTTAGCTCTTAACACCCACAAGGGTATGAGCCAGATGGCCTTGATGCCAAGCTTCTGTACCCCTCTTCCTTTGCCCTAGCCCTCCCTATCTCCCCCATAATTAACCTCTCCTTCTCCTCTGCCTGTCTCCAATGCCTGGAAGCAAGATACTGTCATCCCCCTCATGAGAAGGGGTGATCCCTCCACTCCTCAAAGTGTTCAGCCTATTTCCCTCTTCCCTGCTCAGACCAAGCTTCAGAAACACCTTGTCCTCGTACAACTCACCCCTTTCCTTAACTCTTCCTTCTTTTTTATTCCCTTCAGTATGGTTTCAAGAAGTCCCACTCCACATCTACCTCCCTCCTTTGACTCATGGGCTTGATCCTGACCAGTGTGGAGTGGGGCCAAATGACTTCTACCATCTTTCTTGACAAAGCCAAAGCCTTTGACTCTGCATCACACTCCTTTCTCCTGGACAAGCTAATAGCAGCTGGGCTCTCTGCCTCCTCATCAGTTAGTTCTGCTCCTACCTAGAGGATAGATCACAAGCTGTCTGCATTGGAGACACCCTTTCCCCTACACTTCCTATCTGTGCAGGTGTCTTCCAAGGATCTGTCCTGGGCCCCATCCTCTTCTCCATATTCCTAAGTGACTGTCTCTCACCCTGTTCCTCTGTGTCCATCTACATGTATGTGGACACCATTGTGCTGTTTGCTTCTGGCTCCTCTGCTGCTGACCATATCTCAAAGGATTTTGATAGTGTTCAGTGCTTGTTCCATTCAAATCTGCCCCTCAGTGGCATGAAAACTGTCTCCATGACCTTTTGCTCCTGGCAGAGGCTTGCCAGAGTCACTCCCATCCACCCCTTTGAAACCCTGATGATACTGTGCTTGCCAATATCCCATCCTTTAAGTACCTTGGGATCTGGCTGGACCAGCACCTCGACTCACATTGCTGCAATCTACTGCAAGCTTCACCCCAATCTGTGTGTGCTGTGTATAAACAAGGCCAGTATCCCTCTCATTGCCTGCAGGAATCAAGTCACAGGGATGATCCTTCCCGTCTTCAACCACAGAAACATTTTCTACAGTGCTGCTCCTAAGTCAACCCTTGCCAGACTGGATCCCTTCATAGACTCCTTCTATCACCTTGCCTTGTACTGCCCCATTGTACTCTCCACTGCTCTAGCGATCCCACCTTCTTCCTCTCTTCTCTTGATGCCAGATACCTCAACAATGTGCTATATTCACCTCTAAATTCTGGTTTGGCTCTCACCCCCCCTACATCTCTATCCTCCTTTCATCCACCTCCTTCCTCCTGCCCCCTCTGGAACACTGCTTCTCATTCCTCTCTCCCACCCACCAGGAAAACTTCCTTGGGCTAAGCTGCCTTCTCGTGTCATTTTCCTAAACTCTTGTCCTTCCTCTCGCTGTCTATCCACTCAGTCTCTTCCTTCTCCTCCTTCTGCAACTGTTCCTGATCCCTTACCCTGTGCTTCCTCCTCCTGTGTTACTGATGTGTCCCCTGCCCACCCCCAACCCCAGCTGTGAGCAACTTCTACTCCTGTCTCTAAGGCTAACTGTGCCTTATCAAGTATTCCTTCTGGTTACCGTATACTGTGGGTTGTGCTGTGCCCCTGAGCCTACATCATGCACTAACTTTGTTACCTCGCACCGTAGCAGTTTGGGTGGTACTAATCCTGCCACTATCTGGCATTGCTCCCTGCAATTATCTGCATTACGGCTGAACTTAATTTTGTAGCCCAGAATACTCAGCATGTAAATTTTTTTTTTTTTTGTAAATAAATGTTTTATTGAAAAAAACAATAAGTACAGTGCTCATGCAACACAGCAAACATGTGAGACCACAGAGTATAACCAGGCACGTGACAGCAATAGAAACAGAGCAATGATTAACAATCCCTTATATGTATATACAGAAAGATAAAAAATATACAGAGTGTGGGTACTGGCAATCCCCGCCCCACACACACCACTTACCGTTAGGACAATAACCCAATAAAGAAAGAACTTCTTACTGTTTAAAAGATCTCTCAATCAAATCCCATTACACACTCCACAATGTGATAACCATTTGCCCTATGAGTCATTAAAGTTTGATAAGGCTAAACGCTTTTGAAATACCACCCAGTGGAAGGCAGCTGCCCTAAGTAAAGTTTGTTTCCATCTCTGAAAAGATGGAAGAGTCTGAGATCTCCAATTTAAAAGCAACAACCTTTTTGCTTCTAATGCCGCAACATAAAGAAAGCTCTTATATGGCACAGAAAAGGTATCCAAAAGACCCAGGTCACCCAAAAGCCAAAACCGTGGAGACTTTGTAATGGGAATTTGCAACACATCTTCCAAGCAATCATGTATATTATCCCACCAAGACCGAAGTAAATCACACCCCCACAGAATATGGAAAATAGACTCTGGTACAGATTGGCATCACCAACAGGAGTCAGAACTTATCAAGCCTAAACTGACAAGCTGCATCGGATTGCGATGCCATCTAGACAAAATTTTCTTTTGTATTAATTGAAGTTTAGGGTCGCGAAATGCTGCATGTGCCACTGACCAGCATCTATCTCAACTTTCCTTATCTATTACCAATTGCTTATCTGCATCCATCTTAATCTATGAGGGTCTCAGTTAGGTAAGAACATTTTCTCTATCTCCTTATAAAAGTAGCTGGTGTGGCCTCTTGCAAACTTTAACCACTTCCCCAATCGGACTGTAAATTCCGTCTTCAAAACTCAAAAATTCCTCAAATATTTTCCAGAAAGGGCATGCCTCAGTTGCAAATAGCATCAAAAGTCGCTAGATGACAAATCATGTGTCACTTGCAAATGCGTCTCTGCATGTAAATTGTGACTGTGCACTGTTATTTATTTTACTCTGTTGTATTGTATGCATTCTGACTGTACTTACTCGTATCACTATTGCACCTTACATTATGTATGTTCACTTATACATCATGTGCCGTATACTCCTTTTCCCCATCCACTCAGGGCACATATGGAACTGAACTATTGCTAGCCTGACTGTATGTCCTGGTGACATTTTTGAAATGAGTTAAAAAAAATAAATAACCTCACGTGCTGCTGCAGAGGAAAGGGCAGTGTTTGCTTGCTCCATCTGAAGTCCTGCAGCAGGGTAGTGACTTCAGCAGACATTGAAACGGGTGGGGGAGTGGGGGGTTAATGATTTTGTTTCACAAATCATTTTTATTTTGCTGACTCCTGCTGGTGCTGGGCACAGAAATCTATCTCTATATTTTATGTTCCAGTGAGAGAAAGTGAAGAAGGCTGCTGTGTGAGACACTAAGGACTGCATTTTCCAAAACTCTTGCTGCATGGAATTTTTGCCACAGTTGAAGCACCCTTAATGTGTTCAAACATTTGCAAGTATTTCCAACCATCTGTGTGGATTTACAGCAATTTCTACACATTATACTTGAGAAAATTATGCATGCATCATTTTTTTTCCCACGCAGGTATAATTTTTCATGTGCAACTTGTAGCACTAGTGATGAAAATATTGGAACACCGTTTATGTAGTCTGGCTCTTATGTCACAAGCAGCACAAATGAACTTCAAAAGAGGAGCATGATTTCAAAAATCCAGACCTAGATATCCCAGAGTCTCTCTGTGGGGTGGTATGAGGGTGTCAGTGGTGTGTAGCTGGGCTGGGCTGCTGTCATTCATCTTCCTCAATTCCCATTCACTTCTTGAGTCATGTGGTAGTGTAGCAGGAGTTTATTAGTTTAAGTTGTCGATTATTACAGACATTACAAAATTCTACATAATATACAGAACATTAACCCCACATCCAGAAGTAGGATAAAAAGGACATAGACATAGCAAGAATGATTGAATTCTCCAACCTATTTCCAGAACTCTGCAATTGCTTTTATAAGGCCTAATCCCCTACCCTACCTACCCTCCCACCCCCTTTTCCATGTTCCATATGTTAGTTCTATTTCTACTTTCCAGTCACCTGATATACTCTCATAAAAGCAATTAGGCCCTATAATTTATATATTATGCCTGCTATACCCATTGTCTCCTTTTTCTTACAGGTTAAATGGTTTACTGTGCCTTGTATATATGTAAATTGTTGTATATTATCACTTTATGTCATTGTACTACTGTTTATGTTATTCTTGTCTATGTAAAAATACTTGTACTCTTATTTGTATGACCACTCAGGTCCATCTTGTAAATGAGCTACGCTCAATGATGTTCGCCTGACTAAATAAAGATTTTGATTGATTGATTGATTGATTGATATGAGTTACCACATTATTACATAATGCCTAAAAAGAGTGTTGATTTAAGATTAAGGTCCCTTCATAACTATTGTTTAATACAGGTGATTCACTTCAGTACCTCTGATCTGAAATCACAGCTAATTATTATTATTTTATTTTTTTTTTTAGTTTCTGTTGACCAGGTAAGTGCACTAGACAAATCCTGCCTATTTTCAGGCACGACCCGGGGGAGGGGGGGATACAGATGAATGCCAACTGACCTTGAACCAGATTAAGCTGTTGGTGGTATTTTTAATGAATGAGGGAAATTTGGCCAGGACACTGGGGAAATTCCCCTACTCTTTTTGATAAGTACCATGGGATCTTTAACATCCACCTGAACTACCATCAATCCAGGCAGAGGGGACCTCGGTTTAGCGTCTCATCCGAAAGACGATAGAGGCTATATATAACTTGAGGCAGAGTAAATTATTAATCATTCTTTAAAAATTTGGTCCTTTAGTTCTTTATTTATTAATTAATCCCAAAAGCAGAATTTATTAATGTGTTTTTACATTTATTTATACTTTAAGGACCACCCAAAATATCAGAGCAAAGCAATCACCTGCAGGCAATGTGAGTCAATGGCTCCAGGTCTGAATGAACCTGGCTGTGCTGTTATCCAAGTACAGAACATCTGGGGTCACCCAAAGAACATCCCACGGCATTAAGCTCCTTTACCCCACTCTACAGACAATCCTTGGACCTCACGCAGGGGAAAAGCTGGAGCATAGCTAAAGACCTCCTAATCAGGAACCAAAGAGCAGTGTTTAAAATTACTTTGTCCCAGACAGTCAATTATTTCACTGTCACTGGGCCTTCATTGGGTCCACCTGTGCCCCAGATTAAACAGGCCTATTTCAGGGAGGCACTAGTGGGTACCATGCCATTCATACTGCTCTGTGCCCTCATTGACCACCCTCAGGCTAATGTTCAATCCCGGGTGCACCCTGGAACGCACATAAAGAGCCCTTCAGACTGGCCACATTGTCTCCTGACATGACATTTTGTCTCCACTATTACTTTATATCCAATAATGGGCCAACATCACAACTCCTGCTCACTACTCCAATATATGCTCATAGAAATCCACATTTTGAAATGTAGAACAAGCATACAACATTATACTCCACAGGGCTTTCCAGAGTTTATTCCTTGAGCCTGCTGCATTTAGGGACTAATGTAAGCTCCTACCATACCACCCCACCACTGCAGTGCTACAGTGCTCGACCAGGAGCAGAAAAACTTATTGTTTTTACTTAAAAAAGGTGACATAATAAAGTTAAATGCTATTAATAAAATGTAAGGGACTGATATGACTTTAAAATAGCTGTAGTACTGACTTCTACCTACAAGATCACTTATACCATAGATTGATCAATAAAGTTCAGTAGCATTCCTTTAACATTCAATAGCATGCAAAAGGATTCATAATGTATATGTGACTGATAACACTTCCCATGGAAATAAGTCTTCTCTTTTACTTCACTGACAAGAAGTTCAGAATCAATTTACTAAAGAACTCTGCAAAAGCTTCCTATAAAATATAAAAATATCCAGTTCAGGAATGCAAATGGAGCTCAAAACATTCTTCATACTGGCTCTATTAGTGCAACTGGATCAGTGTACTCCACGCTACTCCATAGTAATAAGTGGGTTGCCTCTACAACTCGACCCCCAACTCTACTTGAAGTGGCAAATTAAAAGTTCTCTCTTTTTTTCTGTAAGTCTCATATCTGCAGTGTAATGTCAGATATCAGTTTCAGAACTTACGTAAACTGAAGCAATACCTCTGTTATAGCAACAGCCTTCATTTTCAATAACTTTCACAAATGGCAGGCCAGGTTATTAGGTTTACTAGGTAAGTAAGGACAAAGGGAGGCTTCAAAGCCCATCTTGATTGTCCCCCACATATGTGGGAAATTAGACTTTGTTGTAATTTTTAGAGAGCCAAGTGCCTATACCCTTTTTAAAAGATTCAAAGGTATTGCTATTGACTAGCTCCTGTGGGAGCTTGTTCCAAAGCCTTGGAGTTCTGACAGAGAAGAAATATAATCTCTTGTTGGTTTTTGCTCTGCTCACCATTAATTGCTGGTTGTGGAGTCTGGGTACTACTTTTCTTTGAGATTTGACAATGCCACATTTGTTCACTAGGGAAGGTGATTTGAGAATTTTGCATAGGAACAATAGATCACCTCTGGAATGCCTAAATTCTAGTGAGAGGAGGCCTGTTCTTTGAAGTCTCTCAGGGTATAATAATGATGCTAAATGGGGAATCATCTTTGTTGCCCTTCTTTGAATTCGTTCAACCACTTGGATGTCCTTAACCAGGTATGGATTCCATACTGGCAACCCATAGTCTGTATATGGTCTGATGTGCATTTTAAACAGGGGGATAATGCATTCCTCTGTCTTTGATACAAACATGCGGTTGATGTGTCTTAGGAGTGAGTTTGCAGTTTTAGCTATGTGGTTACAGTGATGCAGAAGATAATCTATCATTTATCATAATACCCAGGTCTGTTTCACATAAGGAAGATATGATTATAATATTGTTGAGTTTATAAGTTTGTTTGGAATTGTTACAGTATAACCTAAGTGGAGGACAGAACATTTGTCTGTGTTAAATGTCATCTCATTTTTCTGGGCCCAGTGCTCTAATACTAAGAGGTCATTTACCAATGTGATCCTATTATTGTCAGAATCCACCCTACCACCTAGTTTGGTGTCATCTACAAATTTTCCTAGAGCTAATCTGCATGTCTGAGATAAAGATGTTAAACAGTACAGGGCCCAAGACTGATCCCTGCGGCACACCATTAGTCACATCCACGTCACTGGAATGAGCACCATGGATCTTAACATGATGAGTTCTGTTGGTTAGCCAGCAATCAATCCATTTAATTATATTGCAAGAAAAACCTAAGTGCAGCAGCTTAGCTAAGAGAATGCTATAAGCAACCTTATCAAAATCTAGGAGGAAGACATCCATAGGAAGTTTGTTGTCTAGCTCTTGGTTGATAACATTATAGAAGGCTATTAAGTTGATGGTGCAAGAATGTCCTTGCTTGAACCCATGCTGAGAGTGGTCAATGATGCCTAGTGCTTGCATTTCATCGTCCAATAAGCCCTTGATAATTTTTTCCATTACTTTACTTTCCCCAATTATTTAACCAAGTGAGACACACTAAGCAGAAAGCTTGTTTACAGGTGCAACCTAGGAGCACGAGGAAGTTAAGTGACTTGCTCAGGGTCACACAGTATGCAAGTGGGGGCTATGGGATTCAAACCCAGGTCTCCAGATTTGCAGCTCAGATCCTTAAACCACTGCGCCATACTGCCTCCAACATGGAATGGAGGTGAGGCTAATGGCTAGCTAACAGGGCAATGATGAACCACGTGGGAGAGGTTTTAGATACAATACCCATGTGATTATCTCTTTCTTCTAAGAAAAGGGTTTTTCTCAAACTTTTCATCATTGCCCTGTTAGCTAGCTCAGCATGTTTTTGACCATAAAAGTGAAACAAATAACATCAGCTTTACCAACAGGAGGTCTAATATATGTAAAAAATAAAATACACTCATAAAAT
Source organism: Neoceratodus forsteri (assembly GCA_016271365.2). Classification (NCBI taxonomy): domain Eukaryota; kingdom Metazoa; phylum Chordata; order Ceratodontiformes; family Ceratodontidae; genus Neoceratodus; species Neoceratodus forsteri. The sequence goes on along the minus strand of CM057456.1, from coordinate 1,325,343,631 downwards.
TGATACTAATAAAATTGTTTAAAATGTTTACTAAAATGCTTTTTAATCTCTTTTTTCTAGATTTTAGCCAGCAACATTGTAATCAATGGAGCACACTGGGACATCTTGTCTTATAACTTCATCTGATTCTGCTGCCTGGGCAGTATTGCCGTTTAAGGGAACAGGTTTTTAATTGTATATATGATACATGAATGCCATTAATTTAATTGAACATATGATAATGAATGCTATACTGCCCTTTAACCACTGTGTGGCACTATTGTTATACACTAACACTTTAATTGATATAAATGCTGTTTGAAATTGCACTTTGTTGACGCTGTTTTATGATGTCATCATCTCTATGGTATAAAAGGCTTCAGTCTTTTCATTGTAACAGACCCTTTGATGAAGGAACTTGGTTCTGAAACATGTCAGGGCCTTGCACATGGCACCTGTAATAAAATGAAGCACCTTACTGATTTTGTGGTGAGCAGTCCCTTTATTCTGTTGGCAGAGTGTGGGATTTTCCTGTTTTGTATTCATGCCTTTTTATCCCTGCATCTGCCTCCATGTGCAACTTCTATTTTGGATTGTCATACAAGTTCTGCTACTGGTGGTGATGGAGAATAAGGTGGTCATAGTGGCACTGGGCGCCAGAACCATGGGGCTATGAGAACTAGGGCTGGATGCATGCAGATCATATGGCTAAAGAAACCAATGTTCAGTAGTTCAAACAAATCTTCCAGTTTCACACCGACTCCAAGTAGCCCTTTCAGCCAGTCATCCAGAGCATCTGGTGATGAAACCACATTGAGCAACCCAGAAGCACACCACTTTTTTCCACTTACTGCTGTGCTTCTAGTGCCAGTTCCTATTCAAGTTTCCCTACCCGACATAGAAATGATGCATCCAGACATTTAAAGGCAAGTCCTCCTGCTGTTTATTTCATACAAAGATGAGAACAGCTGCCACAGTCTCCTCTGAATGGGTGTGATGTTTACCTATGCTGAATCGACAACACCATTGTTGAAGTTCAGCATAGCGAGATCCGCAATGTCAACAGGCAAAATTTCAGCTGTCAGACATTGGTGTGTTTTCTATTGGGGGACTGCTTCCCCTGAACCCCCCATGCAAGGGGCTGCACCCCCCCCATGCACCCCTTCTATAGATAACTAAGTCAGAGTCAGAGTTGTCTTGAAGGGGTGGTGACAGTCAGTGAAAGGGGGCAAAATTCCACCCTCAGGTCCCTCACAGTGACAATCTCGAAACCTGTCGCGATTGTTACTGTAAGAGATTTCGCTGTTGGGGTTTTGCCATGTGGTTGGCACACCATTGACAATTACCAGTCCACCTCTAAACAGTACATGATGCCCCTTCTCCAAAATCAGAAGCTGTACCACACAGCCCAGTGCTGCTGCTCAGTCATCTAGTATGTGTGAGGATGCTGACACTGAGTTTTGCTCTGACTTGTATCAGTCCCATAGTACTGTAGTACAGTACTACCTGTTTCTGCTGTGCTGGTCCATCTTCAGCCATGTCATTCTACAGTGCCACCTCACCGCAAAAAAAAAATCATCTGAAGTACCCACATAGCCCAACCTGGCTACTGTTGCTTAAAAAAAAAGAGCCACTGCACTAGGAAGTATTGTACAACAGACACAAAGAATCTAGTGAAAGCATGTTGCTCTCAGTGTGTTTGATAGAGCAGTCTGGCCCAATCCACTCTAACTTTAGGAACTAGTGTTTTGTTAGTGCATTTAAAATGTGAACATGGTATCTTCCTAACAGCTGCATCAATTTATAATTCCCACTCAGGTTAGTCAGGCCAGCAGCAGGGACAGTGGGGTTCATGTACAGGAAGTGGTGGGATGAAATGGTTAATTCAAGTAATCCAGCTACCTTGCAGCAACCTGAGCCAAGTGATGCATCTGCAGGTACCAAAGCTGCTTTACAAGTAGCTCAACCACCTCCAACCCCTGCATGAGTGATGTTTAGGTAGCAGCCTCACAGAGGCAAAGCAATAGAGGTGCCTTACTTAAAGAATCCCTGATGCTGTTGGAACAACTTTGAAAAAAAAATAATTTAATTCAGCTTATATCTCATATTGTTTCAGTAATTTTCACTCTTATTTCTTTATAACTAAGGACATTTCCATGAAAACAGGATCTCTGCATTATATGTTGTGGCTGCTCATCTACACCTGACATCACAGTTCTGTTTATGACATCACAACCTGTTGCTGTGGTGATATAATTATGATATCATAGAAATGTTGTATGATGTCAAGTGTAGACAAGCAGCCAGAAGATATAAATTCTAGGGGCAGTGAGCCTGTTTTCATGCCCCTGCCTATGGCAATAAAGGAAAAGGGGAAAGAATAAAAAAAAAAACATACATGAACTATGAATGGAATTGATTCCACATCCACATCCACATCTTAGGTGGCAGTATAGCCCAGTGGGTTAAGGCTCTGAGCTGCAGATCTGGAGACCTGGGTTTGAATCCCACCGCCACTTAGGTGCATACTGTGTGATCCTGAGCAAGTCATTTAACTTCCTTGTGCTCCCAGGTCACATCTGGAAACAAGCTTTGGCTTAGTGTGCTACTTCTGGTTAAACAATATTCCCTTACGTTATCAAAGTGGTGTCAGGGGCTCTTTAATGTGGTAGTATTGGAGGGGAACTATAGTGGGGAAAATAGTTTATGGTTCATCTGATCACTGCCAAACATCTTAGTTCATTCAGTCGGGTGGTGCTGATGTGAGGGTCAGCTTGTAGGTGTGACTGCGTGGTCTCACTCTTGCTCATTGTTTAGTATCAAGTCCTCCTTGCACGTTGTGCTCCTGTTCCTTTCCCCTTGCAAGTCATGCATAATGTGGACATTTAAAAATCTTTAATGACTTGTAGAAAGTTATCATAGTTTGCTTTTGTTGGCTTCTGGCTGCTGCATTATTATGGTTATCTGTCAGGTCATGTATAAAATCTGATAAAATGTTTTAGGTCCCCCAGCTTCTCAATGGTGTGAGGTGAGGATCTATGGTTTGTGTTGTCAGTGAGGTTAGGACTCAGGAGTCAAAACTACTCAGATGTGTCTGGGTGGACATAGATACAATAATAAAACAAATAAAAATGAAAAGAAAAGAGAAAATACAAAAGTGGCTGGTTCTTCTACTGTAAGCAGGCTTCCCAGCTAGTCCAGTGCAACTGGTGATACACCACCCTAAGCATTCTAGAAGCACACTGGTTTCCACCTGTTTCATTGAATGCTGTCAGTTCAAATTCTACTCTTCCTACTACAATGAATGCAGATGCTTCCATTGTACCCAGCTCCTGGAATTTTAAATTACTTAACCTGTAATTTCTAGATGTAAAAATGTGAAGAGCTATAGTAATTGGTATTGCCACATGGATTGCCACCATGAACTGGCTACGAAGGTTGTACATGTTTGGAACTGTCTTGTCACTGCTGGTTGCTCTCATTGGACTGATGGACTAACTGAGCAGCTTAGTTCTGGCCCTGAGTCTGAAGTGCAGGTGACCCCAATCTGTACTGGGCGGAAACAGAGAGGGGCTGTGATCTAAGCAAGGTGGAACTGTTACGAGACTTAATGACATTCAGCACAAACAAGCAAATTTGATTGTATGTATGAACCAAATAGTCCAAAAACATTTCTCAAAACTCAGCTTCAGAATTTCTGTGTTTATTTTATTTCCAGTGAGGAAGGCAGGCTTTAATGTTTTAATCTGAACATCATTTTTTTTATTTATTTATTTATGAATTTATTTTTATTTATTTTGGAGCTTGTGTTACTAAGTTGCAGGGCTTTGCATCAAGGATGTACTGTAGTATGAAGAGGGTCTGCCCCAACAGCCAGGGTAATAGACACTAAATTTAGAAGAGCAAACTCAGACATCACACCCTTGGCAGTCCACTCCACCCTAGTGGTGGTCTACAGAACATGGGACAAGTTTAATCTAAACCCCTACCTATGGCCGTTCAGATGGCTTGCATGGGATCCATCAATCCAGTCATCCACAACAGACCAGACCTTCAGGAGATAGGCCCGCCAGAACTCTGTACACCTAATGCAAGCTGTATATTAAGGGAGATGGGGGTAATAGATTTGATACCCCTTTAAACAGGCTTTTGACTTAAACAACACAGACCACTTTAGGTACTACCAAATAAAGGCACAGCTAAAGTCCCATAGTAGGATCCCCCTGGAACCACCCCAGTTAAGTATTTTTGGGCAACCGTGGAAGCCATACTTGGGTGGGAAGACATGCAGGGCCTGCAGGTAGACTATGTAGTTAACATTAAACAAAAATGGGAGAGAAAGAGTGGGATTGTGTGCATGGACAAAGAGTTGTCCATAGCTTTTCAAACTGCTTTTAAAGCAAGCTTACCACTATGGCAAGTGTTTGCTTGGAACACAAGGACCCGTTGCTTTTGCACACCAGTGGTTCAGGGCAAATGGGCTCAGAATTCCTTGCAGGTTGTTGAAAGCAGTGCTCAGAAACTAAAGCTCATCACACGCATATATTCTGGTCATGCCCAAAACTGACCAGATTCTGGGAAAAGGCCACAGCCACCCTCACAGAGCTGCTTCTACTAGACACACCACTTACAATGCACCAAGATATTCTGGGCCTCCCCTTGGCTGGGGTGAGAGGTAAAGCAGCCCTCTATGTATGGCAAATGCTGCTGGTGACTATGCACAAAGCCATAACAAGACATTGGCTACAACCATAGCATCCTACACATAGCCAAAGGTTGGACATCATAGAGAAGATTTACCTTATGGAGGAGCTCACTTACCAGGTAAATCACCTGGTGACCAGCTTTATATGCAGGTGGTCCCAGTGAACATTATTTCTTGATGGACAGGACCCCATTCCAGCTCGATACATACACTCTGCAGACTGACCTTGGAAGACCCTCCCTGCAGTGCTTGGATCTACATGCCCAGGCTCCCTTAAGCGGGGATCTGCCATACCCTTTGCCCACAATACCGGAAATGCCCCATGGTACTGTATACAGACTGACTTCTGTACAATTTCTTTGCAAGTGATTTGTAAAATGTTACGGTGAGATGCTATATAAACTAAAATGTATAAGAACCTTCAGATATCTCATTGTTTTGAACTGCATAAAGCACTAAAGTTGTTCAACATACTTGGATTAAAAAAATAGATGTCATATGACTGTGCTTTTACAAAGAGAGACAAGGTGGATATGCCTTGTCCATGCTTTAAACCTTATGGTCTCAATATCATAACTGATTTGGTACCTTGTTGTAGTTTTTGAATTATGTATTTAGTCTGTATTAATTGAGCTGGTGTATTTCTTCTGTTTCATTTTATTTTAGCATTTATCTTCAAAGGTTACACCAGCTCTCCTATCCTTTGTTTTTTCTTTATTTTATTTTTTTTCAGTCCTGCAGCCTATAGTTTAATGGACTGGTTTAAGATATATACATACACTGCTGCTGTATAATATAGAAGGGATACACAACAGGGACTTGTGCAATTCACGATTTATTTTACTCAGTCTGTTTGAACTTGGGTAACCTCACGCATGATGTAAGCCACAAGTAATGTGCCAAAGGTCAAACAGCATGAGTGTAAATAAATCATGTATTCTGTTGTGTACAATATTTCATTTATGCAACTGGCAGGGACCTTGTGGTTATGTTTTCTTTATTAAATAGGATTTTTATTGTTTCCAGTTTAAAAGTTTTGTGGGGTTTCTTTGTGAAGTAGTGCTCCTCCACCTGTGAGGAATGCCATTGATGTTTCTGGCTGTTGTCATAGACTCTGCATGATGACACTAGCAGTGATGGAACAACACTTTGTGTGGATTGGTTGAAGAGCAGCCTGCTTGGAGAAGTTAAAAATGAAAAATAATGGTGGTTTGTGTGGTGAAATAAGGCCAAACCTTATTGTTTTGGTCATGTTTAATATAATTTTATGTATATAATGCATCAGAGAAGCCTATCATGGCCAGTGTGTAAGTGCAAGGGATCATGGGTACCTGGGCCCTGTAGACTGATGTGATTTTATTCTTAGTCCATAACAAAACTGTTGTTGCTAACAGAGGCTAGAGTTAATTAGATTATTTCAAAGGAGACAAAAGAAATAAAGCACAGCTGGCATGCAGGCAGGTCCATTGGTGTCTGAATGGACCACAGCATCCCCAGGAGACAAAATGTCTGGCTTCCTATTATATCTGCAAGTCTACAGGGACTTAAGCTTGTTACCAATTGAATGGGCTACCATTTAAGAAATGACTGTATTGAGTGCAGTTTAACTACAGCTATCTCCCAGCAGAGAGGCTGGAATGTTCCCCCAGGATTCTGGTTTTAACTGGTTGACCTCCAAGTCTTTTTATTTTTATATTCAGAACCTCATATCTGTGATATTGTAATAAAATACTAAACTCTGATTGGTTGGGTAACCATAGAAACAGAATGCTAGCCAGTAACAGGGCCAGCCACTATCCACTGGACCTGCCCTTTTGAAACCCCTATAAAACAAGGATGCAGAGGGATAACCAGGCCTTTTTGCCATTTTGCCTTTTGCTTGAAGCCTTGTGTCAGTTTTATCTTGTTGCATTTAGGGCCCTCTCTACTTGCTTTGGAGAGCAGAGACATTTTCTTCAAGAAGTATTCTGCACTACCAAGAACCAAGATTTTCAACTGCCTTTGTAAAGACTTTGCACATCAAAATTCAGACAAAAAAGACTCAAGGTAGAATGTTAATATCAGAGTTTTAAAGCCTAGGTTTTTATGTATATTTTCCATTTTATTTTCGATATCCTGTTTTGTCTTTATGTTACTTACTGCTTTTATTAATTTAATTAGTAAAACCTTTGGCACATTTTAAAATAATTCTGCCTACGTCATTTGTGTGTGTGCTGCCTTGGTAAAAGTTGTTCAAATGATACCACGCCTGTGTGACTGTTTTAAGGCTGAACACTACCAAAGTGAGGTATCACTAGGGGCTTTGTGATGAAAGGAGGGGAGGAAATACAAACAGTCTCAGGAGGAGTCTGTGGGGGTTTGAGCCAAGCTCTGCATTTCTGGGGAACACAAAATAGGGTGTATAGGGCCCTCTGAAGCTTATACACACCTGTGGCTTCCTGGTTTGTGGCACAGTGGCTGAAAGGGTTCTACCCCAGGAACACAGACTCAAAACTCTATGTGTACCCCCTAGCATAAAGAGAGGGTGCACTGGGATTCTCTGGTGCATGTCCAGTTGTGAAACAGTGAGCGTGCTGAAAGGACAGAGGAAGGGTATCCCTGATCCCCCCCCCATCACCGGAGGGATTTACTGTGACATAGAGAGAAATTCCACCCCACAGAAGAGGGCTGGTAACAGTTCCATTTAGTAAGTGAGCAAGTGAGTTGGCTGGGGCCAGGAAGACAGCGTGAGTTTCCGTTTGTAGCCAGCATTATTTATTTATTTTTAAGTGCCTCAGTTCTTGTCAGTGGGAATGGTACAGAAAAGCAGCTGCCAGTTCAGGTAGCAGAAGTGCTATGAGATCCTGCCAGCAGTTTGGACAGTTGGAAACTTCATGCAGGGCAAATAGGTATTTACAAATAGGTATGGTCACCTTACAGAAAAAAAAGGACATTAACAAAATAGAAAAGATCCAAAAAAGAGCAACAAAGGCTGTGAAAATACTCCAGAATGTAGCATGTGAGGAAAGGTTAAAACATCTTTATTTGTATACACTGCAATACAGAAGAGTAAAGGGGGACACACATATGTTGTATAGGGCCCTGCACATCAACACCTTATGGGAAGATTTTAGGTTACTATTAAAAAATAATGCACATGTTCCAAGAGGTCACCCTCTGAAACTTAGTATGGGGAGGTGGAACAGTCTTAAGGGGAAGCACTGGTTTAGCCAGAGGGTGGTGAACTTATGGAACAGGATGCCTGTAGAGGTGGTGGCAAGTGATACAATGGAAACTTTAAAAAAAGATTGGACAACTACTGTACAAACAAAACTTCAGTGATATAAGGGAAAAACTGGCAAGCACTATGGATGAAAGTCTACTAAAACCTGAAACTACCTATGTAACCTATGTAAAAAGGAAAAAAATAGGATATCTTTTATTTATAGGATTTAGGAGAGATGAGGTGGACAGGCAGCTAAGCTAGTGGACAAATAAGCGAATGACTGGGAGAGGAAAGAAAGACGTTCTATGCTGTTTGAACTGAGAAGAAAGGGACAATATTACGAGTTTTGTTTGTGTGGGTTTCAGCAGTCCTTAACGGGAACTTTTATTGTGTGACTGAGCAGAACGAGCTTAGTGATGAGGAGCTTTTCATCAGACAACTTTCACTGTTAAGAAGTGTCAGTCAGGGGGAGGGAGCATAGACACGTCATAATGACATATCTACTATGTACATAAATGCATCTTGATGTGTCTGCTATGTACATAAATCCTGATGATGTAGCTGTATACAATGGGCCAGATATACAAAGATACACCAATGGCTTGCACAAGTCCAGCGCAGTGCAAATCTGAAGTGCCATGGTGAAACAAGTGCCATATTCAGATGTTGCACATGCCGACATGCACCAGTGCAACACAGCTGAATATGGCACAGATGCACCATGGCACAACCAGATGTGCATCATGGTGCAACCAGACATGAGCCACAGCGCAACTAGACATGCGCCATGGCACATAAAGAGAAGCCCCAGGCACAGGTGGGAGCACAACAGCAGAGTAACAGAGGGGTGCACAGCAGAGGAATAGACCCAGGGACAGTGCTAGGGATGTACATGTGGCCACCACCTGCAGGGCACACACAGGCACCCAGACATCCCCACCCATGGAACACAACAGTGGCACAGAAAGCAGGCAACAGGTGGCGCCAATGGAGGGCCAGCAATGGAGTCCCCCCTGGCCGTATGCTGTGCCCTCACCCACCCAGACCCCAGCAAACCACACCCAGGACCATGCAGTCAAGCACACAAGTCACACATCCCTGACAGCCGCCCCATGGCTACCCCAAGGCACAGCCACCGGCCAAGGGGCAGGACACCACCACCGTGGGATACACCAAAGCACACAGTGGTGCACTTCAGAAGCACGACCCACATACTGACACATGCACACCACACAGACACACACCATACCACTGCAGCATGGCTCCCCATGCCAGCCGCAAAGCAGACAATGACACAGGCAGATAAGTCAAAACATCTGTATTGAACAAAACCGTATACAAGTGCAAGGGGTGGGAAAGGCTAGGAAAGTGAGGGAAGGGAACAGGGACTGTACAGTGGGAAGGGGACAGATGGCGGAGGGACAGCAGGGAAAGGCTGGGGATGAACTAAGGGTGGCCATGCCACGCCACTGCCTAGTGTCTCTGTCACCACCGGCCTTCCAGGATGAGCCAATGCACCTGCTGGACTGCCTCCATAGTCACGGATATAATTAAGATTATCTGCCATGGCAGCCTGCAGTACAGGGGTAGCCTCGACCTCCACCGGGTACCTAAGACAAAGGACAGGACAGGTGATCAGTGCAAGGTCCCAGGGTACCATGTCCACCCACTGTGCATAATGGGCAGTGGGAACACACACCCCTGGAGTGGCACCCCAGTCACCCACAGGGGGTGGGCCAATGCCTGCCAGCAACCCAGCACACCATGACAGTGCATAGAGGTGGACACCGCTGCCCAATGGCCACCCGACTGTGCAGTGACAGTCAGATGGCACAGAGCACCAGCAGTGCCACTGCAACACCAGTGGCAGCTAGTCACACACCCACCCCACCAACAGCTGGCACACATGTGTAATGGCTGCCTCACAGCTGTATGCACCATGCACAGTGTGCAACACACAGCTGCCATGGCACATGGCACAGGTGGCCATTGCCACACCCACTCCCTCACCGACCACCATGTAATGTGCACAGGAACAGTACCGTGCATACCTGCCGACTGCAGCCCCGCTGGCACCTGTGCCACTGCTGCACCACCACTGCAGGGTCCTGCTGCATCCTGTTGAGCTGGGCCAACTGCTCCTGCTGCTCAAGCCTGGCACTGGTCTTTAGGTCCTGGGAATGGAAAAAAGACAGGTGCACATCAGAGTACACCCACAGCATGTGCCCACCATCCCCACCCCTATGAACAGCATGTGCCCCTGCCTGACATGGCCCGCAAGGCTGTATCGCAATGCAAGCTGCGGCTGGCAATGCCACACCACAATGCGCATGACGACAGCGTACCCCACTGCAGGGCATGCCAAGCAGCCAAGCCAGCACCACAGTACAGCACTAGAGCACACATTCAGCATGGAAAGACTTACCTGGCCGTGGCACAGCCCCTATGTGCATGTGCACCTGCAGCTGTCTCAGGCACTTTGGGCCCCACCACATGAGGTCCTCATACTGGTGGCAGCATTGCTCCCCAGTTCCAGCCACCCTGATGTTCTGCACTAGGCTGGCAGCGATACCCTGCCAGACCTCCATCCGGGGCTCTTGCAGGGGCACCTGCCCAAACAGCCCTGGTGCATGTGGTTGCACACAGGCCGCCAAATTAACTAATTCAACATCGGACCAGTTACAGGCTCAGTGAACTCCCCGCTGTGCCGTCAGACCGGCAGAGATGTGTGGAGACAAAATGGTGGCCAGAGGAGCATGTGTGCACAATGTGCGCAGAATGCATGCCTCCGTGGAGCCAGACAAGGCCAGGTCCACCAATCACGCAATGCCGGAGATGCGCAATGATGCGTGGCCCACAGGCACATGGTGGTGATGTCCCAGGGTCAGGGAGGTCACACTAGGGGTCAGGGTCACCCAGTGCACTGTGCACCAGTGTGCAGTAGCAGCCATGGTGCACAGTGCATCATGGCCCCTGTTGTGCATTGGACACACTGTGCATGATAGGCAGTAGCACACCACCCGATGCATGTGCACTGCGGCACTTCGCACTGCACATGCCCTGATATTGCACCGCGACATGCTCCAGAGCAATTCTATTGCGCACACAGCAAGTACACGATAGTCAGCCACCATATGCAAGAAAGCTCACCAGCCAATGCGCGGGGCACTGGAACCATTAGCATGTCATTAGCGTTACGCCACTGCTCATTTGCGTGCATTGCACTATAAAAGTGACACGGAACTGCACAGGCCACAGACTGGTATTGCAACCATCTGAGGTAAGTTGCGCATGCTGCTGAGCACAACCAGCATAGCATGGTGCATGGAGCAGGCTGCTGCTAACACTGACACACATGTCCATGTCCACAGGTAGCACTATGTCAGAGCATGAAGAGAGTGAGGAGCATGGGCCTGCATGCAAGCACAGACCCAACTTTACCAAGGCAGAGGCAGATGCCCTGTTTGAGGTCTACCTCAACAGGGAGCCACTGCTGAGTGATGCCTCAGGCACACCACAGGCCAGGGCTGCAGCCTGGGTGGAGGTGTCGGTGAGTGTCAACCAGCAAAGCAGCCACCAGTGGTCTGTGCAAGAGTGCAGGAGGAAGGTGGGCACCAATAAGCGCTGCATCAAGGAGACGGTGGTGGCCATTTGAGCAGCCCAGATAGCCACTGGAGGGGGACCTGCTGACATGCTACAGCTCACGGCGCAGGAGGAGCTGGTGGCGGCTTCCATGCACCACAGCACTGTTGAGAGTGTGCCGGGTGGAGGTTTTCAGACAGGTGGAAGCCCATCACTGCATAGTACGTATGATGGGCACACACACAGTGGCCGGGGGGATGGGGAGTTGGGGGTATGGAGGGTTGGGGGCGGGGACATGCATCACTGACACATCTGTTTTCTCTTTCAACACCAGCATGCCTGCATGCAGCAGATGGGGTGCCAGCAGCACCTTGGAGGCAGGCTCAGCCATCCACCTCCACGGGCATCCGGGGGCCTGATCAGCTGCAGCACACCACCGCTGTCCAGCCGGATGTCCTGGGCATGGTGTCGGACAAAGCCCTGGCTGTGTTTCAGCAGGATGCCAGCCATGGCATCCTCTGCTTGGAGACACAGATCAGACCGGGGTCCAACACCGATGATGACCTGACCATGATCCTGGACAGCATGGGTGGTGTTGTAGGGGAGATGCCCATACCATGTACCAACACAGGCGGTGCACCCAGAGGCCAGTTGGCGGTGGGACAGCTGCCCACCACCACTGCAGTTACTGCTGTGTGCACCACCATGGCAGTGCCATGTGGTGGTGGTGCAGCTGCACAGGCGCTGGGCAGCATACAAGGGCTGGAGGAGCAGCAGCGGCAGGCAGCAGGGGACACAGGACACAGTTCAGCTGGACATGGGGTCCACTGCTGGGGTACCTGATAGGAACCTACCCCATGGGGACCCCACTGTGCAGCGTCCACTTGAGCAGGGGGCTGTGCAGCACGGTCGTACACCACTGGAGGGTCGGCACCCCACCCAGGTTCCCCTGGGTGCCAACCCATTGGCAGAGCACACTCATTTGCTATAGGCCTTCGTGGAGCAACAGGTGCTGCTGGTAGCTGTGGTGTGTGCACTGCATGTGGAGGTGTGCCAGGCAGCCGAGCAGCACAAGAGAGGCACTGCATAGCTCCTGGAGGCTATTCAGCACTTGTGGGAGGACGCAACCACATCCCAATATCACATTGCCAATGTGATCACAGATGGCCTTGCACTGCTGGCTTCCACAGGGCATAGCTGGCCACCTCAAACACCATGTAGTGCACTGTCCACCCCAAGATGCCGACGTCGAGTGACACCCTCCCTGTCAATGCCGGGCTCTGCTGTTAGTATCCCAGGCATGCCTGGGGTGGGCCTGTTTGGGTGCCTACACACCCCTTCGTGGACCCGATCGCGGTCCTGCAGTTCAACCCCTGGGGGACTGTTGCATACACCCCCTGTGGCCGATGTGCAGCCTGTGGCTGACGATGAGCCCTGGCACAGCTGCCGCCGTGGCCACAGTGGCCATGGTTCCACGGGGCGGACCTGATGTACATGCTGCCCTGGCTGCAGTCTGCTGCCACTGCCCTGTGCGTGCATGGGCAGGGTGTGTGTGCATACCACAGGGCGGGTGCACCTGTGTGTCGTGCCGCATGCTGCCTGTGTGCGTACCTGCCTGGCCACTGGCCCATGTGGCATGGGCGTGATGAGAGCAGATCTGCACTGATTGCACTTGTTCTCTGGTGCACTGCATCTGCTCTCCACCACATGCCAGTGCCTGGACACATGTGTGTGTGTGTGTGCATGTGTGTGTGTTGCTGTTCCCTGCTGCATGCAGTTGTGTGTGGCAGTGTTGCACTGTCACCCCCTTCCCTGCACCACGCCTCTGCGTGTGTATGTCCATTGCCATGCATGCCCCTGCCTGTGTGCTTTGCCTGTGTGTGTGGCCAGTGCGTGGGTGTGGTGCTACCTACCTGCATGCACCATAGTGCTCCCATGCGATGGTGTCTCTGTGCTAGCATGCCATCCTCTGCAGCCGGGGATCCCTCCACCTGGGGGGGGGCTGGCCACCACCCTCCAGCCCATTGTTCTCATTGTTCCCACTGCTGTCCCCCTCATCAGCCTCAACAGCTATACCATGGTTAATGGCCATGTTGTGCAGTATGCAGCAGGCCAGGAATAGGCCATAGGCTTTCGAGGAGCTGTACTGTAGGGCACCACCAGACCTGTCTAGGCAATGGAACCGTGCCTTCAGCATCCCAAATACACACCCAATGATGTTCCATGTGCTGGAGTGTGCCTCATTGTACCGTTCCTCTGCTGGGGACTACGGGCGTGGTTGGGGTGAACAGCCAGGGCCTGAGTGGATAGCCACTGTCGCCTGTGTGGATAATGACATGGGTAGCCCTGTGCCCTCTGTTGCTGTGCCCCTTGCCTATACCTGGTGCCCTCACCAGTGCACCCACCCTTCCCTCCCCCATCCCATGCCCTGCTCTGTCTGGCACCCCTTGCCCGTCCCATATTCACCCACTAAGTGGCCCGTGGGGATGTCCCCATGCTCAAACCTGTGTCACAGCACAGAGCTGTGCCAGATGAACACATCATGTGCACTCCCAGGGTGTGTGGCACAGACATTGGTGATGCGCCCCTTGGCATCAGACACCACCTGACAGTTCACACTAGGGTACCCCTTCCTGTTCATGTACGCCATGCCCTCAGGGCCAGGTGACATTCAAATGCCCATGTGGGTAAAGTCAATGGCCCCAAGCATGCCAGGCATGCGTGCTACCCTGTGGAAGTCCTTCCTGGTTGTTGTACATTCTGTCTGTGTGCTGGGGAAATAGATGTATTCCAAAGCATGTGGCAGCAGGGCGTTGAGGAACTGTGTGAGAAGGCAGGATGTGGCTGACTGGGTAATGCCTGTTCTGTCCCCTGTAGGTCTCTGGGAGGTTCCCGTGGTGAGCAGGCACATGACTGCTGTCACCTTTGTCTCCACAGACATTGCATGGCTCCATCTTGTGGGTGCCTGCATCTCCTCACTGCACAGCTCACAAACCTGCCTCAGAATGGCCCTGTTCAGGTGATACCGGCCCACTATATCCGTATCGGTGTACATCACGAAGGTGGTGAGGGCACAGTACCACCTTTTTCAGGCCCTTCCATGGCCACGTCACTGTTCCTCCTGCCTCGTCACACCCCTCATTATGGCCTCCATTAGGAATGGTGCATTGGCCATGGCCCCTGATGTCCTGTCTCCCCCTGGGCAGTCAGCTGCTGCAGGCTGTATGCCACCCTGGTGCACTGTGTGTCACTTTGTCTGCCTCTCCCTCTCCCTCTCACTGTCTCAGCCCCTGGCTCACTCTCCACTGCCACCTGTGTCCCACGCCCCTGTGGCTGCCTGTGCCTGTCCCTTTGTCCCTCACAGGCTCTATCTCCCTTGCTCTGTCTGTTTCTGTCTCTCTCCCTTCTCTTTCCACTGTCTCTCACTCTCCCTCGCCCCTGGTGTAAGTGCTGTCTGTGTGCTTGCGCCCTGTATCTATAGGCTCAAGTCTGCTCGGCACATCCAGGAGTAGCTCTGCACTTGCGCCATGGTATCACAGTTGAATTTTGCACTGCGACTCATATTCATGGGCACGCCCCCTGCTCTTGCGCATGCATTCATTATAGTTGTGCACTGGTGCAATGGGACTTGCACCGCACATTGGCTTCCGCTGAATATTGCTACTTGGCGCATGTCCGCACTTGTGCTGTTGCAACTGAGTTGCATTATGCGCAACTGCTTTGGACATCCCGGCCAGTAGCTCAAATATTTTTTTCAGTTAATTTATTTTCCTCCCAGTACCTGGCGGCAGTTCCTCCTGTCGGCATCCCTGCCATGTCCCCCACTCACAGCTCAACCTCCAGCCGCCCCATGGCTTGCCCTCTGTGGTGGGGTGGTGGGGAGCCCTCGACCCGCCTCTAACAAGGATTTGGTGCTGGAGGTATGTTGCTGCCAATTGCGGGGGTGGTGCCTGCGGGGACCAACCTTCATGAAGAGCACCAGAACCTTTTTTCCACCTTATTTTTTTTGTATCCTCAAGCGGAGGATGTGCAATGATGCCCAAGGAGCGACGCAAGACGCCCCCGCACGCGTACCTCCGAACATCTGCCTCAGCTTCCCTGATCTAGCCTCAGTGCCCTAGCCCCCAGCCTCCACTAGCAGCCAACAGTGCACAGGGTGCTGTTGTCCCCCCTTCCCAGAGAAGGAGAGCAGTCCGGTGGACACTCAATCTGTCTCCTGCCCACTGGCCCCCAGCGGCTTGTGCTTGTTCAGCGCCTCAAACCTCAGCGCCACTGGGTCCAGGCCAGTAACTCAAATATCAGAATTTATGTAATGGATTTTAGGTCCACATCTAGTGCATAAATATATGTATAATGCAAGTGTGGTAGTGTCTGTTGTTTTTTATTTATTTATTTATTTTTAAGCATGACCTGGCTGAGTTACAGAAACTTGCAGAAAAAATTACAGCATCTTCAAAATGTAAGCAACATTCAGAACCAATATTAGAATCATGTAAGCAATAATGCCTAACAGGATGGGTGGTAGTGGGCAATACTGGACTGTCCATGGGCTTAATGAGGCCCAACACCACAGGCAGAGGGCTTTATAGCCCATGGAAGGTCTGGTAGTGCCCATACCACCCACCCTGGAGGGTATTATTAAGCTTACAAAACGGGCTGTGTGGCATTTGTATGTGTGATTTACAAAATTTTAAAAATGTTTTAAAAATAAATGAAGAATGGTGTTTAAGCCTTTATGTTGTAAAGTAGTCCCTGTGCTGTTCCATCTCCTGTTCTCTCTCCCTCTTACCCACAAGGCATTCTGTTGTACTTATCACCCCCATCATGATGTCCACAAATAGATATAATTTTCCCCGAGCAGCCTCTTACCATCCTATTTGAGGTTTAAAAAAAATGATAAAACACAGTTCTCTGCTATTCCTGTTGTAACACACATTTTGTTGTCCAGTTTTGAGGTCGGGATAAGATGTGGCAGTTAGGTGCACGACCCTGTGATGTAAATGCAGGAAGTGGAGTCAGGGTCGGAAATTTAAGATGACAATGTTTTAAATGCTTTGTTTATTAGCACAGCACGGATCTTACTGTTTCTGATTTGGGCTGAAAAGTGTATATGAAGGAGACAGTCTGTTTTCCACTTTGTCAGTGAGTTGCTTAGTGGTGACATGTGTTTCAAACCAAGGGGACTGGAGTTGGGAAATATGTGGAGTTGCGGGAAATGTGTGAAGTTGCTGTCTGAAAGAGATGCAGGCAACATGTAATGCTATTTTTGGTTATTTTGGCTGTAATAAATTGAAGGAACGATTGGGGGTGGGGGCTTTTCAGCAAACTGACCTTTACTGCCCAGGTATGGAAACAGGCTGCCGGCTCGCTCATTCTACTACATCAGACATCATTTGTCAGAGGACAGCATGCGAGTATCTCTCTCGGACTATAGCAGTTTGCTGAGGCTGTAAACAGTCCGGGCTGTAAAATAAGTGTTTTTTTTGTTTTTTATTTAGTAATGTCTTTACTGATGGGGTGGCTCGTTGCACAATCCTCTAGGTCAGCGGCCTTTTTGGGGGGCTCACAAGTTGCTTGCTAAGCTAGCAGGGAAACAATAGCAGCTACGGAGTTTGAAAACTTGAGATGCCCAATAATATACCAAGTAATGGGGCACCCCGAATTGGAACTTGTTTTTTACCGGGTTCTTTTCAAAAATACCCTGCTAAACTTAGTGTCCTAACCAATCTGAATGCTAGGATTTACTTGCCCATTTTCTAACACAACAGTACACATAAAAAAAGAGTAGCAACAACCATTATTAGAAATAAGACAAAACATTGGTACAATTGCCCACTTAACACCAGTAAGTGAGATAAAAATAAATATGTAGTATTGCACAAGAGGTAGTACTCAAGGATACTAGATTATTCAAAAATGCAGAGGCTGTCAACATAAAACAAATAACAGTTACAAGAAATTAATAGAAAAGTGCACAGTGCCTAAAACAGGTGCAACAAAAAAAGTTTTGCAGCAATTTGGGGAGGCAAACCACGGAGTGCTGGCCAGTATTAGGGACAGGAACAAGGGCCTGCAGGGAACAAGAAGTCCTTCAGAGCTCTGCCAAACACAGATTGACTGAGACAGTATCAGCTGTTTGAAGGCAGGGAGTTCAAAAACCTAGAGCCATAAACAACAAAAGCCAGGAGCCCTAAGCCCAATTTAAATACATTTGGAAGGGACTGATCCACCACACTGAG
Source organism: Neoceratodus forsteri (assembly GCA_016271365.2). Lineage (NCBI taxonomy): Eukaryota > Metazoa > Chordata > Ceratodontiformes > Ceratodontidae > Neoceratodus > Neoceratodus forsteri. Next base: position 1,325,325,921 of record CM057456.1, on the reverse strand, counting down.
TTTCAGTGCTCCTTTGTCAATCAACAGTAGTGTGGTGGTAGTAGTAGCACTTTACTGCAACATAAACAGGAAAGTTGAATACAAAATTAATATAGTTAGGTAATATTTCCAGTGCCTTATATCACATACAAAACAGATCACACTAACACAAATAAAAGAAGACACTAAGAATATTACAGACATAGTTATTAATTGCATGGATCCCACTTTCAGACTAATTCCAGAAGCTTGTCAAAACATGTTACTATCTATACCAATAATGCTTTTGTATTAGTGGCACAATCATTTAACTTCAGCCAGTTCTTAGATAATATTTCTAACACCAGGCATCATGCAAATCTCAGCACTGCCCAAGGGATTAAACTATCAGGAAACCTTTCAGTTTTCCCAGTACATGTATTCTACACCCTCCTATTCTTATGGACATATTTGTTTTGTGACTTTACCCAAATGAAGAAGTGAAGCTTGGTATCTGGCTTTTGAATAGACTTGAAACACTTTGAGTAAATAGCCTTTGTTCTCTAATGATTCCTAACCTAACAACTCTTTCCTCTTTGTGTACAGTTCTTCATTTACTAAAATTCCTGTGATACTTCTCTACAGAAACTCTTAACTGTTCCGCCTCTTTTTTTGTTAAACCAGAGTGCCATACTGGACATGTATACTCCAGGACTGGTCTGATTAAACTCTTGTAAACCTTCAACAATTTGTCTGTGGATAGGCCCACTTGTTTTAATACTGTAAGGAAATAAATGATTTATTTTGCTACACCCCTCAGCCACTTGTGGCCCCAATTTTAAATTATAATGGTTATACCACACCTAATAATTTTGCATTTTCAGCCACTTCTAATTTTTCAGAATCCAAATATAAACTCCAGACTTGCACTAGCTTTAGCAAAGGTAACAGGCAAAATCTGGGTTTTACTTCTATTGGTCTTCATTCATTCATTTTTTTTTTTTTTTTGCCCAGTTACCCATTAGATTTAGATCCTCCTGTAAACTACATTACTGTATCTTCCCCTCTCATGACTGCTGTAGAGTGTGGCATTGTCCAAATAGATAATATGTTCTCCTTTTCTGAATATCATTGATCATTAGTAAAAATAATAAGGGCCTCATTTAATGTCCTGTAACACTATTCCTTTAACAGCCGTGCATTCAGATCTAAAATTCCTTATCTCAATTTTCTGGGGCCTATTATCTAACAAGCATTTGTCAATGCTGGATGTTTGCTTGCTGATATTAGCACTGGATGAGCAGGAGTTAGACAGATGTAGAATTGGAATGGCAGTGAAGTATTGAACTCACCCCAACCCCACCTTCACCCTGCAGAGATGGACAGGCATTGGAGTGTGCCTTTGGGTCGTTGCCCATAACGCTCACGGCATTTCACCTCACCCTATCCTGTAGATACCGACAAGTGTTGAGGTGTGTCTTGGGATGTTTGGATTTATAGTCACCCCATTTCATAAGGACATATGCTGAAATGGATGCAGCATAGGAGAATGGGGTGAACTCTGGGGCCAAAGAGTCCAAGGCACACCTCGATGCCTGTCACAGGCTTCAGAGTGGGGGTTGGGGTGGAATGGCATGAGCATTACAGCCGGCAATCCAAAGGCACACCCTTGATGCCTGTCAGTCTGTACAGGGTGGGACGTTACGGTTAGAAACTCTAATGCCCCAGGCGTTTGTTGGTATTTACACTACATATTTTCAAAATGGCCTTTTTGTGACCCCCACCTCATCAAAGCATTTGGGACCTCTGCTCATGAACAGTGGCACTGTGATTTTGTTAATCTGTACTGAACATTGATTTCCCACAGTGACCGTGCCATTCTATGCCAGATGTGCAAAAACACAGTTCAGGCAGGATGTGAAAAATGACAGCTGTACCATTCTTAGGGAGGTGTGAAGAAATGGCAATGTTGAAAATCTGGAGTGAAAATTTAAAAAATGCTCTAAGTTACGAGTGTGCATCGAAACTGTGCAATGCACGCTTGTAACAGTCATTTAGTGGAATTATTTCACCAAATGTTCAACATAGGCATTTTGGGACCTCTGCTCATGATCAGTGACACTGTGATTTTCTTAATCTGTACCAAACACTGATTTCCCACAGCGACCGTGCTTTTGTGTGCCGGAAGTGCGAAAACACATGTCGGCCAGAATTTGGAAGATAACAGCTGTACTGTTCATAAGGAGGTGTGAAACAATGCCAAAGCTGAAAATCTGGAGTGAAAATATTACAAATTCGTAAAGTTACAAGTGCATGTGGAAACTGCGCAATGCTCACTTGTAACACAGTCATTTTTTGGAATTTATTAACCAAATTTGCAACATAGGCTTTTTGGGAGCCCACCTCATGACCAGTGACACTGTCGTTTTGTTAATCGGTCCCAAAAGGTAATTCTGGGCAGTGACCGCAAAATCACCTTTTGGGACAGAATAACCAGATGACAGTCACTGAATTCATGAGATGGGGTCCCAAGAACCCCATGTTGAAAATATGGTGCCAAAATTCATAAAAATGGCCGAGATATCTACCTAAGTTGAACCCCCCACCCCCATTTATGCCATTATACAGCTTACTGGCATTTCTTCAGTTCACAGTCAACTTTAAAGAGTGCAGACGTGTTCCTACTCCAGTGAAGATCATCACGCAAGGCTCCGGAGGTAAGTATGGGGTGAGGGGTGTGTGGGGAGGTCGGGTGTGCAGAGAGTGGGTGCGGGTTGGGGGAAGGGGCACCACAGACAACGAGCGACGGTTTTCTGTTTTTACAGGGTTGTAAAAAAAAAGACCTCATGTGACTGTTTTTCTATTACAGGGACAATGGGGTGTTTGTTGGGGGGTGCTGTAGCCAAGGGGGATTGGGCACCCTGTTGGCACATACAGAGTGTTCAGGGTGTGCATAAGCCAAGGGGGATTGGGCACCCCCCTTGGCACACAGCAAATGGGGGAGGGGACATTATGCCGACGGGCATTGGCCTACCCTGTCGGCAAATGAACTGGTGAGGGGGCATGCTGACAGGGGGATTGGGCACCCCTGTCAGCTTTCATGGGGACTGTGAGAGGCAGCTGGCAACAGCCGCTGCTATGTTTATTGAAATGGGACACCAGACAAGGCAAGCTGTGATTCGCCGCTGGAATCAGGGACCGCCCCAGCAGCAAAAACAGCTGATTGTTAAATGCCGAGGCACTCCCTGATTACAGCGGTGAGTTTCTTTCAAGTTGGTGGCACACTACAATACTGCTGTCATCGACAGCATGCTCCTCTATTTTTATTTATTTATTTATTCTTTAGTTATTTATTTATTTAGATAGACCTCTGAGCGCAGGCTCTTTTACAAAGGTTCCACATTAGAGTAAGTAAATTAGTTCAATATACAATACATTAATGGTTACAGTTACCTGAAAATAAGAGTAGGTGCAAGAGAATCACATAGTGAAGGAGCAATTACAATTGAGTACAGTACGATGGCTTAGTTATAGCCCTCGGTGACTACCTTAAATTAATTACACAAGACAAGTACAAGCAGTGCCACAAAAATTTGAGGGAGAGAGAGAGAAAGAGGGAGAGAGATGGATAGAGAGAGAGGGAGAGAGAGAGAGAGAGAGAGAGAGAGAGGAAGCAACTTCAGAGGGTCTTGTCATGTGGGGGGGGTTACGTGGTGGGTTAGAGTGTACTGAGGCTGAGCTGGGCAGTTTGTTGTGTGGAACCAGGAGATTGAGCAGAGTATGCATCTCAAGGCATGGACATGGAGGGTTAACCTGGGGTGCAGACCCATTATTTATTGTGGGTGGAGGTGAGGGGGCGGTGCATGTTCAACGTTGCCTGTTGGGTGCAACGCTTGGGCAGGCCAACGGGCGGAGGGGCAGCAGCTTTAGGGACAGTTACATTCTGAAGTTGTTTTTAGGTGCTGTTTGAGGCCAGTTTTGAATTGAGTCAGGCTGTTGGAAGCCATGAGATGCCCCAGTAGTTCATTCATCCATATGGGTGCCCAATAGAAAATGCTCATTGCCCAAGCGAGGTGCGGCGGAAGGGGATATATAGTACCCCTCGTGTCCGGCCCCTGGTGGTATGTGATGTGAGGGGAGCCACAAACAGATTCCCAATAAATGGGGGAGCTTTTCCTAGCAGATCCTTCTTCCCCTGAAGGCAGCTTGGGAACTTGATCCTATTCCTTAAGTTGAGCCAGTTTGTGCATTCATACAGCGAGCAGGTACGAGTGCAGCGATCAGCGTCCAATGAGAGATGGCGAGCCTTATTGAGTGCAGTTTGGACCCTCTTGAGCACTGTGTCAGAGGCAGCCCCGCACACAACCATAGAAACATAGAAGTTGACGGCAGATAAGGACCGCAAGGCCCATCCAGTCTGCCCATTTCTTTTTCTACCTTATAAATGTGCCATCGGCCTTTGCTCTGTCAGTGACCTATCTATTCATAGTCATTTGTATTGCTCCCTTATGCCTATCCCATGCCTGTTTGAAGCCCTGCACTGTATTCATAGCCACCACTTCTTGTGGTAAGCCATTCCATGCATCCACCACCCTTTCTGTGAAAAGAATTCTCACATTCCCCTTAATCGGCCTCCTCTAATCTCATGCTGTGTCCTCTTGTCCTGCTATTTTCTTATATTTAAACATGTTAGACTCTTTTCACCTTGTTTATGCCCTTAAGGTGTTTGAATGCCTCAATCATATCACCTCTCTCCCTCCTTTGCTCAAGGGTATACATATTGAGCTCCGTTAATCTGTCCTCATATGTCTTCTGATGCAGTCCCTGCACCATTTTGGCTGCCCTTCTCTGACTGCCTCAATTTGGTTAATGTCCTTGTGAAGGTGTGGCTCCAATACTGCACGCAGTACTCCAGATGGGGCCTAACCAATGTCTTGTACAGAGGGATTATTACCTCCCTCTTACGACTTGTGATACCCCTACTAATACAACCTAACACCCCTAGCCTCACCTACTGCTTTAGAGGTCTGCTTGGATGATTTTAGGTCATCAGTGATGATGATGCCCAAGTCTCTTTCTTCCTTTGTGACTGCTAGCAACTCCCCTCCCAGCCTATAAGTGGCTTCAGGGTTTCTCTTCCCTATGTGCATGATTTTGCACATGGTTTGAGAACCAGCCCATTATCAATGGCAGGTGAGGGATTTCTTATGCCAGTATAGAATCCCTATCTTGGCATTTACTGCCCTGATGAGAGAGTCGATATGGTGCGAGAACGTGAGGGAATCATCAATGGTGATACCCAGGTATTTGAAAGTGTGAACTTGTTCAGGTGGCTCATTGAGTGCATTGGAGATTGTGAGGGGGTGGAGCCTTTGTTTGTGGTGGTGGCTGGATATAACCCTGGCTTTGGTTTTCTTGTAATTTAGAAGCAGTCTGTGCTTACCGAACCAGACCTCGAGTTTAGTGAAGGAGTTCTGAAGTTCAGATTGGAGGTCTTCTATTGAGGTGTTGCTGCTTAGGAGTGCGGTGTCATCCGCGTACAGGATGAGCTTAGTGTCACAAGCTAAGGGGAGGTCATTTAAGAATAGGCTGAAGAGAAAGGGTCCCAGAACTGAGCCTTGAGGGACCCCTAAGGATACCTCTCTGGTGCATGATAGAGTTTGCCCCACTTTGACCCTTTAGCTCCTCTGTGACAGGTAGCTTTGGAACCAGTGTAGGGTGTTGTGTGCCACCCCCAGGCTAAGCAATTGAGATACTAGGAGAGGGTGGTTGATGGTATCGAAGGCTTTAGTGAGATCCATGAAGACTGAACCCACCAATTTGCCTTCGTCCAGTGCCGTGTGTGTAAATTCAGTAAAGTCCAGCTGTGCTGTGGTGGTACTGTGGTTTTGCCTGAAACCGTGCTGGTTTGGGCATAACGAATTGTATTTATTGAGGTATACAATGAGTTGTTCTGCAACAATCTTTTCAAGAGCTTTGGATAGAGGCGAGAGGATTGAGATAGGCCTGGTGTTTGTTACCTGTGCCTTATCTCCATTTTTGTGCACTGGGGTCACAAGGGCTTGTTTCCAACCATCAGGGAATTGGGCCATGGACAGGGACTTGTTAAATAACATTGTTATAGGTAGGATGAGGGCATTCAGGGTGAGAGATATTTTCATTTCTACTCCATCACAGCCAAGTCTAGTCTTGCCATGGATTTTTCTAACCGAGGTTAGGGCCTCTTTTACTGTCACCCTCTTAAAGTAGAAGTGGGGTGGTGAGCTGTGGGTGAGTGGTCGCTGGCAAGGTTTCCTTCATTCTGAAAATAGTCTTGGGGCAGCACTGAGGACAGGTCAGTAAAGGCTGTAAGTCATCAGCAATTTCTAGGGGATCAGTGGAAGGGGAGTTGTTAATAATAAGCACCTTAGGGTGTTGCTTGTCTTCCTTGCCGAGAATGTTTTTTATGTTGGCCCAGAATTTTTTCCCATCGCCCCATGCATTGCTGAGTTGGGTCTTTTGGAAATTCGCTTTTGCCAGCTGGATTAGTTTGGTACAATGGTTTCTTACCATTCGGTAGCTCTGGTAGTCGTGTTTACTACAAAGATTCCTGGCTTTCTCCCAGAGGCAGTCCCTGTCCTTCAGGAGGGATAGGAGTTCCCCATTGATCCAACCATTTTCTTGCCCCCAATTTTCCTTTTAGTGTGAGGGGCATATACATCACAAATGCTATTGAAGCAATCAATGAAGTAGCTCTGGGCCTGGTCTAGGGATGGTGCCAGGCTGATCGGGGGCCAGTCATTATGGGAGAGTGCCAAATTGAGGGTTTCTAGTTTGCCTTTCCTTAGTACCCCATTTTTAATTATGACAGGCAGGCATTTGGTGAGTTTAGTGGCCCATATGAAAGAGACCAGGGAATGGTCATTTAGGGTGTCTGGGAGAACCTTGAGCTCAGAGATCCATACCAGTGAGCTAGCTAATACCCAGTCTAAGACGGTGTTGTTTCCAGTCTTATAGTTCTGCCTAGTGGGGTCCCTTACTAGTTGTGTGAGGTTATTGACAGCAATCAAGTCTCTGAATGGGGCTGCTTCTTTGCAAACCCAATTTATATTGAAGTCTCCAGTGATGACAAGCTCCGGGTCCCTGGAGAGTGTGCTGATTGCTTCCATCAGAGCAGCATGTCCTTCCTTGGATTTTTTTGGGGGGCAGGTAGGTGGTGGCAAGGATAAGAGTCTTGCCATTTTGGCCGATCTGCACTTTTAGCACTAGAAGCTCATGATCCTCTGACAGGGAGGATGAAGCAGCTCAGTGAGTCCTTGACATATATTAGGCAGCCTCTGCCTCACTTGCCCTTTCTGTCAAGCCTGAATGCTCAGAAGCTTTTGAGAGCGCTTCACCATCTTTTATCCTGCTGGTCAGCCAGGTATTGGCGCCACAGAGACCAGCCCCAAAATGGACTGCTGGCATTGGCCACAACCCTGCCGCACCTCAACAACTCACTACTGTAGCAAGCTGCTGCAATATGTTTCTTGCACATGCGCACAAGCAAACATAAAAAGGAGCTAATACGTACTGGATGGACTTCTAGGGCAAACAGTTTTCTCACCTCTAAATGGTGATCCATCAAATCAAACACCTTACTAACATCTACTAGTGCTACTTCTGAGTCCAACTTTTGTTCTACTGCCCTTTGTAATTCATTGATTAATTTTACCAAAAGATGAGATGCAGAAAACTTTTGATATTGCCAAACTGATTAGGGTAAAGTTTGCAGTCCATATTGTTCCAAATTCATTCAAACACAAATTGCTCTGCTGTACCTCAGGGATCTATCCTTTTCCAGGTAAGAGCCATGCAGCTTGTCAAGATTAGTCACTTCACATATAACTAAAACAACACTAAAAGTCATCATTTTTCTCCATTACAACCTGCAAAAAATTAGTATGGGTAGGAGATGCAGTGAATTTTAGCTTTGCATGCATAGTTCTTGCAAAATTGACAACGATGCAAAATTTTGCAGTTTTCCTTACCCAACTCCATGTCATGAAAAACTTAGCAAAGCAGATTCACCTGTGAAGTATTATGAATTGCAAAATGAACTGAGAACAGAAAGCAGCAATGAATGATGGAGGAGGAGGAGGACTATGAAATTGTGTGAACACTGTAGTAGAGTTCTGTTGAACTTGTCTTTCTTCTGTTCTGCTGGGCAGTATCAATGGCAGCAGATGAGGTGGTGGAGAAGGCAGTGGCAAGCAGCAGCAGAGGGGGAATCAGCCCATAGGTTTGTGTGAATGCAGTGGTGCAGTTGTATCTGCTTTTCTTATGGGCAGTTATGCCTATGGAATAGAAACATAGAAACATAGAATTTATTGGCAGAAAAGGACTGTTTGGCAAATCCAGTCTGCACAAATGGTCCCTGCCTAGTATTTCTCTTCAGACCCTAACTGGTCTCTGCCAACCCTCCCTCTTCCTCATCTGTTTACTAATATTCCCCTATGTCTATCCCATGCATGCTTGAAGCCCCTTACTGTTTTTGCCACCACCAGTTCCACTGGCATTCTGTTCCAGTTGTTCACCACTCTTTCAGTGAAGTAGTACTTGCTCACATCCCTCTTAAACTTCCCCTCTTCCTGCTTCATCACATGTCCCCTGATCCTGGTGCTCTTTCTCATTTGATAGAGACTCCCTTCCTGTACCTTGTTCACCTCTGTGAGGTACTTAAAGGTCTTTATCATGTCCCCGCTCACTCTCCTCTCTTCTAGGGTGTACATGATAAGATCCCTCAGTCTGTCCTCATAGGACTTTTAATGCAACCAATGCACCATTTTATTTGCCCTCATCTGGACTGATTCCACCCTTCCTATGTCCTTTCTGAGGTGTGGCCTCTAGAAATGGACACAATACCCCAGGTGAGGTCTCATCAGCGAGTGGCACAATGGTAACACCATCCTCCTGCTGGTGCTGCCTCTCTGTGTGCAATGCCAACATCCCACTGGCCATACCCACTGCTTAGTCACACTGCCATGCCACTTTGAAGTCATCAGATATGATAACCCCAAGGTCCTTTTACTGTTTAGTGACTGTCAGTGCCTTGCCCCCATCCTATACTCAGATTCTGGGCTTCTATGCCCTAGGTGCATGATTTTTGCACTTTTTGGCATTGAACTCCAACTGCCATGCCTTAGACCACTCCCCAAGTTTCCAAAGATTCCTATATCCTTTCCACCCTCTCCTGAGTATCCACCCTGTTACAGATTTTGATGTCATCTGCAAAAATGCATACCATCCCTTCCCATTCTTCTGCAATGTCACTTATGAAGGTATTAAAGAGGACCAGTCCAGGTACTGAGCCCTGTGGCACCCTACTGGTCACTCTCCCCTCATTAGAGTGAGTGCCCTTAACCTCCACCTTCTCTCACCTGTTAACCAGTTTGCTACCCAATTTGCAACTTTGGATGCAGCTTGGTTTCTTTATTAGTATCTTGTTTGGCATAGTGTTGAAGGCCTTGCTAAAGACCATCTAGGCCACCATCCACTGCCCTCCACTGATCTATTTCCATGATCACCCAGTCAAAGAAATCAATGAGATTCATCTGGCATGGCCTCCTCCACCCCCCCATATGAATTCATGATGCTTTTGATCTTGTAGCCCACTGGATTCAAGAATGGCAGAGCCTAAAGAGGATGCAGCAGCAAGAATGGAGGAGGAGGATGTCCATAAGTATGTGTGACTGCAGGGTTGGAGTTGTATCTTCTTTCCTTGTGGGCAGCTACACCCATGAAGTAATCAGAGAACAAAGTCACTAAGGCTGGGCAAATACCTTCTTTTGAATATTCAGCAAAATATTCATATTTAGAGGCCCAGATATTTATATTCAGTTATTTAGCATGTGAGGTGAAGAAAAAAGGCATCCCCCCTCCCTAGATGGTGTGGGCTAAACTCCTGGCCACCCTTCCTGTAAATTCCAAACTTTGCTCACCGACCTATCCCTTCCTCAGATTCCCACCCAGGTAAGAAAAATGATAGCTGACTCCTGGCCCCTTGCCAGGAGCCAGTACTGTCTTTGTTTCACCCCTTCCTTCACCATAGTCCGACTACCCTTACCCCATTGATAAATGCTATCTTAGTTGTTGACTGTTATACTCCATCTACTCCAATCCTTGCTCCTCATGCCCCCCCAAAGCCCAGTCAATGACTGGGGATGGGTTAGTGTCAAATATCCAGGATAGTCAGTCAGCACCCCTCCTCACACTGCATTACCCAGCATGCTACACTTACCACATTAACTGATCAGTATGTACTACATACAGCTAATGTGAATGGGGTCAGGCATGAATAATCATGAGGGAAGGGGCAGGCAGCAGCATCAACAGTAGAGGTGCTAGGCAGTCTAATTGGTCAGACAGCCTAGCAGTCACTACTACTGATGTTACTCTCCTGCCCATTTCCTCCCAGTCATTCACACTCAGCCCTGTTTATACTTGTCCTATGTAGTACATACTGATCAGATGATATGGTGAGCAGAGTGCACTGGGGAGCATGATGGAAGGAGGTGGGGGCAACTGACTATCCTAGATATTTGGCAGTAATCCACCCACCCAATCAAGTATTGGGCTTGGGGGGAAGGCCCAGGAGGAGCGAGTAGCGAACAGAGTATAACAGTAAACAACTAAAGTAATTTTTATCAATTGGGGTAGGGTAGTTAGGCTAGGGAGGGGCCAGTGGTGACAAAGTTGCTGTTGGCTCCTAGCAATGTGCCAGAAGCCAGCTCTCACTGGATGACTTAGCTGTTTTTTATGACATTTCACTGAACATCGCTAGTGAAGCTTTAACTTTGCAGCTTAATGAAGTTGTCAATACTGCGAAGTTGAATTTCGCAAAGTACGGAGATCTTCATGATGTTGCCGACCTCCATGAAGTTAATACAAAGCAAAGTATTCTCAGCTTCGCACATTTCTAGTATGGGTTCATAATAGCTGGAAATATATTCTAATAATTAATATACTCGGGGTAATAATAGTCTAATATAAATTAAATGTAAAATTTACCCTAAATAAAGACAACTACAGATATTAACAACAAAGCACTATCTATATAAAAAAATTAATGGTAAGAGTCATTCAGTCCATAAATCAATGCAAGGATAAAGAGCTCATAGCATTTTAGAGGCTTTAAATATAAAAAATACTTAACATTAAGATTTATATTTTATGATGGCGCTTAAAGCCCTTAATAGAAAATAAGATAAAAAGTCCAAGTCCAGAAATCAAATTCCCAAATCCAGAAATAAATTTAGCCTTATTCAAACAGTACATAGTAAGATTCTTTCAGGTGCCAGCAGTATAGTCGTTAGCACCTTATGTGGGCATGTGTACTCTTTTGTGCATTTAGTCAACCTTAAGGTTACATTCAGTGTGAGGGATTCAGCTGAATGATGTCATTAATAATGTCAGTAATAGGGTTTTTAGGTCTAGATGCAGGGTTCAGACCTACACAAGCCTGGGTTTGATCACCTCTGTTACACATTTTTTCTTTCTCACTACAGCTTTATTGCCTGAGAGAAATTGTTAGATGCCATTGCTGATGTAATGAAGGGTTTCAGCAGAATTAAACAGCAGACTTTCAGAAAATTGAACTTAGTTTTACAGTATGTTGTAGTCAATTAAATTAGTCCTGGCTGAGCCTTGTCTAGGTTTAAATACAATTTGAATCACCCATTTTGCAGGTTGTGAAATAACCTTCACAGGACCTATGCATTAAAGCATGAGAATTGTTACCAGAAGCTGCAGTATCACAACACCTGTGCAGAGTTATGTGCCCTGAATGCCATATCAACTATGCACAGTGCACAAATGCTCACAGAGGGCAGGCTGAGGCATGGGTGTGGCCCATGGACACACACAGTGCCGTGTAGAGGGGCTGCTCGGTGGTCCTAAAATACACAATCCTGCCTCTTGATCTCATCATTTATGGGCAGAGGCACTGTGTTGTGCATAAACTCAGAAGTGAATACCACGATGGATGAGGGAAAACATGCAGTAGCAGGGCAGTGCTGCACGTGGGGTACTCGAACCAACCCCAAGGATTTATGACACAGGATGGGGATGCACTGAGAGCTGTGGACATGGCTGGGCACATAGCGGCACCCAGTTATGGTTCACAAGTTTCACAAGCAGGCAGGTGGCAGCCATGGTGGTGGATATCTGGGAGAACTATGCCATCCTATATTGCACAGAGTCCCTCAAGGCAACTACTGAGACAACTTCTCAAATGTAGTGTGACATTCAGGCCACCATAAACACAGCTGGTCCAGAGGCACAAACACTCTTGGCCATTAAGCACAAGTGGTGTGACCTTTGCTTGGCTGTCTAGTGGAAGCTAGCAGTCATCAAACAGCCATAACTAGGCACGGGTGGTGGCCCACCTACACAGGGGCTCAGCCTAACCCCCGTTGAGAGTATGATGGCAGACACCCTCACTGTTGTGGCCTTTTATGTGGAGGAGGAGGGCATAGACACAGTGCTAGGTATGTAGTATATTGCAGGGACAAACAGGAAGTCCTGGACACCACAGGAATGCTAATTGCCCTGTGTTGCACACTTCAATGCCTGAGATGAGGCCCACCCTCTAAGCGGAGGCTGCACCCACTGTGGAGTCTGGAACACATCACCAAGACCCACACAGACAGCCAGGAACAGGAGAAAGGTGCAGATATGTGTACCCTGTATGCCCTAACATACACAATGATACCCCATGGAGGTGGAGCTGCATGTAATAACTCTCCTTTCTTTCACCTCCAGGTACAATGCAGGAGACAGAGGACATGGTGGACAAGAAGCCCTCACCCAAGGACACATAGTTGAAGACAGTGGAGGAGATGCAGATGGACATGCAGGACATGGAAACAGTAAACGCAGAAAGCTATCCCACATCCACCCCAGCCCTACACCACCCCCACTGTCACAGCATGGTCGGCCACCCTGTAACAGGCAGCAGGATACAAAGAGCACCATGACACAGCAACAAGTGGTCAGGTGACAGCTGTGGTGGAGGATGTCCGAAAGAACTATGCCATCCTATATGGTGCAGTCCTCTTCTCTCTTGCTTTAGAGCAGTATCATAGCCCTCTCCACCAGCTGGTCCTCGTGCAGGGGTGGTATATGCCTAATACTCCAAAGGGGTTGAGCATGGACTCCCAGAACAAGGAGTGGGACTGATTGATAAGTGTTGGTAGCAGCACAGGCTGGTGGAGCCCGGCTGTCTGAGGCACCAGGTAGCATGGGTGTCTGTTGATGGATCCCTTGCTATACATGTGCCATGGCCTGGATGGCCTTTTGTTTACTGCTGTATACAAAAAACAATTTGTAATATTAAAGATATTTTGGTATACTCACTGGTATTATTATGGGTGGCAGTGCGTTGCCACCATCCAGGTCTATGGTGCTGGGGGAACTGTGTCCCTTGCAGCCCACTGGACTGGTTCCTGCTGTACATGGGTGTGTCCATTGTTTGTGCAACTAGGATATGGTGCACTGTGTTGACATGCTTATTTAGTGCCTCCATGGGGCTAGTGGGTACAGTGGTACTGGATCAGTGGGGGACCACTCATATCAGTATATATTAGAAGTGGGACTGTCATTTCATGGTGGTAGGAGGATCCTATGGTAGTCCGGGGGGATGATAGCAGTGCTGGACCTGTTGTCTGTTATTTCTGAGGGGAGTTGGTACATGGGACCTGTGGCCACATGTCCATTTCACCCCTGTGTGCTGCTGTGAACCATCGGTAACTGTAGTCTGTCTGGTCCTATGCCCATGGGACCATGCACAATGGGTATACTGTGCTGGCACATGTGTGCCTGTCCTGCATGCCTGCAGTTTACAGCATACTGCTGTGCATGCTGCTTCATGCACCAGGAAAGAGATAGTGCATGACATGCATGTGCGTTTGTGTGCTGCACACATGCAGGTATGTGGCCATCCCCCAACGTACACTCATAATATTGCTGACCTTAACTATGCAGCTGACTTGTTCATGTGCCACTGCACACACTATGTCCATGCTGCTCGACTGTGGCTTGTGCGGTTTACAAAAGTATAACTTTATGCACACGTTCCATGCTGCACACATTCTGCTAGGCTTCATGTATAGGCCCCCACCACAGGAACTGCAATTCACTTCCCTGTTGCTTAGTGGCACACTTAATGTGTGTTTGTTTAGCAGGCAAAAGATCACTGAGTGGTTCAAATCCTGGCAGGGACTCAGAATTTTTTTTGTCAGATGTAAACTTATTTGAGTCGTGTTTCATGGTGGTGTGGAGTTGGAATAGTAAATCATATAAATTTAGCTAAGAACAACAATTCTTGAAGATGAATCACCTGTTGGGATTAGATCCCCAGTCACCTGTTTTGCAGGCTTTGACATAACATCTACACTTGCATTTTCTCTACCTGCAGCTCAGTGGCATGCTGAATGTGTGTTTGCTTAGCAGGTAAAGGATCAGTGGTTCTAATCTTGGCAGGGACTCAATCTTTGTAAGATGGAAAATCACTGCAGTGGTGATTCTTGGTAATGTAGAGCTGGAATAGTAAATTATGTGAGAAGTAAATTTACCTATGAACAACAATATGTGAAGGTAAATCACCTGCTGGGATTAGGTCTCCAGTTGCCTGTTTTGCAGCTTGTGATATGAACTCTACACCACAGGAAATGTAATTTGATAACCTCCGGCTCAGTGGCACATTGCATGTACCTTTGTTTAGCAAGCAAAGGATCAGTAGTTTAAATTTGGGTACACATAGTTTGAATCCTGGAAGGGTCTTAGACATTTTTTAACCTTTTGTTTGCAAGTTGGAAACTGACTTGAGTAGTGATTGATGGTGGCGTGCAGTGGAATAGTAAATTATATGAGAAGTAAATTTAGCTAAGAATAACAATCTGCGAAGGTAAATTGCCTGCTGGGATTAGATCCCCAGTCACCTGTCTTGCAGGTGTGACATAACCTCTATATCATAGGAACTACAACTCACAAACATGCAGTTCAGTGGCACACTGAATGTGTGTTTGCTTAGCAAGGGAAGGCTCAGTGGCTAAAATCTGAGCAGGACCTTAAACATTTTTTCCAGTTTTGTTTTTTAACATGGAAACTCACTTGAGTAGTGATTTATGGTGGTGTGGAGTGGAATAGTATATTACATGAGAAGTAAATTTAGCTATGAACAACAATCTGCAGTATGGTAGAATGTTATTAATTGGCCGTTTCACACAATATAAATAACGTGACAGACAGTCATTATTCATTTCATACAGTATATAGAAAAGACAATTACAGAACAAATGCTATAACCCAGATAGTCCATCTTAGGGTAGCTGGTTCATTCTCCTGGGGTATCATATAGACGAGGCACACTGATGAGTCCTGGTAGGACAAAACACGTGTATGTGTCTTCTGTTGGCACCCTTTGCAGACTGTGTGAGAGGCCTTTCAGCACCATGCATTTCTGCTTAAAGTTGAACCAGCATAATATCCTGTGGTGATTTGCATACACAGCCTATGATGCTTTGCATTATGGGTGTGTGTGTGTGTGATTTTGTATTTCTTTGAAACTTGGCTTCCTGGCCAATGCCCTTTGGGGTAACCATTGCCTCAGTGCTTGCACGCTGAGGTTCTTTGTCTTTTAGATTGTTTTTTGTTTTTATTGGGCTCACCACTACATTAACCAGATAGTCCATCTTAGGGTAGTTGGTTCATTCCACTGGGGTATCATACAGACAATGCACACTGATGAGTCCTGGTAGGACAAAACATGTATATGTGTCTCTTGTTGGCACCCTTTGCAGACTGTGTGAGAGGCCTTTTGGCACCATGCATTCCTGCTTAAAGTTGAACCAGCATAATATTCTGTTGTGATTTGCATATATAGCCCATGATGCTTTGCATTATGGGGGTATATGTGATTTTGTATCTCTTTGAAATGCATATAGTTACATAGTTCACTTACTCTCAGTTAGTAGTCTTTTTTTTTTCTTCTTAGATATATTGCTCTTAAAAAGCAAGCACAATTGTACAAGAGGTCAGAATTTGTTCCAAAAAACATTTCTTGTGTTTGTTTCTCTGAGAACTTCACTGAGGTGGAAAAATAGCAAGTGAAACATTTTTGTTCCTCAGTTTATCATATTTTGGGCAAAATAAGAAAATGTACAGTATCTTTGGGGCTATGGAGTCTGCAGCTGCTAAGAGTAGCCTCATATAAATGGAAGTGCCACAGCATCTTGTTTTAAGAAGATTAGAGACAGATCCACACTATCTACCAAGTGTGATTCAAGAATGTGAGTTTGTTTCCACAGTGATGGTAGTGGACTAAATTTATATGATTTCAACATATCAAGATTCTTGGCCTTCCAAACATTTTCTAGCAGCTTTAATACAATTTTCCTATAAGCTTTTGCTATGACTATTCCTCTCTCTCACACTCCAAATATAAATTTCCCATGTAGGCTTCATCAAGAATTATTGTAAGCTCCATTAAGCAACCCGCATCCAGTCCAGCATTTTTTAAAGATAACATCTCCTTACATGTAGGTTTTGGTAATCCATGTTCATCTTGTCTCTGCATATTGAACCAATAAGAGACTAGTCTTATTCTTGCCTGAGATTCTACAGGAGGCTGTCCCAGTTCAGCTCTGACTGCCGGAGGTGGTATGCACTTAAGGAAACTTAGAAGCCTCCTTCAGAAAGCTCCCATGTCCTTATTAAAAGGTAAGGATCTAATTTTTTCCAGCCTCAAATATGTGCTCTGTGTGATACTTTAACTAGAAGTTTGGCATTTATAGCTTTAATTGAAGCAGCAACAGTGTTTCCGCCATACCGCTTGTTAAACCTTTTTTTTACAGTTGATCTTTTTATTGAATTGCAGAGATAGACAACAACACTTGGACATTTCATCAGTACATATCAATAGAGCTACATACACAACATTCAAGCTTGGTCATATACAACAGATGATTACAATAGAAGCTACAAAACACAAGGGTGTATCTGTAATAGAGTGGTTTACAATCCTGTTCATCTTAGAGGTTAACCTTATACACTGTTTCTACTACGGTCTATTCAAGCTGGAACGTTGAGAGGGTCTGAGGTCTGTTTCCTGACTTTTCCCTAAGAGTTTTACACATTTGTTTAAGTACTGTGCTTCAGAGTGGCACCAGATGGTATCCTAGTGAGCGGGTTTAACCAGCGTGCCCACTGGGCCTATCATGGTGGTTTGAGCAGGTCCTTACCCTGTGGGGCCCCTGGACTCTTGGTCTTGCTAAATGTGTATTGGGTGAAGGGGGACCATTTTTCCAAAAATGTCCTGAAGTTGCATGCAGCAAATTGTGACATTCTTGTGAAGGTAGCTAGCTTACCCATGGCCAAAAGCCACTCTTTAAAGGTTGGGATTTCAGTAGTATGTCATCTCCTCAGAATTAGCCTCTTGACTTCCACTACAGCTTGCAACAATCATAGTTTTTGTCAGCAGTCCTAATACCCAATATCAGTAATGCTGGGGAGAGAGGGATAAGATAGCCTAAAACATCTGAACAGCATTGAATCACCCTGTTCCAGAACTGTGGGATAAGGTCCATTCTCACAGGATATGTAGCAGCTCCGCCCCACTCACCTTACATCTCCAGCATTCATCTCCTTGTGTCAGGCACATAGTTTTGAGTTGGACTGGAGTACTATACTACAGATGCAGTATTTTGTTTTGTATCAGGAGGTTATGCGGGTCAGCGCATGCTTTGTGGGCATGTGTCCATCAGGTCCTCCACTGCTCCTACGATATGGGCCGGCCCAATAGTTTCTGCCATTTTGCCTTGGCTGCTAGCGAGGGACCTGGGACTACTCTCTCATCTGCTTATATATTATTCCTGAGAGGTCCACTGATTTCTTTATCCATGCCCTTAAGGGGAATTTCTTGCCTATCTCTAACCCATTGAGTTAGCATCTATTACATGGGCATCCTTTCTTGACCCTGTCATGGTATAGGTGTCTCAGCTGAAGGTATTACCAGAAGTCACTTTTGTGCAGTTGATATCTTTCTTGCAGGTAGGCAAAGGAGTCTAATGTCTGCCACCTGCTGTGAGAACATCACTGACCCTAAGGAATTTTTTCTACCTCTGTTCTTCGCAGAGGAAAGGGTGTTTATCTATCAGCCACTGTGGGTTGTCCCAGAAAGTACTATATCTCCCTAGGCCTAGACACACGCCCAAAATTTGACCAACTTTGTGCCATGCAGTATGTGCTGCTTTTAATGTAAGCCATTTTTTTATGGGGCAGAGGTAGTGCATGTTCTAGATAGGCAGCAAAGTTTGTACCCTGAAGTGCTCCTGTCTCAATGTTAGTTCAGGCTGGCTTGCTCGGGCCAGGTCCTGAAATATTCTGAGGGTTTTTGCCACCAAGAAGGCAAAGGCATATTGTTGGAAATGAGGGAGACCCCACCCTCCTCTGTTCCATGGAGCCCTTACTTTAGCCCTACTGTACCTTGGGATAGAGGATTCCCACAGGACGTCCTTTACTATGGAATGCAACTTCTGGAACCAATTTCCTGGAATATCTACTGGGAGATGGGCTAGCAGGTAGAAGACATGTAAGGCAATCATCATTTTGACCGCCGCTATCTTCCCAGGCATGGAGAGATTCAGGTGCTTCCATCTATTTATCTTGGCCTGTAGACTACTTATAAGTGGGGTGATATTTTTATCAGTCAGTGTGTCTATCCTATGGGTTATGCTTACCCCTAGGTATTTAATTCTCTTCTTGGTCCATGCTAGGTCTACTTTGGAAGTTATCTCTGGGATTATTAGGTCCTTGAAGGATAGCACCTCTGTTTTACCCTTGTTTATGCGGAGTCTGGAGATTTCTGCAAAGGAATTTAGCAGTTCTAGAATGTGTGGGGCAGTTGCCTTTATGTCTCTTGTCAGTATAAGGCAGTCATCTGCATGTAACATGGCATGGTGTGGTTCCCACCATCTCCAGACCTAGTATATCTGGGTGCTCTCTTAGTGCACTGGCCAAGGCCTCAGTTGCTAGCACAAACAACATTGGGGAAAGTAGGCATCCCTGTCTGGTTCCCCTATATAAGCTGAATGGTGCTGATAGTGTGTTGTTTGTAATGGTCCTGGCCGTGGGGTCCTTATACAGTGTTTTAACACATCCCTTAAATGTGTTCCCAAAGTTGCACTGCTGGGGAAAAGCATGCAGGAATTCCCATTGCCTTCTTGAAATCCAACGAAATGGCTGCTGCTGGGAAAGGCAGAGAGGCTGCACTCTCTATTAGTGTGACCAGTGCTCTCAAATAGTCTGCACCTGCACGCCCCTTAACAAAACCCATCTGGGATGGATGGATCTTCCCCTGGGGTTTATGTGGAGTCACGTTTGTAATAGCTGTATTCAATTCTTGTATGGTAAAAGGAGCATCCACCAGCCCTTTCTGAGTGTCTGTGATCTGCTGGAGTTTAATGCCTGTTAGAAAAGCTGAAAACTTCTGTTTATCCCATCGCACATCGGAACTACAGTATAAGAGATTTGTTAGAACTCCAGCATTGTATGGTTAATTGCCTTAGGAGTGACTTGATTGTCCCCTTTGCTGTTTTGTAATTGTGCAATGTGCCTTTCAGCCTGCTGCTTTTTAAGTCTATAGGCCAGTAGTTTCCCCAATTTTTCCCTGTAGGCCCAGTATTTATGCTGCATTCGCTGTATATGAAGTTTTCAATTTTTCTGGTGGCAAAAACCTTCAATTGTATTTGTAAAGATATTATTTCATACGCCAGCTCTTGATTCTTCAGTTTACCTGGGACTTTTTTATACTATTTTTCTTTCTTCTCAAGCTACGCCTCTAGGCAGACTGCCTCCTATTCTCTCTGCTTCCTAAGATGGGAAGCATAGCTTATAGCGGGGATATTGCTCGAGATAAAAGTAAAGCGCCGCTCGCAAGCGGCTGTTCTGTCTGTTGGACTGAGGATATGTGATAACGCCGCTTGTAAGTGGCCGAAGTCTGGACTACCTTTTGCTTTTTTGCACTTTTTGCTGCCTGCCTACATCTGGAACTCTCCCTGTTGTTCGTTTGCCCTCCGGTGGCTGATCTTCTCAGGGTGGGAGACTGTGCTTAGTTCTGCTGTCTACACCTGGTCGGAGGTGTGAGCAAGGGAGTTTTAATTGTTTGAAGGGCGGGGATATTGCTCGAGATAAAGTAAGCGCTGTTTCGTTGAAGGCAGAGTGGCGCGAGCGCCACTCAGCATGGGAAATTTTGTTTCCAGCAAAGTAGGGAAATGGGTTGGTCTGTGACATGGTTTTAAATCTTGTGTTGAAGTTAAGTAGTTTTATAGTTATTGTTTGGTAATTTATTTAAGTTGGAGTTTGTTTTAGTATATCTTATTGTATTAAGTAGGTTAGGCAGTTATTTTGTTTTATTCTAATTCTGTTTAAATAGTAGTTTTGAAATGCGTAGAGATTATGTGGGAGGATCCATGGGGGTTAGGATTACCTATAGCCATTCACTGCTATATGATCTACATCCCTCTGCCCCTTTCCCTGTGTCTGTTACCATTGCTAGACGCTGTTGGGAAATCGGGATTGAGGGGGGTCATGCTGATTATTGGCAGCGGGATGATCTGGGTATGGGTGATGGTAGGATAGATTTTGTTAGGTCCAGGAGGCGCCCTGGGTTGTGGCGGGCATCAGGGAGAGGTCAGATGTGGTTGGTGCCCGTCCCCAGGGAATCCACCAGACCGAGTGGTCAGGCAACCCGAGGGGCTGCACCACCCTCCAGTCCTCTGAAGGCAGTGCTATGCAATGCCAGGTCGATCAGAAACAAGATGGCAATTATTGCCGCCTTGGTTTCATCGGTCGATCTGGCTTGCATCACGGAGACTTAGGTGGGTGATGATGCAGGCCCTATTTTTGAGGCTGCGGTCCCTCCCGGGTATACCGTGGTGCACTGCCCCAGAGTGAATCGCAGGGGTGGCGGTGTAGCTATCTGTTTTAGATCCAGCCTGACCTTCACCGTGCACCCGGTGGAAACTCCGGGTTCTTTGAGTGTGTGGCTTATCCACGGTGGTCTCGCACGGGCTGCAGGATCTTCCTCATCTATCGTCCTTCTGATCCGATGGGGAATTTACTGCAGGAGTTTGCCGAGTTCACCGCTAGAGAAACATTGGGATCCCCCAGATGTGTTTTTCTGGGGGATTTCAATGTTTGGGTGGATGATGGGGATCTAAGATGCAGCAGCGATTTTTTGCAGAGTATGTCCTCTTTAGGACTGTCGCAGGTCGTTGCTGCACCCACCCATCAGGATGGCCACATATTGGACCTGGTGTTTTCACTGGGGCTTGAGATCACTGATCTTGAGATTGATCGGGTCTTTTGGTCCGATCATTGCATGGTGAAGTTCATGCTTGGGGCTCCCACCATAAGCCCTTCCCCTGCTGAGATGATTAGCTGTCGCCCTTTGCAGGTTCTTACCCCTGAGGGTTTTTTGACAGCAGCTAAATTGTCTAGCATGGGTGCTGCATGCGTCGGAGGTGTTGGTGCCGGGGTCGACACCTATAATAGGGTGCTCTCTGACACCATAAACTCCCTCGCACCTGTCTGTGTATGACCCAGAACTTCATACCTGAGGTCCCCATGGTTTGATGCAGACCTCAGGGTGATGAAGAGGACGGGTCAGAGATTAGAGCGCTGCTTGAGAAGGTCCCGCTTGGGGGCGGACAAACTGGTCCTGCGTATGCACTATTGTGCATATCAGGAGGCAATCAACCATAAGAAGGCAGTGTTCCTGTCCAGGGAGATTGCTGCTGGGAAGAACCGACCAGCTGCACTCTTTCGGACTGTAGACAGACTTCTTCTTCCTGTCTGCCTGCAGCCCGGGAGGGTTTTTTCTCATGAAGATTGTGAGGAGTTTGCTTGGTTTTTCTCGGACAGGATGTCCTCAATCCGGCGGGTGGCTTCTTCAGCCAGCAATACTATAGCTGACAGTGGTCGCCAGACGTGTTCTGAGTGCACTCCGCCAAGTTGGGGGGAGTTTAGACCAGTGGAGGTGAGTGAGGTTATCGCAGTGGCAACCAATTTGAAGCACACCTTTCGTGAGCTGGACCCAGCGCCAACACGTTTCTTAATGGGATGTGTTGACTCTGTCGGCCCGGTGTTTGCCGTGATTGTACGGTGTTCCTTATCTGAGGGAGTCTTTCCAGATGCCTTGAAGGAGGCTCTGGTGAGACCCCTCCTAAAGAAACCATCTTTGGACCCGGAGATCATGGCAAATTACCGTCCCATCTCCAACCTTCCATTTTTGGGGAAAGTGGTGGAGAAGGTGGTAGCGCTTCAATTGTAGGAGCACCTCGTGACTCACAAGATGTATGATCCCTTCCAGTCAGCTTTTTGGGCCAGACATAGCACAGAAACTGCACTTGTTCGGGTGCAGAATGACCTTCTCAGGGCTAGAGATCGGGGGGACAGGACAATTCTTGTTATCCTCGATCTCTCTTCAGCATTTGACACTGTGGACCATTGTGTGTTGCTTGTCCGTCTCAGGGAGCTGTGTGGACTCACCAGTACTGTCATCAACTGGTTTGAGTCCTTTCTTACCAATAGGAGGCAACGGATTATGATGGGTAATTTCTCATCTATACCCTGTTTCCTTCCCTGTGGAGTTCCTCAGGGCTTGGTACTGGCCCCAATGTTGTTCGCAGTATATATGCTGCCCCTGGGGGGGATCATTAGGAAATATGGCTTGAGTTTTCATTGCTATGCTGATGATACTCAGCTATATTTGTCCTTTGCCCCAGGAACATCCAATGCAGTAGACGTGCTAAACACCTGTCTGACCGAGATAAATGACTGGATGGCCTCCAGCTGGTTGCGACTGAACCCTAACAAGATGGAGGTATTGGTAGTGGAGTCGAACAGAGTGCATGATAGGATGGCCTCTGACTCAGAAACTGGACTTGTTCTGGGGGCTGTGTCATTGAAGGCCTCCTCTTGGGTGCGTAATCTTGGAGTGATTCTGGACAGGAATCTGACCATGGAGGCCCAAATATCTTCTGTGGTTCGTACCTGTTTTTTCCATCTCAGAAACATTGCCAGGATTAAGTCCCTTGTTCCGCCTCTGGACCTCCCTACCTTGATACATGCCTTGGTCACATCTAGGCTGGACTTCTGTAATGCGCTCTATCTCAGGGTCACAGGAGGACTTCTCTGCAGACTGCAGCTGGTGCAAAACGCAGCTACCTGGTTATTGACTGGGCAGAAGAAGTTCTGTCATATTACACCGGTTTTGTGCGAATTGCACTGGCTGCCAGTCAGGTGGAGAATCCTCTTTAAGGTGGGTCTTCTCACCTATAAGGCCCTACACAGACAGGGCCCTGGTTACCTGGCAGTCCTTCTGACACCTACTCCCTCTGTCCGCCCTCTTCGATCCTCCAGTGGTGGCCTCCTGACCATTCCTAGAATGAGGCTTAAATCAGCCGGTGATAGAGCCTTTAGTGTCATGGATCCCGTTCTATGGAACTCTTTACCAGCTATAGTCAGAGAGGCCCCCACGATAGATGTCTTCAAGGTTCGCTTGAAGACATTTTTATTCTCTCAAGCATTTGATGTTTAGAGTATGATTTAGTATATAATTTGTGATTTATTATTTTTATTGTATTTGACTGTTTATGCATAATGTTTTAAACATTTGTATGGCGCCCAGAGCCTCCGGGATTGGGCGTCTTTTAAATAAATTTGCCTTGCCTTGCCTTGCCCTTATTATCTTGCCCCTAATCATTGTCTTAAAGGCTTTCTATATAGCTGCTGGGGGTGCAGATCCTTGTGGATTATCTAAGAAGTAGGACTCTGTTTCTCTGGCCAACCAGCTCTTAAAGTCAGCCTCCTGCACTAGGAGGGGGTCTAACCTCCAGCTTAATGATCTGGAGGGGTGTGGGCCCAGACACTTGGGGAGTTAGCCTCTGGGATGTGAACCAGTAGTCTAGCCTACTGGCTACCTTCTTTGTATCAAAGAAGTATGCGTAGTCTTTCTCTGCTGGGTGCTTAAGCCACCATGCATCCTGCAGGCTGTTTAGGGAGAGCAGATCTTTCAGTGCCTGGATGGACCTTACATGTGGCTCATAAGGTCAGTCTAGGAAGTAGTCCATGGCCTGATTGCAGTTCCCCCTAGTAGTACATCCGTGTCCTCTGTGGCCATAACTAGTATGGTTTGGGAGATTTGGTTAAATAACTCTGGGGAATCTTCATTTGGAGCATAAATGTTTACCAACAGTATTAAGCCTGTGGGTGTGGTCTCATTAGCCAGGACCCACCTCCCCTCCGAGTCTGCCTTGTGTCCCAGGAGATTCCAGTTCAACTGTTTGTGGCAGAGTATAGATGCTCCCCTCTTTGCATTACCAGCTGTGCTGTGGACCTCCCACCCAACCCACTCCATGGTTAACTTCTGTGCCTCAACTTTCATGAGTTTAGTTTTCTACACAAAGGCAATCTGGGTTTTCAATTGTTTTAGTCTGGCAAAAACTTTTTTCATTTTAATAGGGTGAGTTCAAGCCCCTTGCATTCCAGGAGGTGACCTTTAAACATCCATATTAGCCATCATAATAGCTTTCATGTCTAAACTGTCCCTCCACCGTATTACTCATCCGATACAGCCTTTGTGCAGGAATTTCAACCACAGGTTCCCTCTGTTCCCTCCTTGTTTCCTTACCCCCTCTTTCTCACTGGTACCTTGTGCTTCACTATTACCAATATCTATGACATAGCTCAAACTTAACATCTCTAACTCTTTTCCTTTGTTCTGTTCTGGACTTATCCCTCTGCCAGAGGCCACCTATGACACCTAGCTTTGTGCATCCTCTGTTGTGGGAATTAATCCCTGGGCCCCTGGGTCTACTATTAACCTTCTGTGCATTTCCCAAACACAACATATAACTTTGATAACATTCATAAACGGTTCAGTATCACAAAATTCACAAACTATTTCTTCCACTAAGAGGTCTTTCTGTATCAACTAGGCTTTTTTTTTCCAGTTGTTTAATCAGGTGAGACACACTGAGCTGAAAGCTTTTTTACAGGTGCAACCTGGGAGCACAGGGAAGTTAAGTGACTTGCTCAGGGTCACACAGTATATGCAAGTGAGGGCTGTGGGATTCAAACCCAGGTCACCAGATTTGCAGTTCAGAGCCTTAAACCACTGAGCTATACTGCCTCCCAGCACCTCTGTTGCCTGCCAAGATTTCAGAGAGCCCCCCAGGGGTACAGTTAAGATAACATTTGCAATAACCATATTGTGCCAAACATAAAACGTGATAAGTTCTTTGCTATAACCAGTTCAAACATGTACACCCTGGGGCCCCTTCATGTGCATTACATCAACTTGGGCTATTTACTAATCTTCTGGGTTGTCTTCTCAGGAGATGGAGCCTGCTGGGAGATGCTGTAAAGCATCCTCCTTTGTATGCAGTGTTAGGCTTTACCCATGGATTCCCCTCCTGGAAGTGTCCCTTGCTGTTCATTAGGGAGACTCAAGCGAGCCACACAATGTCCCCTTTGCAATGGAGCCTTCCATTTGTCCCTTTTGTACCATATTCCCACCCCGCCACCCCATTTGTTATCTGACCCTCAGTGTGGAACCCCTCCATTACTAGTTCCGATCAATCAGCTGGACTGCTCCACCACCCCCCCCCCCACATCGGGAGTGATAATTACCCTTCCACTGAGCTTAGTATGTCTCGTGATGTTTAGGTACTCTGTTGCTGCAGCAGGAAAGTCATCCCCTCCCCTTCCCCTAAGGCTAAGGTTCTGAGTAATTCTGCTAGGCATTAATCTGTGTTAGCACAGGCCCTCAGAGTGCTGTAATGGGGAGGGAACAGGTGTCTTTTATTGACCATCTACCTTGATACTTAACTGCTGACTATTTCCCCTTACTGAGCGTTGGGCAATTGGGTGTGTCCCGAAGCTTTAGCAACCCCCTAGGGCCAGTTTTACCTATTCCCATAATCATGACTTTGTCACCATGCAACTTTCCATTTCAGTTTCCAGATCTATACACTATTTAGCCCCAGCGCCATATCCATACCTCCTGTGGCCACTTATTTGATCGAAGCAGCAGCCGCGATGTTGTCTTTACCAGGATCTTTATTTTGGTCAGGAGGAAATTATCAGCAATGTTTGACAGGGCATTTTCATTTGTATGGGGCTGAGAGGAATGAAACAGTGCACATAGGAGACCTCTCTGCCCCATATTTTTACAGATCAGGTACTGAGGTGGCAGCTTGCTTGCAGTTCACCCTTGGTGCTGCAATGCTGTCTGCTCTGCAGCTGTAAAAGAGAATTCTCCCTGTGTAGTCTGCAAAACAGTCTGTCTTAGTCCATCAGGAAGGAGGGAAAGAAATCTTAGTTGTTTTTACGTCAAAAGAGCTTGTCCAGCATGATCAAGATGCAGCTTGTGCTGCCGAGTGTACCAGTCTTGTTTCTGGATAGTTGATTCTGCTAGGCCATGAGACAAGCTTTCCTCAGCTGTATCCCCACCACATGGTCAGCCTAGTCCTGGCACAACGATGCCCAGTCTTTTCCAACACCATAGGTGTCAGCTCCCGCAGAGCTGCATAGTGATTCGATACTTTCACTGGTGTGTCTCCTGGGGAGTTGACACTAGTAACTGACAGATTTTGTGCCCGTTGCCTGCTCCTCGACTTGTTTCTCTGTTGGGGGGCGGGGGATTTCTTGGGGGCCTTAGGTTTGTTGGATTTCCTTGGCCTCCCTCTTTGAACCTTTTGCCAGGGCTCCTCTTTTTCAACTTCTTGTATGGTATTAGGTTCTGATATTTGCTCTCCTTCCTCAGTGACATAGAAACATAAAAACAGAAATTGTCAGCAGATAAGGACCGCCAGACCCATTCAGTCTGCCTGAAAGCCCTACACTAGTTTGTGGCCTCTGACCCTACCTGGTCAATGGCTTTTCACCCCTCCTTCCCACCTCTAAAGTACCCTTATGCCTGTCTCTTGCAAGTTTAAAACCCTCCACTGTGCTCACCCCCACCACCTCCTGTGGCAGTCTATTCCATGTGTCAAGCACCCTCTCTGTGAAGAAAAACGTACTCACTTTTCCCCTCACCCTCCCACCTTCCAATTTAATTTCATGACTCCTCGTTCTTGTACATCTCTTATATTGGAAGATGTCTCCCTCCTGCACTTTGTTAATGCCCTTAAGATACTTGAATGTTTCTATCGTGTCCCCCGATCGAGCCTCTCCTCCAGCGAGTACATATTAAGGTCTTTTAGTCTCTTTACTGGTACAAGCCCTGTACCATCTTAGTCGCCCTTCTCAGGACCGCCTCTACCCTGTCAATGTCCTTACGAAGGTGCGGCCTCCAGAACTGCACACAGTACTCTAGGCGAGGCCTCACTAGCACTTTGTACAATGGCATCACCATCTCCCACCTTCTGCTAGTGTTACCTCTGTCTATGCACTCCAGCATGCCACTGGCCCTCCCTGCAGCCTTTGTACTCTGCTTAGACACCTTTAGGTCATCAGAAATTATAACACCCAGATCCCTTTCTTCCTTGGTGATAGTCAGCAACTTCCACCCCTTCCTGTAGCTCTCCCCAGACTTCCCTCTTCCCGGGTGCATTATTTTGCACGTCTTGGAGCTGAACTTTAGTTTCCACATTTCAGACCATTTTTCAAGCTTCTCCCGGTCCCTCCTCATTCTCTCCATCCTGTCTGGAGTATCCACTCTGTTGCAGGTCTTGTTGTTGTAGATCTTGGTGACCTACATTCACTGCCATGCAGTGCCTCGTGCTGGTCTTGGGGGCTGCCATGACACCTGCCCTGCGCTTTGAATGCTCTGCAAAAATCCTTTCACCTCATGCAGTGTATTAAATGTCAGAAATTCACCATTGATTTGCACCCTTAGCATTGCAGGGTAGCACAAGGATGCAGTAATATTCATTTGGTATAGTTTCTGCTTAACCCTCACATATGCCCATCTCCTTCTGGATGTGTCTGGGGAATAAACATGATACATCAGCACTGGATAGCCTTGCCATTTACTCTCTTTTCCCTCGCTGCCCTCAGGTATAATTCTTTAGTGGGGTAGTGAAGGAACTTGCACAGAATGGGCCGAGGGTGATCCCTCTGTTTGGGTTTTGGGGCTAGGGAGCGGTGTGCCCTCTCCAGCTCTGAGGGGGGTTGTTATTCAGCTGAAGCATGCCTGGCAAAGCGTGCCTCAAAAAGCAGACCATGTTCCTCCCTTCTATACCTTCTGGAATGCAGACTATTCTTGTGTTTTTTCGGCAGGCACAGTTCTCCATGTCGTGTACTTTAGCCATAAAATACTGGATGTTCCCATGGTGTTCACGGAGCTGACTTTCATGTTGGTGGAACTGGGCAGCTTGCTGTATAACTACAGTCCCCGTGCCAGTCACTCTTACCGCCAGTCTTTGTGAATCAGTTTTTTTCTGGTAGTACTTATCTTAAGTTCTGCAGTGTCTTGCAGGACTTTACTTAGCATTTAATAATTTTTTCCAGTTCACTTAGTTGTGCAGGAGGGGCTTCGCATCCAGCCATTTTCTGTCAGTTCACCCCCTGCATTGCCAGCTGCCACTGCAGCTTTCTATTGGGAGATCCATTGCCTCACATCAGTGCAATTTCAGCCTAACAGGTGGGGACCACATGATGGTACCAGGAAAGCTCTTTCTTAATGGATCTTAGTGATGCCAGGTGCAATTTTGGATCAAATAGTCTCATTTTATAGCCCTTATTTTCCAGTTAGTTTTTTATGTCCCCAGGACTCTGTTGATGCTAGTGAGATGAATGAATGGTCAGAGGAAGGGTTTTCCCTATTTCTCCTTCAGAATTAGCCACCATCTTGGATGCCAGGCTCTGCCCCACCACTTGTTAAATTTAAGGAGGCCAACTGAAGTTTTTCTAACTTTCTAACTACCTCCGTGAAGTGTTCATTCCATTTGAGACTTTGCAAGAACGTGACACCAAGATAGTTGTAAGACGTGACTTTATTAATATTTTATGATGGATTTTCCATAGAAAAGATGAACCATCCTTCTTTTTTAAATCAAACTGAATTACTGTGTTTTTTTTTTCTGTCAAGCTAGTTTTCAAGCATAAACTATCTCAAAAGTTCTGAAATAAGTTAATGTGCACTTGGAGACCCTTTCTTGTGAGAGAAAGTAGCATGACATCATCTGCATATGCCATAGCAGGTATATTTGTGCTCCCTATTTTATATACTCTTTGATAAAAAATGTGTTAATGCACCAGTTAGGGTAATGTAACAACACAAAAGTAAGGAAATGTGGCGTTAGTGTTTCCAACCTTAATGCCCCCACAGCCCCACCCCAAGCAGCAAAAGGAAAAAACATTAGATTTTGGGTCTCTGGAGTCTTGGCAAATCACTGATGGGGTCATCTTTGGGGCTTGTTCTCTGGGGACTTCACTCCCAGGTATATGCACATGCAACATGTGAGCCCCCTACTACTGTGTACCTGTACAAATGTCCTGTTCTTCCAGTCTTTAAACATGATTAAGTGGAACTGTTTCAAGATTTCACTTATGCAGACACTTTCTGACTGTACATCTGATAAGGAAGTAAATGTGTTTAATATTCCTTGATCCTCACATGAATCCATAAGCTCATTGACTCTCTTTCTCTAGCAATATTGTTCCAATCTAGCTTTCTATTAAATACAAAACAATTATCCATTCTCATATTTTGTTCAGATAATGAATCTTTTTTTATCAAGCAAGCTATTGTTGTTGAAAGTAAGAAATGATCGTGTTCAGGGTGGGGCAGAACTTCCATATCTGAGAGACATGAGAAGCTTAATATAGGAGTTATCTAATAATCTATTACTGTAGCACAGCTATGAGCAAAAAAGGTAAAATTACCCTTTAGATCCAAGGGAAATGTACCATTAGCTACAGCTAAACCATACTTCTCTATCAGATCAGTGAGAAATAATCCCTGGGTATTACAAGCTACATCTATTGATTACCTGTCATGACTTTTAGATTCTATGTCTAGTACAAATAATTCAGAGTCAAACAAGGAATTATGTAAACCAATACAAGTGTTAAAATTACCACGTAAGTACAGTTCATCATCCACATCAGCACAATATTCCTCCACCAGGTTGGCAAGTTCAACTCATATAACAGTGGTACAGTAGTTTGAATTCAAGTGGGGATATAAACATTTACAATCACCAAGACTTGATGTTGAATTTTAAGTTTACAAAGTAAAATGCTCTGATTCACCTTAAGGGTTTCTAATAATTTGATGTGACTATCAATTTTAACCAATGTTACGAATCCACCAATCAACCTCCCTCTATTTGTTTTCCTTTCTTGCAGGGTTCTGTAACAACTGATACGAATATACGAAATTTGCCAGCAGATAAAGGCCTAGAGGTCTATCAAGTCTGCTTTAATGTGCAGCTAGCACCCCTTAACCCATTTAAGGGTGAAATTTCCAACTCAGGAGTCCAGGTTTCCTGGAAACACACAACATTTGCCTTTTGTATTAATCCAAGAAATTCTTTGTCTGAGATTTTCCTTAAAAGACCAGACCTATTCCATGGGTAGTACAAGATCCATTTTGATGTACTAGAGTTTTACTTCGCCAGTCACCTTCCATTTATTTACTGTAAACATTCATTTGTGTTTTGTATAACAAATTATGGGTTGACCTCAGTCATATTTGTTCTTGCTGCATTACTAATCCCATTTCTCATTTTTTTATATATATATTATGTTGTTAGTGTGGAAAAAACATGGTGCTGCACCCAGATCTGACAATCCAAAAGATTGTTGCTCATAGCTGTAGTCTGGTGGCAAGTGCTGCTAGTTTCCATGGCAGTAAAACTGCAGTGTGGCTGAATTTCACTCTTGTCAAAGATGACATTTAAAGCCATGTGTTTATTGTGATTCCCAGCCATGTGCCAATCAGACCCTCTTCTGGTATGAATGATCCACCTCATCTAGTTAGCAGCACTGGAGATTGTGTTCCTGAGTTAGACACTGTATCACAATCTCCTGCCCCCTCCACAGCAATCAGAGTTAGTCCTGCTGCACCGACATCACCCACTGTGTGTGGTCCAGTAATTAGTCCCCTATGAACCTGATGTTGTCCTTCCGGACTAAGAAAACCCAATACCGGGCTGCAGTTTGCATGCGACCAAGGAGGGCAGTTTACTAACTGACCCTTTCCCTTGCTGATTGCATAGTATGCATTACACTCTCTGGTAGCTACTACAGATGTGGCCCTCCTCAAGGAATCTCACAGACTCGATACTGGCCACATCCAATGTAGCTAGGTTGGTGCCAGAGATGAAGAGAGTTTACGGTGAAGCCCCTTTTTGCAGTTGCCAAAAGGGGATGGGATTTATGGGCCAGTCCGATGGAGCCCTAGGCTACTAGGACTGGGTGAAGGTGCTGGTCCCATTGGAGAGGTGTGCCCATGACAACAGTGCTGTGTATGCATCCCTAAGTCAGATGATCAATAGCTGGCAGATCCTGAGGTGATATACAGATCGGGCTAATAATGATGCAGGCCAGACTCCACTACGGGTGACCGTTCTTATCAAGAACATGACCCATATGGAGAGTTGATGTTTATGGGACAATAAACACATAATTTTCACCACAGTTGAGAGGGACAGTTAATCTATGGGTGGTGTTTTCCACTGTACATAGTGTGTATGGATAACCAGTAATTGTAGGCATGTGTACATGTCCCTTTCTGAGCACTGATGTGAGGAAAAAATGTTTTGTGTTGGTGTCATCTCTACTGATATCATCCACCACTCTTGCTTCTATGTTGGTGACTAGGACCACCCAGTTCCCACATGTCCATAAACCGAGCCTCACGTTCAAATATTGGTGAGGAGGAGCATTCACGGGGGGGGGGGGGGTCCAACTACTCCCCAGATTTAAAATCTCCTGTTCCAGCCTGCAGTCCATGTGCAACCAAGGAAAGCAAGACAGCTGACAGCCTCCCTCCTCTGGCCATCACACAGGACATTTTGTATTTCTTCCCTATGATGGCTACTGGACTTGTGGAATCTCAAGAAACCTCAAAACCCTGACAATGGCCACATCCACCCATCCGCTACTGCTCATATGGTGCATGGTTGTATAAGAGTATCTGGGGAAGCCACATTTGTAGCTACCAGAAAGGCTGCTGGGGTTTCAGATGTAATTTTGGGAATGTGCACCACCTCATCATCAGTCAACACTGGACCCAGACCACAGAGCACATCTAACAATTTTGTTTTTTTAAAACCAGTTTTACAGCCCTAGGGTAGCAGTATGATTTCAAAATGATATTCTTCTTCCTGTGAGACCAGGGATGCAAGGATCAATCTGAAGGTCCAACACCTAAAGACAGAAGGTTGTAATTCAGTTTACAGAAGATGCCCTCCATGAGCCAGGGAAAGGATATTACACATTCTAGTTGGTTAGTGCTATATATGAGAAAGGCCTTCCTTACAACCTGTCTTTTAATAAGTGAGATATTGAGAACACTACAGGCTTGCAATTATAGCTTATACACATATAAAATTTTACGTAAACAGTCGGGTAACCACCACTGACACACTTACTGAGAGCTGTGGTTCACTGATGTTCATTCCTGTCATGCAGTGAAAAGAGTAATGCTGGGCAAACTTGAGGAAGTTGCAGTTTCCCCCATTTGCAAACATCAGCACTGTATTCAAAACAATCCTAACATCTGAATATGGGCTGAGTGAATGTCATGTAGTATACCCCCAAAGTACTTCACCATCTGCCTCCCATGCCCTGTACCCCTCATCTTACTTTATGCAGGCATCATCCATCTATGTTCCCAGGGTACTGGAAATGGTGCATCACTTTCAGGTCTTCAGTGGTACATGCCACCATTCCACTCCACTGTACTGTATAATGCTAATGTCACCACACACCCATTTTAGAAAGCACACACACACACACACACACACTCCTGCTGCTTGTAAATATTAAAAAAAAAAACTACCACAATCTTTGAGGCTATACATAAACCCACTTTCCCCTAGCCAGTTAAGAAGAACTGCCCCTATGTATTCTAAATACTGCCCAACTGTTTTTGTACATCAATACTCAGCCACCTGAGGGGGAAAAAAGCCTACCAGGGCAAGTTGCCCTTCCAAATATGTCAGCTCCCACTGCCCCATCCCTATAATACTGAGCAGGGTATGTCATTTGTTAGGGGAACACAAACGTTCGGGAGTATTTCCCCCCAAATTAGAGCTATATTTTAGCCTTTTAGATTCAAAGAGTGGAATGACAGGGCAGTATGCTTTACAGAAGGGGGTCATAAGTGTTATACAGTGGACCTGGTTGATGGCATTGGCAGCCAAAGATTTTGATTGTGCATTCTTATACCCACAAATGACATAGAGAAATAGGGGCACACATATCCTTGTGCCCCTGAAAGCAGCTACATAACATATAGGAAGTGGTAGAGAGGTAAGGAGATGGATTTTATGGGGGTGGTACAAGAACACAGAGTGAACAAAGCCCAGAATTTTAGTGAGGTTTCCACTGCATGAACCTTTTATGTTGTAGCAAGTACACCAGCAGATTTTAAAATTCACCCAGACCTAGAAAGGAGGCCGAGGCTATGCCGCATTTTGATATGGTCTGTCATGCTCATGCAACCTAGTGCAAATCTACATAGCCTGTTGTAAATTAATGTTAGCTTATGCAGTACTGTATTTATTTTTCTTTTAAAATATATTGCCTGTGTGTGCAGTAAAGTGTGCACTGCATCTCATTTGCAGTGGAATCCTTCATGCTGTTCAGGTGGCTAATCACATTCAAATATGAAAATATGATCATGCACAGACTTAAAAACTATTATCCAAACTTCAGCCAGGTAATAAATTTTGTTTCTAATTTCTTCTGTACTTTTGATCTTGCTCCATTTTTAACGACCATCATCCTGAATAAACTTTAGCAAAACAAACAAGTGGATTAAGCATTTACTTATTGCAGGCTGCTCTGTACAGTACAATCTGGACAACTACACTGAGGGACCTTTGTAGAAAATCCTACACATACAGTAGTAACTGTATACATTTCCAAAATGCTGCTGTAGCTTTCTTAGACTACTGTAATCATCTTTGCCAACACCTTTTATAACAGGCATTGTACCCGTAAAAACACACCAAGCACCAGACAAAATGGACTATAAAACATTCAAAGGAACATTGCTTTAAAAAGTATTTCCGCTGACTTGGAATCATTAGCTCCTCCTGACCAGCCCTATTCATGACAGTTTTTTGCCACAGGCAGAACAAGGGATACACTCTTTTGTGAATTAGAGCCCTATACATATACCTCTTACCTTAATTTTACCTGTAAGGCAAACAGATGGTACTCTTTACAAAAGTGGAATGCCAATTAACATAAGAATCAACCATAATTAGTTGCAGGAGCCTCCATCAAATGGAAACACTTCCATTGGAAGTGGTCCTAAATGTTATCAAACTAATGAAAACCCGAAGTTTACACTGCAATCATGCAATGCTAGAAGGCTTAAACTGTTTTTCATAAAACATTAGTTGCCTAACATGACTTGAAATTGTTGTGCTAAACGTGCATTCTCAGCTGTGAGTCTGTGACACTTCATTAATCCTGTTATATACAGTTTACTTCAAAATCTAGTTACTTTGGCAGAACAGGAAATAAAACTACTGCTGAATAAAACCAACTCACCAAGGAGGCCTTCAGTATTGTTCAGGCATTGCAGACATCAGAATGTGCATGTACATTAGTTTGCCAGATTATGCTGTTCAGTGTTTCAGACTGCATATCAACCTTCCTCAAAGAACAGCCACAATTACTTCCTTTTTCATTAAATTGTTTACCAGACAGTGGAATATGACACGATAGCAACATTACAGCTGCCAATTCTTAGCCCAAAACTATGCAAATCACTTGAGATATATTCACAAGCCAATGGAGATATGTACAGTCTGTCTGTCTGTCTGTCTATCTACCTATCTATCCATATGTCTGTCTGTCTGTCTGTCTATCTATCTATCTATCTACCTACCTACCTACATAACAGGATTACTGAAACAATCTCTGGCTAGAAACCTCTGAAAATGACTAGAATTCCAGAAACCCACATGATCTAGATCTGTGTTCAACAGGGATGACTGGTATGAAGACGATTTATTCAAAGAAGTAGAACAACTATCTCAGCAGCCCCCAGAGGGTATCCCCTGATAATCGCGACTTTATAATGGCGACCTAAAAAAACGCAACTACAAAACAGGGAGTACATGATGGGTGACATGAAACAACAGCAGATTAGCCGTAACAGCGAATCAAACTGCCATTCAGAATACAAATATCGTGACTGCCAGATTAGTGATCAGGTTAGTAATCTAACAGACTCACCAGTCATAAAAACCAGTCACCATTTCAAGACGTCAAAATAGCAACAAGTAATCTAACAGACCTCTCAGCCCGAAGAGCACCATATTTAACTCGCACAACCAGTCACCAGTACAAAATAGCAAGAAGTAATCTAACAGACTTCTAAGCCCTAGCCGAAAAAGTCGCAGCTTATGACATCATAACTTGCTACCATGACAACCAGAGCACAACCAGTCACCAGCACAGGACGTCAAAATAGTGACTTTTCTCACTGCTGCAATTCAGTGCTGTTCAGCACTTAATCCTTTATTATTGTGATAAGAATAGGAGGAATTGGTGATTTTTATGCTCTGTAGACACGTTTTCAAACTTGAAACTGTAAATTGTAGACAAGTCCTCGGAGGTAATTGTACCTACTGCATTGTGGGTATTCACTCACAATTAAGCACATCCTTTCATTCATGTCCTTGTACTTTCTTCTTTTTTGACACTGCTGCAGCCCCAGACACCATTTGTTCGACCTTCATCTCTGTTAGGCGCTGTTCTTCCTTTAGGCACTGGATCAGTTTCCAGATACTGGGGTGACAGGCTCTGCTGCGATAGTTAAATCCGCGATGCAACCCCTCAACAGCATTGTTAGTTCTTGCGAGCCCCCTCGAGGTAGCACCATAACAATTCCATTATTCAGGTGGGAATGCTGCAGTTCTTTGTCCAGACCTGCCCCTGTAATTTTTTTATAATTATGTTGCAAGTAGGAATGATTGCATTAAGGACCTCACTGGAAATGAGCTTGCCTCAGTCGAGTCTCCTATTCTTTTGCTTGTCAATTGAATAAAAATTTTTACCACTACTACACTTTTCCCACTTTACAGCAGCTTGCACCAAATATTTGTCGCAAACCCTGTAAAAAGGGTCCCAAGATCACTGCAAGGTAGACCAGCAAAAAGTTGGTCTAACTTGTGGCAATTGGCGCACAGGATTGAGAATCCCGATTGCTGAAGGTGGAATGCCACAAGTCCCTTGCGCCATATGTTCAGCACACCCCATGGCTTGTGGTATTTCCGACACATTTGTGAATCGGGACTTGTGTCTCTAGGGGGCAGGCAGCAGTTTACTGTAATTATATTGTTGAATAGCTCAGTCAACCCACCAATTCCTCCTTTTGGGGTGGAATGAAGGTGCAACAAAAGTAAACATATTTGGCTTGGTCAAGAATGAATTCAGCAATTAGCCAGCCACAGATTGAACCACTGTTGCTGCTAATGAAGATTTCAGTTAGTGTAATGAGATGTTCTTTGTGATAAAAAAAAAACTCCATAACTTCACTTTGATCCACCTCAATCTCAGCATAGGAAGGTAAAGCCAGGGAGGCTACACGATGAGTTGGGGATGGATGCTTTTAGGCAGGTTTCAGATTTAACAATTATATCTGGGCCACAGATATTGACACAAGTTTCTATTTTATGTAGCTTGGACATAAGACTGCAAACGTAAGACTGCTC
This sequence comes from Neoceratodus forsteri, assembly GCA_016271365.2. NCBI lineage: Eukaryota > Metazoa > Chordata > Ceratodontiformes > Ceratodontidae > Neoceratodus > Neoceratodus forsteri. Next base: position 1,325,289,034 of record CM057456.1, on the reverse strand, counting down.
TTCCATGGCACGAGGCACAGTTCCTTCAGGAAACTGCATATTTCATCACTGAGAGGGTGTTGGAGTTGATTAGATTGTTACAGTAGTCGGGCTGGGGGGGAATAGTGGCACTCCACCTGTCTGGGAAGAGTTTAGGCCAGTTGAGGTGTCTGATGTGACTAAGGTGATCGTAGAGCTGATGCACATGTTTTGAGAACTGGACCCAGCCTCGACACAGTTCTTAATGGGATGTATTGAGGCTGTTGGCCCGGTGTTCACTAGGATTGTCAGGTGCCCAATGGTGGAGGGTGTTCTCCCAGCTACCTTGAAAGAGGCGCTGGTGAGGCCCCTCCTTAAGAAATCTTCCCTCAACCCTGATGTCCTGGTGAATTACCATCCTATCTCCAACCTGCCTTTTTTGAGCAAGGTTGTTGAGAAGTTAGTGGCACAACAGCTCAAGGATCATATGGTGTCTGTGGACATTTATGAGCCATTCCAGTTGGGTTTTTGGTCTAGAGACAGCACTGAAACAGCTCTAGTTAGGGTGCATAATGATCTGCTCAGGGCTAGAGATAGAGGGAACAGGTCAGTTCTTGTACTCCTCGATCTCTCCTCAGTTTTTGACACCGTGGATCATGTCGTGTTATTGGATCAGCTCTGTGAGTTTTGTTGACTCGCCGGCACTGTCATCAGGTGGTTTGAGTCCTATCTCTCAGACAGGGTGCAGCGGGTGGTGATGGGGAATTTCTCCTCCTCCCCAATGCCTCCATCTTGTGGAGCTCCACAGGGCTCAATCCTGTCACTGATGTTGTTCACAGTGTATATTCTGCCCCTGGGTGAGACCATTTGACAATAAAGTGTGGAGTTTCACTGCCATGCAGATGATTACTCAGCTGTATACAGTAATGTCATTTGCTCCCAGAACATCAGGAGCTGTGGATGTGCTTAACATCTGTCTGGCTAAAATCAATGACTGGATGGCTTCCAGCTGGCTGAGACTCAACCCGGCTAAGACGGAGGTGCTGGTCATCGAGCCTGGTCACAGGCGTGATGGGTTGCTGTCCGGGGGCTGATTCTGGTCTTGTTCTGGGTTCTACACTGTTGACAGCTTCCCTGAGAGTGCAAAATCTGGGCGTGATCCTTGACAGCAGGCTGACCTTTGAAGATCAGGTGTCGTCTATGGTCAGTAGTGATTGTTACCATCTAAGGAACATTGCCTGGATTAAGCCCCTCGTTCTGCCCGAGGACCTGCCGACACTAGTGCACACCTTTGTTTCCTCCAGGCTCGACTACTGTAATGCTCTTTTCTTCGCGGTCATGGGAGGGACTCTCCACAGACTGCAGCTAGTGCAGAATGCAGCAGCTTGACTACTGACTGACCTTTCTAGGTTTAGTCATGTGACCCCTGTTCTGCATGCTCTGCACTGGCTGCCGGTCAGGTGGAGGGTCCTTTTCAAAGTGGGGGCTTCTCGCCTACAAAGCCCTAAATGGACTGGGCCCTGGCTATCTGTTAGAGCGCCTGGCACTGTTGACCTCTGCCCACTCCCTCTGTGCCTCTTCAACAGGCCTCCTGGTTGTTCCCAGGGTACAGCTCAAGACTTCTGGGCTGTCTGTGTGGAACACATTACCATCTGCAGTCCAGGAGGCCCCCTCAGTAGAGGTGTTTAAGCAGAGGTTGAAGGCACACCTTTTTAGCCTGGTCTTCAATGAATACTGAATTTTAACATATTGTTCGGTCCCTGTTTATGATATTTTATCAGTTTTTAATTGTCTTATATTTTAGTTATTTTAAACCACATTAATGAAATTTTATATTTATGCATTGTATGTTTATTGTATTCTTCTGTGAGGTGCCTAGAGCCTCCGGAATTGGGCGCCATACAAATAAAACTTGCCTTGCCTACTTTCTGATGATTTCAATGCCTGAGTCAATGAGGAACTCTTGCACTTTGAACAAGATTTCCTCCAGGTGATGGAGTCCCTGGATCTCGCACAAGGGTTTACTTCTGTGACCCATCAACACAGCCATGCCTTGGACTTGGTATTTTCACTCGGGCTCGAGGTTGAAGGTCTCCAGATTGATCCAGTGAGCTGGTCAGATCACTGTGCTATCAGGTTCTTTTTCAGGGCCCCTCCTTGTGGTCCCCTCCCTTGGGAGATGGTCTAGTACTACCTTTTGAGAGGGTTTCTGCCAGAAGGACTGTAGGCAGTACTAGACATTTCAGGTATGATGGGATCACATGCTATGGATTCAGAAGAGGCCATGGTAGCCCATAATGGGGCTGTTATGGTAGCTTTTGACCAGGAGGCATCTACTTGTGTATGTACCCTTGTCTCTCACCATAGATAGCTGTGGTACAATGGTGAGCTTAGGGAGATGAAGGCAAAGGGGATGGAGGTTGAAGCATTTTTGGAGGAGATCCTGCGCCAGGAAGACAGCCTGGCTTTGAGTATTCACCACAGTGAATACCAAAGAACAGGCAGCCAGAAGAAGGCAGATTGTCTGTCTAGGGAGATTACTACTAGGAGAAAGTTTCAGCTCTTTGAAACTGTAGACATGCTTTTCCACCCAGCCTTCCTGGAGTCTGGGAGAATGTTTTTACTGGCAACATGCAAGGAATGTACACAATTCTTCTCAGATAGGGTATCCTCTCTTCAGGCTATGATCTCCCCAATTGGGCTACGGCAACCTAGCAGTGCTAAGCTGCCATACCAGGGATGCACTCAGGTGTCATGGGAGGAATTTAGAGCAATAGCAATAGATGAAGTGAGTGGGCTGATCTTGGAGCTGCGACCAATGTTTTGTGAACTGGTTCCAGGCCTGACAAAACTACTGGTGAGCTATGTCGAGAATCTAAGCTTTGTGTTTGCTGGGATTATCTGCTGCTCCTTGTTGGAAGGGTTCTTCCTGGCTGCACATGAGACATCTTCTGAAAAACAGCATTGGACCCAGATATCCTGGCAAATGATGGATTGGTCTCTAACCTGCCCTTTCTGGGCAACATTATTGAGAAGGTGTTTGCGCTGCAGCTTGAGGTACACTTCACAGCATTTAATATCTATGAGCCACTCCTGTCCAGCTTTAGGTCCAAGAAAAACACTCACAGCACACTGGACAGGGTGTACAGTGACCTTCTCAGGTAAAGAGAGAGAGGTGAATGGTCAGTTCTCATTCTCCTTGATCTCTCATCAACATGTGAAACTGTACACCATGGGTTGTTATTGGATAGGCTAAGGGAATAAGTAGGACTCACCAGAAAAATCATCTGCTGGTTTGAGTCTTACCTCAAGGACAGGACACAGAGGGTTGTGTTGGGAAATTGTAATTCATTCCCAGAGTCACTGCCATGTAGTGTTCCCCAGTGTTCTGTCCTCTCACCCATGTTGTTTGCTGTGTACATGCTGCTCCTGAGTGGAATCATTAGATGCTATGCACCAGGGTTTCACTGCTATGCAGATGATACCCAGCTGTACTTGCCATTTGCACCTGGAATGCAGGGTGGGGTGGATGTACTAAATAAATGCTTGGCCAAAATTCAGGAATGGATGTCATCAAACTGGTTGAGACTCAACCTAGACAAGACGGAGGTACTGGTAGTTGATCCGGGTCATGGGGAAGAATGGTAGAGGCAAAGATGGAGATGGGGCTTTGGCTCTGCTCTACTCACCTTGTAGCTGCCACAAAGGAGGAAAATTTAGGAGTCATTCTGGATGAGGGACTGACATTTGAGGCTCAGGCATTGGCAGTGGTTTGGAATGGCTTTTACCATTTGAGGAACACCATAGATTAGACCCCTTATCCCCCCCCCCATATACCTGGCAATGCTAGTACATGCATTTGTGACATCTCAGCTTGATTACTGCAACACTGTACTTCAAGGTCAAGGGGGTATGCTGCGGCACCTACAGCTGATACAGAATGCAGCAGCTAGGGTGTCGACTAGCCTCTCAAACACATGTCATATCTCTCCAGTGCTGTGTAAACTGCACTGGCTGCCTGTTAAGTGGTATATCTCCACCAAAGTTGGTTTACTGATTTAATAAGGCCCTACACAGGTTGAATCCTGGTTACCTGTCAGGTCTCTCGCACCGTCATTTGCCTCACGCCCGCTCCGCTCCACTGAGGTGGGCCTCTTGGTGGTACACAGGGCCAAGCTGAAAACATGGGAAGACTGGGACTGACAGCTGACCTGGTTTTGTGGAACTTGCTTCTGAGATCCCTCAGAGAGGCCCCCTCAGTGGAGGCCCTTAATAGATGTCCAAAGGACCATCTGTTTGTCCAGGCTTTTGGGGAATGAGCTTATACCTATTCCTGCCATCCGAGCTGAAAAGAGCCAACTGTTTTAAATTATTAACTGTATTGATCTTGTTATTTATATATTATACTCTCATTGTGCACTTTATGTAAGGTGTCCTGGGCCTCTGAGAAGGGCACTCTATAATAAAATTACTACTACAACTGTATAGACCATGTAAGGAGTTCCATGTGGGATCACTATAAGTACTGTAGCTGGAGTAAATCCAAGACCAAGGTTACAGTTGCAGCAAAAGACAGGGTCATATATATCCAGGTATGTTGTGATATTTTTAAAGAAAGTCATTCTGATGGCCCTAATGTAGTACTGCAGGCAGGTGGGGAATTTCTCTAAAGATCTCCTAGAAACGTCAGGAAATGCATGACCATATCTTTTGCTGCAACTGTACTCTCTATATTCCCAGCCTTAAGCAGGATTAAGAGAGTGGGTAGCAATCTGTTCCTGACACGCAAATAACCAGGGATAGTTTGGGCTACACCTGAAAATTTGAAGGGACACCCCAGTAGAAGTATATATTTCTTTGGAATAATGGCACTATAGCATGATTGCTGGGTCCAGTCATTGTCACTAGAGGTTACGTGTTTGGGTATTGTGAAATTGTTTATACCTGGGAAAGGATGTATTGACTATTTAGAAACAAAACAGGAACATTGGTCATTAGAGATGGAGAGAGCACTTGTAAGCCTAATGACCAAAGAAGCTTAATAAGGCTCAATATTCTTCCACTAGGTTGTTACTAAGCAAGCTTAGGTTGCAGGAGAGCTGTGCTGCACTACACAGGTATTGACAGCAAAGCACATAGGGGGACCATCATAAATACCTTATAGAGTTGCTGTTAGATTTGTTTCTACTACTCAGAGATGGGAACACAGATGAACAACAGTTCAGGTAGCATTTTTCAAGAATGAACCCCTCTCCCATCCTCTTTTGTTGGATTCCAAAGTCAAGAATCCACTCCTGCTGTGCCACTCATGCTGACTGTTCATGTGGGGACAACTAGCATCAACAAATTGGATAAGGGGCTTGTCCTGCCTCTGGCATGAGCATTTTGTGCACTGATCAACTTTAGTTATTTTTTTCCAAAGTAGCTTCTGATTAGAGATGCAGCGAATTTTTAATCCACCTGCAAAGTGGACACGAAGTGGGCACTTTGCGTTAGTGGAGCACAACGCGAAGTGGGCACTGCAAAGTGCTCACTTCGCGTTATTATTATTATTATTACCACTTCGCATTGCCATTATGCCTTAACGTAAAGTAAGGCGAAGTGAGAAGAGAATAGGCACATCACATGGCTTGCAGTACTGTAAGTCACATGCTTTAGCCAGGCAGGAAGGAAGTGAGTCACAGAAGCAGTTTCACTTTTTTCTTTGCATTTGTAGAGGAAGAAAGCATTTGCGAGAGGAGAGGAGTTATAGTGCTTGATTGCCTTGTTGCCACTTCATTGCATTTCAGTTCCAGAAGAAAACAAACAGCTTTTTTAAAAGCTATATCTTTATTTATTTTTTGTATTGTATTTGTGTTTTTTTTTTGTTAGTGAATTTTTTTATATAAGTTTTGTTTTGATTTGTGTGTGTGACTGACTGTGAGTGTGTGTCGGCCCGTGGACTTCAGAAGGATGGACCTAGGAGAAGGCAAGTCACTGGCCCATGGGCGCAGTAGGAGGGGAGAGCAGACCCATGGGGGGCCGGGCAGTCATGTCATGTTGGACTGCTCCTGACTCCTGGCTGGTGTTGCTTCCCCCGTTGAAGAAACAGGAGCAGCAGCAGCAGCACCAGTGCCACCGGTGGCTGCTGCACGTCCACCTTCTCTGCCACTACCACCACCACCACCACCACCGGCAGAAGCAGCTGTTGGGGCTCCAGCAGCACCCCCTCCACCACCTCCACAGCCACAGGAGGTGGCCCCGGAAATTGTAGGTGGTGGTGGGACTCATGCCCATGCGAGGACTGTGTCTGGTCCCCCCCCGCAGCTCCCCAGTGTGGGAGTTTTTTAACTGTGGGGGGGACAGCACAGTGGTGGTGTGCTGTGTGTGTGGTGCACTGTGGCCCCCGTGGGACACATTTGGGAGCCGGTGGCCAGCAGACCCACATGTTGAACCACCACAGGGCAGAGTGGCAGGCTGCCATGGAAGGGGCCAGGCATCCACCTGCTGGCCCTTCCATGGCAGTGGCCGAGGGTGCTGCTGGGGTGGGAGTTGTGCCTCTCAGTCACCGCTGCAGCAGGAGGACGGCTACTACAGCAGTTACTACACCACCACCACAGCCACCAGCATCACCTTGTCCACCACCACCCTCCCCACTACCTGGATTCCCCGCTGCAGTGGACCCCACCACAGTCCCTGAAAAACAGTCTGACTTCAGTCTGGTGTGGGCAGCGCTTGATGAAAATAATGAGCGGCTCAGTGCTTTGCAGCAGCAGGTGAACAGAGTAGAAGCACAGCAGCAGCAAATAGTTTCAATGCTGCACCTGCTGCTGGACCACCATGGCATCCCATGGCCATAGCAAGTGAGGGGATTGTTTTCTGCTCCCACCCCACCCCTGATCCCACCCACTACTGTGTTGTACTGTTTTTGTGTGTTTTTTCTTTGTTGTTGTTTAATCTTACACATTTTCCCTTCCAAGGGAATCTTTCTTGTACCACATATTGCAATACATTTTTGTGAAAACCACTCGTAATTTCATTACAGTGTGTCACATGATGGAGGAATTCCCATTCTAAAAACCTGCCCAGATTCTGCCTCCCTTCTCAGCAACGTTAGGATGTGATGGCAGGGAGAGCACGTGTGCATGCTCCTTACAGTGAATATCTGATTGTCCGGCAGGTTTCCAAATGTTTCGTTATGTTATAATGGTCAGTTTGTGGTGAAATGTGTGGGCACGTTTCCAGTAAGAAGAGTCTTGTTAGTGGAAACATTCCCACATTTCACCACGAAGTCAACCTTATAAATATAAGGAAACATTGGGATAGCTGGCGACATTCACTATAGTGGAGCATGCATCTGCACTCTGGCATCATGTCCTAACATTGCTGAGAAAGGTGGCAGAATGGGGTGGCTTTTCTGATCGGTAATTCCTCCATCACGTGACTCACTGTAATGAAATTATGGGTGATTTTCATAGAAATATATTGCACTCTGTGGAGCAAGAAATATTCCAGTGGGAGTAATGCCCCCACATATTAGTTTATGTGCATCACTATAACTATGTAATGTGGTGAATCTCTGTAAAGCAGCAGCGCAACAATCTGTTGATAACTCTGACCTGTATTTTTTAGTGCTATGTTACAACTTCCTTTACTTACATCCTGACTGACTGGAATGATACGAGAATTTGCAGTAGTTGAGTCTGCTGTACTACCTTTTTTCATGTATGAAATAATGAAAGGAGCATTCATTTTAAATTGGTGCTGACCAGGTCTTTGTCATTGTTTTCCTCTGCTTTTCCCCATCACATCAATTAGTTGTTATATATCACTTCAGTTGTTAATTGACAGTTAAGCATCAGGCAGTGTTTTATGATACCACAGAACAATAGTTATTGAAAAGCAGCTGCAAATAAATGCAGACCTAGTCAGAACAATATTGGAAGGTGTGCTCATTTTTTTTTCATACATGAAAAAAAGTAGTCAAGTAAGTAAAGCAGACATAAATTGTGAAAAGAATCGTATCATTCAAGTCACAACTCAGAGGTAACTAGTGGTGGCTGTGGCAATGTAAAGCAGTATAAAAAAGTACAGTTCAAAACTGTGAGGACATTCTTGCAATGCTGCTTTAATTGTAAAAATGTCAGTATGACATCATGAGCTCACAGCAACAATCACAAAACACACGAAAGTGGCACAGAGTCCCAGATCTTTTCTGCAGGCCCAAAATGCATCCTGCTTGTGTGCAGAAAATTGACAAGTGTTAACACAGTGGAATGAGAATGTTTCAGCACATACAAAGTCCCCCAGAATTAATGGCACACTCAGTCATCCGCGCAGTGGTGGCACAGAGTCCCCAGATTTTTTCTGCCAGCCCAAAATGCAACCTGCTTGTGTGCAGAAAATTGAAAAGTGGTTACACAGTGAAATGAGACTGTTTCAGCACATACAAAGTCCTCCAGAATTAAAGGGACACTCAGTCATGCATGCAGTGGTGGCACAGAGTCCCAGATTTTTTTCTGCCAGCCCAAAATGCATTCTGCTTGTGTGCAGAAAATTGATATGTGTTAACACAGTGGAATGAGAGTGTTTCAGCATGTACAAAGTCCCCCAGAATTAATGGCGCACTCAGTCATTCGCACAGTGGTGGCACAGAGTCCCCAGATTTTTTTCTGCCAGCCCAAAATGCATCCTGCTTGTGTGCAGAAAATTGACAAGTGGTTACACAGCAAAATGATAGAGCTGGTCCACCGGCGCAGTGGTTGGATTTCCGCATGCGATGCCGGTGACCCGGGCTCTGGAACGGACTCGGGTCGTCGGAGGGCCGGCCGCGGGAGAAGGATGGAGCATCCTTGGATGGCTCTCCTTCTCTGGGGGTAGGGTTGGGGTGAAGGTCCAGTGTCTAGTGACACCCAGCGGAGGCTGGGTTAACCACTGGTGATGCCGAAGTCTGCATTCTAAGGGGCGGGGCGGACGCTGGTCGTCATTGCATGTCCCCGCCTCTTAAGAAACAGGGAAGAAAAACTAGCTGGGTTGGGTCCATCTCTGTGATGCCCTCCCCTTGGGGTCTCATTAGCATCCGAGGTCTGCTCCCCAATGAGATACACCTTGGGGAAGTCACCGCACCCCCGCCCTCTGGGGGGTAATCCAGGGGTGACCGGGGAGCACTGACAAGTTCGGATGCTGAGGTACAGGGGGGCCGTGTCCAGGGCGGAAGTAAAAAAATGACAGAACCGTCCCCAGGAAAAAAGTAAAGTAATTAAAAAAAAAAACACAGTGAAATGATACTGTTTCAGCACATACAAAGTCCTCCAGAATTAATGGCGCATTCAGTCATGTGCACAAAAGTGGCACAGAGTCCCCAGATTTTTTCTACCAGCCCAAAATGCATCCTGCTTGTGTGCAGAAAACTGACCAGTATTAACATAGTGGAATGCGAGTGTTTCAGCACATACCCCAGTACAAAATGATGACTATGAGCATCATGTTGCTGGTCCAATGTGTTCTGCGAGATGTTTCCAGCAAATGCAATGTGATCATCTCAACTGGATTGAAGGGTGCCCTTTGGCTGTACACTAATAGTAGCCTTGGTGAGTAGATATATATATATAGATATATGGTTGTGTTGTGTATTTTGTAGGTGAGATGGGGGGTTGACATGGACATGTACTCATGGTACATGGTATTGTTCTTCATCACAGATCACACAGAAACTGTTGGTGTGCACATTCCAGAGCTCAATGAGAATTTTTTGTGCTGAAATTGGAAATGGATAACTCTCAAACACATGAAGGTAAGTATTTTTTTTTTGTGGGGGGAATCATATTTGCAGGTTTGTCTCTAATGGTTTCTTATTTTGTTACTTCTTCACAGATTTCATCAGCATCCTTCTGGAGTACGGTTGTCTTAGGATGGTCATGGTCATCTAATGAAACAACTTCTGCGTGTTGCATGTGTGCCCAAGCTCAGGGAATGGGGGATCCTGATGTTGAAGAACTTTTTTGGATAAGGCCACTTTGACAGAACAATAAAGCATCTGGAAGTTTCCTAAAAAAAGAAATGAATGACTTCTTACAACTTAATTGTTATGTGTCCCTCCCTGGTTCTCAAATCTCAATCTAAACTCAAGTTCCATTTCAAACCCACATCTTGTCAACTAACACAACCTGTGTGCAATATTTGCTACAGTCTTTACAAAACAATGAAATGAATGAAATAAAATCGTTATACTTACCAGAATGGATTTCACATGGATATTACATCGCTTTCTCTCTGTATGGTACAGCTACAGTACCATTCCCAACAAGTTTTAGCGATCAAGCCTTTTTTTGTTACCCTGTAAAAGAAACAAAAGAAGTGTACCATATGTGTTTTACCACTGTGGCTCTGAAAAGCTACAGGAAACAAAACATACAACTAAAGGAAGTGAAGCAGCATAACAAACATGAGTACACATTCTCACTTCATGGTTTAAATATTAAAAAGCTTTGTGTCTCTGGCTGATGGATGTGGTGGTCTGGACAGACTCAGACTCAGTCGTGACAGTGGCTAACATCAGTCCCGGTGGTGGTGGTCGTCCGGGGGGCAGACAGACTCATGGTGGCAGTGGCTAACATCAGTCCCGGTGGTGATGGTCCGGGGGCAGGCAGACTCATGGTGGCAGTCGCTAACATCATTCCCGGTGGTGGTGGTGGTGGTTTGGGGGGCAGACAGACTCATGGTGGCAGTGGCTAACATCAGTCCCGGTGGTGGTGGTCCGGAGGGCACACAGACTCATGGTGGCAGTGTCTAACATCAGTCCCAGTGGTGGTGGTCCGGGGGGAGGCCACACCGACTTTTAAAAACTTCAGTTAAAACCTGCCAACATTAACAACATCATCATCCTCATAAAGAAAGCTGCCCTCACAGTCATCGATATCTGAAGTCTGACAATTGGGAAATTCTTTCTCCATTGTATCGTCATCTACATCAGTGGTGGACCGTTTCAGCAGCCACTGCTAGTGCTACCAGGATGCTCCATTTCCACATCAGCAAGACCACCATGACTAGGCCGGGGTATGAATACCAAGGTTGCAGTCTGTGCTGGTATGTGCCTTTCATTCATTTTAATGAATGTTAGCAAACTAACATTTGCAGGAGACAGGTTTGTCTGACGATCCCAGACTATTGCACCTGCTGAACTGAATACCCTCTCAACACTTACACTGGAGGGTGGGCATGTGAGGTACTTCAGTGCCACTGCAGTCAGCTCTGGTCATTCACTGACCTTTCTACTCCAGCACAAAAGAGGATCTTCAGTTATTGTCAGATGCCTGTTTTCAGACAAATATGACTCAACTATTCTCTGTGCCGCACTAAGTCCAATTGTTGATGCATCATCCTGTTCTCCAAATCATTTATTTCACAAATACCCACTTGAGACAAAGCCTCCCAAAATGGGTTGACGCCAGCCACTTTGGATGACAGACCACCTGGAACTGCAGTCCCCTTCCCCTTGCAGGATTTGCTTGATGGTCCTCCAGGTACACCTTCAGCTGGATTATACTGCTAAGGTTTGCTGACCTTGACACATGACATCTGTGCCCCATGAACCAAGTGCACCAGTTGACCACTGATATTTTTTACCTGTTCAGGCCCTCCCTCCAGTACTGATGCAATTCCACGTTTGTATTGTGGGTCCAGCATTGTTGCTATGGCAAAGTTGTCACTATGCTGAATGCTCACAACGTGACGATTCTGGTCGAATACTGTCAGCATGTGTTGTTGCAACATACTGCTACCACCATCTCCAGCAACATCAAGGCTATGCTGTACATTCACCAATGTCTGCTTCAGCACCCACAGCAGTGGAATTGATTGGCTAATGGAGGCAGACTAGCCACTCACTACCCGTGTGGCATGTTCAAAAGGCTGCAAAACTGTTATCACAGTGTCCATGAGGAGCCACTGTTCAGTTGTCATAGACATGGAGGCCCCAAAACTGTCACGGCTAGTGTGCATAACAAGATATTCTGAGATGGCTTTGTATTGTTCATACAACCTCTCTGCCATGTATAAAGTGGAGTTCCATCAGGTGACAACTTCCAGCTTCAAGCGGTGCTGAGGCAGGCTGTTTTGTATCTGCAACTGCTGCAGTTGGTCACGGGCCTTTCCAGATCTTGAAAAGTGAGAGCAGATATGTCGTGCAATGGTAAGCATTTCCTTTATAGCAAGGTGCTGCAGAAACTCCTGAACCACAAGATTTAAACAGTGGGCCATGCATGGAACACAAAAAAAAACACCATTCGTGATGCATTTCACCACATTTGATCCATTGTCACTTGCTATGAACCCAGCTCTTAGGGACAGAGAGTTTAGCCATCTGTCAATTTCAGTCAGTACCATGTCCAACATGTTCTCACCAGTGTGTGAACAGGTCACACTGTGCATAGCAATCATTGCATGCTGTCGAATTCCTGGAAGATTGCTGCCGTGACAATCCACCTTACTGCACTGATTATTCACACTACCAACATCACAAACAACCCCTGGCACCTGCATCCAGTGTGCAGTTATACACAAATATGAACTCCCTGCTGTTTTGCCACTTGTCCACATATCTATGCTTAAATGGATGAATGGAGAGGAGGAATGTTGAAGGGCATGTCTTACTGAGTCAGACACAGTGCGAAAAAACTCGGGGACAGCATGGGTAGAAAAGTATGTCCTGAATGAGATTTTCCATTTTGGACAGGCATGTGCAGCAAACCACCGGAACCCAGAATTCTCCACAAAGGAGAAGGGCAAAAGATCAATTGCCAGCATTTCCGCTACAGCAGCATTGAGTTCACGTGACGCTGTATGATTTGGGGGGTACTTCAGCTTATGCGCAAAAACACTCTGTAACGTGGGTTGACTTAAACGTTTTACACGGGGTGTGTTGATCACAAATGGTTGTGCTCTGTGATGAATGGCATTGGCAGGGGGTGGAGTGTGGACATTTGATGAAGACGGTTGCACAGGTGATGATGACAAACCCAGAAATGACGTTATTTTGCCAGATTTGCCAACTGGGGTTGATGTACCACTTGCACTAGACATACTGCATTCACCACCACCACCACCACAAAAACTGCTACTCTCGCCAGCACTGGACAACATTTCAAAGTCATTATGGTCCTCCACCTCATCATGCCTGTAATAATCGTCTGCTCTTATTACCGCATTAATGCACATGTTTAATTTCCTACTGGGCTTAACAGTCATGGAAGGGGATAATATGCTGGCTATGGTTGCCGGTGACACGGATGAACACCCCACTGTGGTATTAGCTGCCAGTTTGTGCTGGATCCACAGTGCCAAGTGCCTTTTCTTAAGATGTGTATGCTGTCCTCCTGTGCCCAGATTTACCTCGACTCACATGCACATGGCAAACCTGACAGATTGCAACTGAATCATCATTTGCATCTTGAACAAAAAAATCCCAAACAAGGGACTGTGATGCTCTGCTTTTAACATGTCCATGATGTGGCTTATTTAAGTCCATTATTTTAAGCACTGAAGTGGGGGGGGAACTAGATGTTTCAGGCACTGCACACCTGGAGTGCAACTGACTACCATGACTACCTATCATATTGATTACTGGGTCATCATCATCATCAACTAAAACCTGTAAATCACAAGTTTTTATGGGGGTGGGGGATTCCTGCAAACAGACTCAGACACAGCCACTTTTAATTTCTTTTTCTCCGGTTCCCAACTGGAGTCAATTACATCATCATCATATTCATCAACGTCACACACATCCACATCTTCAGCTTGGATACTAGCATGTGGACTGCATGCTGCAACAACAGCAACATCATCATCATCATCATCACATTCATCATCAGCATCTACACCACCATCACCTGATATTTTTTCACCACACTGTGAATCACTGCATGGAAAATGCATGACGTTAAGTGCCGTGGTGGACGGAATATCACATTGTAGGCTATAGTTGCCGTGATTATCAGAATCCTCAGGTTCAGTTACTGGGATGTTACTGGGAAGTATGACATCATCTACGCTGCCACTCACTTGCACTGCTTCAAACTTAATATTTTTGGATATGGTACACTGGTTGGAATTAGAACTTGACGCAACAATATTAATACTACCTCCACTACCACCAACACCAGTAACACTAACACCACCGGCTGGGAAAACATAATCTCCTCCAACTATGAGTGAAGTTACTGATTGGGCTGTAAAAAACATTGCAGGAGAAATACCTTTCCTCATATCAGCAATGCACTTCTGCGTCTGCTTACTACTACCACACCCACAGACCATCTTACTGCTAACATTGTCATGTCGAGAAACAGCTTTGCTTGCACATCTCTTTGCAGGCATTTTAGAGATCAACCACAAATATTATAACCAAATTCAGATTTGGGTACATTCACTCTCTGATTGGAGGGATGCTGGATGTGAAGCCAAATAAACTGTGGCTTCAGCAACAGATAAGAGACTACTCTGAGACTGTCACGGAATTAAAACAACTTCAGTAACCAGTGGTGCTGATAAGGTCACAAAAACAATCCAATCTGGTAAAAAATACCTTTTGAACGTGGGGGTGGGGGGAGCACTGAATGCAGACAGAGCTGATTTTTATGGCACTACAAGCAGCAAAACTAAGAACAGATACCACGATCGCAGTACAAAATCAGGCAGCTGCAGTGTATAGAAGGTTCACAGTGCTGTGCCTGCAATTACACTAGTTTGTGGCACAATAAAAAGTGTATGATGTACGCAACACTGCACACACACTCACACACAGAACAGTTTGTGTACAATGCTGAATGAGGAATGTGTCGCAAATGCAAAAGTTCAGTACTATGCCACGTTACGTATTGTAAATTTATATTGTAAACAACCTGAACTTATGAACTACTGCACCACATCCACACAACAAACAGCAAGAAAATTTCTACTATTACTGACAATATTACTGTGTATACATTAACACAGTCAGTTATATAACAAAAATATAACAAAAAAACAAAGAAATCACCATTTCTCCAACTTAAATCTACCTACACCACATATACGCCCCTCCCCCAAAGCACACTTTCACTGTCTTTCACCACACACACTCAATGTTGTAAATTAACATTCAAAATCCACACAAAAACAAAAATGCTCGATGATATAAGCACAGGAGGGTTTCCTACAATGATGAACTAAAGTTGGATCCCCCCAAAAAAGCAAAAATGCTTTTTGAACAACTTTTACAAGATTCCTATCACAGACAGCTATCAGAGCAAACTGTCTCCTACTCCTTCCTACTCATACTACCCCGAACTGAGGCTGTGCAGATCAATATAGAGCCCATGTGACCTGAAATCCCATGAATCACTGCAAAATTCACCTTTGGAGCTCAAAAACAAGGCGAAGTGATTTGACAGAGTAGTGGCCTGGGGAGGTGGAGTAATGCAAAGTCATTGCTTCCAATGGACTTTGCATTCCTCATTATAACGCAAAGTACTCCGCTTTGCGATATGGAGCACTCCGTGAATCCGCCTTTGCTCCGCAAACTGCTTCGAGGAGCGGATTGAGCAGACTTCTCCCACCACTACTCCTGATATGACTGGTAGGCACATTGCTGGGAGCACTTAGGTCAGGCTCATGACCCTTCCAATATGGTGGCAGAACTATGTGATCCAACAGGTCTTTGGGCAAGTGATGACTTGGCTATTGGAAGCTGCAGTTGGAAGAGTCCAACACAGCTAGTCCCACCTCAGTATGAGTGCTCCATTCGTTGAATGACAGCAGCCCCCCCCCCCCAAGTTGTCAGCTTTCCATATGACACACTTGCAATCATTTATCTTGTATGTAACTGGGTTGCCATAGAGATGGTACTGGGGTTACTCTCAGCTACTATCCCTGCCTTGCACCCATGGGGCAAAGCAAGGTTGAGAGGCCTGAGCTTATTAAACTCTTCATGTGGGGGATTTGGTTTAGATGGATAATAAGTGGAATAGTGCAATGCCATCATCGAGAAAAGGAAATACTGAACCTGCTGAGCTGTAGAATACTAACCCCTGGGATGCAGTACCAGCTCACCTCCCTAGCAACTTTTGGATACCACCCTGAAACACACAAGTACTAGTACTCACACTTTAACTGCAATTATAAACACATTTGTACCAATTAGGGTAGATTGCTAATAATATGCTCTCACACCAAAGTTTAGAAACTAACCACAGGACTTTATTATTCAGCAGCTCTGGTCCTGTGAGAGAAATAAGAGTTCAATGTGTGACCAGTAGTTGTGTAAGTCTGAGTGTGTGGCTTATGTAGGACAGGGGGGCTGGAGTCTGGCAGCCACCCATTGAACTACAGGTGAAACCTTTCAACTTAATGTGAGGCTGCCAGCTGTGTAAGTGCTTGTGCAATGCTACTTCCAATGTTACTTGGGCTTATCTCTTTCCTCTGTATTTCTACCCTCGGTAGAGGTACCAAGAGACAGTTCTTGAGGCTAAAGGAGACTGGTAGCTAAAACAGCCAGAAGACCAATGTGTAGTGTAACACAACCCACCGCCTCCAACTCACAGAATAGACCCAATAACACAGAAGAGAGAAAAAAATCCTTTGGGGGGAACCTGTGGGAAACAAAGGTTACTGTGTTAGCCCTTCCTCCAGGCTTCTAAACATTATGGGGCTAGCTGTTGATAAGCTTGGTGGAGTTTAATTTTGGATTTCTAGATTTCAAGCAGGATGACATGAGTGAACCATGATCTCAATGATGTGAGCTAGTATGTTCTTCTGATGCTGAGAAGGCTGTTGCTCTGATAAATGAATGGCTGAAAATTAGATGAGGACTCAAGACCCAGATGTTATCAGTAACCCATGACAGGGTGTACGTTACTGGGAATTGATCAACACCACGGGTGTGTTGTGAGGCACGAGGCCACAGGCTGAGTGTCCTCACAGCACTTGGGATGTTGATTAATCTCCAATAACCGCACACCCTGGAGTGGGTTATTGCGCTTATAACATGGACACACATGGTGAGAAATGAAGCAAAAGTGGTGGAATAAGAGGAAAAAAATGTGAGGACTGTTTAGTGTTCTTCCGCTGCTTTTGATAGGAGTACCACAATCATGTGTGTTCTACCACAAAAAAATAGTTCTTTTTACAGAGGTTTGTGGCAAACAGGTCCACACAGTACTATCAAGGGGCCACCAAACTTTTTCTTCTGGTCTCTAAACTACACTGTCATGTACTGCTGTGTCTCCTGCTCTTTCACACTACATTCTCTCTCTTTTACTAAAGAGTGATACAGTGTGGACAATCAGTGCCACTACGAGAAGGCTGCTGATCACCATTACCTCTGTCATCTGCTGTTCCCATATACATGAGACACAGAGAGAGGGAGAGAGAGAGAGAGAGAGAGAAACTCACTTCTGCTGGTTACCATTCTCCTGCTGTCTGATCACTTGTGCCGTCATCTGCTTACGGTTCACTCTCTGTCAGCTGCTGTGAATCTCTCTCTCTCTCTCTCTGTGTTACAGGGATGGGCAATGGATATTCCTGTCATTGCCTTCACTCAGGGACAAGATGAGACATGACAGTCTCATACTTCTGATCAGTCACTACAGACATTTTTCTTCCCGTATTGCAAGGTGACACAATCAACTCTGCAGTGCCACGCATACCGACAAGAATGGAAAAGCAGTTAGGGGCTCTGTATGAAACACAGTGCTCTGTAGTTACACAGATAGCCTAGGGGCACAAACTTCCACCGGGTGGGTGGATGGGCAGCACACAGTATTATTCCGTATGTCCCACTACCTGCTACTACAAATACTTTTTTTTCCTGACATAGGGCACATATATATTTACAGAAGCACACTGCTCACTGACAGTACGAGGGATTAGTGGGATCATTGGGGGACTGAACTGCAGAACTAACTCCTTGCTTGCCAATATATTTAAATGACTGCTGCACAGAGATGAAATCGGACAGGATTATCAAGTGCGGCTCTGGGTTCCTATGCTGTAGGCTGATCATCACAAACAAAGGAGGTGACTGATTAAAATAAATTAATCAACACTCATGTGATTAATTTCTGCCAATCAGATCACACAAACTTCGTTGCCCATATTGTAAAAGACAGTAATACTCTGACATGAAGGACAGACCAGGAAGTAGTCAGTATGCAATAGTTTTCAGTACACAGAAAAGAATGAGTAGAATCAGGATGTCTTTTCATAGCTTGTAGTTGGTAGAGAACTTGAATGGGACACCAAGCTGCATTTGTTGTGAAATAGGATATGTGGAATGGACCCCTTATTCCATTAGTTTTTGATTTTGGCAAAGTAAGAGTAAAGCCATTTTCTGGTGCTTTCTTGAGGCTGTTCTTTGTTAGGTGAATTGCAGGATTGAAGACAGATGAAGAGGTCAATTCTCTAGGAATTAGGAATCCAAGGAATGCTAATGTCATGGTTGTTTGTAGATTAAGATCCAGGGAAGATTCAGAGCACAATCATTTAAGAGGTCTTCCATGAAGAATATAGGTTGTTATCCATTGGCTTCCTTGTAGGATGTTCAGGAGTAGAGTTTCTCAAATCTTGAATAAAGACTGATTGTTAGGATAAGAAAAAAGCACGTGGCATCAGAATGGATAGACAGCAAGGTAAACAGTATGCTTGCGATAAACTGATTGTTTTGGCTGTCAAGCTAAATGTTTGAGAGCAGATGGTCCAAATGCAAGAACATAAGCAATAAATTATTGCAGAAGTTCTGTGTGTTGAGGGGTGCAGAAGGTAATGTATTTTTCCTCCATGCTACTCCGTAGGCAAACTTGCTGATGCAGCTACAGAATTCTAGATGGTAGCAAAAGTGTTGTTGAGCTATATTTTTTCTGTCATTTGTAGCTCTTGGAATGGCAGAGAAGGAGTCATTTCTTTGTTGGCATGAGGGTATGCAGCTCTTAATAGTTTAGACAAGTAGACAGTTTAATTCAATATAGCCAAGTAGGAAACAATACATTCCCTAGATCTCAGGAATCCAAAGAAGGGTGAGATCATATCCTATTGTAAGAGATGAGCAGTTAATGAACCAAAGACATCCTCCAATAAAATATGTGTTAGTTTGAAATATAGAACATGGACTACAAGCTTCCTTGAGGGTGGTCCTTGAAGAGTACATTTCTGAGGTCTTGAAGAACTGCGTAAACTGCTGCACTGTATAAATGTGAGTTAGGACAGATGGATATTAAGGTAAACTGAATGTCTAATATACAGTATATCCTCTGATAGTATTGATCAATAGACCTAATGCTTGAGAGCAATAGATGTAGCTGACATGCTGAGTGCTTAGAGCAGTATGATGTGACTGAAAGACTGATTGCTTGAGAGAAGTATGATGAGGCCAGCATGCTGACTGTTTGGAGCACTGTGACATGGCCAACAGGCCAAATGCTTGTGAGTTGTAGGATGTGGCTGACAGGCCAGATACTTGTGAGCAGTATGATATGGGTAACAGCTTGATTGCTTCTAAGCAGTATGGTGTGGCTGATGTGTGTTCCTTGTGTGCAGTATGATTTGGCCAATAGGCTGATTACTTGTGAGCATTATGCAGATTCTTGGCTGATGGAGGAGGGGTCATAACTTCAGCAGCCAGAGGATGGAAGTTCTGAATTGCATAAAGACGGTCATGTTGATCTTCTCAGGACATTCATTATGGAGCAGAAAGAGTGACCTGTATTTACTATGGCTAAGGCTGCTTGGATATCAGAATAAAATATGTCAGGTTAATTGCTCCAAAAGGTGAGTCCAGGTAAGAACAGCTATTACAAAGGGATAAGGCTCAGACAAGGAAAACATGGATTGAAAATAAGGAATATCTTGGATTTCTGCTGGCCTTAAACAAGCAAATCAAAATGGGCCATAAAATGCCTCAAAACCATAGGATGGGGTTACAACAAGGAAAGATCTATTTTTAATTCTGGAGCTGGATCTTTACAACCATGGATATGCCATTCCAAGAGCAAATGGGGCCACATGATAAGATCTGAACAAGCAGAAGCAGTGATGGTAATGTGATAATCCAGAGCAGTGCCAGACCCTAAATGTACCACAATAAGAAGGAATAGGAAACTTTCCTCAGGGAATATTCCTCATCACAAACTTTAGGTGTCCTAGTAAGGATAATAGTCTTTCTTGTGCACAGGATCATTTGGATAAGATGGAAGAGATCAGATCAGATCATCAAGCAATTTGTCTTGAGATGTCTGAATCTGTAGAAGGGAACAAATAATTAAGATGGATGGCATGGAATGAAGTCCAGTATGGAAGCCTTTATCGAGATCTGAGAGACAAATTGAATAAGATTCTCATGGATGGGTGGAGAAAAACTGCTAGAAATGAGGACTTTTGACTGGAGTCAAAGAAGGCAAATGTCAGCTGTGGCTTGGTTAGGAAAGAGGCAGGAAAATAGTGGCAGATCAGCTTACTGTAGGTTACCTCACAGTAGCAGCAACATGCAGCTAGAGTGCACGGTAACACAACGCAAGCAGATTTGTTGAAGTTGATAGAATCGCTTGATCTGAAAGAAATCCAATCTGTCATCATTTTCGTCCAAACGATTAATTGGTGCATGAAATAGTTGCTGAAACACTGAAGATGAATGAGAATTTAGAAATGAACAGGAGATTGAACAACAAAGACAACAATGAACTACTGAACAAATGAGATGTCTCAGAATACTCGTAAAAAGAGAGGACAGAGGGCTGCAAAATGACCCACATATGGAACAGGTAGGGCATGTAGTCCAGCACAAAGCTTGAAGCATGTCATTATTCAGAGCCACCTAGGATACTTGTGATTTAATTCTTGATAGATAAGCAGCAGTTTGTCAGAAATTGACCAGTGGTAAACATAGAAGCAACACCATATCTGATAGCAAGAACAAGTTGAGAATGGGTAGACAATTCAACTGACTGGGGTGCTGCTGGTTGTTGAATCAGTTCAAGAACTTGAGCCCAAAGGGTATGCAGTGAGTATAGTGACTGAATACGAGTGACCATCAAAATGGTGACTCATATTCAGCACTTTCCCCATGGGCTACCCTGCAAGGGTAGCGACCCTACATGAAAGTGAGCACAGAGAAGAGCAACTGGAAGGGGGGAATAGCGAGGGGAAGAGGAAGGACAGGGAATGAGTTTTAGGGGACTGGTGTGCCTGTTGCCATTGAGCTAGCCATGTAGTGTGGTGGTGTGGGTGGCTAGCTCTTGTGCGGAAAATACTGGGTGTTGGGGCTGGGGCCAGGAGCGTGGACATTTTGCTGGTGCCTGTGGCTGCAGGACTTCATATTTTGCTGAATCTGGATTTTGCCCCCTCCCCAACATGCACACTCCTGGAGTTAAGAATCTAAATCCAGGATGGTGCTGGGGGCAATGCCCCCCCCCGTGAGGGGGTCATGGGGGTCACAGCCCCCCAAAAGACACTTTTTAGTGTTTCAGATGTCTGGTCACCTGGAAGCGTATATCGTCGATTTGCTTTTCAGCAATATACACTTACCATAATAGATTGCTGTTTTGCAGTCGCTATTATGACATGGAACCAGCCCAAAGCAGTGGTGTCTGTTGGTACATCATCACAGAATGGAAGGTGAAGAAAGAGTCAGCACTGGAATGGGAGTATTAACGGAAAGTTACATATATAATACATGTGAATTTTTTTAACTTAAGATTACTTTTGTGAACATTTCCTGGGTTTTTTCCATTGCTGTTTTGCCCTAGCTTTTTCTACAATATAGTGGGGATTTTGTCATGGAAGGACATGTGTCCTTAGCATTTCACCATAATGTAGGACCCTCATTTAAAAGGAGAGGGTTCTGCAGTAGTTTGTCCTTTAGTTTGTCTTCAGGATGGTGCTCAGGAATGGTGTGGTGCCTGCAGTCCAGTGGGGCACTGAATGTGTGGTCGGGAGCAGCACTGAGATTTGTGGTTTGGAGGAATGCGGTACACATGACTAAATGGGTGCCATAGAAAAAAAACAGGAACATGAAAAATGAACAAACCTACCATACTCAAAGGCAATAGACAAAACTTGTGCTGCAAAGGATTTATTGAAAATTGCATACGCTCCAGAGGAAAATATGCTACACAAGCACCCGGTGCTTCATGTCATCTCAGTGACACCTCATCAGGAGTAGAGATACAGTGAAGTTTTAATTTGCAGGAGAATATGCCATGAAGTCAGCAAATCTGCCCCACAGAATACTTTGCGTCATTTTTTAAATTACCTGAAATTCACCATTTATGACTTTGCTTTTCTTTTGTGGTTTTTAAGTGCAAATTGTACTTAAAAAACCCAAAGCACCTAGAGGTGACAAATGGGAAATTCCACAACACCACCCCTGATCTATCCCTGGTGTCTTGTGGACCCCTATGACACAGTTACAACAATCACCCTCCACACACACACACACACAGCAATCGCCAGCCAGTTGGCCACATGTAAACATATTAATATTTTTTTTAAATTAAATTCCCCATTCCCTGGTGTCTAGTGGACACCCCCTCCCCCACCAGACACAGTTACAACAATCACCCTGCAGCCCCCCCCCCTCCACTGATCACTGGCCAGTCGGCAACAGCCCAAATGTAAAATTATATATATATTTTTAAATTATTTCCCTATTCCCTAGTGTCCTAGTGGACCCCCACCCACCAATCCCATCCAGACCAGGGCCACACCACCCCACTCCCCCCAATCAACCCTGAGTGGGCCACCTGCACAGCCCTCCACTCACCTCCACAGCCATCAGCCTGACTGAGCGCTAATGAATAAACGCATTCTTGTACAAGCACTCGCTCATTCATTGACAGCTCCCAGTAATTGGTGGCAGTTTTCTGGGGTGTAGTGAAGGGCAGAGGGCTTCTCTGGTCACTTGCGGAGGGGCAGGGATGGGGGAAACAGCATTGTGGAATCACCATTCCCCCGCATCCTGCCCCCCCCACGGGTGACCAGAGAAGCCACCTGCCCTTCTTTCCACTCGAGTAAACTACCGCCGATGACCGTGAGCTGTCAATGAATGAGCCCGTGCTTATACAAGCATGCGCTCATTCACTGAACTGAGTTGGATGGGCTGCTGGCCATGGAGGTGAGTGGAGGGCTGTGCCGATGGCCCACTTGGGGTCGGGTTTGGGGGGGAGTGGGGTGAGGGCCACTACCTGACAGGGTTGGGGGGGTTGTTGTGCTCATGGTAACTTTGGTGATTCTTGTTTTTTTCATTAAATGAGAGGGTGACATATTTTAATCCTCTTTCATCAGTTATTATTTCTAGGGATTTACAGTGAATGTTGCCCCTCACACCCTCTTCTGGCCATGTGTAACTGAAGTTCAAACCAGACTTGACGAACAAGACCTGGATATGGCCAGTCATGTTAAGGGTGGGACGGGTTATGGCGGGTAGGAACAGGACTCACTTGGGGAGGGGGGCTACTAGACACCAGAGAAGAGAAATATATATATTTTTTATTTTTTGGTACTGTGTGGATACAACGGGTGGCAGGGTGGGGGGCACTAATCAGTATGACTGGGGATCAGTGCAGGGGGCCACTAGACACCAGGGATTTATATTTTGGGGGGGGCATGGGCAAAGTCACTGTGCGGAATGTGGAATACTTTGCACATCTCTAATCAGGAGGAAGGACTGGACCCATAGCATCTCTCTCTTAACTGTAGCAGTCTTAAAGACAGACAGAAATATACTGGCATAAAAGTGATACAAATTGTCAGTGTATTCATGTATACTACAAAATTAATTGCAGTGTCAAACCAGCATAAATACATGTAGCCCCCCACTCAATGTGTGGGCTACCAAATTTACCTCCATTTTACATTCCAGCAGAGAAAGAGTTTTAGATTTACAGAAGTCCTTATGTATTTATTTGTTTGAATTTTGATGATAGGGTAGGCCCACTGAGAAAAGGATCGTCCCTTTTTCAGGGCGGCCCAGAATTAGTTAATACATTAAGTGAGTAACAAATATTCAGCCTTTACGTGGTAGAAAAATAAATATAAGAGAAGTCAACATACATACAAGGTACAGCTTATTACAGTAGTTACAATAAGAAGCGTTGAGAAATGTACATTCAGAAACAAGCACATTAAAGGAAACTACATGCAAAAATTATAAAAACACCTGTTGTTTATTGGGCTTTTATTTGTCTGTTAGAAAATGGGCTAAGAAATATCGGGGCTCTGATTGGCTGATAGCTCTGCCAAGGTGGGCGTCTATCAGACAACAGAGCCCAGGTATTAAAAGTGCCAGTATCAACCAACCTGATGACCAATATCAGTGTGCCCAAGGAATGTTCGGTTTTAAATAGCCGCCATGTTTTCTCTTCTTTAGTGAATGATCCCCCCCCCTAAAATATGGTCACGATCTGTTACATGTTCCCATTTTTTACCGTGCCAGAGAAAAACAGTTCTTTTTTTTTAAATATCATTATGCTTTCGGTAGCACAGATCATGCTTACCTCTGAGTTCAAACATAGCCAGCTCCAGATCTCCAACTCTACTATAAAACACTCCCCACCCCGATCATGGGTCCATCTTGTGGTACAACAGAAAAAGCAAAAGCAAAAAACAAACAAAAAAAAAAACTTCTTACTGAAATCGTTGCTGACAACACTTTCGATGTCTTGCTCGCTACGCTGCTTTTTAAACCTCGGTGAACTGAAGTCGGTTAGCTGACACCGTTCACATTCCATCCCAACTCAAACTGAAAACAGGAACAAAAGCCTTCTTTTAAACAGAAATGTACCTGGGACAGGACACGCAGTGCAAGCTAATTTTCTCCCCCCGCTTTTGTTTTGTTGGAACAATTTAGTAGGGATCCATAGCCCATCGTTGCAGAAGAGTCAGCCTGCCGCACGCGCACCTCTGACTGCAGCTTCAAAAAAAACAGTCCTCTGAGGTACAGTCGCTCCTGCTGCCATTCCATCAGGATTGTTGCCTTCCAGCTGCACTTCTCACTCTGTTGCTTGCCTGTGAATGATGATCCAGTTTATCTTTTTTAAAATAAAGTAAAATGCATTATGTGTATTCCAGCAGTGAAAGTGCTGTTGGTGGTGGTGGGGGTCTTTTACTATGTATATTGCGGTCCGGTTGCCAGGAAGGATGACGGCAAACAAATTGTGTGTGTGGGTGTGTGTGTGTGTGTGTGTGTGTGTGTGTGTCTGTGGTTTGGAGGAACAACAGAGACACTACGAAAGACAAGCAATTTAATTAATATGTGTGTGTTGTGTGTGTGTGTGTGTGTCAACCATTACAACCATCTCTAATGAAGGCAGAGGAACTATTTTATTACAAAACCACAGTTTTTACATTTTTAAAACAAGGTTTGGGAAAAAAAGCATTTTTTTCAAACACCTATAATATAGTGGCCCATTTTCTAAGCGCAATAATATCCTCCAGGGTGGGTGGGTGGTATTGTGCTATACCGGACCTTCCAGGGGCTATAAGGCCCTCCACCTACGGCGTCGGGCCTCATTACACCCAGAGGCTGGTCGATTTATATACCGCCCACCCTAGTTATTGCTTACATTGTTCCTGGGGTTCTGTTCCTTTGTCTGTGGTAAGGCTTTTTTTTCTACTTTTCCTACCAGTTTTATGGCCCCTTGGGCTCTCCATGCAGGCTTCTTTTATTACCTTTGATCTGTTAGAATTTTTTCTGGAAGAAAGGGAGCAAGGGGGCAGAAGCACAATAAGGGAAGGAGACATGGCCCCAGTAAGGAGTGGTAAGGAACAAATGGGGCAACCCCCCAGCATAGCCCAAGCAGGCAGGGGGCACAGAAAGACCAGGGAGCACTGGAGACAGGGTTAAGCAACAGGCAGCCTGCAGAAGGCAACCATGGGTGGAATGGAAGATATGGCTGCAGGAACAGAAGTGAACAATGCATCCCAGGAGAAGGAGAGATGAAGCACCACACAGTCAATGAGCAGCTTAGGAAAACAGGAAAGCCAGCCAGCAGAGACCACCCCCACACTCCTGACAGCAGTGCAGTGGGTGGGCAGCACTGGATCTGCTAACAGGTTGAGGCAGAACAAACAGGCAGAAACAAAAGGAGCAAGTGCCTGAGGAGTGAGCAGCAAACACACTGTGAGGAGGCCATGAGAACACAGGGGTCACCGAGCAGCGGCAGATGGAAAAACATGACCCACAACACAAGGCGAATGAAGAGTGGAAGTACTGCCAAACAAGAGTACTGCAAGCCGCAGAGCAGAGCAAGGAAGAGGCAGGAGGGCAAAGCAAGAAGCCAGCATCCACACGACAGCAAGTAACAAAATGTTTGCTAGTGTACACTTGGACATGCATACTATTTATAGCGTTTGGAGGGAGGAGTGGCAAGGTGAACCACTGGGCCACTGAATCTCAGGCAAGCCTGCCATTTGTTTGCAAAGTTCCACTCCTTAAAGATTTTGATTTGAACACATTTGTAAACCATGATTTATGTAGTGAACTAAGGGATGGCAGTATTTCCAGTTCACCAGACCTCTACTTGGTCTTACAACGGCTTGGAATAGTGGGTAATGTGAAAATTGAAAACTGCTAATACTTGGACCAAAAACGTTGGTACACTCTCATAGTGTTTTATATCCTTATGGCTCTCTTGACTGAATTGTAAAATAACAATGGTTAGTTTTCTGTACGCAGCAACAGCTTTGCATTAATCTGTAGTAATTACCTTAATTGTTGTTGGATCTCGATATTTGCTTCTCCTCCAGTCTGCTGCATAAATCTCTCCCCTCTCTCTCTCTCTTCTCTCACAGTGAAGCTAGGGGTCGTGAGGGCCTCGGAGGAGCCAGCCCTCCCCAACCAGAGCAACACGTAGCCCCCCCCCCAGACTCAGCAGTGAAGCTGGTACAAATTTACAGCACGCCCACGATCAGAGGTCCAGCGCCATTACATTGCTTCAGGAGAGTGATTGCCTCACTGGTGCTTTGTGCCAGCTACCCCACCACCCTTGGTTGGCTCTGAGTTTTATAGCTTGCTCCACGTGGTTCGCCACAGCCTATCAGCCCACTCTCCCACTAGCAGCTTATCAGATTCTACCTCTAGTGGGCGCTACACTCAGCTCCCGTAGGCACAATGATACCCCTTTATCTCTTGGAAGACTTGGTTTGCTGGCCAAGGCACCTAGCTTCACCTGAGCTCTTTCCTTCTAAGACTGCTTGAAAGGCAGAGTAGAGAAACTTACCAGAGCAAGGGAGAAGGATTAAGACTTAGTTTGGCTAAGCAGATTTACTGTGTGGTGGTGTTTTTATTTTTTACTCACAGGGATTGCTACTGTTTGTTGCTAACATTTCATTGCTTTATTTTTCTCTGATTCAAATTGTTGTTGCTGGTATACCTTCTTCTGCATTATTACAAGGTGTGCCTACAGGGTAGTGCTAACAGATTACTGCTGTAACTTCTGATTCAAATTTGTTTTTTGCAAGGTATATCTTCTGTTACTGCTTTATTTTCTCTGGAGCAAAGTGTTTCTTACAGGGTATATCTTCTCTGAAATTACTGTATTACAGGTGGAGCTTACATTTTGTGACTTTTTATCATTGGGCTAAGCAAAATTACTGTTTGACACTGGTTTTATTTTATTCTTGTTTGTTGAAAGGTTTGTTGTCTCAGAGGTGTTTCAGTCTCCTTCTCACATTGAAGGAGCTAATTGCTTTTCCTCCACAGCTCTTCCAAAGGATTAGGTGTGTATGTGGGGGTGGAGCTGGCAAACTGTCAGTAATTTCCAACAGAAAGAAGGGTTAAAAAGTCAGGTTAGTTGATATCTTGGAGGTAGAAGACTTGGTTTGCTGGCCAAGGCACCTAGCTTCACCTGAGCTCTTTCCTTCTAAGACTGCTTGAAAGGCAGAGTAGAGAAACTTACCAGAGCAAGGGAGAAGGATTAAGACTTAGTTTGGCTAAGCAGATTTACTGTGTGGTGGTGTTTTTATTTTTTACTCACAGGGATTGCTACTGTTTGTTGCTAACATTTCATTGCTTTATTTTTTCTCTGATTCAAATTGTTGTTGCTGGTATACCTTCTTCTGCATTATTACAAGGTGTGCCTACAGGTGTGTGCTAACAGATTACTGCTGTAATCTTCTGATTCAAATTGTCTTTTGCAAGGTATATCTTCTGTTACTGCTTTATTTTTCTCTGGAGCAAAGTGTTTCTTACAGGGTATATCTTCTCTGAAATTACTGTATTACAGGTGGAGCTTACATTTTGTGACTTTTTTATCATTGGGCTAAGCAAAATTACTGTTTGACACTGGTTTTATTTTATTCTTGTTTGTTGAAAGGTTTGTTGTCTCAGAGGTGTTTCAGTCTCCTTCTCACATTGAAGGAGCTAATTGCTTTCCTCCACAGCTCTTCCAAAGGATTAGGTGTATATGTGGGGTGGAGCTGTGAAACTGTCAGTAATTTCCAACAGAAAGAAGGGTTAAAAATCCAGGTTAGTTGATATCTTGGAGGTAGAAGACTTGGTTTGCTGGCCAAGGCACCTAGCTTCACTGAGCTCTTTCCTTCTAAGACTGCTTGAAAGGCAGAGTAGAAACTTACCAGAGCAAGGGAAAAGGATTAAGACTTGTTTTGGCTAAGCAGATTTACTGTGTGGTGTTGTTTTTATTTTTTACTCACAGGGATTGCTACTGTTTGTTGCTAACATTTCATTGCTTTATTTTTCTCTGATTCAAATTGTTGTTGCTGGTATACCTTCTTCTGCATTATTACAAGGTTTGCCTACAGGTGTGTGCTAACAGATTACTGCTGTAATCTTCTGATTCAAATTGTCTTTTGCAAGGTATATCTTCTGTTACTGCTTTATTTTTCTCTGGAGCAAAGTGTTTCTTACAGGGTATATCTTCTCTGAAATTACTGTATTACAGGTGGAGCTTACATTTTGTGACTTTTATCATTGGGCTAAGCAAAATACTGTTTGACACTGGTTTTATTTTATTCTTGTTTGTTGAAAGGTTTGTTGTCTCAGAGGTGTTTCAGTCTCCTTCTCACATTGAAGGAGCTAATTTTTCCTCCACAGCTCTTCCAAAGGATTGAGTGTGTGTATGTGGGGTGGAGCTGGCAAACTGTCAGTAATTTCCAACAGAAAGAAGGGTTAAAAGTCAGGTTAGTTGATATCTTGGAGGTAGAAGACTTGGTTTGCTGGCCAAGGCACCTAGCTTCACCTGAGCTCTTTCCTTCTAAGACTGCTTGAAAGGCAGAGTAGAAAACTTACCAGAGCAAGGAGAAGGATTAAGACTTAGTTTGGCTAAGCAGATTTACTGTGTGGTGGTGTTTTTATTTTTACTCACAGGGATTGCTACTGTTTGTTGCTAACATTTCATTGCTTTATTTTTCTCTGATTCAAATTGTTGTTGCTGGTATACCTTCTTCTGCATTATTACAAGGTGTGCCTACAGGTGTGTGCTAACAGATTACTGCTGTAATCTTCTGATTCAAATTGTCTTTTGCAAGGTATATCTTCTGTTACTGCTTTATTTTCTCTGGAGCAAAGTGTTTCTTACAGGGTATATCTTCTCTGAAATTACTGTATTACAGGTGGAGCTTACATTTTGTGACTTTTTATCATTAGGCTAAGCAAAATTACTGTTTGACACTGGTTTTATTTTATTCTTGTTTGTTGAAAGGTTTGTTGTCTCAGAGGTGTTTCAGTCTCCTTCTCACATTGAAGGAGCTAATTGCTTTCCTCCACAGCTCTTCCAAAGGATTAGGTGTGTATGTGAGAGTGGAGCTGGCAAACTGTCAGTAATTTCCAACAGAAAGAAGAGGTTAAAAAGTCAGGTTAGTTGATATCTTGGAGGTAGAGACTTGGTTTGCTGGCCAAGGCACCTAGCTTCACCTGAGCTCTTTCCTTCTAAGACTGCTTGAAAGGCAGAGTAGAGAAACTTACCAGAGCAAGGAGAGGATTAAGACTTAGTTTGGCTAAGCAGATTTACTGTGTGGTGGTGTTTTTATTTTTTACTCACAGGGATTGCTACTGTTTGTTGCTAACATTTCATTGCTTTATTTTTTCTCTGATTCAAATTGTTGTTGCTGGTATACCTTCTTCTGCATTATTACAAGGTGTGCCTACAGGTGTGTGCTAACAGATTACTGCTGTAATCTTCTGATTCAAATTGTCTTTTGCAAGGTATATCTTCTGTTACTGCTTTATTTTTCTCTGGAGCAAAGTGTTTCTTACAGGGTATATCTTCTCTGAAATTACTGTATTACAGGTGGAGCTTACATTTTGTGACTTTTTTATCATTAGGCTAACAAATTACTGTTTGACACTGGTTTTATTTTATTCTTGTTTGTTGAAAGGTTTGTTGTCTCAGAGGTGTTTCAGTCTCCTTCTCACATTGAAGGAGCTAATTGCTTTTCCTCCGCTCTTCCAAGGATTAGGTGTGTATGTGAGTGGAGCTGGCAAACTGTCAGTAATTTCCAACAGAAAGAAGGGTTAAAAAGTCAGGTTAGTTGATATCTTGGAGGTAGAAGACTTGGTTTGCTGGCCAGGCACCTAGCTTCACCTGAGCTCTTTCCTTCTAAGACTGCTTGAAAGGCAGAGAAAACTTACCAGAGCAAGGGAGAAGGATTAAGACTTAGTTTGGCTAAGCAGATTTACTGTGTGGTGGTGTTTTTATTTTTTACTCACAGGGATTGCTACTGTTTGTTGCTAACATTTCATTGCTTTATTTTTCTCTGATTCAAATTGTATGTCTGGTATACCTTCTTCTGCATTATTAAAGGTGTGCCTACAGGTAAGTGCTAACAGATTACTGCTGTAATCTTCTGATTCAAATTGTCTTTGCAAGGTATATCTTCTGTTACTGCTTTATTTTCTCTGGAGCAAAGTGTTTCTTACAGGGTATATCTTCTCTGAAATTATTACAGGTGGTGCTTTACAGGTTTTACAGTTTTATCTAACATTAGGATAAGCTTTCAGAGTTACTGCATTTGTTGTTGACTGATTGTTTCTGCTCTACCTCCTTGTTCTTTAGTCCGTGGTTCTTCTTTTTGGCAGGAGAGGGCCTAACCACCCACCCCATCCCAACCACCCACACTACACTCCTTTTAGGTACCACAGTTGTAACATTTGTGTGGCAGAACAGGAAGGGGCGGATCAGTGGGGCCTCCACAAGGTGATCTCATTTACAGGGCACTAGTAATTTAACTTGTTATAACAAGTTAAACAAAGCACAATTAAACCATTACTTGCATTTTTTTCCTTCTAATTACTCTGACTAGGTTACAAACCCAGCAACTTATTTGGATAGGATTTCATTAACTGCAGGTACTGTGGAACAATTTTCAGAAGGACAGTCTTACAGGATTTAGGACACTGTCCTACATGCTGGGCCTTTGGAGATCTTAGGTCTCAGCTCCGGGCAGCATGGGCAGAGATTGCACGCCTCAAATTTCATATTGAAGAGGAAATACATTATAAGAACCACCGCCATTTCCCCAGCATCCAACAGAAAAACCTCGACCGCAGAGGGTAGTTGGTCAGGAGGTTGGCAGGTGGTTAGGAGGAGCAAATCAGGTGCCCCATCACTCTCTGCTCTCAACACATTACCTCAAAAACCATATAAACACTACAAACAGGTATCTGCCTCTATCTCTGAAATCAAATAAAGAGGCAGAAGACACTGCAGAGCAGGACACTACGACACAGGAGCTAACACAACAATACTCACCCAAATCAGGAACCAAAACTAAACAAGCACAAAGGAAATCCAAAAACTTCTGATCATAGGAGACTCCATGATTAGGGGAGTTGATACCATCTCCAGCCAGGGTGATGGTCAGATGTCTCCAGGTACATCAGCATGGAGAGACACTGACCGCATTGCTAAAATTGTTCACAAAGCAGGAGAAAACACTGATGTCCTAGTACACAGTAGGACTAATAGATCTAAGCCAGCCGGTCAGTTGAGGAGACCAGGAACACCTGACTAGGCTGGGTGACAAACTATCATCTATTTCGTCCGGCATCTCCTTCTCTGAGATCCTGCCAGTCTGGGAGAAGAGGACAGATGGACGGAAGGTCAGAGAAGGGGAGATAGGGAGCTAAACACGTGGCTCAAGGACTGGTGCCAGGAAAAAGGACACAGATTTGTAGGGAACTGGCAACAGTTCTGGGAGCGAAAGTTCTTTAAATTTGATGGACTGCATCTGACTAAAGAGGGAGTCAGTGCATTGGGGCAGAAGTTTGACGTCTTTGCAGAATATTTAAACTAGCAAATGGGGAGAGGGGTGCAGCACCCCATACGTCGAATGGGAAGAACACCCCTCCCCCCTCAGCTAGTGGTCAAACAGGAATTCAGCGTGTTTGCCATTCATTTGCATCACCAGGTAAGAAAAAAGGTTTGTCTCCCCATACGATGCACAGGGGTAATGCCAAACTTCACCCAACAACTAACACACCAAAATCTAGCCAATGGAAAATCATGTACACAATGCTCACAGCCTGGGAAATAAGATCCCAGACCTGCAGGCAATAATGTCAGAGGCTAAACTGGACATAGTAGCAATTAGTGAGACGTGGTTTACCAGTAACCACACTTGGAGACTTCAGTACCTGGATATGTATTGTTCAGAAGAGACCGAGGTTCAAAAAGGGGAGGGTGGCCTGTATGTTAATGAAATATCAAAGCTACAGAAATTCAGAATACATAAGGAGCCAGAAGAACTGTGGGTCACCCTGGAAACAGGTAATGGGACAGCCATAAGAACTGGGGTTGTCTACAGGCCCCAGACCAGAGAGAGGACATAGACACATTACTGTTAGAAGATATACAAAACATGACAGCTAAAGGGAGGTTCTGATAATGGGAGACTTCAACATGCCAGATACAGATTGGTCAATACCAGCAGGAACATCTGCCAGAACTAGACTCATAGTGGATTCCCTGCAGAGGGCCTCAAACAACTGGTACAGCAACCCACAAGAGACAGGGCTATCCTAGATCTAGTACTGACTAACAAAGAAGGGATCACAGATCTCCGGTGAAGAAGGTCACCTGGGGGCCAGTGACCATCACATGGTATGGTTCAATTTGGCTACTATCTAAATCATCCCATTCCAAGGCAAAAATATGGGACTTCAGAGGGACTGACTTTGATAAGATGGCCAACAGAGTTAAGCTAGCCCTGGCAAAAGAAACACAGGTGAGGAGGTACAGGCAAAGTGGGCAAGCATTAAGGATACAATACTTGAAGCAACATCCCATTGTGTTAGACAGAAAGGAAGTGCAAAAGAAAAGGAAACCACTTTGGTTCTCAAATATAGTAGCAGAAAAGGTCAGAGCCAAAGGCTGGCCTTCAGAAAATATAAGGAACACAGCGGGATGAAGATAGGGAGGCATACCAAACTGCCCTAAGGGAAGCAGGTAAGGCAGTAAGGCAGGCAAAGTCCCAAACTGAGGAAACACTAGCACGAACAGTAAAGAAGGTGACAAGACTTTCTATAGATACATTAGTGAAAGGAGAAAGTCCAGAGAAGGTGTGCTAAGCTTAATGGAGAAAGGGAGCATGTGAGGAGGAGGACCCTGTAAAGGCATCTATCCTAAATAGATACTTTTGCTCAGTATTTACTGAAGAGAAGGTAGAGCAGGGCCCACAGCTCAGCATCATGGACACAGGGGAGGGAGGTGAGCACTACTCCTTCAAAAAGAAAGGGTCTCACAAGAGCTTGCTAAGCTCAGGGTGGATAAGGCAATGGGACCTGATGGCATACATCCCAGGGTACTAAGGAGCTAAAGGAGGAACTAGCAGAGCCATTAGCAGAATTGTTTAGTGAGTCTCTGAGCACAGGAGAGGTCCCAGAAGACTGGAGAAAGGCTCATGTGATCCCACTCCACAAGAGTGGTAGCAGGGAGGAGGCGAGAACTACAGACAGTCCAGTCTTACCTCAGTAGTGGGCAAGATTATGGAGGCACTCCTTAAGGAAAGGATAGTGCAACACCTGGGAATCCATAGGGCACAGGGATCCAAGACAGCATGGGTTTTACAAAGGAAGGTCCGTCAAACTAATCTCATAGATTTCTTTGACTGGGTAACCAGAGTGGTGGACCAGGGGGAGCAGTTGATGTCGCCTACCTTGACTTCAGCAAAGCTTTGACACTGTTCCACATAGAAGATTGATAAATAAGCTAGGTAGGCTCGTGGGGCGGTCAAGTTGGTCAACTGGGTGGCAAACTGGTTGACTGGCAGAAAACAGAGAGTGGTGGTAAATGGTATACAGTCAGAAGAGATGCAAGTCACAAGTGGGGTACCTCAGGGATCAGTCCTGGGGCCAGTCCTATTCAACATCTTCATTAGTGACCTGCAGATGGACTAGAGGGTAAGGCTTGTCTGTTTGCAGATGACACCAAGATCTGCAACAGAGTAGATGATCCAGATGGGGTGGGCAGAATGAGAAGAGATCTGGATAAACTAGCAGAATGGTCAGAAGAGTGGCAACTGGGATTTAATGCAAAGAAGTGCAAAATCATGCACATAGGGAAGAGAAACCCTGAAGCCACTTATAGGCTGGGAGGGTTGCTAGCAGTCACAAAGGAAGAAAGAGACTTGGGCATCATCATCACTGATGACCTAAAATCATCAAAGCAGACCTCTAAAGCAGTAGAGTAAGGCTAGGGGTGTTAGGGTGTATTAGTAGGGGTATCACAAGTCGTAAGAGGGAGGTAATAACCTCTGTACAAGACATTGGTTAGGCCCCATCTGGAGTACTGCGTGCAGTACTGGAGGCCACACCTTCACAAGGACATTAACCAAATTGAGGCAGTCCAGAGAGGGCAACAAAATGGTGCAGGGACTGCATCAGAAGACATATAAGGACAGATTAAGGAGCTCAATATGTATACCCTTGAGCAAAGGAGGAGAGAGTGATATGATCGAGACATTTAAACACCTTAAGGGCATAAACAAGGTGAAAGAGTCTAACATGTTTAAATATAAGAAAATAGCAGGACAAGAGGACACAGCATGAGATTAGAGGGAGGCGATTAAGGGGAATGTGAGGAAATTCTTTTCACAGAAAGGGTGGTAGATGCATGGAATGGCTTACCACAAGAAGTGGTGGCTATGAATACAGTGCAGGGCTTCAAACAGGCATGGGATAGGCATAAGGGAGCAATACAAATGACTATGAATAGATAGGTCACTGACAGAGCAAAGGCCGATGGCACATTTATAAGGTAGAAAAAGAAATGGGCAGACTGGATGGGCCTTGCGGTCCTTATCTGCCGTCAACTTCTATGTTTCTATGTTTCTATGTTTCTCAACTCTTTCCCTGTCATTCACACTGGTCACCCTCCCCCAGCTATTTACCCGCAACAGCAACCAATCCTCCTTACTATCTACACCTGCACAACTCCCCCGACCTTTTGCTCTATCATCACCCTACAACACGTGCCCCATGGCCCTTTGCACAATTTGCACACTTTGCACATTTGGGTCCTCAGTGCAACCATTCTGCCTCCCTCCTTCCACCCGGGCCAATCTGTCCTTTCTATTGCAGCCTCTTGCTGCACTCCGTCTACCCCCCATGATCCCACTTCCTTCCATAGGCAAAAATGTCCATGGCACAAAACCAAACAATTGATACTGCTTCTACTCCTACTGGCAGGGGACATGGAAGCCAACCCTGGACCCACCCCCTCCGCTCCAACTACCCTACCCAATCTCACCGCTCTGATTACTCTCCCCAGAGGTCTTAGACTTTTGCACCTCAACATCTGCAGACTCCTAAACAAAATAACCATGCTGCAGCCCATAGTCCTATTGCTACACCCAGATGTCCTAATCATATCTGAAACTTGGCTAAAGCTCCATCACACAGACACTGTATTAACTATCCCTTGCTACTCTCTTATTAGGCACAACTGCCAGGAAAAGAAACGAAAAGAGGTGGAGGCATTGCCATGTTTATTTCCACTAGGATACAGTTCATACTGGTCCAAATTCCCTCACTTTTGTCAGAAATGGACCTTCTACTAATCAAATTATCACATCCTTACTCCACCCCAGTGTATGTCGCTGGCTCCTATTGTGCCCCTGGCACCCTCCCTGCCCAACGTGCTAAACCATCTGGACATTCTAAAGACACCAGCCTCAACTGGTGAGCTCCACATTCTCAGCAATTTCAACTTCAACTAGCTAGCCAAAGACAGCGTCAAGCTGCACACCAAAATAAACGCTCTAAACCTCACACAGCTAATCTCTCAACCCACCCATCTAAACCATAAAACACAAAACCACTCACTCCTGGACTGGGCCCTCTCCTCACACCCACAGAGGATCATTAATGCTGAACTGCTCCCAGACTCCCTAAGTGACCACCATATGATCTACATGGTCAGGAAAGTACCTAAGTCCACCGCACCCCACCCAAGGACGCTGCTCACAAGGTCCTACAACTCCCTAGATCTAGCATCTCTCCTCCACGACCTGACACAGATTGATTGGTCATTCATACCGGAGGCTCCCTCCATTGACTATGCACTTGAAACTTTCAAGGCCAGATTCTTTGCAGTGTGAGACTCACATGCTCCTCTGTGAAAGAAAAGGGTTGGGGCTCCCACCTGCCCTGGATCTCCACTGCTATCATTAGCCAATGCCACACCAGGGATCAGACATGGAAAACACACAAGAAATCAGGTACCCAAACCTCTCTGCAATGCTACTGCGCACTTCGCAACTCCTGCACCAAACTTATACACCAGGCCAAAAAACATTATTTCATGATGGCTTTCAACTCAAACCTCAATCACCTAACAAATTTCTGGAAAACTATCAAATCCCTCCTCTCCCCCCCAGCCCAATCCCCGACACTGACCCTAACCATCCAAGGTGCCACCATGTCTGACCCTTGGTGAAGTAGCCTCTGCCTTCAATACCTACTTTAACAGCTGTGCAGACTCTCTTCTATCAACTGCCTCATGCCCATCCATGACGTGCACCTCCCCAAAAACACAGCCCACCTCCCAGCCGTCCAGCTTCTCTTTTCATTTGGTCTCCCCGGCTGAAGTGCCAGAAGAGTGTGGCTCTCAACCCCAACAAAGGTAAATGCCCCATGGGACTGGATGCCAAAATGTTAAATTTGTCTGCCCCCACCATAGCCGCCTGCTAGCCGACCTTTTCAACCTCTCCTTCTCTTCAGCCAAAATCCCAGCTGAATGGAAGCAGGCAATTGTCATCCCCCTCCCCAAAGGCAGTGACCCCTCCTCACCAGGTAATTACTGCTCCATCTCTCTCCTACCAATTCTGGCCAAACTGCAGGAACATCTTGCCATTACCCCACTCTCCTTCTATCTAGACGCTTCCTCTTTCTTCACCCTATACCAGTCTGGCTTTTGCAAGTCACACTCAACCATCGCCTCCCTAATAAGGATCACAAATGACATCCTCACAGGCATGGACAAGGGGCACATCACCTCAGCCATTTTTATCTACCTGGCCAAATCCTTCGATACCGTCTCCCATTCATTGCATGACAAGTATTTAAACTAGCCAAGGGGGGAGGCACTGGAAAGGAGCAGGGAAATCCTAGCCCCCCCAAAATATCAGGGTACTAAGTGAGGTAGACACCAACAAAGAGATGTCAATAGGGAGAAGTGCATGGGGTAAATGGAGAAAGTGACAAATGCAATAAGGACAGGGATGGGGCAAAAAGGGGTAAGGCCATCAAGAAATGGAGGGTAATGAGTACCAATGCCTGTAGTCTGGGCAACAAGCTCCCTGAACTGGTGGCCTTGATGGAAGAGGGATGCCTGGATATTGTAGCAGTCACAGAAGCATGGTACACAGAGAACCATGACTGGGATGTTAACATACCAGGGTACACAACCTAGATTAGAGACAGGAAGGGCATGGGGGGGTAGCTTTCTATGTAAGGGAAGGGATAAAAGCAACTGAACAAAAGAGTAAACAGGGAGGAGAGGAGGCACTGTGGGTCACCTTAGAGACTGGAAATGGCACCACAGTCCGCACAGGGTTGTATATAGACCCCCATGTCAGGGGGAAGGAATGGACAAGGATATGATAGAAGGCATACTTAGGATGGCAGAGGAAGGGGAGATACTGTTGATGGGGGAATTTAACATGCCAGATGTTAATTGGAGCACCTTTGCAGCAGCCACATCCAAAAGCAAGGCCATTCTTGATGCCTTTCAGGTGGCATGCCTCAAACAGCTAGTTTTGGAACCTACTCATGAGGGAGCAATCTTAGACCTCGTACTCTCAAATGGGGACAGTGAGAGGATCTCAGATCTAGAAGTGGGTAGCCATTTGGGAACAAGTGACCACCAAACAGTGTGGCTCACGATAAACTCTGCTACAGAGTCAAGCCATACAAAAGTGAGGGTTCTAGACTTCAGGAGGGCTGACTTTGGCAAGATGGGAGAGTGTCTTAGAAAAGCACTAGCAAACAGGCTAGAAGGAGGGGTGGAGCAACAAAGGGCAAATATCAAAACTGCCATCACAGAGGCAACAAGCCTTTGTGTGAAGTAAATAAACAAATCAAAATGAAAGAAAAAGCCATTATGGTTCTCAAAAGAGGTGGCAGTGAAGGTTAGGGAGAAAAAGATAGCATTTAGGAAGTATAAGGAAACACAGAAGCAGCAGGACAGAGAACTGTACCAGTTAAGGCAGAAGGAAGCAGGAGGGTAGTCAGAATAGCAAAGGCACAAACTGAGGAAAAGATAGCTAACTCAGTTAAGAAGGGGATAAGAAAAATTACTCACCTTAGTAATGTTGTTTCTTCTAATGGAGTCTTGCTATATTATAGACATTAGCAGTTTGTTCCAGCTCTAGAACTGCCCGAAGTGAAATGGTTAAAACCATTCCAAAATAGAATTTTGGCACGAGAGCAGCTCTGTCTGTGTCATTTCAAACTTGAACTGTCAGATCTTTACTGAGCCAAACTCACTAAGGTCTGTGTGGAAGCTGTAACCTACACTACTGCCAAATGGCTACCTAAATAATAACAACCATTGATGGTCCCAACACCCAAGACTCAAGTCAGGGGACCAGAAATACTAACACCATTCTAATAATATGAAAATGGAACATAAGTATAATAAAACACACACGCATACACATACACCCCCAAAGTCCCAAAGGGACAAAATGCTAACAGGACATAAGTAGTGCCCACACTAAGTTGCCCGCACCCCACCAAGTAGAGGTTCTGAGAGGGGCAGGTTGGGGGAGGTCTATAATATAGCAAGACTCATTAGAAGAAACAACATTACTAAGGTGAGTAAGTTTTTCTTCAAACAACATGAAGTCTTGCTATATTATAGACATTAACAGAATACACAGCAGTACCTCCATGGAGGAGGGCAGAACCTATTTAGGGAATAGGCTCTGAAGAACAGCTGTGCTCAAACCGAGAGCATCTCTCCTGGCCTGGACATCCAGGGAGTAATGCTTGGTAAAAGTGTACCGTTTCCAAGTAGCAGCCTGGCAAATCTCTAATAAAGGGATATCTCTGGCAGCAGCTGGAGGAGCAGCTGTACCCCTGGTAGAATGAGCCCTCAAACTGGGGGCTCTGCCCCTCTGATAACAAATTGGATACAGAGACAATCCACCTGACTATTGATCTCTTAGTGGCAGGTTTGCCTTTCCCAACTTCATCATAGGTAAGGAAAAGTTGGAGGATTGAACCTGTGACCTTTAGTGCGCTCTATATAATAACTAAGAGCCTCTTAACATCCAGGCTGTGCAACCTCCTCTCACCTGAAGAGGGTGATCAGTGAAAATACTGGAAGGAGATAGATTGATTAAGATGGAAATCTGAAACCACCTTAGCAAAACTTCCTATTAGTCCTAAGGACTACCTTATCCCTGTGGAAAGAAATAAAGTCAGTCTCCACTGACAAGGCTTGCAATTCACTTATGCATCTGGCAGAAGTGATAGCCACTAGAAAACAGTTTTCCAAGTTAGGTACTTAAGCTCTGCAGAAGACAGAGGTTCAAAGGGGTTGTATTAACTGGGCAATGCAAACATTAAGGTCCCAAGCAGGGCCGGTTCGAAAGGGAGGATTAGTATGGAGTAATCCTTAAAAACTTGGAAAACACAGGATGAGAGAAAGAGGGATGACTTTCCTGCTGACACAAAAGCAGACACAGCTGCCAAATGAACTCTCAGGGTAGCTGGTCTGAGACCAAGAATTAAGATGTACCATGTAATCTAACAAAATGGGCAATTCAGCAGATTCTGGGGAAATATTTTTCCCAGCACACCAAATGGAAAACCTTTTCCATTTAGAACTATAAGTAGCCCTAGTGGAAGGCTTTCTGGAAGCCTTTAGGATCTCAAGAATACCCTGAGAGAGGTGTAAATCAGCAAACTCTAACTCCTCAAGAGCCAGGCCTTGAGGTTGAGGGAATTGAGGTCCGGATACCAAACCCTTCCCTGGGCACAAGTCAACAGATTGTGATTCCTGGGGAGGCACAGGGAAGATGGACTGTCAGAGACAGAAGGAGTGGGTACCAGGGCTGCCTGGCCCATCCGGGGCAATCAGAATCACCCTGCAAGGCTGAGATCTGATTTTGACTAGTACTTTGAATAGGAGAGGAAAGGGGGGGAAAGCATAGAGGAACTTCCCCTCCCAATCCAGAAGAAGGGCATCCAGAGGAACTGAGCCCAGCACTGGAGGCCTGCAACAGAACAGAGGAAGTTTGTGATTGTCTGGGGCTGCAAAAAGATCTATCTGAGGGATGCCCCACCTGGCAAAAACTATCCCCAGCACTTGAGGATCCAGGGACCATTCGTGATAGCCCTGGGAAATCCTGCTGTGGGCATCCGCTAGGACATTGTCCTTCCCTGGAAGATGAACTGCTATGAGGGAAGTGTTCAGGGAATAGGCCAGAGACCACAACTTCATTGCCTCGGTGCACAAGGCGAAGGCCGAGTGCCCTGTTTGTTGATGTACCACATTGTTGTGGTGTTGTCTGTTCTGACTTGTATCACCTTGTCGTGGACAGATGCAGAAAAAGCTGAAGAGCTAAAAAGACAGCTCTGAGTTCCAGCAAACTGATGTGGAGCAGAGATTCCTGGGGACCAAACTCCCTGAGTGGAAAGGTCGCCCATGTGGGCTCCCAATCCAGAAGGGAAGCATCTGTAGTGAGAGTCAAGTAGGTGAAGGGGAAATGAAGGGACCCCGCTCTTAATTGCTCTGATCCTGCCGCCACTGGAGAGCTAGGATCAAGGTTCGAGTCACTGGGACCAACTTGGAAAGGGGTCTCTTCTCTGAGACCAAAAGGTTCTCAAGTGAAACTGAATGTCTCTATCTGAAATCTGGCTCCCTGCACAACAGCTGTGGATGCAGCCATGTGCCCCAGGAGCTGCAGAAAGTGTCTTGCTGGTCGAGAGACCTGCAGAGTGAAGGAAGAGGCCAGAGCCACTAAATTCCTTACCCTTTCTGGTGAAAGAAAGGCTCTGGCTAGCTTTGTGTCCAATTCTGCCCCTATAAAGGTGAGTACCTGGACTGGTTCCAGAACCGACTTT
The DNA here is from genome assembly GCA_016271365.2 of Neoceratodus forsteri. Taxonomy (NCBI): domain Eukaryota; kingdom Metazoa; phylum Chordata; order Ceratodontiformes; family Ceratodontidae; genus Neoceratodus; species Neoceratodus forsteri. Next base: position 1,325,247,543 of record CM057456.1, on the reverse strand, counting down.
GGCAGGTTTAGCAGAAAACCCAGGGAGGTGAGGCTGCTGGGTGACCTGCAGGTGAGATTTTACCTGTTCTGGGGACTGGCCTACAATGAGCCAGTCATCTAGATAGGGAAAAACAGCAATCCTCTGCCTCCTTAAGGGCCACTGCCACTGCTAGACACTTTGTGAATACCCTTGGAGCAGAGGTAAGGCTGAAGGGCATTGCTCTGAACTGGTAATGACCTGAGGGCAGTTCAGATCTGAGGTACTTCGATGGGATCTTCTGATTAGGACATGGAAATAGGCATCCTTGAGGTCCAGGGAGGCTAGCCAGTCCCCTGGCCTTAGGGAAGGTAAAATCATTGCCAGAGTTACCATTTTGAACTTTGGTTTCAAAAGATGCTTGTTCAGATATCTGAGATCTAAAATGGGCCACCATTCTCCTGTCTTTTTTGGGGTAAGGAAGTATCTGGAATACAGACCCCTGCCCTGATGCAGGGGAGGAACCCTTTCTACTGCTCTGAGAGCTAACAGGGATGAGACCTCTGTTTCCAGAGCGAGGGTCTCTGAAGCACTTGCAGGTAGAAAAAGTCTGCTTCTCAACTTGGGAAACTTTTGAAGCTGAAAACCAGACCTGGCTACTACTTCCAGAACCCACTTGTCTGAGGTTAAAGAAGCCTAATTCTGACTGAAGTAAGCCAGCCTGCCCCCCACTGGTACAGGAGAATCAGCCCTGGGCACCCCATCAGGGTGCCTGTTTCGCAGGAGCTTTAGGCTGGGGGTGGGAGCAGGTCTGCCCACCCCTCGTCTGCCCTGCCTCTGAAGAAGCCCCTCTGAGCAAGGCAGAGGAGGCCTGAGTCTGGTAGAAGGCCTGTGAAAGCCTACCTCTACCCTGGGGGCATGCCTTTGAGGAGTGGCTTGCCGCTCCTTAGCCTGGGCACTCTTGTAAGTAGTCCTATATTCATCCATCTTCTTCATGTAATTCTCTGTCTGCTCTCCAAACAGAGAATTTCCCACCACAGGAAAATCCATAGCCTTAGTCTGGGTATCCTGTGACAAACTAGTACACCTGAGCCAGGCCAACCACGAAAGCTACAGATGTGGCCATGACCCTAGAGGAAACATCATTAACATCCACAGCAGCAAGAAACTGAACCTTAGAGGTTTCAATGCCATCAGCAGCCACCTGTTCTAGTTCACTAGCCAGCTGGCCATGGGCCTGCTTGGCCCAGTGCATAACAGTATCCCATCTAGATTTCTGATACCTAGCTACATAAGCCATATAATTTGCTTGCCTGAGTCCCAGAGAGGCTGCCATATATATTGTTTTTGCCATGGCATCAATCTTCCTGGAATCCTTGTCAGGAGGATATGAAGCCAAGGGAATATTAGCTTTATCACAGGCAGCAGCCTGAACTACCTCAACATGACTGTATTGCTGAGAAAGGAATTCTGTATCAGGGCCTGACAATGTATACCTTCTGTCCATCTTTTATCTACAGGAAGCACAGAATTAGGAGCTTTTAAAATTTTAATTGTTTGTTTCCTAAAGACTTATGTAAAGGAATAGACAATCTCCTAGACTCTGGAATATCCATCATTCCTACAAAATCAGGCTCCTCTTGCTCATCCACAGCCTCTTCTAAAGGAAGCTGGAGGGTTTCAGCAACTTTTTTATAAAACATAAAATGAGATGGGGACTCAGACAGCATAGGGGGAGATTCTAAAGGTCTGTCTGGGGAGATGTCCGGTTCAGTGGGCACACCCAGACCTTCCCAGCCACATTCATACTGTTCATAATCCTCCTCCCCCTTCCTGAACCACTGGGACCGGACGAACCGACCTTTTACCAGATAGTGGTGGTTCGGACGGACCCTGAGACAGTGACTGGACAATTTGTATGGCTTTTGCTATCTCTGCAGCAGTTGGAGAAGGAATTTTGGACTCCAGACCTGCTGATTTTCTTGTTTTCTTCACTGGAATTGGTTCCTCAAAACCAGCTTTTCTTTTGCCCGAGGAAGTCTGGCCCTGGTCAGAGGGCACTCCCTCTGGTTCGGTTGGCACCGAGCCGGGCTCTCATCAGGTCAGCGGACATTTTGGCCTCTCATTCCCTGAGCCTGCAATCTTTTTTCCAGGGTGGCTGCAGGAAATTCTTATACCTGGCAGTCTGACTGGAGGTGGTCAAACCCCAGACAATAAACACATGTGGTGTGGGTCAGCCTTGGCAAAGACTTCCCCACAAACATCACAGTGTTGAAACAATGGGCCGGTTTTCTTTTGGGTTTCTCAGACATAATGCCAGCCTAACCAAAACTTGCCCTTTTAATGGCAGTGCCAGGCAAGACACCCTTATCGGTTCCTAACCGTGTCACGGGTATTGGAAAAACCGTAATAAATCAGTTTTTAAGAACTGATAGAACACAGGAACCGCACTCTAAAATAGTAACTTTTAGTTTTAAATGAGTTTTAAACCCACTGATCGGTTCAAAACCGAACCGATAATACAAGTTCCGCACAGACAAAACCTTCATTTACTTACGGTTACCACAGATAGAGCTTGAACCGAACGGTTTTGGCGTTAAATAAAACTATTCTCGGTTAAATCCAACCGAGAAAACACTTTTAAACCTAGAAATGAACCGAGCAAAGGAGAAATCTCGGGCGACTGTTCACTGAGGAGGAGTAAAGAATCTGACAGTTCAAGTTTGAAATGACACAGATAGAGCTGCTCTCGTGCCAAAATTCTATTTTGGAATGGTTTTAACCATTTCACTCCGGGGCAGTTCTAGAGCTGGAACAAACTGCTAATGTCTATAATATAGCAAGACTTCATGTTGTTTGAAAACCTTTCATAGATATATCAGGGAGCGTAGAAAGACAAAGGGAGGAATAGTGAGGCTGAATAGAATGCATGGTGGGTGGGAAGAGAGTGACAGTGATAAAGCAGGGATACTGAATGAATACTTCTGTTCAGTATTCTCAAAAGTGGAAGTGGGGGAGGTGCCTAATCCAATTAACAGAAGCACTCTGGAGAGGGGGGTTGATCCCAGTCCTTTCACAGAAGAAAGGGTTCTGAAAGAACTCCTAAAACTGAAGGTGGACAAATCAATGGGGCCAGATGGAATTCACCCCAGAATTCTAAAAGAATTAAGCAGAGAACTAGTAACACCACTGACTATGCTTTTTAACAAATCATGGGAGGATGGTGTGGTACCTGAGGACTGGAAGAAGGCGGATGTGATTCCCCTTCACAAAAGTGGGACCAAGACGGAGGCAGAAAACTATAGACCTGTCAGTTTGACCTCTGTGGTAGGGAAAGTGATGGAATCACTTCTGAAGGAAAGAATTGTTGAGTACCTAGAGGCCAGTGGGGCACAGGACCCAAGGCAGCATGGGTTCACAGCAGGAAGGTCATGTCAGATGAATCTAATTGATTTCTTTGACTGGGTGACCAAAGTAGTAGACCAGGAAGGAGCTGTGGGCATGGTCTACCTAGACTTTAGCAAGGCATTTGACACAGTCCCACACAAAAGATTAGTAGTCAAATTAACCAGCCTGGGAGTGGGTCCCAAGGTGGTAGTCTGGGTAAAACATTGGCTGAACAACAGGACACAGAAGGTAATTGTAAATGGAGTCCACTCTGAAGAAAGAGGGGTTACTAGTGGGGTGCCGCAGGGTTCAGTACTAGATCCAGTCCTTTTAATGTCTTTATAAGTGACATTGCAGAGGGACTGGAAGGAGAAAATATGCCTCTTTGCAGATGACACAAAGATCTGCAGCAGGGTTGATACACAAGGAGGCATGGAAAGGATGAGAAGAGACTTGGCAAAGTTGGAGGAATGGTCAGAAGTATGGTAGCTTGGATTCAATGCAAAGAAGTGCCAAGTAATGCACCTGGGAAACAAAAACCCAAGGGAAGATTTCACATTGGGGGGGGGAGGTAGTAACAACAACAAAAATGGAAACAGACCTAGGGATTATCATATCAGATGACCTTAAGGTTGGCAAGCAATGCAAGAAGGCGATAGGGAGGGCTGGGGGTACACTGGGATGTATAGGGAGAGGTATCACCAGCAGAAAACAGGAAGTTGTTATCCCCCTGTACAGACAGTTGGTGAGATCCCATCTGGAGTACTGCGTCCAGTTCTGGAGACCCGATCTCCACAAGGACATAGACAGGATGGAGGCAGTTCAGAGGAGGGCAACTAAAATGGTGCAGGGTCTGCAAGAGAAGCCATATGAGGAGAGACTAAAGGAGCTTAATATATATACCCTTGAAGAAAGGAGGGAGAGGGGGGACATGATAGAAATGTTTAAGTACCTCAGTGGACTCAACAAAGTCCAAGAGGGTAGCATCTTTCAGAAAAAGAGATGTGCAAGAACAAGGAGACACAATTTGAAGATAGAGGGGGTACGGCTCAGGGGCAATGTGAGGAAGTATTTTTTCACATAGAGGGTGGTGGACACGTGGAACAGCCTTTCTGAGGAGATTGTGGGGTCTAAAACTGCGGGAGAATTGAAGAATGCATGGGACAGACATAAGGCAATTTTTGTGGGGGGTAGGAAGAAATAGGCTGTTGGTTAAATAGGATCTGCAGCTTATCCTCTAGGTAGGCAAATGGGCAGACTCAGTGGGCCAAGCGGTCCTTATCTGCCATCAAAGTCCATGTTTCTATGTTTCTATTGCTGCTATCCAAACTAAAAGTTGCCAGACTCTCTGGCCCTGCCACCAGCTGGCTTCATGCCTACCTGGTAGGCAGGCAATAATCCGTAAAAGTTTACCCGCAAACCTGTCGCCCCCTGCCAGTCACTACTGGCATACCCCAAGGATCAGTCCTGGGTCCATTACTTTTCTTCGTTTTCTTAAATGATCTCCCAACAGCCTGCCCACACACCTCCATCCACATGTACGTGGATGACACCATCCTGCGTGCCACAGGCCCCACTGCTGGTGAAGTGGCCAATGCACTACAACAGGATTTCAACAGGGTGCAGCACTGGTTTCGCTCCAACCAGTTGTTCCTAAACTCCAAGGAAACTGTCTCACTAACTTTCGGCATGCAGGCAAGACTCTTCCACCTGGTCACTCGTCCCACATTCCAAACCTTGGGTGGGACCCTCTGGAAGCTTGCACCTCCTTCAGATACCTAGTGGTCTGGTTTGACCAACACCTTGATTTCACCACACACATCGAATCAATTCACAAAAAACTCCATCCTAAACTTGGAGCCCTATATCATAACAAGGATAGTATCCCCACACTGTCCCAGAAGGAAATAGTTCAAAAGATGATTCTCCCTTCACTCAACTATGGTGACGTAGTCTATGGAGCTGCTCCCCCCTCCTCCCTAGCAAGTCTAGACACACTCTTCCACTCCTTCTGCTGCTTATGCCTGGACTGCCCACAAATGACTCATCACTGCGCCTTATACAGCTCCCTGGACCTGCCCTCGCTTCAGACCCATGGACAGATTCACTGCGCAAGTACTATAGCCAAATACTGGTCTCAGTCCCTTCCCCATTACCTCATGTCTACCGTCTTGACTCAGCTCCCCCCCTGCTTATTCCCTCAAAAGCACTGACCCCAGGCTCCTTCATGTCCTGTTCCAGTGCTCAGCCAAAGGTCAAGTTGCCTTCAAATACTGCATGCCCAAAATCTGGAATGCTTTATCAACTGACATCAGGCATTCAACTAACTCTCAGCATCTCAGCCTCTGCCTCAGTGCCCATTAATGCCAGCAGCTGTACTTGCTCCTAGATTAGATCTAGCGAGCCAGCTCTGGAGTGAAACACAGACAGACCCTGCTTCAACTGGCTGTATCAAAAATACTGCACTCTCTCTTCCTTTCTTTGCTGCTCTTATGCTTAAAGTCTGATATATCGAATTATAAGCCTCTAGTACTATAATTAGCTTTTGCAGTGTTCTCTATATCGTTTAAATGACCTTGTCACTTTGCAGTTGTACTTGTCTAGATTGTTTCCCATTTGTAACCCTGTCCCCAGGACGCATCTGGAATCGAGCAGGTCCTCTGCTCGGTATAGTCTCCTGGTTAAACTCTTAAATAAATAAATAGATCATGTACTTTAAAAGTGGTGGTACTGTCAATAAGTCAATACCAGTCTGCTTTTTCTTTGAGCACTGGCAGTCATTTAAAAAAAAAGTAAATAATAACAGCAAAATAGCACTGTGAAGCATGCATTTACCTGTCACATGAGACTATAGTAAGCTGAGGAAATTATCTTTATAGCTGGATCTACTGGTGCTTTCTATACTGCCCAAAGTGTCCAACGTAGTCTGCAGGTAGGTGAGTGTCTCAGTAGCGTGCACAACTAAGGCCAAGTGATCAAATTATGCTTTTAGAGAACTAGGAATGTTGAACAATTACTGTACTGAGAGATTACATTATGTGGTCACTTATATCATGCAGTTCTACAGGTACATTATTTAAAATGGAAAAGGTCCTTAGCCTATTAGCATAAGGTTTCCATGAAAATATAGCTCTTATCTTGGTTGGGCTTCTGGGTCACTTGGCCGACAAAAGAGCAAATGGGAGATCAGTGAATCTTTAGAATGAAAAGCTTTTTCAAATACTCTTCCACTGAAAATGAGGTCGGACATGTATCCATTTGGAGCAATGATCCTAACCAGGAAAACAATGTACATTACAATTTACAGACATATCGTTAAATGTCCAGCATGGTTGCCTGAATCTTTGTCCTCCAAGACAATTTACTACATTCCACCTCATTGAAAAGAAAGATATATTTAGCATTTGAATAAAAGAACACAAGAGGTGTTTAAGCTTTCTGATGTCTGTGCCAGTAAATGTGTTACACTAAATTTGCGTTAGGTCAAGAGCTACAGCAAGTTATTTACAAAATCTGCTATTGGGCAATAAAACCTTGGCTAGTAATGGACAATTAGAACTAAGACATTATCAGAGAAGGCAGCCAGGATGTGACTCATAAAATCAAGTGGACCATGAAATCAGTCCATGTAACTCATTTAACTGAGAGGAAAGTAATTCAAAGCAAGGCATTCACCATCCAAATCATTAAACTGTTTCTCATGCCTTGAGCCCTTGAAAGGTTATCATGTAAAATAAAAATGATGGTTTCAAAAAGTTACAGAACTCGGTATTTCCAATAACTCAGTTTCTCAGGACTGTATATCAACAGTAAACCAAGCCCAAGGTGGCCCCTTTTATACCAAGAGAAGCTGTTTCTTGCGCCACCTACTTCAAGTGAACTCAGAAACAAAGCATCGTCTTTTATGTGAGAATATTCAATTGCTAAACTCTAGATTTCAGCACAATTATGTAGAAATGCAGTTTTAAAAATGCTGAAATTTTCATAAAGATATACAGTAGGGCCCAGATATTCAAAAGGGTTGCGCCATGCGCAAGTCCTACATTGCGCCATTCTGCGATATTCAGCAGGAGGCAGTTGCGCCACTGAAAACAGGTTGAGCAACAGCGCAATGCAAATGAATGCATGCTCAACAGGAGGGGGAGGAACCATGCATAAACTGCACAACCCGATATTCAGTCAGGTTGTGCAGAGTTGTGCAGGCGCAACCCCAACCTGCGCCTGCACAACTTTGAGCCAAAAAAAGGATCAAGTTGAGGGCCACCCACAGGTGAGCTGCTGTATTGCAGGTGCACACAGCAGCTGCCACCGTCAGCTGGCCCCAACTCAGTCCTGTGCCCTTCACCAGCCCGATCGCAGGCAGGAGAAATGTAAACAACCCCCAACAGCTCCCAATGCCCGATCGCGGGCAGGCGTGGAACAACCCCCAGTGCCGATCGGCGGGCAGGAATGTAAAGACCCCCCAACCGAATATCTCCCTGGTGGTCAGTGGACCGTAATGCCCGATCGTGGGCAGGAATGTCCAGTGACAACCCTTAAACATCTCTATCTGTGTCCCCCCACCACCACCCACGAAGCCCCACCACGCTCTCCCCGGCGGCGGCGGGCGGCAGCATCCACCCGCCTGCCGCCCGCCGCCACCGACTGTCGGTAGGGCTGCACCATTGGTGCAGAGCTAGGCCAATGGGCATACGGCCCATGCCGTATGACCAGTCCAGATTTGTGAATGGTCCATTCGTCTGGACTGTCATGTGCGATAGACTGCGCCGTGCCGCAACTCTACAACAATAGGCCTGCACCACGGGACAAGTCGGCCCGGCGGGGCGGCAGGCGGTGAATGACGCCGTCGCGAACGACAGGCAAACAAGGAACGCAGAGGAAGAAGCGAAATTCACTGGACATTCTGCCGCGATGCGATCACTGGTCACCAGTGAACATTACATTCTGCCAGTCAGACAGGTATTCCGCGTTCTGCCAGTGATGAGCATTAGCAAGGCGGTTATTTTCGCGTTGTGCCAGCGATGATGCAAAATCGTCGGTCTCCGGCGGCTGCTGCCTGGCGGGCGGACCGGCGCAGATTCTCGGTGTCTGGCGCACCTACATGCTAATGGCATGCAAATGGGGCCATAATCAGATGCAAATGGCCCCGTGCTTGCATGAATTATGGTCCCATTTGCATGTCACCTTTTGAATATATCGGAAATTGCATGGGCGCAATGGTACTTGCGCCACAGAGTTTAATGCTCAACTCTGACAACTTGCGGTGGTGCGCTTCATGCACAGTGGCACTGTGGCTGGCTGGGTGATATTCAAGGTTGCTCAATAGCGCAACTCCTTTGAATATCACCCCGGCCACACCCCAGCGCAACTATTTGGAGCAGCGCAAGGGCTTGCGCCTCAGAATGGCGCAGTTTGAATATCCGGGCCAAGGTGTTTTTTGTCACAGACTTAAAACATTCATTAATCTATATTCTGTCAAACAAAATCAGTTAACTGAAATAAATTATATTGCTTGTCATGCTAAGGGGCACAGTGAATAGTTCAACATAGGATAAAAACTTGAATTTCAAAGTAATTTTTTTCTTAATCCCCCCTAAAACATATCATTAATATATTGATCTTCCAATACCACTGAAGGGATAAGATGCAAAACCTTTGAGCACTTTAACCCTTGCAGGACTGTGGACTGATATATTAGTCCAAAATTCCTACGTGTTCTAATTCTGTTGGCAGCCTAAGGATTAATACTGCCCCACCAAAGATGGCACTATTTAATTTGTTATGCTACATATTATGTTTCATCCTGCACCATAATTGTACTTGTATAGATCAACTGTTTGACACTGTGGAATTAGAATTAATGTTACTGTGTTACTGTTGTAATGTGGATACTTTATAGTGTGCCCATTTCACTGTATATTTATTAATTATACACTGTCATCCCCCTCACTCACCACGCCCAGTGACAAGTAGCCCATGCTGTCCAGTGGTACCCACCTCTCTCACCTTGTCCCATGTCAACAAGATGTCAGCAATTAGTGGCACCCAAACAAATGCTGAGCAATCCCTGATGTCCAGTAGCACCCTGGTCTGTGCCAAACAATTCCTGGCATACAGTGGTATCCTCTTTCCCAGTCCACTGCCATGCTAAGCAATACCTGGACTCTGGTGGAATCCCCATCCTTACGCTAACCCATGCTAATGTGGTGTTATATTCATTAGAATCTCTCACCCTCTCCTGGGAAAGTGTCAAGCAGTTCCTGGAGTTCAGTTGCTCCCAACTGCTTGACTTCACCCTGTGCCAAGCTGTCCTGGTGTCCATTAGCACACATTCCCTCATGCTGCCCCTCTGCCAAGCAGGTCTTGGTGTCCAGTGGCACCCCCACTCACCCTAGCCCAAATTAAGCAGTCTCCAACTTCTAGTGCCCCATCAATCTGCCCTAAAGTAAAGTATTCCATGGCATCTAGTAGTACCCATTTTCACCCTGAGCAAAGATGCTACCTGCCAAAAAATCAAGTGACACCCTCTCCCATATCTTGTCACATTCTAACTAGTCCCTGGTATCCAGTGAACACCATCCCTAAGGCTACCTTAAACAAAGCAATTCCTAGCATGCAGTGGCACACCCTCTCTCATCCTGCCACATTCCAATTAGACTCTGGCATCCAGTTTCACCCCCTCACCTGCCCTGAGTCATGCAGTTAAGCAATAATGCATGACAGGGTGTGTGTCGTTCAGTGAGAAAATCATGCCTGGGGTGGTTGGGCACAAGGCAGAAAGCCGAGTGAGTCCAGCAACCCAGAAGTGATGTTATCCCAGCACAACACACACTCTGGAGTGCATTATTGCTATCATGCAATACCTCATTGTAATAAAATGATTGGGAGATATGGTTTTCTGTTTGGAACGTGACATTTTCTTTTTATCTATTATACTTTTTGTTGCCACCAGCAGCCCAGAACCTCCACCCGGTCATAGACTCTCGCTCCCACATCCACATCGGATGTCTCCCCTTTGATACCCCCTGGTTTGCACCCCAGGGTGGGGTGTGACACCCTCCCTCAACGTGTCACAATGACAGGATAGATCAAAGAGGCCATCCTGGAGGCAAATTGAAGCCGAAGGCGGGCTTCACCTAAGACGGCCAGTGGTGTTATTTTGTCCCTAGTTATGCAGAGACGGGGACTTGCAATGACAGCCAGCATCTGCCCTGCCCCTAAGCCTACTTGTGGTGTCGGTGTGTGCAATACACCTAGACACTGCTAGGTGTCCACGTTGCGCTGAACACTATACCCCCCAGAGAAGGACAGCAGTCATTGGACGCTTAATCCTTTCCCCCTGAGCTGGCCTTCTGACAGCCCGGGTCCATTCCCGAAACCGGGTCGCTGGTTTTGCAAGAAGAAATCCAACTGCTGCGCTGGCGGGCCAGCATGGAACTTGAAATTTAATGAAGAAAAGCTTTTTAACATTTAAAATAAACTTAAAATTAAGAAAAAGTAGTCCCTTATGCACAGTTAAACAATGTTTTTAGTTTGTAAACTGTAACTGTTTTCTAAAATGTTAATGAAATATTGTTTTTCAAACACTTCAGCATTTTTTTAACAGGTATTACTACTGTTTATTAACCATTTAACTGAGCATGGACATTCATCAAAAGGTTCAACTGTGGCTTCATTTTTGTGTCTTTCTCTAATTTTTTTATTTATAAATATTAAAGACACACTTAGAGTTTCCTTGAATTATGGTTTGCTGGCATTGCTTATAGTTTCTGCTCATGAGGTCACCGGCGCTTGCCTCCATGAACTCTCACATTTCTTGTGTGGAGCTCCCTGCATTGCCTTCGTTCAGCGTTTCTGGGCTGGGCTTCAGTAGCTGTGCAATTTCTGGGAGGTTCATTTCACTGGCTTTGCTGGATTTCTTCATTTATTCCAGAGAGAACTGTGCTCCAGTGCTGGTGTTGAGTGAGTATCGGACCCCATTAGCTTCTTAAAGATGTGTATCTTCAGTGCTGCACTCACTCCAGCAGAAAGGACACCACAAATATTCAGTTCATGATCAGAATGAACATTTTATTCACCCATCGAATGCAAAAATCATACAGCCAGTGCAGCAGGTAGTTCTTTATGTATCGCCCTAAGGCTTCATCAGAGAATAACAGTTTATCAAGTATCTACTTGTTTTATACATATTTTTAATTGGTGTACCAATCATGTGCTTTTATATCTAATTGCCAATAAACATGTGATAACAGATGCAAATCCCTCAGTGGCATCCAAGTGAGTTTATAACACAATAACAACACACATCTTGCTTAAACTTGCTTATATTTTCAATTAGTACACATTTCAGATTGGCATGCCTTCCACTGGCTCATCCGTGAAAAAAGGTTTGAAAAAATAAAATAAGTAAATACTTGGTCTTTCAAAAGCAATACAACCATGTCAGCATGTCCCAAATCAGTGTTTACAAAGTAGTGGGAATGGGGGGGGGGGGATTGAGACAGATTTACTAAGTTTTTAGGAGGGGTTACAGTGTCCCGGAGGGCTGTGCCCAGGTTAGCTTGACCACTAAGAACGGTGACCTCCGGGTGGAGGCACCTGTTTTATTACTCAGGTCCCTTAACCTGCTACTAGCCAAGCAGGCAAGGGTTGTAGCCCTTGGGATAATGTCACCTTGGGGTTCCACAGACATGGCTCCAGGTCTCATTCGCTGTGTCTGGTTTGAACTTCAATTACACATAGCCAGAAATGGGTGTGAGGGGCAATGTTCACTGAAGCCAGAGTCCCTCCCTGGAGCCATGTCAGTGGAACCCCAAGGTGACGTTATCCCAAGGGCTACAACCCCTGCCTGCTTGGCTAGTAGCAGGTTAAGGGACCAGAGATACCGGGACACTGTAACCCCCCCTCTTTCCCGTCTAGTGGCCTGAACTATATACAATAATTACTTTCACAATGACCCTTATTCACCAGGCAATTACCCACACTGTTTGCACTTACCACCAGGGCTGGTTCCTCTAGCTTGACCCTAGGAACCCCCCTGTAAAACAAGGTTAAGCAAACCAAATCGCAACAGTACGATACTTTTGGCACAAAGTGGAACCACAGTCAGGTTAAATGCAAACAAAGTTAAATCTGATTTTTTCGGGGGACTTGAACAAGGGAGGGGCGTAATCAGGTTGATTTGCTTAAAAGCTATATTAATCAGACAGTTATGCATGCAGTTCAGAGTGCCTACACAGTCACACACTCTGGGTACCCGGGTAGGAAAACGGTGGGCTAGCCAGGAATGTTGCAGCTGGTTGGGGCTCTGTGATGGAAGAAAGCAACATGCACAGCACACACTATTTGTAATCCTGAGCCGGAGGGCTCAGTTCATGAAAGAAAAGGCAACAAGACAAGCAGACGACAACACTTTTAGATTTAGCTGCTGTTGCAGGGAGCTATCCTGATGTTTACTCACAATACCCAATACTGGACACATGCAGGACGAAATTGAGACTGCAGGCTGTTGAACTGGCATACCCGGAGAAGCAGGGCCCACACGAATCACCGAGGCGTCATTCCTGTTCAAGGCGTTGAGCAGGGGGCTGATCTCAGGGTGGTCTCTTGTCGATGACTTTCTCTGCAGAACAGGTATTCTGGCTGGCCAGTGTAGCAGGGCCCAGGCAAATGGAAATGGATACAGATTCAGTTGGTGGAGCTGAATACAGCCTCCAGCAAGCAAAACACAGTTCAGACACACTGGGGAACCAAATCACGACCCACTATAAACGCATAGCACATTCACATGTAAGGAAATTCCATTGTACCAGGCAAATGGCTCTCCGGTCGTAATTACAGAGTCTCTGTACAATCCAGGAGTTCAGAGGTAGCTGGAAGTTCTGACAGGCCCATTGCATTCAGCAAATCTTCGGTCTTCTTCAGGTTAAAGCCTGGTCACAATTCAGTCGTTTAATTCGCTCTCCAAATTTGGCTTCAGTCCGGAGAAAGCACAAGTTCCCTCTCAGAAACAGCAGGCAGGCATGCAGGCCAAACTCAGGCTTTTCCACAGTTCTCTCACATGAATCCACTATGGATTGCTGCTCGAACTATCTCGAGCTGTTACTTCTTCACTTCCCAACTCAGATATAACTGAAACTACAAGCAGTGTGGGACTTTCCCCAAGATCCAAAAGGTTCGGTTGGCTGATCTGTCAGTCACACAAAGGCACCCCCTCCAGGTTATTTTAGGTGCCAAAAGCCCAAAACTACAATTCCTACAAGTTTTGGCCCCACCAAGCCCCTGTAGGCAGGATCCATTTTAGAGTCCCAAATGTACTGATTGGCCCATTCTGCAGTCCAGGACCAAGATGATGGAAACAAACAGAACTGTCCATGCTGCAAAGAAGGCAGGTTAGAACAAACAGTAATATTATTACTACTCTAACAAATGATCAGCAAACAAGTACATCTTCTAACAGAGCTCCGTCTCAGATTAATTATGACTGCAATCCAGGCAGCTCTTAAAGAGACAGTACACAGAAGCTATACAGGCACTCTCTGGCAATACATTTAAACTGCTAAACGCATAATACTAGCCTGGCAGTGAGCATTTAGGCAAGCTCAGGGAAGACTTTTCGTGAACCCCCATTTGTAGGAGGGTTACACCCTTCCCTGCTTGGAGAAAACTTGGTGTCTGCATCAAGTCTATACCATCATGCATCAGTTAACATAAACTTATTACTTTACTGTACATATTCAGTACACTTTGTGATACTATATGCAAAGGACAATACTTATGCAAGTTTCATACAGGTAATACTGATTCCACTATGATTAACATACTTGTGACATCACAATACTGATTACTGTTATAACTTCCTGTACATTAAACAATGTAAGAGGGGGCCCTTCCCTATCAGTTAACATGGGGCTGGATGGTGCAGGGGCACCATGGTGAGAGGGAAAAACAAGCAACCTGGAATTGTCCATTAAGCTCAATTTAGGTAGTGAGCTCTGAGAAATATAAACATCTTTGTGAACCACATTGAGAGGCAAATCCACTTGCCTCCCGGGAGAATCATAACTGAAGCACAATACTGGCTTGATAGCTCGGCCAGTCTTTCTGGGGGGAACAGCCACAGTCTCTGTACTTTCAGCACTAACTTTGGAGCTTTCATCATTCGTGAGGGGTGCCTCTGCACTGGTGGGAACGTCCAAACTGGGAGCACTGTCAGCTCCTTGCTCTGCAGGCTCTGTTTCCCCAACACTTGGCTCATTTATAGAAGGTTCTGGCACAATTAGGCTTTGTGGCACCGAAGGGGGGGCTGACAGCACTCTCATATTGTTTAAGTTCTGGTGTGTCACCAGAGAGACTCAGACCATCAGCCCCTTCTTCGGGCAAGTCACACAGTTCCACTAAACACAGGGAGTCCACAGCCTCAGACGTGATACTTTGCACTTCACTTTCAGGGAGCATTGGCTCCAAGAATGAAGCTGGGGGGTTAGGCAATCCAGAAGGCCAAGCTTCATCCCCACAATTCTGCATAGGATTTCCACAAAACAATTGACTCAGTTCATAGCAGGGATAATAGGCATTACCATAGTCACTTTCATCAGAGGTGGACTGACAGTCATTATCATTCTGGGCCTGCTGCAGGGGAAACCTTAAATCTGTAACTACTGGTGTAGGTTGACTCTGTCTCTTTTTTGCAGCAGCACGAGTGGCAGGGTGTCAGCATCAATATGGTTCAGTCCCGGTCTGTATTCGACAGCATAATCATAGGTTGATAAGGCAGAGAACCACCGGTGTCCAGTGGTGTCTAACTTAGCTGAAGTTTGTACATAGGTCAATGGGTTATTGTTGGTCTTCACCAGTATCTTTGCCCTATAGAGGTACTCATGAAACTGATCAATGATGGCCCATTTTAGGGCAAGAAACTCCAGCTTGTGCACAGGATAGTTTCGCTCTGACGGGGTCCAACTCCTGCTGGCAAAAGTGACCAGTCTCAAACCATCCTCATGGTTTTGATACAGCACAGCTCCTTGGCCCTCCAGACTAGCATCCATATGCAGCACGTAGGGCTTGGTAGGGTCAGCACAGGTGAGGATGGGGGTGTGGGTGAGCTGGTATATGACTTTGTGGAAGGCTGCTTCACATTTGGGTGTCCAGCAGGGCTCGAAAGGTTCACCTGTGTGGAAGTACACTTTCTCTGGTTCTTCAACAGCCCCTTTTTTGTATTTACAGTTGGTAGGGGGTAACCCTGGGTAAGATTCAGGAGTGGGCGAATCACCTTTGAATAGTCTTTTATGAACCTGCGGTAGTAGCCACAGAACCCCAGAAAATGTTGTAGTTCTTCCAAGTTATGTGACTGAGGCCAAGTAGTCAGTGACTCAACCTTACTGGGATCGGTCTCTATTCCTTCTGCAGATACTATGTGCCCCACATACTTCACGGAGGTTTGAAAAAACTGGCACTTGTCAATGGACAGCTTGAGGCCGAAGTCTTCCAATCGGTCCAGCACTTTAAACAGTTGGATCTCATGCTCCTCTAATGTGCATCCGAACACAATGACATCATCTAGGTACACAAGACATTCCAACAAGTTCATATCTCCCACCACACGTTCCATCAGTTGCTGAAAGGTGGCCGGGGTGCCTGAAATCCCCTGTGGCATTCTCAGAAATTCTTAGAACTCAAAAGGACAGATGAAGGCTGTTTTCTCATGGTCCTCCGGGGCCATTGGAATCTGGTAATATCCTCTGAGAAGATCCAATACCGACAACCATGTGCTCCCATTCAAGCAATCCAGGGAATCTTGTACAGTACATGGGGCATGGTGTACTGATCTGAGATGGTCAGCCGGTTCAGGGTTCGATAATCAACACACATCCTTACAGACCCATTCTTCTTATGCACAAACATAATGGGAGAGGTCTATGGGCTCCTTGATTCTTGTATAACACCAGCAGCGAGCATTTCATGCAGGTGCCTCCTAACATCATCTACGTCCGCTGGGGCGAGGCATTGGGAATCTCTCTCGAAATGGCCGGTCATCACGCAGGCATATGTGATGTTCTACACCCTGGACACACCCCACATCCCATTCTTTTAACAAAAATACTTGGTCTCTCTGGGCGAGTTTCTTACTAACTCCAGCCTTCCATTCAGCTGGCAATGGGGAATCACCAAAGTCGAATAAATCCAGGGTCACTCTTTCCTTTTCACCAGAGTACTTGTTGCTTGGTAATACAGCAGTGCCTGTGCAGTGTACTGTAGCTAGGGTGCACCCTCTGTTCAACTGGACCTCCCGATCTGACACATTCCGAATCTGGACCATCACTCATCGTGCATAGGCATGGGCACGGGCAGGCAAAATGTTGGGTTTAACCAATAATCCCTCTGGCAGCTTTCCATCACCCGGTGCATCCAACATTATTATTTTATTTTTCACTCCCTTTCTTATGTGAACCTCTCCCTGAATGGTGTACTGAGCATTGGGAGGGAGTACCAGAGATTCAGGATCTTTCTTTCACACTATCCCCACCGGCTCATCTCCGTCGACTTTGGTAGTCCATTTTTGCAGATCATAGGCTCTCTTTATCAGGGCTGGGATTCTCAGTGCCTGCCCAGTCCATTTCCCTTGTTTTTCATGACACAACTGCGCTCGTCTTCCAGACATGTGGGCGTTGGTTCTCATGAGCAAGGGAATCCC
This sequence comes from Neoceratodus forsteri, assembly GCA_016271365.2. Lineage (NCBI taxonomy): Eukaryota > Metazoa > Chordata > Ceratodontiformes > Ceratodontidae > Neoceratodus > Neoceratodus forsteri. Next base: position 1,325,230,505 of record CM057456.1, on the reverse strand, counting down.
ATCATACAATCCCGTAGGAGGGCACAACAGGGTTAGTGTCTCTACTTGTTCATCTACACCAGTTACAGTTGCAGGGAAAGACAACCAGAGCTGGACATATCCTAGGTAGGGATAAGACTTGTAGCTCAGGCCCCACACATGCAAACCTTCCAGAGACTGTAGTGGCACATCAGATAAGTGTTTGTCATATCAGTCCTGGAATACAATGGTCACTTGCGACCCACTATTGAGCACAGCCCGAGCATGGATACCATTGACAGTCACAGAAGTCTCCATCAAAGGGCCCATTATTCTGGACCAGTCTGGAGAGGCAGTAGCAGAAAGAAATTTGAGTTAGGATTTCTCAGTCCTGCACTGTCTTCATTTCTGGCACTCCTTGGCCATGGTCTTGCACCTGAAGCTCCACTTGAAGTCTGTATACAACTTTATCTAGGTCTTTTGGGGACCGGCATTCTCTCTTCATGTGCCCATCCTTCCCACAATTATGGCAAAATATGCTTTCTGGGGTCTGGTGTGGCTGAGACATCATATTGAGAGCTGAGGCAGGGGTACTACCAACAGAAGACCTTGGTTCCACCTCTGTCTGTGTTGTGGCGAGCATTTGGAGACACCTTGTCAATTCTCTCACTTTCATTGTCAAGACATCAACTTTTGAGCTGCTGTAAGCAGGAGATGCCAGGGTGTGCACTCCCACCCCTATAGCAGATGCAGTCGGATAAGGATCGGGGCCTGTACTCACAGGAGCGGCCTTCACAAAGAGACTGTTTTTTGTTTCTCTGAACTCCCTCAGCCGTTCATCCCTTGGCTGAGTATCCATAGCAGCCCTTCTCTGGCAGGGCTTCCCGGGGTTGACATGTAGTTCTCGGATTCCGTCATGTGATTGCGGTGATTCCAGGCCATCAGTGACTGACCCCACGCCTGGAGCAAGGGTTGCAGCAGCTATGACTGTGCAGGGCTCCAAAAAGCCTTCCTCCTCCTCAACTTCCCATACCTCTTTCATCAACACATGGAAGGGCAAGGGACCAGATTTCCTTTGATGCAGTTGCAATTTGAGCAACACCCAGCTGGAGTGCCGGGCAGAGCACAGTATATATCCAGTCTTACCCAGTCCACTTCAATAGAAGCCCAGCCTCCTTTCTGAACAATGGTTTGTAGGATTCCCTCTAATCGATTCATGTAGGCAGATAACAATTCCCCCAGCTGTTGTCTAATATCTTTAAGTTTTCACTTCAAGGCTTCAACACTAGTGGTGCCCCTAAACACATTTTCATGGGCGACTATGTACTCTTGGGCTTTGGCGTCAGGGTCAGAGGACCTCAGGTAGCAAAAAGTACGTAGGGCGGGTCACTTGAGGCTTTCCCCCAGGCGGTCCCTTTTTTCATCCTCTGAGCATTGCCAGTCTTGTACTGCAAGAGTAGCAGAGTCTATCCAGGTCTCCAGGTTGACTTCCCCATTAGGAGTAGGGTGGATACCAGAGAATATCTTGAACTTGTGGAAAGGGCCATGACTACTTGCTGGCTCAGAGGCAGGTACAGAAGTTGGTGAAAGAACAGATGCTGGGGCAGGTGTGGACAGTGGGAAGTGACACTCCCAGGTGGCAGGGATAATTTTTTTAACTCTGCCACAGTTTTGCCCTCCTCCAGTAACAACTTGGCAAACTTCTCCTCAGAAGACTCAGATAACGGTGGGGGCTCATCCTCTAAAGGATCCTTGCTATCTTTGGTTATCACCCTCCAGGTGGCTGGGAACCCTGCTAGAGTGATAGTCTTGGGCATCTTTGAACTGTCCAGGGGGTCGCTACATTCCACCAAGGCCATGAGAGTTTGGGCAGTTAAATCAGCCTGTCGACCCACCACTACAGCTTTTCTCAAACATTCAACTTTAGAAAAGTGCCCCTTCAACAGTGTCCTTATTAATGCCCATAGGTATATCCAGAATTAGCACAGCATTATGGGGGTCAATCTCTTGCCCCGTATACCACCCCATCAACTGGTGCACAGCCACTTCTGTTGGGGTAGCCATTTATGTTTGACAATAACTCGTAATTTCGGCCACTAGAAGACACAAAATCCCAGCGGTAAGCCTCCAAGATGAAACCCTAAGAGGCGCTATCCGAAGGGCTACTGCAATTGCCTGCTTGGCTAGTAGCAGGTTAAGGGGCTTGAGTACTGAAACAGGTGCCTCCACCCGGAGGTCAGGGTTGTTAGTGGTCAACCTAATCTGGGCACAGCCCTCCAGGACACTGTAACCCCCCCCTTTCCCTTCTAGTGGCCTGAACAATATACAATAATTAATTTCACAATTGCCCTTATTCATCAGGCAATTACCCACACTGTTTGCACTTACCACCAGAGCTGGTTCCTCTAGCTTGACCCTGGGGACCCCCTGTAAAACAAGGTTAAGCACAGCAAAAAGCAACAGTATGATACTTTTGGCACAAACTAGAACCACAGTCAGGTTAAATGCAAACAAAGTTAAATCTGATTTATTCAGGGGACTTGAACAAGGGAGGGGCGTAATCAGGTTGATTTGCTTAAAAGCTATATTAATCAAACAGTTATGCATGCAGTTCAGAGTGCCTACACAGTCACATACTCTGGGTACCCGGGTAGGAAAATGGTGGGCTAGCCAGGAATGTTGCAGCTGGTTGGGGCCCTGTGATGGAAGAAAGCAACATGCACTACACACACTATTTGTAGACCGGAGCCGGAGGTCTCAGTCCATGAAAGAAAAGGCAACAAGACAATCAGATGACAACACTTTTAGATTTAGCTGTTGTTGCAGGGTGCTACCCTGATGTTTACTCACAACACCCAATACTGGACACAGGCAGGATGAAATCAAGACTGCAGGCTGTTGAGCTAGAGTTCCCAGAGAAGCAGGGCTCACACAAATCACCGAGGCGTCATTTCTGTTCAAGCCATTGAGCAGGGGACTGATCCCCAGGCCGGTCTCTCATCAATGACTTTCTCTGAATAGCAGGTATTCTGGCTGGGCCAGTGTAGCAGGGCCCAGGCAAATGGAAATAGACACAGATTCAGTCGGTGAACTGGATACAGCCTCCAGCAAGCAAAACACAGTTCAGACACAGTGGGGAACCAAATCACGACCCACTATAAGCACATAACACATTCACATGTAAGGAAATTCCACTGTACCAGGCAACTGGCTCTCCGGTCGCAATTACAGAGTCTCTGCACAATCCGGGAGTTCAGAGGTAGCTGGAAGTCCTGACAGGCCCATCGCATTCAGCAAATCTTCGGTCTTCTTCAGGTTAAAGCCTGGTCACAATTCAATGGTTTAATTCGCGCTCCAAATTCGGATTCAGTCCAAAAAAAGCACAAGTTCCTTCTCAGGAACAGCAGGCAGGCATGCAGGCCAAACTCATGCCTTTTCACAGTTCTCCCATGCAAATCCGCTATGGATTGCTGCTCGAACTATCTTGAGCTGTTACTTCTTCACTTCCCAACTCAGATATAACTGAAACTGCAAGCAGTGTGGGAATTTCCCCAAGATCCAAAAGGTTCAATTGGCTGATCTGTCTGTCAGTCACAACAAGGGCTCCACCTCCAGGTTATTTTAGGTGCCAAAAGCCCAAAACTACAATTCCTACTAGTTTTGGCCCCACCAAGCCCCTGTAGGCAGGATCCATTTTAGAGTCCCAAATGTACTGATTGGCCCATTCTGCAGTCCAGGACCAAGATGATAGAAACAAACAGACCTGTCCATGCTGCAAAGAAGGCAGGTTAGGACAAACAGCAATATTATTACTACTCTAACAAATAATCAGCAAACAAGTACATCTTCTAATAGAGCTCCCTCTCAGATTAATTATGACTGCAATCCAGGCAGCTCTTAAAGAGACAGTACACAGAAGCTATACATGCACTCTCTGGCAATACATTTAAACAGCTAAACCACAGAACACCAGCCTGGCAGTGAGCATTTAGGCAAGCTCAAGGAAGACTTTTCGGGAATCCCCATTTGTAGGGGGAGTTACATCTGGATTTAGTGCTGCAGAACTGCAGATTTCAGCTAGATCGGTGGCTGTTATAGCAGGATGGTTCTTTGCGTGATTTTTTCACATAGCCAAGAAATACATTATTAAATGAGCTGAATACAGTGTCTGCCATTAGGTTCATACTGCAGCTTAATAGCAGGTCATTTAAGAATCTATTTAAGCCTGCTCGTATCCTAATGTAACCAGATATGCTGTAGACCTCTCCGTTGCAGTTTCAAATTGATCTGTAAAACTGCCAGAGAATGTTGTTTAGCTCAATGCCTTCTACTGTTTCAAACTGTATGTCTATTTGTATTTCTGTCGACCAGTCTTTCATAACTACAACTGCCCAGGTGGTTTGCCACTTTGTATTGGCTTTGTTGCGATCTAGTTCGAAAGTGTTCAGCTCCCTGTCACCGATTTCTAAATGCCTGCATTTCACCTTTTTTTTTTTCTTACAGGCAGCAGTAGAAGACGCTGTTGGAGTCTCTTCAGGAAACATTTTAGTCAGCATTTTTTCCGTGAAGAGTTGAAAGGTGATGTGAGGTCAGCCTGTCATCTGTTCTGTCAGCTAAGGCAGTGGCTTTCTGACAGTCTGAGGACAGCTGTTTTTTTTTTATTTCTGTGCCATATGATTTGCCCAGTTGTGTCAGTACTAGACACAATGATGTTATACTGGGATGACATCACTGTTGCTAGGGCTGAGTAACCAATCAGATTCTTGAGTTTTTACTTTGGTATTGTATAATCCCAGATGTCCAGTCAGTGCTTTCCCTTTCCTCACCTTACCCCAAGCCAAGCAGTCCCTGGCATTCAGTGGCATCCCACCCCCACAATCAAACACCACCACCAACACACCCAGATGGTGGTCAGTACTAAGGGAAAAGAGGTTGGCCATTAGTAAACTTGGATTGGCTTTGATGTGTGTGTCCTGGTAAACATTCCCCCTTCCCAAAAAACAGGTTCATGCAATTGTCCAAGGCTGTGTGTGGATGCTGATGTACAAAATGGCTGCCACTACACATTCAGTCACTTCACTACCAGTCTAGAATTGTTTGTAAAGTAATTTGGTATACAGTGTGTATGAAAAGCGCTATATAAATGCTGATTTTTCTTCTACATGATTCACACCCTCCTGATTTGGGTTTGGCTTTGATACTTTAGTCAGAACACTTTAAGATCTTGGATTGGGGGATAAGTAGGCTAAAGGTAGGAGTGTGTGGCTCCTCTATTTCCCCTCTCCTATACCAGTTACTTCCCACCATCTGCTCCTCTCCCCTATTCCCACAGACTTTTTTTTCTCTAAATAGGCACAGATCTGGAACCACATTTCTTTTTTACAAACAATAGCCTGAGGGGATGGGGATGGGTTAGTATCTGAAGATAGGAGGGGTAACCACAGGACTAGCCCAGGCCACCTACAAAGGATTAGAGTTTTTTTTTCATCAATTTAACAAAGGGCCAAAGTGACCCGAAGTGACCTAAAACTTTGACAGCACAGAAAGAAATCTGGAAGTGCCAAATTCCAGCATTTCCACTGAATGCAGATTCAACATTGTCTCACCCATGATCAGCAAACCCCCCACACTCATCTCCTCTGTCCAAACACAGTATCCCAAAATGAGTGAGGAAACATGCTCTCATTTCATGCATTTCATCAATAACCCACACCATCTCAGAGAAGCAGGCTGGTATGCACTACAGTGGTAGTGCAGCTTAGGAGCTTGACAAAGTTTATTTGTAATTAAGAGCACTCACCCCTCAGTAAAGCACACAAACGGTTGCAATTCAGGAAAAGTTCTTTATTGCAGCACGTCTCCACATAAACACTGATGCAGAATAAACAGGCTTTACATTTCACCCCCCCCACAGGGCTTCCTCATAAGATACATTCACAGTGGTACTGAGTGCTTTTAAACTAAATTCAGCCAATCACATTCAAAGATAAATCTTAGCTTCCTGTTGGCCAACTACACCAATATCACCAAAAACAGCAACAAACTCCACAAAACTGATCAAATAAAAATAATAATGTCCCTTTAAACATGTATTCACTTGTTGAAGTTCATTAACTCATCCATGTTCCAATTTACAGATTACTAATTATAATATGCTCAGGGCTCCATATGCCTAGAACAGAAGCAGAAAGAGAATGGTTATCCACTAAGCACTAATTGTCATGGTGCATCTCTGCATTTTTTCAAGGTAGCCAGCAGTGACATAGGTAACCATGACTCGAACTGTGCTATGCAATGGAATGGGGGAGGTTGGGGGTTGAAAGAGCAAAATTTGGCAATTGCACTTATTTCAAAAATGGACTAATTTCTAATTTTCTGTTAAGTCCTGGTTTTTTAAGTGCTCCCAATGTGAAAATCCATTTTTGCTCTTTTTGATTAAGTTTATTTTCAAGGTCTCCTCCCCTAATGTGTGGTGGTATGACTTTCAGTACAGTTCCTCTTATTTTGGATTTTTTTGATGGATCTCTGTTGTGTATATGTGCGGCCATAGCATAGTCCAAGTTTTTATTTTTTATGGCCTGCACATGTTCATACAGTCTAAATTTCCACTTCCTCTTAGTTTTCCCAACATAGTAACCTAACAACCACAGGAGCACCTGTAAGCAGGTAAACAAGAGCAGTACTGTTGCATTTAGCTGAGCCTCTTAGTGCTATCTGTTTACCTGTCCTGGGTTTTTTAAATGTGGGTAGTTGTATCTACCATGTAACACAAATGGCATAGACCACATGGTTTTGCACCAACTTTTTGCTTTCAGGGTGTAGGTTTTCTTTTGGTCGGTAACTCTGTACTAGTGTGTCACAGAGGTGTCTGCCTCTCCTAAGGGAGACTCGAAGTGGGTTTTCCAACAGTTTAGTCAGCTGTGGTATACTTCTAAGTATGCTGAGATTATTTCCGACTATGTTAACCAACTGTTTGGATCCCTGCCCCCAATAAGTAGTCCTGAATGTAAGTGAGGGTCAGGACTGCTTTTCTTTTCCTAGTTTTCGGAAGGAATAATGCCTCTTTCTGCATAATATCCACCTGTTCCTTAGCTTTGTCAGTGTCTAAGGAGTTATATTCTCTCTCAATAAATCTATCATACAATCACATTATAGTCAGCTGAAGAGGTGAGTAGAGGGTGTGTGTCAGTCAGATGTGCCACAGCAAACATTTGGCAGCACTGGAAATGCACTCCTAATGCTTGTCTCACCAACTCAGGTGGGGGAACAGAAGCGAGCTACCCTGGAGTGGCTCTAGTTGACCACACTTTAACTTGGGCGAGGTCCATGCAGAAGTGAATCATCTGGGATGGACTCTTGGTGGCCACATTTTAACTCATGGTGATGTTTAGAAAACTGCAAGGGAGGGAAACACCAACATCCGGGATAGGCTCCCAGTGCTGTAAAATTGTTTCAAGAGAGTACTTATTTATTGACACCAGGAATGCGCTCATGGTATCAATTCAATTTCATTTGTAGTCGAAAATGCACACCGATGGAACAATATTGTTGTCACAGTTTTGGTCATGAGCTGTGCAATAACATGGAATGCTTATAAAAATGCTGTAGAAATGGAACCACAGGTATGTGGCCAGTGGATTGTAAAAATATCTAGAACTTTGTTATTTATTTATTTTTTTTTTGAAATTACTATTTATTCCTCCTCCCCAGCCTGCCACCTCTGACCCTTCAGGGGGGACAACTGGACATCCCACTGCCCGGAACCCTACCCAAGCAGACTCCCAGGCCCCATGGAGCTGCGGATTACCCCCTAGGCAGGGACGAGGTGGGGGACTCAGACCCCGTAACTTTACCTTTCGTCGGTCTGAGGTCTGCTGGGCAGGCACAGGCAAATCGTGGGCGCGGCCATGGTCCTCCCATCTTCCCAATTGAGGCAGGCTTGTATTTCTGCGATTTCTCCCTTCCCGAGCAGCAAGTAGCTTCCCCCGGACCTCATGACGCATGCGCCGACGTCCATGCTGCTCAATGGCTGCCCATCCCCCAATGGAGCTTGCAGTTCCTCGAGTCTCCGCTCGGGGTCATGCAGGTATCAGGCATCGGCCAAATCTCTCCCCAGAGAAGGTGAGCTGTCATTGGACGCTCCAGCCTATCTCCCCCCAGCTGACCCACTGATGACCCGAGTCTGCTCCCGAACCTAGGTCGCCGGCGTGGTGCGAGGTGTGGCGTCCAGTGCCTCAACCATCAGTGCCACCGGGCCGGCTGTTATTTATTTTATTTAAAGGTTTAACAAGAAAAGACCCACTGGAATGTCAAATAGTTTATATCCAGATGCATTCTGTGGGGTACAAAGAGAATTCAAAGCAAAGTCAGCACAATACCGGTAAGTGTAGTAACAGTAAAATGCATACCTGAAGCTAAAGGCATACAATAAATAGCATACAATACAATACAAAGGAATCCAAAGCAATATGCACAAAAACAGCCATGACATGGTAGCACAGGGATGAACAGTGGTAGTCGGAGATCTGTCCAGTTATATCTAGCTATATCTCAATATATCATAGGAAATCCCCATTCATTTTCATGGAATTTCCTATGATATATCCGGATACATCCAAAGATTTACTAGGACATAGCTCTGGCTTGAGCTGTACATGAGGAAATGCACTGGGCAGTGAAATTGTTGTAGACAGTGTGTGATTGGTGGAGACTGAAGATGGACAGAAAGAGCAAGAGTAGGTTCAACATCTGTTCTGAAAAACAGAAAAAGCACTCCATCGTGATAGGATGTAACAAATCAGAACATTTTAGGATTCAGATCTTTATTTATTTTCTATTTTAGGATGACAGAACAGCATCGTAAAATGCATTTTGCCATTTTAAGTCCCTCTAACTTAAAAACTACTGAACTGATTCTTATCAGATTTTGCAGATTCTTAGATTCTAAAACCACCAAGAGTTCCCTAGGCAGTTACATTCAACATCAGACTTGTTCAGGTCCACCAAGATTTATCCCAAAGAACAGGATACACTCAAAGCAAAAATGATGCAGAAAATCAACCAGTGAATTGCAATCAATTTAAATCAGTTCACAGATTAATTTTATTTTTCAATCTGTAGCCACCATCTCATTACCCCAACCTTTCGGTGGCCCATCTATCAGCTTTTTCAAGGGGAAGTGGTCCTATAAATTCAAAAAGATGTATACAATACCAGTATAACACTGGACAAATGATGATATGCTAATAAATAAAACTTCTTATTTTATCTGCTCTTTCAACATCTCTCTGAAGTTTTTGCTAGGCAAAATTCACACCAATTCGCCCAGTATGCTGCTGACGTCTGTTCTTCAAAATGTCATCACCCAGTGGAACACACAAAGCTAGTGTGTAGCAGAGTGAATGCCACCATGCAGTGCTCATCTAGCTGCATTCTCTCGCCTTGTACCTTTCAAGCCTTCCACTGTATGTGGTGTCATGTCATCACATACTGAGAACATGGTGCAACATCACCCCAGGACACCACCTGCACTCAGACTAATTGTACATTGACAGTGGGTGTCTGACCGAAATCAGTCATAACCTTTAATTTCCCTAAGTGAGGGAACTTACCCCTTCCTCCTTCCCAACCACTTCACCAAAAAGCCCCCTTTTTTTACACACACATGACTTTTGTATCACTTTAGCAAACCTTCAACCAGGTACACTTGCTTGGTTTCTGTTGCTACACATTAGAAATCTAGACAATAATCAAAATAAGTGTTTACTCTTCGGCATGAAACGTGAAACTGAAACAATGATAGTTTTGTTTGTTTTTACATACAAATGTCAATTGATGGTGCAAAAGTGAAGGAGATACATTTTGTTGTCAAACTATTGTGTTTAAATATTTATGTGTACATTTTGATATTTTTAACCCAATTGTCTTGTAAGTATTATTGAGGTTGGTAATGTTTTTAGTAATATTCACACTGTGTTTAAATGCATGAATCCTGCCTATTTAGCTACAGGATGCTCAGCTAGTGCCCCTGTGCACTTTTGAGGCTGACCTCCCACCCCCACATGCAAATGAAGTGCTTTTACATTTGAATACTTCAAAACAGTAGGATTACATTCTATGTACAGTAGTCTTAAATTCTGAATTTGGCACACATATGTTTAAACTATTAAAAAATAACTTAGCCCTCAGTCAGAGAAACAGGAGGTTGTGGCTGATCCCCTAATTGCCTTAAAGCAACTAAATTCATAAAAACCTCTTAAAAACTTCCACAGCTGGATGCTGCTCATTGTTTTATGCAGATGATCTTGTCCTGTATTACAGTCCCCAGACTGTTCCTGCCATTCAAAATCCCTCTCTGATACCATCATAATCATTCAGTCTTGGTTGTCCACAAACAAGTTCATCATAAACATCAAAAAGTGCAGGTGCATGCTCTTTGGTTACAAGCTGAAACTCTGTGCCACCCTCTAAAAACTCTCCATCACCAGTAAAGATGGATCCCCACTCAAAGGTGTCAGCAGTTTCAAATACTTAGAAGTATGGCTAGACCCCCTCACTTGATTTCTTCCTCTATGTCTCCTCAGTCTGCAAATCTGTAAACATTAAACTAGGCATGGTCTTTAGGGTCAAACACTGCCTATGTCTGACTGACCAAGTCTATAGCTCAAGGAGTACTCCTGCTAGGTCTCACATGTGACCTTTTGGTGTTCCTGGGTGCAAACAAAGCTGTCCTCTCCGGATAGGATACAACATACAATAATGTATATCACTTTGCCCTGGCTTCTCTGAAGCTCACACATCACTGCTTCCTCTACACTGGGCTGGGCTAGCCTCCCCCTGCTGGCCAACGATCTTGTACTCTGGGCTGTTTTATGGATAAACTCCTTTGAACAGGCTCTCTATTTCCTAGCAAGATATTTGTAGCACTCATCCCCTACATACTCTTTGAGATCTGTGGACTCCCAACCTCTCATTGAGCATCAGTGCTCCACTGCCCTGGAGAAACTGGCATTTGCAGTCTAAGTTCCTATCTAGTGGAACTCCCTTTCCACAGAATTACGCCTCTGTCAGAGTCACCCAAATTTCTGTAAAGCTCTAAAGGACTCATTATGTCTTCCCAGCCCTTGCTCCAGCAAGTAACCTCAGGACTGGCTGTCCAAGCACTGTTGTACTTTCTGCTCAGTTCCTCTGATGTGTATTGTCTGTCTTTCATACTAAATGTTATTGCACTTTGCATTTTTTGCACCTGCACCCGCATAGTTGATATCACAGATTGTTTTCCGTGTTCCGTACCATGTTTTTCCTTTTTAGCAAGCACTTTTTTTTGAGTGCACCTGAATGATGTATTTTTTGTACTACTGCTTATTCATGATGCCTATTAATTGTAACCCCCAATACCATTTGCTCTCAGTTTATGTATACTCTTTGATGTATATAAAATGGGCAAGGAAATCCTTCTGTCCTGATTGACTGAGACTTGGTTCTAGCCATGGCATTAAGAGAGCACCACCAATGGCTAAAAACAAGTCCCTGCCAACCATGGCAACTCACAGAATTCATAAGCCACTTACTTTCTAATTTCCATCACAAACATTGCTGCAACCTTTATTCATACATAAAAAACTTCAACTAGGCCATAAAAACAAAAGTCCATTAAATTAAATAAAGTAAATTATTTAATGTTATTTTCATTCAAGAGCCCTTTCCCGAACACATACACAAATTTAAAAAAATCAGATAGTATTCAGAGTTTCCATTGCTGTAGTTTCTTTGATGACCATGAAAAATCTCCCTCCTAGCTCCACCAGTTTGCCAAAGAACTCCCTCCTCCTTACCTGGCAACTGATAAAAATTGAAGTTCTGCCTCCACTTGAGGCCTGTATGTGCGTGTATGCCAGTTTAACTCTGAAGAATTTTGTATTCCTGTATTCCATGTTACCATTCCGTGTGTGTGTGTGTGTATGTGTGTGTGCGTGGGGTGGAATGGGGGAGCATTCTTCCACTAGAATAATGCAGAGCTCTTAATTCTTCTATTTTATGGTAAATAATCACACAATGTATTGAATGTTAAGAAAGACAGATGACTGACAGGTGAAAAGCATTTGTGGAGGGACTATTTTATATTATTTAGCAACATTTTATTATATTTTTTGTGGCTTTGAAAACTTTTAAGAGTATTCATTTTTTAAAAGCTGCCTATGGGACCATTTCATATAAGCTAGAAGGTACTCCGGGGACATTGGTGGTACTAGGTTTACCTCATGGTCAGGGGGATGTAGGCACTCAGCTTTGCCTCGTGCCTTACTACGCCCCGACCATAGGGTAAACCTAGTACCACCAACATCCTGTCATGCCACATTGCTTAAATAGTTTCCTGCTATTAGTCTGTAATTCTCCCAGGTCGTGACTGAAAATAGACATATATATGCCTATTGGGTCTTACCATGTATCAAAAACAAATAAATAAATATGTAAATCTTTTTGAATTTTATAGGACCACTAATATTTAACCCTTAGGCTGCCAGAAGATTTAAAACATGTAGGTTTTTAGTACGTGTATACATGCTGGTGGAACGGCAACGATTGAAAAGCTGGCAGATGGGCCAGTGAAAGTGGAGGTGATAGGACAGTGGCCACAGCATGAAAAATAAAATAACTTTTTGAACTCCTTTAAACTGACTGCAGTTTATCACTTTATTTATGCATGAGTTTTGCTTTGAGATTCCTAGATTCTGCCATCAAAGTGTGTACATGCCATCCTTCAACTCACTGGGTGAGTTTAAATATACCAAAAAATGATCAATTTAACATACAGTGCAAGTGCCTCCTCAGCCCTAACTGTATTGTTAAAAAAGTTTCATTTAGGCATCAGTTACAGTTGACACACAAAATCTCAAAAATTGGGAAATGCATTGTTTGAGTAAAAGAAGTCTCCTGACTCTTGATGAATGTTGTGTGTTATTCCTTTGGGTTTGTGCAAGTGCTCAGTTCTGTGTTGATATTACCCTGACTTCTGCACTGTATTTGAAGAAACAAAGATTTCCTTGAATACTATATGCTTTCAGAGTTTGGGCTGAAGTTTTGGTAATGCCAACACTACTTCAAGCAATCATGTAAATTCTCTGACCACAACACCACAGTTTCAACAAGAGTGAGGGGAGTTTTTATACCCTAACATTGCATTTTTCTACTTTTGAGGATTTGTGCTTCAGTCCTCACCCCTAAATGTACTTTTTTTGCAATGAATTTCCTTTGTACACTTTTTTGTATTGACACTGCTGGCCTGCTGCAAATATTGTCAATAGTTTTAATGTCAAGTAGTCCCTAGTCTCTAGTGGTACCCCCTAACACATCCCATCACAAGCCAAGCAGCCCTGGTTTACAGAAGCACCACCTCACCCAGCCTCAAGTCAATCAACCCATGACCTCCAGTCTCCAAAGCATTCTGGACTATTTCCGAGCCCAAAATCAGATTGCCGAGACTATTTTACTGGGTGATTTCAATATTAACTGGCTGTCATCAGCCAGTAGCCCTACAAAGGATGTGTTATCAGCCCTACACCTCAGTCAACTCATCAGCTCCCCGACCAGAATAAATTATAAAACCGGAACAAGCACCACACTTGACTGGATAATCTCAAATCATCCTGATTGCATCTCTAATGTAACTGTACACCCTGACTCATTTAGTGACCATTCACCCATTACCTGCAGCTGGTCTAACAAGATCCATAACCCCCCCACCCCAAACTAACTTCAACAGAGTGCTAAAACGTGGCCACCAGGACCTTTTAAAACAACAACCACATTGTCAGGACTGTGCTCTGTTGGACCACACTGATAACATTAATGCAGCACTTGATCACTTCCTCAAGGTCTTCAATGCTGCCTGTGACTTACATGCCCCATTAAAAAAGATGAAGGTTCATGACACAGTGCATCCTTGGGTCACTCCAGAGCTAATTGTTAGCATGAAACAACAAGACCATCTCTGGCATCAGACCAAGGCATCATGTAAACAACAGGATCTGATAGCCTATAAAGCAGCAAGAAATGCCTGCAGCAGGCTATTCGACTGGCAAAAAGTAAACACCATAGGGAGGTGTTGTCCACCACGTGGGACAATAGCAGAAAATTCTGGTTGAATATAAAAGATATTACTGGTAAAGACCCAAAGATGTCACCTGCAATGCTAAATCTTGATGGCACCCCCACTCTTGACCTGCTTAAAACTGCAAATACTTTTAATGATGCCTTTACTAACCTGAGTAGTGTCCTACCACAAGACTTCTTTGATGATACCCCTGCAAAGTCAACCAGTCTCCATGATGGCAAGATCCCCGAGCACCCTCCCTTTTACTTTAAGAAGGTCTCAGTAACCCAGGTTAGAAAACTACTGAAATCGGTGCTTGAAAAATCTAGACAAAGTGCAAACTCTCTTGACCTCAAACTTGTTGCGCTCACCATTGAGGAAGTACTCTTACTCATAACTAAGATACTTAACCTCTCTCTAACCCTGTTATAATTCCCACAGGTCTGGAAAACTGCCCTTGTGACCCCAGTACATAAATCTGGTGATCAGGCCCTGCATAACAACTATCGTCCAATATCAATCCTCCCTTCCCTATCCAAGGTGCCGGAATGAATTGTTGCCAACCAGCTTGTGGATTACCTTGAAAAATACTCCCTCCAATGCCCGCAACAACATGGATTTAGAAAGGGGCACAGCACCACCACAGCTCTGCTCAAATTTACCAGCTTTATTCAGCAATCATTTGACCAAGGCAGTCTTGTAGGATCAGCCTTTATGGATTCAACGAAGGCATTCAACACTGTTAATCACCCACTTCTACTTGAACAACTAACTAAAATTGATCTATCAGGGGTGTGGCCTGAGCTGGAGAAGATGGCAGCTTAATTATGTGAGCTTCCTGTACCCAGCTACATATCTGGTCTTTATGCCTTGTTTATTATTCTAAACTGAACTAAAAACCAACAGATTCTAACAGTAAAAAATTCTAGGTATTTCAGAAGTGTTTCCAACCTTGCTAAGTCCGGTGGTGTGCAAGGTAGACCATCTGGGAGAAGTATGCAGGAGTGGCCCAACATCCTCTCTCATCCCCGACATGGCAGTTGCAGCAGTGCAGAAAGGGGAACCCATCATAAAAGAAATCAGGGACATGTTTGAGGCCATGATCCTTAAAATGGACAAACTTAAAGCTGCGGCTACTAATAATACTTCTGACATTATCGATCTGTCATAACGTACCAATGTCACGGAGCAGTGCCTTAAGGACCAAGATGACATTATACACCACATGGATGCTGAACTCCATGACCAGGACAAGGCCCTGCATCATTTATGGAACTGGGTCAAGGACCTCGAGAACCGAAGCCATAGAAATAACTTATGGCTTGTCAGGTTCCCAGAGGGGGCCGAAGGGCCCGACATGGTTCTCTTCTTACAAAATGAGCTACCTGGTCTCCTGGGGTGGCAGGGGAAAGGGCGCTTGAAAATTGATCGTGCCCACTGATCATTGGCCCCTAGACCACCATCTGGGAGCAGACCCAGATCAGTACTTGCCCGCTTCCTGCGCTTCAGGGACAGGGAGGCTATCCTGTCAAGCGCTCGGGTGAAAGGAATCCTACAGTGGAGAGGTGAACAAATTCAAATATTCACTGATTTCTCACAAGAACTTTTGGCCCATCACTGGGCCTTCACTCTCACCCAGAGAGCTTGTACTGACCTGGGGGTGGAGTATTCCCTACGCTACCCTGCTACCCTTAGAATCCTCATCAATGGAGCACCCAGATTTTTTGATACTCTGGAGATGGCCTAAGCATTTCTTCACACATATGCTCCTAAGCTTAATTGGGTCAAACTCAGAGACACCTCCAGGCCTACTAACCAGGTTCATCAAGCTGAACGCATGGACTGCTCAGCTCCAGCGACAAACCTCCAGACTCCTCAGGCCCCTCTACCGGAGCCCTCATCTCTGAAACTGCAACTGGCTCTGAATCCTCCCAAAGGGAAAAGGAACCAGAAAACCAAAAAAATGAAGGCACCAGAGGGTGCTCATCTGGACAAATTGCCCAGGCTCTGCTACCGGAGCCGCAGCAAAAGTCAGGAGTTGGCAGACTCTGACGAGACCCAGGATATCCCTCCTGGCTCCAACTGATACTGGCCTCTGACTTTCCTAATGGTGGAAGGCTTGGCAGAACCAGAACCACCTGGAGACAGATCCATCTCTCTGACTCTGACCTCCCACTTGGGGACTCACTTATGGTCCGACGGGCCTGACAATCTTCCGGCTTCAGAAGCTAACTTACCAAAGGCTCTCAGAGAGGGCTTAGCCGCAGATGCAGGGGACTGACTTGTACTGAAACTTTATCCCCCTGTGTTGTGGCAATGAGTCGGGACTCTTCTGCCTTCCCAGTTATGACCTCTCAAGGTAGCATACAGGTATCTGGGAATTTGGGAGGGGGTTACAAGTTGGGAGCAGCGAGGTAGCTAGCTGCAAGGTAACTGCGTTTAAGTGCCAATGACCTCCTACCCCGAATTTGGTTCAGGCCTGTTTACTGGGAGCCTCCATTTTGTTGTATGGCCAGGTGTCCTGCTACAATTGTAATATTAAAGGGGCAACTGCATTGGCTAGTTACTTTTTATTTGCAAGTTATTTCTTAAGGTCCCCCTCACCTTAGCCAATCCCCCTATTTGAGCCCGTTATTACTCGGGTTAACCTGGATAAAGGGGGTGAGGATGAGTTGGTTAAGGTATATCAATGCATCTCTCTCTCCCCAGTAGTATGGGGCCTAATATAACTTGAGACAGCATAGGACTTATATTAAGATCTGCTCCATGTTCCGAAGGTACCCGGACCAGCCCAACTCTCCAGCCCCCAAACACTCCACAAGGCTATAATGCAGGACCAACTTTACAGGTCTCCTCCAGGCCAGCTGGGGCTGTAGCAAAAGTATGCTATTACTGTTGGTTTTGATTCTCAGAGGGATGAGATCACTCTCCCCCAGTATCTATGTAGTTTACTTTTAAGGTTCACAGTTAAGGGTGTAAGGAAGGACAGTGAGCTGTTCTAGAAGTTTACACTCTCTTGACCCCCAGCAACCTGCACCAGCATCTGGGCTACTGGTTAGCTGACATAACCGATGCCTGCCGGTCTCACTAAGGTTTGATAGGTGTAATTTTACATCTTCTGTTTTTTCTTGATTTATATCTTGTTAACTCCTACTATTATTGTTGTTTAAAGTGTGTCATCATATTTAAGCATCTGATTGTTGGGTGATACAGTGAAACTATCATATAGCAGTGCAAATCATATCATAGGGTTGTACGGACAGAAGGGGACTCAATATCTTCCACAGGGGGCAAACTACATCACAGGCAGGGCTAAGGACACTCCTTCAGCTCCAAATAACTCTGATTTCTGGGTAATTGATAGCCGTGTCTCAGATGGAGGTTAGCCTGGTCTCTTGGAATGTGAGGGGACTCAATTCTCCGATTAAAAGAAAAAAGTACTAACACACCCCAAAACAATTGGGGCTCCACATAGTCTTCCTCCAGAAGACCAAACTTGCCCAAAAGGAGGCATTAAAGCTAAAACAAGGATGGGTAGGGGGAGAGGCACACAGTCCCGCACCTTCTCATAAATGAGGGGTCTCTAGACTGTGGCATAAAAGTCTCACTTGGAAGATCAGTAGGACTCAGAAGGACAGAGGGACAATGGGTAATGGTGGAAATGGCAACTCCACAAGGCTTCTTGATTCTGCTTAATATATATGCTCCAAATCGAGACGCCCCAGAATTTTTCCACCGGATCAACCAGACCCTCTCTGACTTTAATATCAATCACTGTCAAGTCCTGGTTAGGGGGGACCTTCACTCTTACTCTGGATCCTTCTATGGATAAGAATGGCAGAGGGGTAGAACCTCATAGGTAGGCAGTCACAGCTGTGTGCTGCCTAATGGAATAACATGCTCTCCTAGATGCATGGCGCACGAAAAACCCAGGGATACGGGACTACACCTGTTTCTCATCCTCCCATGGGTCCTCTAGTAGAATTGACTTATGGCTGACCTCTAGCACGATTTACCACAAGATCACTTAAATGCAGACACTTCAGATAGTGATCTCAGATCATACCCCACTAGAGATCAGGCTGGAGCAGAGCCCAGAGGAACCCCCCGCTTCCTCTTGGCGGCTTGATGTCCTATTATTGGATGACCCTCAATTTTGAGAAGCGTGCTGGGATACAAATGACACTGAGGATGTCTCCAACTCTACCCTGTGGGAGGCATACAAGGCCTCCATCAGAGTTCATATAATAGCCTTTGCCTCAGCTAAGACTAAGAGAAAAAAGTTGGAACAATCCGAGCTTGAACTCTGCCTGGCTGTTTTAGAAAACAAATACAAGAAAGTGGCGCACACTAATCCACCACAGTCTCCGCTAGCACAATTTGCCAATGCCAGAATCAGACTTAATCTCCATCTAACCAGACAGGCTGAGTTCAACCTCAGGAGAATTAAACACTCCTACTGGGGGGGGGGGGAGTCGGGCAGACTCCTGGCTTATCCCCTTAAGAGTAGACAGGCTGCCAGAACTATATAATGCCTGGTGAACAAAGCAGGAGAACAAGTCTCAGCTCAAAAAGACATTAAATTGGTCATGGCACAATTTTATGAAACCCTGTACTTTCCCCAACCCCACCCCCAGTCAAGATAGGATAGAGGATTTTTTGAACCTCCCAATCCCTGGATTGGCCAGTGCTCTGGCAGCTCAGCTAGAGGCCCCACTTTCAGTGGATGAGATAGCCATGGCCATTCATACCATGAACCCCAAGAAATCTACGGGAACGGATGGACTACCAATTGACTTTTATCAACTACCAGAACTGGAGTTGGCAAAATATTTGCTACGGGTCTATTCAGACCCTTTAGGATAGGGGAAGCTCCCACCATCCCTCCATGAGGCAGTGATCACCATCCTGCTGAAGAAAGGCAAAAATCCCCTAAACCCAGCCGGCTACCGTCCAATTTCCCTTATAAACGCGGAAGCCAAGATCTTGGTGAAGGTCTTGGCATCCCGTTTGGAGTCCCTCCTGCCGAGCCTAATACACCCAGCCCAAGCGGAGTTTATCAAAGGAAGGCTGGTATCTGACCATCACAGAACCCTGGTCTCCATAATGCACATAGCCCGGCAACTCAGTACTCCCATGGCAGCGCTTGCCATGGACTTTGAAAAGGCCTTCGACAGTGTCGAATAGACCTACCTGATTGGCATGTTAGAAATGATGGGTGTGTGGAACCAGTTTAAGAGTTGGGTCCAACTACTCTATCATTCCCCCATGGCATCAGTTCTCACTAATAGGGTGGTCTCGGCCCTGTTCCATTTGCAAAAAGGCACGAGACAAGGCTGTCCCCTTCCCCTCTGTTTCCCCTCTGTTGTTTGTTTTGGTAGTTCAGACTTTGGCCATTGCTATCAGGGAAGCCACAGAGATTCAGGGCAAACAGGTGGAGAATAGTGCTTTCAAGACTTTTCTGTATGCAGGTGATTTGTTAATTACCACCATATACTCCCTCAAATCCTTACGGAAGACCTTAGATATCCTGGATAGCTTCTCCAAGATCGCTGTCCTTAAAGTTAACCAATCTAAGACTGAGGTCATGCCCCTGAACCAGGCTTGTATCAAGCAAACAGCCTTGGACCTGGGCCTAAGATGGGATGCTCATGGCATCAAATACTTGGGGGTAGTCATCCACCAAGATCCAGTAAAACAGATAAATGACAACTTCAAGGCCCTGTTAGATGACATGAGAACTGACTTGGACCACTGGAAGTCACTCCGCCTCTCCTTAGTGTGGAAAATTGACTCTGTCAAACTGATGCTAGCCCCTAAAATTTTATATCTCCTTGCACACACCCCAATGACAATCCCTCAGAAATGGTTCCATAAAATCGATCAGGCGATTGGAGTTATCTATGGGAGGGACAACCCCCTGACTCAACAAACTCAAACTGAGACAACACTGGAGCAGAGGAGGCTGGGGTCTCCCCTGGTTCCAGGGCTACCACATGGCATTTGTCTTTGCTCAAACTGCTGAATGGTTCTCTTGCAAGAAAGTGCACTCACCGATGTGGGTTGGCCTCGAGGCCAACTTGGTGGGATTCCCCTCCCCGGCTATGGCACTGTACGCCATGAAGCAATCGCTGGGCTCAGCAACACCCTCAATCCTGTGATTTCTGGCATATTGGTGCAAGGTGCACAAAATTCTTCAACTTTCCCCAACCCCATGAGCCCATATGCTGCTTTGGCATAACCAAGCAGTAAAGGTGGGGGGAAATACCATTCACTGGAAATTTTGGGAAACTCAGCAGATTAACTAGGTGTAGGACCTTCTAATCCCAGATACAACCACAGCTGACACTTTTCAGGTGATTAGAGATAATTTCCTATTCCGGCCAACCACTTCAGGAGATATCTCTAATTTAGGGATGCCATTAAACTGCCAGGGACACACAGCAAATCTGAGGTTCTACAATGGTCTTCCCCTACCCTCACTGTCCAGAACCAGTTTGATAGAGGTAAGGCTAGTAGTATTTACCAGGCAATGAGGGACGTACAGCCTGACCCCACCTTCTCAGCCAAATCACAATGGAAAAATTAGTTATGAGTACGGATTTCAGAGTCACAGTGGTCCCACTGTTGGACTAGGATACACCAGGCCTGTAGGGGTGGCAGATCATGTCTGATAATGAACAAGACCATTTTACAATGGTACTACACTCCCGTCAAACTCCATAAACAAGGTCTTGCCCCAACAGATAACTGCTGGAGATGTGGCCTCCCTGGGGCTCACCTCTATCATGTTCTATGAAGCTGTCCCTTGATAAGGCTCTTCTGGAACTCAGTCACAGAGCTGGTCCAATCGATTTTCCCCCTCTCTCAGGTGGATGCCCCACTCCTTCTTCTAGGCTGCACTCTGGACTCCACTCCCAGGCAGGACCCGGGGACGCCCTGGACCACAGTAGTGGGAGCAGAGGCCAAACGACTAATGTAGAGGAGATGGAGGTCAAAGGGGAGCCCCGCCATAGGGGAATTGTTGGGTAACCTGACACAGGTGGCCACATTTGAAAGATTATCCCACTTTGCCAGTGGGATGATGGACAAGTTCAACTCAATCTGGTACCCCTTCCTAGACTCCAAATACTGTCATAACACCCTACCCCCTTAGTATACTCACTTCAAACCCCACTTGCATACATAGCTGTTGTGACTTGCTCTTCATTGTGGATCTTAACCCTGTTGTCACTACTTTGTGCAAACTTTATGTTTAAATATATTGCAAGAGTCATAGCTATGATCTCTTATTTGTATAACACTCTCAGTGTTTCCGGATCGTATTGAGTTTCACCCTTCTGTATACCTGTACTGCTGTACTGTAGTATTCTTGAAATTGATAAAAATTTACAACATCAAAAACAAATTGGTCTATCACTCAATATGCTGCAATGGTTCAAAAGCTATCTTGGTGACAGATCTCAGGTCTCTCTAATGTTGTCTCTGAACAGTGGCTGGTCTGTTCTGGAGTACCCCATGGGTCAATCCTGGGTCCACTCCTCTTTAGTATCTTTCTGAACAACTTGCCATCTGCTTGTCACTAACGGACCCTCCTCTATGCAGATGATGCTGTCATCTTTGCAAGCTACTCAGATCCAAACCTGCTTGAAAGCAATCTGCAACTCAGACTCTTGGAAGTTGGGCAATGGTTTAATACACACAAACTAGTACTAAATTACAAGAAAACAAAAGTTTTGTTTTTTTCATCTTCATGTAACAAACACAAGACTCATACCCTAACTATTATGAATAACCAAGGAGCCCCCCTTGAACAAATGCAGCACTCTAAGTAGCTAGATGTAACCTTGGATAGTCACCTCACCTATGTGCACCACATTGAGAATGTTGCCAGGGCCATTAATATTAGGATTGGGCTCCTCTATCAATACAGAAAGAGTCTAACTCCTGAAGCTCTAAAGCTCACAATCCACAGTTCAGTATTGTTGGTCATTTATTATGGCCTTGTCATCTATGGAGCTGCAGCCACTATAGTACTCAGCAAACTAACTATCACCCTGAACAAGGTCTGTAGGCTTAACATGGGTGCTGCTCATCTCACACACACTTGTGAGCTGTATGCTCAATCTAGATGGCTGCAACTAAGTGGCAGGATCAAATATCAAACATGCCTTCTTACAAAAAAGATGCTCCTTGGGCTCTTGCCACTGGGTGTGTGTTGCCCACTGAACAAATCCCTTAAGACCCAACATACTCGCACCTCAGCAACTGAACTCCTTCTTGTCCCAAGATGCTGGAAAGAAGTTCCCAACCTTGCTGAAAAAGGCAAAAATTGTACCAATTTATAAAGGGGGTTCTCCTGTGGAGTCAAAAAATTATAGGCCAAGCTCTCTATTGTCTGGTGTGTCAAAGGTCTTGGACAGACTGGTTCAGAGACAATTGAGTGAATATTTGGAGGAGGGTTCTCTCTTGTCCTGTTACCAGTTGGGCTTTCAAAAGGGTAATTCCACGGACACCGCCCTAACCAACCTGATTGATAACATTGCTACCCATATAAACTGGGGCAGGTCGGTGGGGGCGGTGTTCGTGGATTTCTCCAAGGCTTTCGACACCATAGACCATGGAATTTTGTTTCAAAGAATGCAGAATCTGAGAATAGACAGCAAAACCCTTCCCTGGTTTCAATCTTTCCTAAATGAAAGAGTACAGCAAGTGCAGGTTGGGGATTTCTTGTCAAATCCAGTCATCATAAAAAGAGGGGTCCCCCAAGGCTCGATTTTGGGTCCCCTTTTATTTATAATGTATGTAAATGAGTTACCAAAGGTCGTAGAATTTTCTGCCCTGAGAATGTATGCAGATGACACTGTTTTATTGACACAAGGATGCTCGATTCAGGAGATGGAAAAATATCTCCAAAGGGATTTTAGTAGGTTGGAGTTATGGTTGTGCCAGTCAAAGCTTGTTTTAAATAGTTAAAAAACAGAGTAAAAGGAAAGTAGATAAAGACTATTCTAAAATTCATATAAAAACATTAAAGAATGAGATATTAATTCAAGTCGAGTGTTATCGGTATCTGGGGGGTTTTGTGGACCAGAACTTGAATTTTGATATCCACATAAAAAGAGAGTTAGTTAAAAAAAATAGGGGCTTTTCGGAGGTCTAAATATTGCCTAAATCAAAAAATGAGAGAGGATATTTTAAAGCAATTGATCATACCTAGTATTGAATATGGAATGCATGCCTATAGTATGACTAGTAAGTCAAAGTTTAGAGCATTTCAGGTCCTATATAACAATTTGGCTAGATTTGTGTTAAATTGTGAGTATCATACTCACCACTGTGATATGTTTGTTTTATTACAATGGCTCCAATTAGGGCAAATAATAGAACAAAAATGGATGAAACAAATTCATGGGGTGATCCACAATCAAAGCCCCAGATACCTTGTGGATAAAATGTCACAATTGACATATGAACATAACTACAATCTCAGAGGAAGGGTGGGAAGGAAATTTGTCATACCGAAATCAAATAATACATTTGACGATATGACCTTTGGTACAAAGGTTGTTAAATTATGGGATCAAATCGATGAAGGGAGTAAACAAATTAAATAAACAAAAAACTTCTTAAAAGCTATTGGATATGATCTAACTATGAAATGTATGTGTAATGGTTGAGGTGTCTAGGAATAGACGGATTGATAAATGTGTATATGAAACTGTAGAATCGATTTTATATTTGGATGTAAGTGTTATTTTTAGTGGTTTGAAACAGTAATGTGCCTTAGTCTGTCTTTGATTTAAGTGATAATGAAAAGGTGTTATGTCATAGTGGTTTGGAGGTATGTGGCACATGTTTTTCAAAATCTGATGTTTATCTTGTTTAAAACTTGCTGAACTGTAAATGCAACAGGTCCATCTTGAAAAAGGGTCTTTGACCAATGATATTTCAACACTGCTACCTGTATAAAAATAAACTTTTACTACTTACTACTACTACACAATGCCAGTGATCCTTTCTTTTTAGAGCCCCATTTTGGTTTAATGGCCTGCACAGTGAATTGGCTAACCTACCCAAACAAGGCCAGTTCAAGTATATGCTCAGACAACATCTCATATCTGAAAGCTCTTGTGACTGCACCTCCTAATTTCATAGGCAACACAGTTCCTCACTCCCTCCTCCCCTCTGTTGACCCCCCTCCTAGTTCTCTTCCCCCACTGTGACCCCCTCCTGATTTCATATCCCTTACTTGAGCCACCACTCCTCTTTTCTTTTTCTTCCTGCCATTCCTCTGCTTACCCCCATTTCCTGCCTCCCCAGTTGTTACTATGAGAAAGCCTCTGGCTGCTACCAATTTTCTTCCAGGCCTTAAGCTCTTCTGCCCTCCTTTCCTCATGATAACTCTATGCTCATTCTCTCCTTTAATACTGTTGTCTAGTTAAGATGTACTATTAATTGCATTACTTCATTAGTAACTCAGTTTGTTAGTTCTCCTAAGTCTGTTTGTAATCCTCCCCACTGATGTGGAATCCTTTGTAAATTAGCTGCTTGGTGCCCATAATCACTTTAATACTGATGTCTATTTATAATGACTGATGTGGAATCCTTTATAAAAGAGCTGCTTGGTGCTCATAACACTTTTATATTGATGGCTATTTATGATGTATTATTAATTGCACTGGTTATTTGTAACACATTTGTTAGTTCTCCTATGTCTGTTTGTAGCCAGCCCCTCCTCCCCCACACACACACTCTGAGATGGAACCTTTGTAAAGGAGCTGCTTGGTGCTCAAAGGTACTTTTAATCTGAGACTGAATGAATAAATAAAATAAATAAATAAAAGTGGTATCCCTTCCTTACCCTACCCCAATCCAAGTAGTCCCTTTCATTCAGTAGAATCCCCACCCACATCCTGCCCCAAACCATATAGTTCTTGGTGTCCAGCAGTACCCTTCCCTTCATACTGAATGAAACTTTAAAGAAATCAATGACTGGTGTACAGTAGTATCTCCTCCCTAACACTATCCAAACCATCCGCCCCTGTTATCCAGTGGTAACCCCCTACCTCACTCTGCCCCAAACCAATCAGCCTCTAGAATCCAGAAACAATCTTCTTCATCTCTTTGTCCAAAGCTATCAGTCCTTATTTATTTATTTATTTATTTATTTGAACAGCAGTTTGAAAACCTTTGAGACAAAGGCTCGTTTACAAAGGTACCTTGTCACAAAAGGACAGACACAATACAACAGTATGTTACAACAATGAGAAATACAACAAGTTGGTTCAAACAGGATGAGGCATACAATAAATTGTTAAAGGCAGTCTATCTTCAATTGTCATAAGCAGCCAAACAGGTGGCTTTGTCATAGCATTTGAGCAAGGCTAAGCTAGTAACAATTACAGCTTCGAGTATTAAATAGGTGATTTCGTAGGGAGGTTTTGAAACAGGATATCGATGGGGCATCAGAGATAGAAGAGGGCAGCGTGTTGAACCAGGATGGGGCTCTGTAGCAGTAGGCTCTTTGACCGTGAGAGGTCCTGGCCCTGGGAATAGATAGGGTAGTTTTGCCAGAGGTTCGAGTATGTACTTGTGATTTTTCATGGTGGATGGTGGCTGTCAGACCCAGTGGGGATAGCCCAAGGAGAGTTTTCTTTGTTATGATACAGGTCTGATATCTAAGGCGTTCATCTAGGTCAAGCAGCATGGCTTTTGCATATAGCTGACAGGTGTGCATTAGCCTAGGGACCCCTGAAATTAGCCTACAAGCCTTGTTTAGTGTAATGTGAATTTTGTTGAGAGCGGTCTGATCAGCAGCACCGTACACTGGCAGCCCATAATCCACTAGGGACATACTGGATGATGTGACCACAAGTCGGAGGGCCTGAGGGGGGAGACAGTTTCTATACCGGTGTAAGATGCCTAGCCGGATATTTGCAGCTGTGGCAAGAGCTGAGATGTGATCATGGAAGGAGAGAGTGGGGTCAAAATAGATCCTAAGGTACTTATAGGAGTAGACTTGCTCGAGTGGGAACTTGGAGCTAGAGAGTATGTGAAGTTTGAAGTTGCTGGACTTGTTTTGTGGGTGGGTGAAGATCATGGTTTTTGTTTTTTTGAGATTTATCACCAGTCTATGTTCCTTGAACCAACCCTCGGCTTCATTATAGGATCTTTGCAAGGAGTCCTGGAGGGCGATAGGGTTACGATCAGTGGCAAAGATGACGGCGTCATCTGCATACAGTAAGATATTTCCAGTACAGGAACCTGGTAGGGTGTTAAGGTATAGTAAGAAGAGTAAGTGTCCAAGAATGGAGCCCTGGGGAACACCAGAGCGGATAGGACAGATGTCAGAGTGAGTCCCGCTAATTTTAACACGTTGTGAGTGGGCTGACAGATAGCCGGCACACCAGGAGACAGGCACAGTGGCAAAACCCAAGTGACTGAGGGCATCCAGAAGGAGGGGATGGGAGATGGTGTCAAATGCTTTTGATAGGTCTACGAACACAGCACCAGCCAGAGAGCCGGAGTCTAGGGAGGTGTGGAGAAAATTTGAGAACTCTAGGAGGGCAGTACTGGTACTATGGCCAGCACAGAAACTGTGCTGTTCAGGGCAGAGAATGTTGTAGTTGGTTAGATAGTCAGTAATTTGAGAGGCCACCACTTTTTCCAGAGCTTTGGAGAGTGGAGAGAGAATGGAGATAGGCCGGTAGTTTCCGGCCAGGGACCTGTCTCCACCTTTAAGAATGGGTGTGACTGTGGCGATTTTCCAGGCTAACAGAAATTGCCCCAGGCAGAGAGATTTATTGAGGAGGCTGGTGATCGGGGTGAGGACCAGATCTAAAGCCTGGTGAAGGATACAGGGATCCAGGTTGTCACTGCCTGTACTATTGCTCCTAAGGGCATTGATTAGGTGAGGTCTGAGTTCTTGGGCAGAGACTCAGCGTAGGTGAAAGTACGGGCGTGTAAAGACTGGGGCAGGCAGTGGGGGGGGTCAAAAAAATCTTTAGGGAGGACAGGGCTAAGATCCATGAAGGAGGTATTGAAGCAGTTAGCTATAAGGGCTGGGTCAGAGGAGATAGTGTCATTGATATTGATCTGGGAGGGAGTGGGGGAGCGTGTGCTCCCATTTAACTGTTTGATATTGTCCCAGAAGGTTCTAGCATTCCCCCAGGAGGAGGTAAGTGAGGACTGATAGTGATCAGCCTTGGCCTTTCTGATAGCCCAGGTGCACTTGTTTCTGGCAACAGCATACACCTGCCTATCGCTGGGCCAGCCAGTTTTAGTAGCCCGGTGCCATAAGTTATCCCTGTGTTTGAGTTGTTGGATCAGGGCAGGGGTCACCCAGGGAGCATTTTGCAATTTGGAATGGCGGGCTGTCAGTGGAGCGAAGATGTCGCAGGCTTTATTGAATGTTTGGATAAAGAAGGTTACAGCCATATCAATGTCAGGGGTGTACTGTATAGGAGACCAATCAATTTGGGACAGAAGTTCCTTGAGGTTCTTCAGACCACCTGGTTTCAGGCGCCGTCGGAGTGTGGACTGTGCTAAGGGTTTAGATACTGTGGTAGTCCAGCAAAAAAGTATGAGGGAGTGATCGCTAAGTGAGTCAGGAAGGACTTGGATGTCAAGGATTCAATTAGGGCGATTAGAGAGGACCACATCGAGTAGAGTACTAGTGCCTCTCTTTGAGTTAGACCTAGTGGGATGGGTAACGAGTTGAGTCATATCGACTGCTGCAAAGGAGTCACAGGTAGAGGAGGAAGAGGGGCTAAGCCAATTGATGTTTAGGTTGCCCTCTAGTATTTGGTCTGAGGGGTGGGGTAGCGAGGAAAGGTATTCCGTTAGAAAGGCTAGAGCCAGTGTTTGGTTTTTAGGAGGTACGTTGGCTGTAGTAGATAGACTGGGCCCTTTAAAGGGTCTGGGGTCAGTTTCAGGGTTAGCGCCTGCACCCCAGAATCAAGAGCAGGTGCTGGTAGGGCAAGTCCAGTGAGGGAGTCTTTAATGTAGATAGCACAGCCACCACCCCGTCTTCTAGCCCAGTCTTCCGGAAGAGGGAGTATCCCAGGAGGGAGACAAAGGAGTCAGGGGTGGATTTAGTCAGCCAGGTCTCAACCAAAGAGATGACATCTGGATTATGAGATGTGACCCAGCACTGGAGTGAGTCAAATTGTTTCAGGAGGCTACAGATATTCATTGAGGCAACGCAGAGTCCAGGGGGGCCTGTAGCAGAGCTGTTGTGAACCGGGCCAGGGTTGGGATGAATGTTACCTGACAGGAGGAGTAGCATAACTAACACCCTGGCCAAGTGGCGGTGAAAGGTATTTCTACGACAGACACGAGAGGGGGGGAGGGGAGTTTCAGTATACAGGGGGTGGGCAGAGTAGTACAGGATGGGAAAACAAGAATGATAAGTCTCCCATGTGCGTTAGGGGTGGGAGCTTGGAGGAGGCTGGTGGGTTGGCAAGGTGGGCAGAAGCACCCAGTGAGGGCAAGGTGTGCGAGAGCTGGCTCTGAAACATAGGAGGGGTGCAGTACCAGAGCACAAAGGGGGGCAACCGACTGGCATGTTTGCAATAGCACTGAGATAGATGGGTAAGACAGTGGCAGCAGACAGAGGCTGAGAACGAGGCATGTCCAAAGGTGAGTGGCATGCATAGTGCTAAGGAGCTAAAAAGGTTCAGTGGTAGCGACACCACCTCTGAGGTACAGGGTACCAGGTTCAAGACTCACCCAAGGTATTAGGAGAATGGACCTGGGTAGGAGTCAGAAATTCAGGGTCTGGGAGCCGGGGCAGGCAGTGGTTGGGCCTGAAAATAGGGTGCTCAGTAGTGACTCCTAGTGTTCAGTAATTGCAAGCTGGGGGGGGTAGGGATCCAGATAGGTGGTAGTTACAGGTTGGAAAGGTGGCAGAGAAATGCAGGAAAGTGGAAGCCAAGGGGAGGTGAGGAGAGATGCTGTAGATAGGTGTGGAGAACCAGCAAGTGAGGGGAGCACCGATGCTATCTGGGCAAGGAAATATAGAGAGGGTGCGCTGAGTCCCTCTAGTGGCCAGCAGTTATAACCTGCAAATGGGAAAGTGGGGAGATAGTAGTTGTACCCCTGTCTCACCCTAGTCTAAACCAATCAGCCCTTGGTATCCAGTGGTACCATCTTCCTCCCTTATTCTGTCTTATACTATCAGTCCCTGGTACCAGTGGCAATGTTCTCCTATACCCTGCCCTTCAGATGGTGTACACTACCAACCTTCACCTCACATCTTTGGCCATCTGCTATCTGAATAACATAACCATGATTGTAAACATGAAATAAAGTTAATTTGCCATCATGATTATGTTATTTGGACAATGAATGGCCACTATC
Organism: Neoceratodus forsteri; assembly: GCA_016271365.2. Taxonomy (NCBI): domain Eukaryota; kingdom Metazoa; phylum Chordata; order Ceratodontiformes; family Ceratodontidae; genus Neoceratodus; species Neoceratodus forsteri. The sequence continues at coordinate 1,325,201,092 of CM057456.1, read as the reverse complement.
TGGGGTAAGGGTGAGAGAAGTCAGATGGTGGCTACTTTGATTTGGCTTTGAGTTGGATCCCATCAATTTGATTCAACTCGTAGAATTTGGTCAAACCACTTTAGCTCCCAGTGCAGTAATTGGCATTGGGTAAAGCAGACTACAGGTAAGGGAGTAAGAAATATAAATTACTGTAGCAAATCCAGAGGCAGAGCAAGATTCCAGTGGGCCCTTTGCAGTCTACACCCCAACTCATTGATGACAAAGATCAGTTCCACCAGCTAGCAACCCAGGGGTGTAACACCCCATAAAAGGAGAGAGCCCCATGGAGGACGTTGTCACTGCCCAGTTCAGTGGGGCCCCACAGACCACATGGAAGTAAGAGATAGGGTTGAAAATATAATAAGGACTCAGGCATCACAACAGGAGCCCTTATCTAGTCCTGAAAGTCTGAGGCTTGAGCCAATTGTCCCTTCTGAAGGCCTACATACAGTATATGGAAGAGGAGTCATCGACCTTGGAGGATATGTCGAGTACATGGCTGGGTGAGGATCTTCCGTGCTTCCACATGGACCAATGTAAGACTGGAGAGCAAAGGTTTGTGGTTGTCACTCTGGACTGCTTCCTCACACAGTGTGGATCATCAGAAATATGGAGCATGGCTAATAAATTCTACTGTTTGGCTAAAAACAGATAATTTTAATTGAAGATTATGGTCAACCTTATTTAACCCTCATGAGGATTGTCAGAATGATAACTTTGTTATCAAATTGTGTTGGCATGAATGTAGATTATGAGGTACATTATTCTGCTGTATGTGAAAATGTAAATTTGTTCAGGAATTGTTGCAGGAAACTGTCAAGGAGCAATCTATAATCTTAGGAAAGGATGTCCCATGCGAGGTTACTGCAATAATTCTGAATGACTGTTGCAATTTGAAGTTAGACATGGTCAGATATTTCCTGAAATTTCTGTGATATCTCTGAAGAAATCTACTGCCTGCCTGCAATACCACTATGGGCCACCAGAGAGAGAATCTCTTTAGATATGTTGCAAAATATCTAGACATATCTGAACATATATACTGTATGGCTGCAACTATGAAATGAAGCTTTCATGTTTGGCTACAGTGACTACCAAGCATATGATTTTACAAGAACTGAATACCAAAACATGTCAACCATTCTGTAGGGAAAAGCGACATTATATTTTTTAGACTGCCCTACTTTTAGAAAGACTAGTGGTAGATGTAGAGACCAAAATGATCTGATCTCTTCTTCATGCCACAAGCTGACCTCCCTCCTACCTCCTATGCTGGAAGTATAGTATGCGTTCTTCTTATGTTAAATTTATATAGGTTATTTTTCTTTCTCCTTGAATTTTCTTTTTTTTCTGTTTTTGCTTTACATGTTCCACAACAGTAAAGGTCTTTTTCAGATTTTAGGTTGTAATTTTTTTGTTAAACAAATGTCAGAGGTTGTAACCAAGGCTGTGTTTTACTCATAATTGGCAGGTGTTGTTGATATGAAATGTTTAATAGGATCTTCCTGAATTTCAAGAAAATCTGTAAGATGCAACCTACCCCAATAGTCTCAAATTCTGCATTAGAACATGGCCATACTCAATGTGCTGTAGGTTGCTCAGCATATATATTTTGAAATGTTAATGGCTGATTTGTTTGATTATTGTGTGACACTGACCTGCATATTGTTCTAATACTTTAAAAATTAATACAATTATATTGGAGAAAAAGAAGACTGAGAAAATGAGAGATCTGGGAATAGTGAAATAAATAACTACTGTAGAAGGGTCTAAAACCGGCTGATAGATAGAACCCAGAGGGCGATCCTACATGGAAATGCTCTGAGGACAGGGCAGGGACTGATGGTGGAGATCCACTGGAGTCAATCTTAGGATCACTCCTGTGTAACATGTACTATGTGACATAACAGAGGGTATTCAGGGCAAGGTGAACCTGTTTGCAGATCATACCTAGCTCTGCATGAGGATCAATGGTGAAGTAAGGATTAACATTTGGAGACAGGATGTGAGGAGATTGTAGAAGTGGTCCAGTATTTGATAGTTGAATTTTATTGCCAAAAAGTGCAAGGTGATGCAAACAGGAGGAGAACATCCAGTAACAGTGTGATATATTTATGGAAAGGCAGTAGAGCACACAGAAGAGGAGGTGGAGGAGAGGGACTAGGGAATGGTGATTAGTAAAGCTGTGCAGAATGAGAAAATTCCAAATTCATGGAATTACAATGAAATATTGTGAAATTTCATGGAACTTTGTTGACATTTTGCAGAATTTTTAAAATGTGTTAATTTGATCATAACACAGATGACTATTGAGCTAGACCTCTGAATGTTGGCATGCATACATTCCTGGAGAAGTTCTAATGATGTGCCAAAGATCATGAGATTAGAGTGGATTGCCTCAAAATCTTAGGTGCTCAAAGTCTGTCATTTTATTTTTTGTGGGAAATTTCATGAAATGTTTATCTGCATATACCTCAGCCATCTATTGGGGCAGAGATCTTAAATAAGGCATGATTACTTGATTATAGATGTTCTAATAATGTGCCAAATGTGATAACATTAGGATATATTGTCTTAAAGTTATATATGCTCAAAGTCTGTACTTTTATTTTTTGTGGGAAATGTCATGAAAAATGTTATCTGCATATAACTAAGGCATCTTTGGAGCTAAACATGTGTTAATTAGCACAAATAACCTTTTCATAATGGTTATAGACTCATTTAATTATAGAAAGAATTGGATTAGAGATGTTCAAGTTACATGGGTTCACAATTTTACTATCTAAATATTTGCAAAGTTTGGTGAAAATTCTCAAAAATGTGGGAGTTTGTAACTTCACTGCTCTTGCAAGTATAGACTTAACATTTGACATGCATGTCCAATGTCAATGTATTCTGGTGTCTACCACAATTTGATAAATTGGTTTAGCAGTTTTCAATTTACAGTGGGAAAAAAACCAATAAAAATATTGGTAACGTTTTCTCAGATATTTATGGTAGCATATAGAAGAAGTATCCAGAATTCTTTTTGTGGAATTTAACATTCACAATGCACATATCACTACTTCATTTGATAAGCTGGGCTGAACTTTTTACAGTCCTGCTGTTCATCTCAGGGTGGCTATTTTGCTGCCCACCCCCTTAGCATAGCCAGATTAACTCAGTAGAACTATGAATCCCACTGATATCCTCTTCGTTCTTTACAGTGACAAAATCCCTTAAAATGAGAGTCACCCACTCCTTTTCCTATCAACATATCCTGTTATAATAGTCAGAATTCTTCCTTCTTGGTGCCCCAGATACTGTATTCCCCCACTATATCTTTTTGAGTCCCTATAAGTCCCAGACTTGCAGGTACATCAGGATCCCTGGATCATCAATTTACTGGGTGTGATCCTTATACTGTATATCATGCATTCAGGCTGGAATTTTTGACACTCTCTGCTTCCTTGATCCAACTGGGGGGCCTATCACTAGTATGCTATCCAAGTCTATTGTCCATTTCTTGGTGAAGCTATGCATCTAACTCCTGAACCTGGTGACCCTCACCACCCCTACCTGCCTGTCTTACCCCTATCCTTTAATTTGAATTCCCCAGATAAGGCTGAGTGAAATTAGAAAATTTCAATTTTATGGAATTTTCATGAAATTCCACAATTTTCACACAAAGACTCACGGAGTTTGATTTTAAGTCCAGATGTTATTTTGCAATTTCTGGCTGCAGGCAATTAATAAAATTGACACACACAGTCTATGTGTGAGATCTAAGAACCTACCAGATTTAATGGCATTATATTCTCTAGTTTTAAAGTTTCAGGGGTTTATAAATTTGCAGTTCACTATTTTGCAAAATTTAATTATAAAATTTGAACCTTTGACTACTTTTAATTCAGCCCCATTTAAAGCTGTAAATATGAACTTTGTCAGACATGACCATGTGGTATAGTAGCTTAAATGTTTCAAATCTGGTTAAATGTGGATATGCTGTTTTAAAATTAGAGGTAAATAACTGAAATTGAAATTCTGGCAACATGTTTGGCAGGCTATAGCTCAAAACGATTTGAAGCTAGAAATCTGAAACTATACACATATTTCAATGTGTGGCAAATAGCATGGTGCTTGTGTATACTTATGAACTGACTGGAATATGATTGGTGTTTATAACACGAACTTTGGCGCTTCTCCGCATCACACCCTATGTAGGATTGTGGGTAGGTGTAGACTTAAGGCCCAGTGGAGAGGGTGAGACCAGAGTGCTGGAAAAGGAGGAGGAGGAGGCAGAAGAGGATGGAGGGCACCACCAAAACACTCAAAGCAGAGTGGGAGGAGGCCTAGTGCTTAAATAGGGAATGAGGTGGAGCTATTTCCCCCATTGAACAACAGGCTAAAGCCTTTCAATTCAATCTGTGGCAAATTGCTTGGTGCTTGTGTATACTTATGAGCTGACTGGAATATGCTTGGTGTTTATAACATGAGCTTTGGTGCTTCTCCACATCCCACCCTGTGTAGGATAGTGGATAGGTGTAGACTTAAGGCCCAAAAGAAGTAGCAAAGTGACTGCCTCCTTCAGCTCCAGAGAGTGTGATCCATAGCACACAGGAGAGGAAAATCCCCCTTAGGGAGAAACCTCTGAGGACCCATGGCTACTGACCTGCTTGTCCTCTGGGCATACTAAGAGGAAAATAATCCTAATTGGCTTAGAGCTGGGTTTGGTAATGTCCAGGAGTACGGTCTGATATTTGCTAGTCGAAGTGTCCTGTTTGAGATCAAGGCAAGCAGGAAGTCGATGTTGCAGATGAAGGTTCCAGCAGATGGAATGTCCAACTTGGAATGATGTCTGGATGCTGTGACAATGGTTAATCCGATTCTGAGTAGGTGACTGTAATACATCCATAGCATGGTCGATAAGTAATAGATAGTGCTCCGTAATGGGTCTGATTGTTGGGCTATTTGGAACTTTGGGATTCACCATGGCTGTATGTGACATAATTCAAGACAGAAAGGTGATAGCCTTTGTAGCAATGGTGGGACCTCTCATGGTCCGCCATTGCAGTAGTATAGAATAATGCAACATATGAAGGACTAGAGCAGCATGAGGCTGCTTGAAATGACATGTCATTATGGGATAAGGCTCGTAGTGGGGCAGGAATGAATGGATGGCGGGACTCCACATGGTCCACGATCATGGAGATGTTAGGTATTGAAACTGGAACAGTAGATGGTGGATTGCACCAGCAGAATTGATGAAATAATAATGATAGCAGGCTCAGAGGTCAGATAGCTGGGGAATGATATTCCCATGGAGATCCTACTGTATGAAGTCATCGTGTTTGAGCAACAGACAGTCTCAGGTGGTCAATATTGGGAAGGCAAGACCCCGACGGGGGTCTTCCACAGTGCAAGAAGAAGTCTGGTTGAGTAGAGGATAACCCCCTGTTTGAAGGGCAATAAGAACTGGCGGGATGGTGAGACCCCCACGTTGGTTCACCATTGCCATAGAATGATGAATCTGAAATGAAGGGGGCAAAAGTCTGTCAAGAACTGAGATATGATGACTGCAGCTGAAGGAGTGCCCCCACAAGGGTGCAGTGAGACGGATGACAGGATGCGCTCACATGGCCTGAATCGCAGGTTAACACAGAGTCTGAGACAAGTCCATGAATGCTGTCTTATTGCATAGTTCAAAGAAAAACAATGGTCGTGGATGTAGGACTCGAACACAGGAATACAAGGAAGTCTTTCGAAGGGCATGCAGGAGAGGGATGGCGGGACCCCACGTGGTCCACCATCGCCATAGTATACAGCGTTCTGGGTGATAAAGGGGTTATCCTCGTGAGTGAGTGTCTATTGCAGTTCAAGTTACAGAAAGAATTACCTGCGCTTATGAACTCCTGAAGTGAGTAGGAAATACTTTAGAGCAATGGTAGGGCCGTTGGAGGTGTGTATATTTGGGCTGGTGGGAACCCCTTGTAGTCCACCGACACTGTTCCAATAGAGTAGTGAGTGATAGGGATGATGGGACCCCACGTGGTCCGCCATCGCTATATCACATGACTGGGAAGGCGAGACCCCAAGTGGTTCACCTTCACCTAGTATCACTAGTGCATGATAGGGATGGTGGGACTCCATGTAGTTTGCCATTGTCGTATCAGAGTAATGCGATTCCTTCCATCAAGTAGTGCGTGATAGAGATGGTGGGACCCCACGTGGTTCGCCACCACCATATCACAGAACAGTACAAGATTGGGAAGGTGCGACCCCACGTAGTTCGCCTTCGCCGTGGAAGGGATGCAAGATAGGTAGAATCCACCTGAATTTAAATAGTGATCATGCCTTAAGAACTGGCTTCTTTGTTGCCAATGATGGCAGGTCCGAGGAGAGGAGGGGAACACCCTGCGGCTGCGTGAGAGTGTAGAAACAGTTATGCTATAAGAGGGGCCCCCTGGTGGGAATGGCAGAATGGGAAGGGGACCCACTAGGTCAGGCATAGATCCAAAGTCAACCATGCACTTAGAGCTGCTGAGCAAGGAACATGGAATACATAGTGGAAGTCTGGAGTAAGGGGGACAAGGCCAGGTACATACTAGGGGGAGGGACATTGATGACAGGAAGACATGGTAAGCAGCAAGAGATGAGGCACATCATTTTTGGACCAAATGCGTTGCAGTCAAGAATGAGGAGGCATGATGGAGTTAACCCAGATAGTGTGGCAAAGCACTGCGTACCTTAATGTCCATGATGAACAGACTGCTGTCAGTAAGCTGGAACAATGAAACAATGGTAGAAAGCACTCAGCAGTGAATAAGCATTGGACCCATGCATCTTGTAGATATGCGAGTCATGTCTACAAGCAGAAGGTGTAACTTCCTGATGATTCTTTTCTTTCTAGTGTAAAAAGTTATTAAGCCTCCTAAAGCTTGATATGTATCCTACACAACTCACAGGTTAACCGCTTGAGTTAAATTTAATTGAAAAAGCATTAGCCACCTCATTCACCCACTGTAGAAACTGATGCTTTTATACCAATAGAGGATCAAAATACCACATTGGAATAACTCTGGTGGTGTCTCTGAAAGTGAGGGCCATCACAGGAGGGGGTGGTCTGAAAGTACTATAGACCCACACTCAAGTAGTCTATAGCCTGCATTATTGAGTTAGCGGCTTGTAAAATGCTAAGTTCTAGAAAATGATTTATGACAAATAGTAGGAAGACTGTTTCTTGTCTGAATTACTAGAGTGCTATACATCAATCAGGGTCAGGTCCTCCATTTTGCCATAAGAGTATGTGTACAGGAAGATGTCCAAACATGAACCTCTGACAGTGCTAAAATTGCTACAATTAAATATGGTCCTGGGAGTTATGATAATACACAGGCAGACCCACAGGATAGATAGCGAGCCAGGAGTCACCAACAGCCGTGTGTCAGAGTGGGTAGCTTGTAGGAAGAGTCTGCAAGAGCCGAATAAATTGCTGGAGCAAACAAAGTGGGAAGGAAGCCAGGACACGGGGGAACAAAACAGGGAGCACAGCAAACCGAATGGCAGCAGACTGAAAGGCGGAGAGCGGCTGAATGAGCCAAACGAAGGACCAGGGGAGCAGATCTGAAGCGAGGAGATGCAATCCAAGCGTGGAAGCAGCAGGAGAACTGTAGCGAGGCAGCACGGTGGCTGACTGGGAAGAAAAGACCCAAAAGAAAACAGAAAAGGTAAGGGTAACCAGGTGGGGGAGAGGAACGAGGAGTGCACTACGAAGGGCAGACACATAAGGAGGGGGGCGAGGGGCAGGCACACGGGGAGGGGAGGGCCAAAGGCACAACAAGAGCAGGAAAAATCAAAACCAAAAATTGGAGGGCAGGACAGGCAGGAGGGAGAAAGAGAAACATGCAGCAGTAGAATACAGTGGACAGAGGGATGACCCAAGCTAAAACTCCCCCAAAAAATCACAGGCATAGGAGGAAACAGAGGAGAGACGCACAACGGAAAGCACAAACAGCAAGGGCAAAGGGAGAAATGAATGATGAGGGGAATGACAGCAAAAACGAGAAGCAGGGAGGAAGCTCACAGCTGGCCAGCCATGCAGCCGTGCTGCCGAAATGCTCAAAGTAGAGTGGGAGGCAGCCTAGTGCTTAAGTAGGGAATGGGGGAAGGGCTACCCCCCCCCATTGAACAACAGGCTAAAGCCTTTCAAATAAATATAGTCATCATCATCAAAAGTTTTATTGTTCGATCATAATGGGTAAACATCATGAACATTACAACACAGACAAGGATAAAAACATTATTAAGTACAAAAAAGGAGTACAATAAAATAAAAGGTTATGAATTAGCCTGCATAATCTGAGTACAAAGACATAATACACTTCATTAAAACAGCCACAATTCATCCTCCTAATTACTTATTTTATACAGTAAGTGACCTAGGTGTTTGGATAAGGGAGACATTTTTAATTTGTTGCTCTGTGTGATCAAAAAAACTATTTTTTTATCCTTACCGCTGAAGCCATAAAGATTGCAATTCTTGTGGCTTTATCCATGGTTCTTGAGTGCAAAAGAGCAAAAGTGGGGTCATACAAAGCTGTTGAATATAAAGCAAGTGTGTTTACTAAATAATCCATGCGTGGTTTGGAGTACAGAGAGCAGCTCATAATCATGTGGGTTACTGTATCTGTGTGCCCTTTATTACATATACAAAGGCCCGGATATTTAAACTGTGCCAGGCAGTGGCGCAAGCCTGGGCACATCGCAACTGGGATGCACCAGGGCCAGGTGATATTCAGTGGTGATGCACCATGGTGCAGCACCGTTGAATATGGCAAGGTTGGCATACATACTGCGCATGGCGCAGTGACACTCTGCTGCTGCAAGCCACAGATAGGGAGCACAGGAATGCACCAGCGCAAGTGCAGTTGCGCTACATGCATCACCCATGATATCTAGCAGGGGGCATGCAAATGAGGCCATAAAATATAGGCACAAATGGGCCCATTTGCATGTCATTTTGGCCCCATTTGCATGCCTTGTGCAGGACAGCCCAGCGACTTGTGCCTGGTGCCCTGCACAGCATGACGTATGTAGTGGGGATCCCAGGGCATCCCCCACCCTATAGCCATGAGCGTGGTATATGTCAAACATAGAAATCCCTGGTAGTCTAGTGGCCCCCTCCTCCTGAGTCCCTGATTCCCCAGATATGTATATATGACCATCCCTGGTGGTCTAGTGGTCCCCCCTCCCACCCAATTCCCCAAGATATGTATAAATGACCATCCCTGGTGGTCTAGTGGTCCCCCCCCACCCAATCCCCAAGAAATGTATAAAGACCATCCCTGGTGGTCCTAGTGGACCCTCCCGCCCGTTGCCATGATCGCAGTACAGCTCCTCAAAGAAATCCATGGTGATCCAGTGGCATCCCCCACCCTCCACCCACAGGACCCTTGCCCACCCCTTCCCCCATCATCGGCAGGTGGCTGTCACCCCCCCGCATACTGCCCGCCACCCACGAATGACAGGTACAGTATGGGCTGTAAGCCATTGATCTCAGTGTGGACCAATGGGCTTGCAGGGCATACTCAATAGACAGTCCCAAATATGTGAATGACTTTATTCACATATTTGGGACTGTCTAGCACAGTATGCCCTGCAAGCCCATTGGTCCACACTGGGGACCAATAGACTTACAGCCCATACTGTACTTGTCATTCGGCGGGTGATCGGGCGGTATGTGGGCAGGTTACAGCCACCCACCGATGACGAGCGGGGAGTGGGGTGGGCAAGGAGTCTGGTGTGGGTGGGAGGAGTGGGAGGGTGCCACTGGATCACCATGGAATTCTTTGAGGGAGCTGTACCTCGATCATGGCAATGGGTGGGGGGGGTTCCACTAGACCACCATGGATGGTCATTTATACATATCTCAGGGAATCAGGTGGGGGGGGTCCACTAGACCACCAGGGGTTTGAGACTGCTTGCTAACGGTGTTCAGGGTGGGCGGGTGGCCACCCACATCTGGTGCCTGCTGTGTTGTGCCATGCAATACAGCAGCCCACCTGTGGGTGGGCGGGATTTGTTTCCTCTTTTCCGGGTCTCAACTTTGAGCCCCCCCATGTGGCACACTGCAGGGTTGCACTAGCATATGCACCACACATCCCGGGCTGAATATTGGAATGTGCCGGATATGCATGGGCACGCCCCCTGCATCTGCGTCGCATACAATTACATTGCGCCCCGGCACATCGGAGTTTCCGCCACACCTGGCAGTGCTTTCAATATCCCTCCAGGGCACAATGTGGGGTTGCACCAGGCGCAACTCCTTTGAATATCCGGGCCCCAGTGAACAATCCCTTTTCTGGATGGATGATTTAAATCTGTTAAAATAAGTGTATTTTGAGAATATTAGTTCGAATCTGGCCCAAATTATATTTTTCCTTTGCTCTGGTGTTATAGGGATCATTAAATATTATTCTAAATAATGCCCCATTTTGTTTTTTATGTTTGCTTGCTCGCATGCACAAGAAACTTATTGCAGCAACTTGCTGCATTAGTAAGTTGTGGAGGTGCGGCAGTGTTGTTGCCAATGCCAGCAGTCCATTTTGGATCTGGTCCATGTTGCACCAATAGAGGATCACGCTGTCCATGACAGCAGTAGTGTAGCATGCCATCAACTTGAAAGAAACTTGTCGCTGCAATCAGTGAGTGCCCCATCATTAACAATCAGCTGTTTTTGCAGCTGGGGCAGTCCCTGATTGCAGCAGTGAATTACAGCTGCATTGTCTGGTGTACTGTTTCAATAAACATGGCGGCCGCTTCTCCAACAGCCACCACCTCTCACAGTCCTCATGAAAAGCCAATGTGAGTACCCAATCCCCCTGTCGGCATGCCCCCTCCCCAGTTCATTTGCAGATAGGGGAGCCCAATCCCCATTGGCATAATGCCCCCCCCCATTTATTGTGTGCTGAGGGGGGTGCCCAATTCCCCTTGGCTCATGCACCAGCATCCCCAACACTCTGAATGTGCTGACGGGGGTGCCCAATCCCCATCAGCTACATACCCCCCACCCCCAAGAATCACTCAGGTGGCATGCTGGGAGACCACCCCAGCATTCCAAACTGCCTATAAAAACAAGAAAACCTTCCCACATTGTTTTTTTTTTCCCCTGTAAAAGAAAAAATGTCCCTCGTTGAGTCCAGTGCTCCCTTCCCCAACCCACACCCACTGCGCACCGCACCCCCACCCCCATACTTACCTCCGGAGCCTGGCCCAACTATCTTCGGTGGACCGGGAACACGTCTGCATTCTTTAAAGCTGACTGCGAACTGAAGAAATGCCATTAAACTGTGTAATAGCATAAATGTTTTGTTTTTTTTTAACTTATTTGGATATCTCGGCCATTTTCACAAATTTTGGCACTAAATTTTCAACATGGGGTTCTTGGGACCCCATCTCATGAATTCAGTGACTGGCATCTGGTTATTCGGTCTCGAAAAATGATTTTGCAGTCACTGTGTGGAATCACGTTTCAGGGCCGATTAATGAAACAACAGTGTCACCATTCATGAGGTGGGCTCTCAAAAAGCCTATGTTGCAAATTTGGTGAAAAAATTCCAAAAAATGACTGTGTTACGAGTGTGCATTGTGCAGTTTCCATGCACACTCATAACTTTGTGAATTTGTAATATTTTCACTCCAGATTTTCAACATTGGCATTTTTTCACACCTCCTTATGATCAGTACAGCTGTCATTTTTCACATCCTGGCCAAAATGTGTTTTCGCACTTCTGGCGCAGAATAGCGTGATCACTGTGGGAAATCAGCATTCAGGACAGATTAAGAAAATCACAGTGATACTGTTCATGAGCAGAGGTCCTAGAATGCCTATGTTGAAAATTTGGTGACAAAAGTTTATAAAATGACTATGTTGAGAGAGTGCGTTGCGCAGTTTCCACGCACACTCGTAACTTGAATTTGTAATATTTTCAATCAGAATTTTCAACATTGTCAGTTTTGCACACCTCCTTATGAACAGTACAGCTGTCATTTTTCACATCCTGCCCAAAATGTGTTTTCGAACATGTGGCGCACAATGGCACGGTTACTGTGGGAAATCAATGTTTGGGACAGATTAAGAAAATCATATTGACAGTGTGCATGAGCAGAGGTCACAAAATGCCTATGTTGAAAATTTGGTGAAATAATTCCACTAAATGACTGTGTTACGAGCATGCGTTGAGCAGTGTCCACATACATACGCTTGGAAGTTCGAGCGTTTTTTTATATTTTCACTCCAGATTTTCAACATTGCCATCTCTTCACATCTCCCTATGAATGGTACAGCTGTCATTTTTCACATCCTGCCTGATCTGTATTTTTGCACATCTGGCGCAGAATGGCATGGTCACTGTGGGAAATCAAGGTTCGAGACAGATTAACAAAATCACAGTGCCACTGTTCATGAGCAGAGGTCCCAAATGCTTTCATGAGGTGGGAGTCACAAGAAGGCCATGTTGAAAATTTGTAGTGCAAATACCAACAAATGCCCAGGGTGTTAGGGTTTCTAACCATAACGTCCCACCTTGTACAGACTGACAGGCATCGGGGTGTGCTTTTGGATTGCCGGCTGTAATGATCACACCATTCCACGCCCCTACCCTGGAGCCAGTGACAGGCATTAAGGTGTGCCTTGGACTCTTTGGCCCCAGAGTTCACCCCATACTCCTATACTGCACCCATTTCTGCCATATGTCCTTATGAAATGTGGTGAATGTGAAGCTGAAAACCCCAAGGCACACCTCAACACATGTTGATGTCTGCAGGATAGGGTGAGGTGAAATGCCATGAGCATTATGGGTGACGACCTAAAGGCACACCCCAATTCCTGTCCAAATTTGCAGGGTGGAGGTGGGGTTGGCGTGAGTTCAATACTTCACTGCCATTCCTATTCTGCATCTGTCTAACTCCTGCACATCCAGTGCTAATATCAGCAAGCAAACATTCAGCATTGACAAATGCTTGTTTTATACCAGGTAGCTACTTTTTGAGTTTGTATGCTTTTCACATCCTTGTTTTTAGCATGTGCTGAGTTTTTGTTTGATCAACTCTTTGTATTGTGGAGCAATGTTAATATTTCTGTTGTAGTCGGTCTATAAATGTTGGACATTTATTTTCAACATTATTCCCTTTAGGGAGTCTAACCATTTAGATCGGATACCTTTTTTATCCCAACCTATTTTTTCTTTGAGGCACATCTTAGGTAATTTATTGTGTGAATTAGTTAACATTTTTAGCCAATAATTTATGAGACATAACTCTTCTAACCCCAGGAATCACTCGTTATGATTAAACTTCATGCAGTCAGCCTCCTGTGTTGAACTGCCCAGAGAAATGGAATTTTATGCAAATTATGGAATTCTCAATTGGCTCATGCCACTTTCAAACTCTTGCCCTAGCAACTGTTGCACTCTGAGTGCTTCAGATTCTTTACTCCGCCTGCCTAGTAAGGACGTCCCAGAGAGCTCTCCTTGAACTGTCTTCAGAATAAACAGAATAATGTTTATCTGTGGATAAGTACTAAATTTTAGTTTAATTTTCAATTGCTGCCTTAGAAACATTGTTTAGTATATTTTTTTTAGTGTTATAGTAGTTTTTTGTCTTTATTCGCAGTTCCCTCATGGTTTCTTGGAATCAAGGGTTCCATGTCTATTTGGGAGGTTTTTACCTCAGTTTTGCTTTATTTTATACATTTAGCGATCGGTTCCTTGAACCGCTTTATTTTTGTTTAAATTTCTGTATTTTATCGGTTCTTTTTTCTTCAGGAACCGAATAGCGATCGGTTCCAGGAACCATTAGCGGTAGTTATATTTAAAGAACCTCCGGTTCAGAGGTATTTTAAATAACGTTTTTTTGTGAAGTAATCTTTTTGTCTATCAATGTCAGAGGTCCATTTAGACAAACCTAAAAAACACACAGGACCCACAGGTTTTAAATGTTGTGAGTCTTGTGGGCAACTTATAGCAAAAGCAGACAGACATTCTCTGTGTATTTCTTGTTTAGGTACAAGTCATATATTTGCCAATTGTGATATTTGTAAGACCTTTTGCCCTAAAACATTAAAGAAAAGGTCTAAGATTTTGGAAGAGATGGCTTCTGTTTCTGCTTCTAGTGTAGATAATTCTGCTTCTTCCTCTTCCCACAAAAAGGATGGAGGTAAAGTCAAGGATCCTGACAAGAGTTCAGATAAATCTGAACAAGGTAAAGCAAAAAGGGCTTTGGAAACAGGTTCTGAACCTGTTCCATTAAAGAAAAAGTGTAAAGAAAAACATGTCGCTGTGCCTCCAGCCGAGAAGCCTAAGGAGCTCCCAGCAGACAAACACATTATGCCCTCGGCTGAGGACATTACTAAGGCACTTCAAGTGCAACAAGCCCTACTGAGGGCAATCCCAGTTCCTACACCAACTGCCCCGGTTCCTCCTACACCCCCAGCAAGGCAGGGAATGCTGGAAGTGTTTGGGGAGGAGGAGGAGGAGGAGGATTTTGAAGGGGAACCCATAGATCCAGAAGTTTCCCCTGAGCAAGAATTTGGGTCCCCTCCTAGGGGCCCTGAGGAATACTCTTCCCACTATGCCTTTGTCAACAGCATGGTGGAAACTCTGAATCTCCCTCTTCAGGAAACAGAAGAAGATATGGAGGAAGCAGATTTTCTGGACATGATGGGGTTAACCCCGACTAAATGTCTCCTTCTCCCCATGAATAAGTCTTTAAAAAAGGCTGCACTACAGATTTTTAAAACTCCAACCTCTATCCCTGGTGTGGATAAGAAAGCTGACAAGAGATATTAGCTTGACAGAGCTACAGCTGATTTTCTTTTTACTCATCCTGATCCTGAGGGAGTAGTACAAGCTGCTGCCTGTGACAAGGCCAGGATCCCCTTGGCTACCCATCCACCAGACAAAGACTCAAGAAAAATAGATGCTATGGGGAAGAAAGGGTACATGACTGCCTCTTTATTAGTTAGGCAGGCCAATTACATGGCATATTCAGTGCAGTACCAAAAAGCTCTATGGAACTCGGTTCTAGCTTTGACTGATAAGGTCCCAGGTGAAGTGGCTGTAGACTTACAGGGTACAGCAAGGGCTGCACTTGATGCTACCAAGTACCAATTTCATATGGCAGTGGATGCCAATGATGCTGCATCCAGGTTAATGGCTTTGTCTGTTTAACTTAGGAGGTTCGCTTGGCTTAGAGCCACCATCCTGACTAGACACACAGGCTAAAGCAATGGATTTTCCCCTAGAAAACAACTCTTTGTTTGGGGATAAGACAGAGGCATATATGAAGAAGGTGGAGGAATATAAATCCACCTATCGGAGCAATTCCAAAGATAGGCCTTCCACCTTTTACAGACCCCAGAGTAGGGGAGGTAGGGGTAGGGGTTCTTATCCAGACCTTTCTTTCAAGCGCAGGCCCCTCAGCCTCAACAGCAGGCCAGAGGTTATTTTAGAGGAAGGGGCAGGAGAGCCATGAGAAGAATGGCCCCTGCACCACAGGTTCAGGCATAGCCCACACAGAACTCCTGATGGGCTAATGCAGGTCACATTCCCTATTTCAGGACCACCAGTAGGTGGCAGACTGGCTCATTACCTTCACAATTAGCATTCCATCACCACAGACAAGTGGGTGTTGGAGGTAGTGAGCCAGGGCCTGGCACTCAGTTTCAAATCACTTCCAAAACTGAGAACAAGAACCTTTGCTCCATCAACAACTGCACACAGGATTCTGTTGGAGGCAGAGGTAAAGCATCTACTGGCAATCAAAGCAGTAGAGGTAGTGTCTTTGATAAGCAGGGGCAAAGGTTTTTATTCCAGGTACTTCCTCATAAGGAATAAAAATGGGGATTGGTGACCTATTTTGGATCTAAGACTTCTGAACAAGAACATTTTGAAACCAAGGTTCAAAATGGTCACTCTTGCAATAATCATTCCCTCATTGCAAAAGGTTAGCCTCCCTAGATTTAAGGGATGCTTATTTCCATGATTATGATTCATTCACAAAACTGGACTGTCTTGTACGGTATGGGCTGCACACCCATTGGCTCTTGCTCTGCACCAGTGGGCGTGCAGCCCTACCGTGCAGTCAGTTGGCGGACGGCGGGGCGGCAGGCGGGTGGGATGCTGCCGACCGCCGCTGCCGGGGAGCGGGTGATGGGGCTTCATGGGTGGGTGGGGTGGGGGACACTAGGCACCAGGGATGTGTTGGGGGATGTTTAATGATTACATCCCGCGATCAGGAGTTTCGGTCCACTGGACCACCAGGGCTATGTTTGGGGGTGTTTAATGATTACATCCTGCTCGGGATCTACGGTCCACTGACCACCAGGGATGTGTTCGGGAGGGGGGGAGACACATTGCTGCCCGCGATCGGGCTGGTGGGGGGTTAAACTATGCCCGCGATCGGCTGGGGGGGGCATACCTCTCAACCTCTCGTCTCATAAATCAGGGACAAGACATTAAAATATCAGGGACACAAACCCCATATCAGGGACACATCTTAAGATTTGGTAGTATACACTCAGAAAGCTGATAGAATTAGGGAGGATTTATGTAAGATGCATTTTCTGAATAGGAAGGACTCTGTAATTTTAATATTTAACATTATTTTATGCTTACAATCCCCAGTGTTCTGTCACAAAAATACAATTGTTATGAGGGTCAGAGACAAATTCTGAGGCATATCAGGGATGTCCCTGAAAATCAGGGACAGTTGAGAGGTATGAGGGGGCACAGGGAGTGGGTTGGGGCCAGCCACAGGTGGCAGCTGCTGTGTTGCACCCTGCAATGCAGCAGCTCACCTGTGGTGGCCCTCAACTTACCTTTTTTGGCTCAAAGTTGGTACAGGCGAGGTTGGGGTTGCGCTTTATAACCTGCACAGCCCGCTGAATATCGGGCTGTGCAGTTTATGCATGGTTCCTCCCCCACCAGTTCAGCATGCATTCATTTGCATTGCGCTGTTGCTCAGCCTGTTTTCAGTGGCGCAACTGCCTCCTGCTGAATATCGCAGAATGGAGCAAGTTCGGACTTGCGCAGGCGCAACGCTATTGCGCATGGCGCAACCCTTTTGAATATCTGGCCCTTTGTGTCTGGGAGACCCAAACCAGCCAGAGAATTTCTCAGGCTGCTGGGCCACATGGCATCTGCCACTGCAGTGGTAATGGGCTCCAGGTTTCAAATGCGAGATATTCAGTTCCACCTCAGGCAGTACTAGTCTCAAAGGATGGATCCTATGTCCAAACTGGTTCCAGTCACAAAAAGCTTAGTCCAAGCTTTACAATGGTGGCTGGATGAGCACAACCTCAGAGTGGGTGTACCTTTTATAAGGGAACACTCCTTCAGTAATCCTCACAACAGATGCGTCACTTCTAGGTTGGGGGGCACACAAGTTGGAGCACACTGCAAGTGGCACATGGTCCCCACAAGAGTCTCTGTTGCACATAAATCTCTTGGAGCTCAGCGCCGTCTACCTGGCTCTAAAAGCATTTGCTCCTTACCTGTAAAACAAGGTGGTGCAAGTCAGAACAGACAACACCACAACCATGTATTACATCAACAAGCAAGGAGGTACCAGGTTAGATCTGCTGTGCACAGAAGCAGTGAGACTGTGGTCCCTGGTATATTCCATGGGAGTATCCCTGTCAGCCATACACCTTCCAGGGAAGGACAGTGTATTGGCAGAGTCTCTCAGCAGGATAAGTCAAGACCACCACGAGTGGTGCCTGAATGCTCAGGTACTCAATACGATTTTCAGGAAACGGGGCATTCCAGAGGTGGATCTATTTGACTCCACAGAAAACCACCAGCTTCAAGTGTACTGTTGCAGACCTCCTCTAAGGGGCACAATTCCCCTGGATGCCATGGCTCTGGATTGGACAGGGAGGTTTCTGTGTGCATTTCCCCCCTTTCCTATGATATTCAGGACCCTACTGAAATTGAGGTCCCAACCAGCAAAAATGATACTGGTGGCTCCGGATTGGGTGAGACAGCACTGGTACTCTCTTCCACTGTCTCTGTCAGTGGTTCCCCCTATCCACCTGCCCAGGAGGCACAACCTGTTAACCTCCTCGCTGGGCAGGATCCTGTACCCCAATCTCAAATCACTGAGACTCAAAGCATAGCTCTTGAAGACTTAGAATTTGCTAACCTTAACCTATCAGAACAGGTGCTGACAGTTCTTAGGGGTTCCAGGAAGCCGTCAACTAAGAAGACATAGTCCTCTAAGTGGAAAAGATTTAATATACGGTGCACAGGTCAGGGTGTGATCCCTGTCAGGGCTGATTTGGCTATTCTTTTAGGTTATTTTACACATTTACATTCCTTAGGTCTGAAGCCTTCTACCCTCAAGGTCCACTTAGCTTCACTCTCTGCTTACCTGTCAGTTGGTAAGGAGAGGTCTATGGCCTCTCATCCTGTATTTAGAAAATATTTTAAAGGCCTTAATCTTCTGCACCCTTCCCTGAGGGAACCAGTTCCTGCCTGGAATCTAAATGTTTGCACTGCTAAACTCATGGACACACCATTTGAACCCATGGCAACTGCAGATCTGAAGTATGTCACTTGGAAAACTGTTTTCCTGGTTGCCATTACTTCAGACAGAAGGATCAGTGAATTACAAGCCCTGTGCTCAGATGTGGTCTACATCTCATTCCACAGGGACAAGCTGGTCCTTAAGACTAATAGAAAATTTCTTCCCAAGGTGGTGTCTGATTTTCACTTGAATCAGTCTATCACTCTAACGGTCTTCTTTACAGACAACTTCAGTACTCCAGAAAGGAGACTTCATTCCCTTGATGACAAAAGGGCACTTAGCCACTACATTGACAGAACCAACTCTTACAGGACAAGTCAATCACAGCTCTTCCTCACATATGGTGAAGTTGGTAAGGGCAGAGCTGCAACAAAATGTACAATTGCTCACTGGATAGTAGCATGTTTACAGTTTTGTTATAGTAAGGTGGGTAAACAGGTTCCTCTGGGCCTGAAGGCACACTCCACCAGGGGCACAGCTGCTTCAGTGGCAGCTTCAAGAGAAATTCCACTAATGGAAATCTGCAAAGCAGCTACATGGAAATCGGTACACACCTTCACAAAGCATTATAGCCTGGACTTACAAGCCAGAGGTGATGCTAGGTTTGGTACAGCAGTACTGCAGAGCCTGTTTCCCAAATACGTTCTCTGCCCAACCTCCAATGGCACTGCTTGGTAGTCTGCATTAAGTTTAATCATAATGAGTGATTCCTGGGGTTAGAAGAAAAAAATTACTCACCATAGTAATCTTGTTTCTTCAAAGGGATCACTCATTGATTAAAACCCCTCCTTACCTCCCCTACTAGAATCTATAGAAGTTGCTCTGCATCCCTGCATTAGGGTGTTTTTCCTTTTCTTATATATAGGCTAAGGCAGAGACTCACTTTGTTTAACCAGTTGGTGTCCAGGTGGTCTTAAAGTTTCTTAGGTTTGTTGGTTAAGGATGTTTTGACCTGAAAGGGCAAACATGTTATTTAATGTTGTTAATTTTAGCTAGTGGGTCTTTTACCCAGTTGGGCACCGTAAGAATCTGAAGCACTCAGAGTGCAACAGTTGCTAGGGCAGCAGTTTGAAAGTGGCATGAGCCAATTGAGAATTCCATAATTTGCATACAATTCCATTTCTCCGGGCAGTTCAACACAGGAGGCTGACTGCATTAAGTTTAATCATAATGAGTGATCCCTTTGAAGAAACAAGATTACTATGGTGAGTAATTTTTTCTTTTATACTATTAATTTCAATCCTGCCCAATGCAGCCCTCACCATGATGTTAGGGACTGATTTGGGGACTTTAAGTAATGATTTGTAGAAATATGTAAGGGGATTTTCCAAGATATTACTGGTTTCAGAACACCAAACTTCTGCCCCATACAAGATTATTGGATGAATTTTTGCCTCTCCTGCCACCATTGCTGACAAAATTGAATTCCCCTCATACTTAAATTTTTGTTCCAAGGTACATGTATTCTTTTACAATTTCTACTCTGTTGGAATCTATTGTTATGAAATATTTATTCAGTTTTGAATAATTACATATTATAAATATAGTGATAACCTTTACACCTGTAAAATGTTATACAATTTCAATGAATACTATCAAAATTATACTAAAATAACAGAAATCTAAATTTTGACAAAATGTTCGGCTACCAGTAACTCAGCCCCTTTGAATCTTGAGACTTAAAACATGGTGTACATGCCCATGTTGTATTTTTCTCTAAATCCTGAAACTGTGGAGAAATTTGGATGTGAAATTTTAAAATTAGGTCAAAATAACTAAACATTACATTTTGATTAAATGTTTAGACACCCATAACTTCTCCCCCTGTTGACCTATGACTATGACATTTGTAGAACTTCTGTACACAAGTACTAACTATCTACATACCAAACATGATGTCAGTTGAATGTGTACTGTTAAAATTAGCGTAAAATAACTGAAATTTAAAATTGGACAAAATTCTACAGAATATAGGACGAAATTACATAGAACTCCATGGAATCAGAATGGTAATTCCACAGGAATTCTGCACAGTTACAGTGATTAACCGTAACTTAAAGTAGGCTGCTTATTACAGTAGAGTATATGTGATGGATAACAGAATGCTGGGATGCATAGGGAGAGGGCTTGCTAACAGGAGAAGGAGGTGATGTTGCCTCTCCCTTTCTCTCTCTCTCTCTCTCTCTCATATTACTGGTGGGACTGCATCTGAAATAATCTGTCTAGATCTGGGACTTACACCTAAGGAAGGACAGGGAGAGATTAAAGACTGTGCAATAAGGGGCCACAAAGATGATCCATAGTCAGCAGGGCATGGGGTATGACAAGAAACTGAAAACATCTGAACATTTCTTCACTGGGAGTGGGGGGTGTGATAGACACTTTCAAGTTCATGAACTGGTTCAACAGAGTTTACATAGCAAATCTGTACAAATTAAGAAACTGTGCATCCACCAGCAGGCATGGGTTCAAGCTGGGAGGCCAAAGGTTCAACTACGACATTAGAAGGTATTATATTACTGGCAAGGTGTCTGCTTGCAGTGTCAACATCCTGGGTTCAGAGATGGACTTGGGAGTCAGAGCTTCAGCTGGGGGGAGAAGGATTGAACATCCCAGGGACTGCCCTCCTTCTCTGGGGAGGGGGACTGGGGGAAGAGTGCATTGCAGACCTCAAAGCAAGGGGTGTGTCTGAACCAGACCCAGAAAATGCTATTGTACAGACCCAGAGCAAAATACTTCTTAGATATAAACTAGGACAGCTTATCATATGTTGATTCTCTTAAATATCTTTATTCAGGAAGGTGCTTGAAAGTGAAGCCACAAAAGTGCAGATAAATAAATATAGAGGCGGAACACACACTCCAGTGTAAAAAGTTAAGTAAATACACACTGACACCATTGTTGGTGCAACTGCAGCAGACTCTAACAGCAAGGACTTCGGCATGCACTCACGTGACACAGCCAACTAATCAGCTGACGTTTCGCCCGAAGGCTTCCTCACAGCTGATTTGCTCTCCCCACACACCATTCTTATGCTCCTAAATACATGAATATTCATGAAGTGGGACATACAAAACACAGACACACATATACTTATTTTAATAAAGCTTACAGACACTGCATAAAACATGAATATGCAGTTCATTCACAAATAACATTGAAGTGGTAACTTCTCATTAAGTCCATTTGGGGTCAGAGTGTCCCACATAAAAATCCAGTAGCACTCTCTTTGGTCATGTTTATTTACAAAATCTCCCCTTCGTATTCCAAGTTCTACTTTCTCTATCCCACAAATTTTAAACTGGCTGGTGACCCATGATTCATTGCCCCATAATGTTTAGCCATAGCATTTCTTTCTGATGCATTCTGTATTGCTGATTTATGCTCACAGATAAGGTATTTTAATGGCCACTTTGTCTGTCCAATGTAGCCCATCCCTCAAGGGCAAATAAGCAAACAAATAACCCTTGTAGTAGAGCAATTGATGAAAGAGTTGATTTGAATGTTTTTTACAGTTCTGGGATGTTTAAATAATTCTGTATTCATAGTATTTTTACACTAGGCACAGTGACCACAATTGAAGTTGCCATTGGGGATGGGGGGTAGCCACATTCTTGGTTGTTCACGTGGTCTTTGAGGAAGACTATGGGCAAGCTTGTCCCTTAAGTTTCTCCCCCATGATGTGTCACTATCAGCTCTGTATCTTCAAAAGCAGTGGCACTCTGAATAATGTGCCAATGTTTGCACACAATGTTGGTTATGGCATTGCTTTGATTACAATAATTGCTGACAAAAGGAATTTGATCTTTCTCTGGGGATTTATCTCTTTTTGTTAGTAACTGAGCTCTATCTTCCCTTATTGCTCTATCCATACCAGCTTTCACTTTTTATGGTAGATATCCATGATCCACAAACCTCTGTGCAGCCACCTGCAATTTTAGTGAATTCTTCATCTGTACTGCAATGTCAGCTGATTGGTTGGCTGTGTCACGTGAGTGTACACCAATGTCCTTGCTGCTAGGGTCTGCTGCAGTTGCACCTAGGATGGTGCTGGCATGTATTTATTTAACTTTTTATGCTGGCCTGTGTGTTCCACCTATTGATTTATCTGCACTTTTGTGGCTTCGATTTCAAGCACCTTCCTGAATAAAGATATTTAAGAGAATCAGCATATGGTAAGCTGTCCTAGTTTATATCTAAGGAGTATTTTGCTCTGGGTCTGTGCAATAGCATTTTCTGGGTTTGGCTCAGACCCCCCTTACTTCAGTTTCTGTTAGCTACTGACACCACATCGGATGCTTGGAGTGTAGTGAGCCCCAAACTTTGTTTTGTGTTGATGTAGTAGTAGTAGTAGTAAAAAGTTTATTTCTGATATCAGAAACAGGATAAAACCCAATTTAGCATCAGCTAATTTACAATGGGTCCTACTGTACAAAAACATCAGTTTAATTTTAATAAATATAAATACACACATTATACATACATGCAACACAGTACATACATGACCAAGGAAAGAAAAGGAAAAGGAAAAGTTATATATCATATATACAAGTATCTCAAGTACAACAAGTTTTTAAGGACATTGCTTCCTTTACAAGCCATGATTTTATTTCATTCCAAGATATTTTATTTGTACTTAAACTCAAGAGTCCTGGCAATAAATTCCACAATTTTGGACCTTCATATACATAACAATGTTGGCCCCTCACTGTTCTCATAAATGGTACCCTAAATTTTACTTCCCCTGCAGAACTCAGTCCTACCTTATCATTCCACTCCTCCAGGAACTCCACTAAATATCCTGGTGCTTTTTTAAAATAACAGCGTTAAGTTAACCATTGCACATGCATATTTCGCTGTCCTATCAAGGATATCCAATTTAAGTTCCTGTAAAAGGTGCAATGATGTGTTTTCCAAGGTGCATCCAAAACAAAGCGCGCATATCTATTATAGATAACATCAAGCTTTTCCAAGCTGCCCCTAGCATGTACTTTAGCTTGTGGACCTCTGGCAGAGGCTGTGGCTACTGCTGCTGCTGGTGCTGTAACAAAAGGGGGGGGGGACAGACACTGGCCATCATTGCATGTCCCCACCCCCAGATTGCCACAAGTCTACAAACATCCAGTCCTCCGAGCATGATGCCCTGTTCAGCCACCATCCCCGTTGCCACCAGTGTCTGTTGGGGGGAGTCCCGCTCCCGTGGCCCCACCTTGGAGGTTAGTCAGGGCAACCTACCAATGACTGTGGGGAGGGGGCGCCCGCCTGGCGTCCTCGGCCAGGGAGTTAAATCTGGGCATGGGGGGATGGTGTGCAGGCATAGCCTGAGCTCCCTTCAGGAGTGGGGGGGTCAGACCAAAAATACTAAAATAAAAAAAAGGAAAGGGCAGTGGATGGGTGGAACCAACTTCCTGAAAATTCTGTGAAGGCAAAGACAATAGCAGGATGCAGGAGGAAGTGGTATGCATATAAGGGAGTTATCAGCTGGGAAGTGGAGGCATGGAAGGGCAAACTGGGAGGGAGGATGGACAGTAGAGCATCTTTAAGTAGGGATTCTTGGGACAAATTAACGGACTGCAGGTCTTTTTCCATCTTTCACTTTTCTGTGCTGCTGTCACTGCTGGGCTGTGACTGTGTTGTAAAGCCTGCATCCAGTATAGTACTCTGGTAGCAAGTCTGAGTCTTCCTTCAGAATACCGGAGCAATGATGTATTCAATATCCAAAAGCTCCCTAATGTCATTAACTTTCTCAGGACCATCAGTATCCAAGACATTGATGTCATCTGGCTCATGCCTGGCACTGGCACTGGCACAAGGAAAAGACAGCAGAAAAGGAACAGTATAACCAGAAGGTCATCTATATGCATTCTTGCTGTGAAATTGTATTTAATATGCTAAATTGATCAGCAGATGAAGTTTGAGACCGTGACATTACAATAAATAGTACTGTAATAATAAACCAGTGTTTAGAAAACATAATTCATGATAGAGAGAAGGAGGAGGAAAAAAGAATGTTATTTTCAGAACCTGTCAATTTTTACGGTTACTGTTTTAGTATACTTATTATTCTTCTTAAATTTTGCTTTATTTATATGCCTAGAAAATGTGATCTGTGATAGAGGGAGAAGGAGGAAGATGAAAAGAATGTGTTGTATTCAGAAGCTGTGTTTTGGAAACCGGCACCTGCTAAGGGAACACTTGTGTGCTGCTCTTTCACAAAGTACATGGGCTAAGTAGACAACTGCATCAAAAGTACTTAGCTTCATGTAGATAGCTCAAAGTCCAATAGTCCTTGTAACTTTGTTTAAAACCAAACGAGCCTTAAAACGGCTGGTCCAAAGCTTAGCAACATGAAGTGAGGGACACTCCCTCTGACATCGCCTGATGCATTTCATACATGGTACTGTTTCAAAGGCTGACGTATCCAGTAAAGGTCTCTCTTTTTAAAGGCAGTTCTTAAAGAAACAGTGTCATTAGATGAATAAAGTGCATACATTCTCAGCCACAATCAGTTTCATCATATTAGTGAAAAACAATTATATTCAAAACAACCACCTTCAATACAATTTTATACATACCCTATATGTCTATATAATAATTAATAAAAAAAATATATACATAATCAAAGACAGAAAAGATAGAAAACTGTGCCTGCTATACTTAATAGGGCACCAGTATAGATTTACACATAGTCCAGAAATGAATAAGCAAGACAGATGATATCATTAAGAAGACCAAGTAAGACTCACCCTGGTTGGTTAAAGTCAAACTGTGCAAAGCTGCAAAGAGAGAAATACAGATAAATTAAAATAAAAAACCTTGTTATATGACTCCTCATTTGAGATTTGTGACCATGACATTACAATAAACAGTACTGTAATAATAAACCGGTGTTTAGAAAACATAATTCATGATCGAGAGAAGGAGGAGGAAAAAAGAATGCTATTTTCAGAACCTGTCAACTTTTGTGGTTTCTATTTTAATGTACTTATTATTATTCTTAAAATTTGATTTATTTGTATGCCTAGAAAATGTGATCTGTGATAGAGGGAGAAGGAGGAAGATGAAAAGAATGTGTTGCATTCAGAACCAGTCTATTTCTATATTTTTTACATTCATGTAATAATTAACATTAGTTATTGTTATTCTTACATTTTGCTTTATTTGTATGCCCAGAAAATGTGATTTGTGATGAATGGAAGTGGACAAGTAAAAGGATGTGTTGTTTTCAGAATTGGTCAGCTTTATAGTTTTTTTCTATAAATATGTTATCAGTATTAGTTATTGTTTTTCTTACATTTTGCTTCATTTATTTCTCAAGAAAACATTATTATTGAATGATGGAGAGAGGAGGCAGATGATGATGAAGAGGATGCATTGTTTTTGAAAACACTCAACATATTTGCTTTTTTTTGTAATCAAAGTTTATTCATTTTGTATAAGAAAAGAATGAACACAACACAATACAGAAGCAATTATAAAAAACAGAAAAATGGTATAACATCTACATGCAAAAGAGGGTAACATACAGTAACCATGTATGCATAAGATTACGAGTGAATACTAAAACAATTGTAGTCATCTATAAACACCTATAAAGGCCACTTAAAGCTCAAACTATTCGATAATAACCCTTTAAACATAATGAGCCAGGATCTCCAGAACATTCACCCCCTCCATCATGGCTAAGAAATGGAAGAAAGGTAGCCACCTACTTTTAAACCTCTCTGTCTGTAAACAGAGAGAAGATTTTATTTGCCCCATGTCTAAGATCTTATGACAGTTTTTTAGCCACAATTCTCGTGATGGAGGCAAATTAGATAACCATAATTCAGTAATGGATTTTAGAGCCACCCTACCAAAATATAGAAACGATATTAGGAGGGTCTGCATCTCATATAAGAGGATGGTAACCAAAAAATCCATGTTTGAAGTTGGGAAAGGGATGGCGGTGTTAACACATTTTTCTACCACTTCTGCTATATCTCACCAATAAGAAGCTAACATTGGGCAACTCCAAAAAATATGTGTAAAGGATCCACAGCACCCACATCCTCTCCAACATTTGTCCGTGTCACCCCTTCCCAAATGCTTAACCACATCCGGAATGTAAAAATACCAAATGGCAATCTTCCAGCAGAATTCCCACAATCTTGGGAGGAAGTAGTTGAATGAATACCATTCCAGATCTTATTTGTTTTTTATTTAAATTTTATTATTATTAGTTATTACACTTAAATGCTGCCTTATTTATATGCCACGAAAACATGGTTCATGTTCTGTCTGTTACTTTTCTATTTTGCTACTGCTGCCAGACAGTGACTCTGCAGGATAAGCCAGCATTATGTACAGTATTGAGGTAGCAAGTCTAAGCCTTCCTCCAAAATGTCATTGCAGGGTTGCATTCAATATCTAAAAGCCCCCAATTGTCCTTGGTTGCCTCAGGATCATCGCTATTTAAGTCTTCAGTGTCATCTTGCTCATGCTTGACACTGGCACCATGAGAAGATAGCAGAAGAGGAGCCGCAATATGTCCAGGAGGTTCTGTATATGCATTCTTGCTATAAAATTGCATTTAATAAGCTAAGTTCATCAAAGGATTAGATATGTGACCATGATATCAAAATAAATAGTATTATAATAAAATATGATAGCAATATGATTAATCATTGTTGTTACTATTTATTAATTATTTGTGTGCTGAGAAAACATAATTCATGATGGAGTGAGGAGGAGAAAAACAAGCATTTGTCAATGCCAGAGTTCGTCGTTGGGATTACTGTTGGTATGTACCAATTGGCAGGACTACAGTTCCCAGCAGAAAGAACAAAGTTATGCCACCAAGTTCACATTCCCATTGAAATGCAGCGAAGTGCATACCTGTTTCTTCAATTTGTGATCTGGCTTTGAAGAGTGACGATGTGTCTGCAGTTCAGAGAAGATGAGGGCACTGTAGATACACCATGGGTTGGCGGGGGACGTTATGGTTAGAAACCCTAATGCCTCAGGTGTTTGTTGGTATTTGCGCTACAAATTTTCAACATGGCCTTTTGTGACCCCCACCTCATGAAAGCATTTGGGACCTCTGCTCATGAACAGTGGCACTGTGATTGTGTTAATCTGTCCCAAACATTGATTTCACACATCAACTGTGCCATTCTGCACCAGATGTGTGAAAACACAGTTTGGGCAGGATGTGAAATATTACAACTGTACCATTCACAGGGAGGTGTGAACAGATGGCAGTGTTGAACATCTGGAGTGAAAATATTAAAAATGCTCGAACGCATAGGTGGAAACTGCACAACGCACGCTCGTAACAGTCATTAATGGAATAATTTCACTAAAATTTCAACATAGGCATTTTGTGACCTCTACTCATGAACATTGTCACTATGATTTTCTTACTGTGTCCCGAACGTTGATTTCCTACAGCAACTGCGCCATTGTGCACCAGATGTGTGAAAACACATTTCAGGCAGGATGTGAACAATGGCAGCTGTACTGTTCATAAGGAGGCATATAAAACTGACAATGTTGAAACTCTGGAGGGAAAATATTACAAATCCTGTGGGGCATTTATCATATGCATGGGGAGGCAGTTGGTGTGGGCAGCCCTGCGTGGCCATTACTGTATGAGGGGGCATGTACAGTATGGGGATCGGGTGGGATCATGAGTGATGCCCAGTGGGGCAATAATGGGGGTGGTCTGGGTATGGGGGTCACATGCACCGGGTTCTGCAGGACCCTTGGAGGACAGTTGTAAGTTACACCAGCTAAGTGACGGTCTAACTTACACTGCCAGTTCTCCTCTGGGGGTTCTTGTAGAATCCCAACATTGGGGACTTTGTTGCTGCCCTTCTGGAATAGGGCACAACTGCTGCCATAAACCCCCCTAGTGTCATGTCGCAGGGGGTTTATGGCACAACTGCCAATGTAACAGCTGTTCGGTGCAAGTCCACTTTGTAGAACAGCGCAAGTCGCAACTGCTGACGTAAGTTGCTACTTGCGCCATTCTACCTGGTACAAGTGCTGTTACACCAGGCATAACCTTTCTAGAATCAGGGCCAAAGTCTATAAGCTTGCAGTAGTGAGAGATGCATATTTCGTAGACAGACAACAGTATTCACAGCATTCACATAGCTTGTGACTATGTATTAGGCTTACAGTCTATGGGATTGTTTTACAAAGTTAAAAAGCATGTTATAACAGAAACTTTAGAAGGGGCCTAATTCATATCTTTTTGACAGTATTGTAATTGAGTGAATGCAGATCCAGTCAGAAGAATGAGCTGTACTGGTAGCACCATGAGTGTCTTGAGCTGTGAATTTCTATACAGTATGTCTTGTTGATATTTTATTTTAATTAATACTGGAATATTACACATTAGTGTATGATTAAAATAAAGGAACATGCTGACGCCTGGTGCTGCCTATTTCCATTCATGGCTATATACAAACTTTTTTTTTAAATTTTAGTGGTAGAATTGTTGAGGGTCAAATGATATTAGTTACCTTGACCCATGCCTAATCTGATCTTACAAGGTAGAGTCCTGAATCAAAACTCTCTCAACTGCAAATGTATTCACTGCTTAGGGAGCAATGTTTGCACAAATATAAGATAAATAAAACTAACACTATGAACAGTATAACCTTTCAGTTTGTGAATACAAGTTTGTGTATGTAAATCTTTGCACAGTTATAGGCACACATCTAAAAACTGAGGGTTCCCCCATTACTAACTCACATTATGAGCATGTTCTTTTGTATACAGTTATCAGAGTGCCACTTCCCAATGCATCCCCCTTCTAATTTAGAAGACTACGGTAACTGAGCAGAGATAGGATACAGCTGTCTCATTCTTTAGAATAGATTTTCATCACCTACAGTATTCTACATTCTAATACTTTTTATGGGCACGGTTAATAGTAATTCATATATGTAGACTTAGATAGGTGGTAAGGTTAACCTGATAGGAATATTAAGCTTATCAAAAAAAAAAGCTTTACTGTATTCTCCTATTGCTTACATCCCATTACTTACATCATATTATGGATAATGGCTCACACTGGGCAACTGGCTCCTTTTCATTTTTACATGCGTGATAATTCCTTATTGATCAAATTAATGCTCATCGTCAGTGTATTACTCCATGCTTTCTCAACACTCCCCTCTCGCCATTCATTGTCATATATTTGTGACGTTGCTTCTTCTGTTTTCTCCATATCATCTGTATCTAGTGATTCACCACTGTTATCAGTAAACAGAGGATTGAGGTGATTTGTATCTGAATAAATGTCCTCAATATAATCAGAGTTAAGTTCCTGGCTGTTCTCATATAGCATTTCAGGGAATTCATGAAAACGTATTTCCCC
Organism: Neoceratodus forsteri; assembly: GCA_016271365.2. Classification (NCBI taxonomy): domain Eukaryota; kingdom Metazoa; phylum Chordata; order Ceratodontiformes; family Ceratodontidae; genus Neoceratodus; species Neoceratodus forsteri. The sequence continues at coordinate 1,325,171,136 of CM057456.1, read as the reverse complement.
CTCCACATAAAACTTGTCACATGCGTCCATCTCTCTAGAGAGCTTGTTTTGGCTATTATGTCCACAGTGAAGAAGGGAGGGTTACTAGTGGGGTACCGCAGGGTTCAGTAATGGGGCCGGTCCTTTTTAATGTCTTTATAAGTGACTTTGCAAAGGGACTGCAAGGGAAAGTATGTCTCTCTCTGCAGATGACACAAAGATCTGCAACAGGGTTGATATGTAAGGTGGGGTGGAAAAGATGAAAAAGGACTTGGCAAGGTTGAAGGAATTGTCAAATGTATGACAGCTTAGATTCAATGCAAAGAAGTGCAAAGTAATGCACCTGGGAAACAAAAACCCAGGGGAAAAGTACACAGTGGGGGGTGAGATACTGACAACAACAAAAATGGAAAGGGACCTGGGGGTAGTCGCAGCAGATGACCTAAAGGTGAACAAGCAATGTGAGAGGGCAGTAAGTAGGACTGGTGGGATACTGGGATGCATAGGGAGAGGCATCACCAATAGAAAACAGGAAGTTATTAGCCCTCTGTACAGACAGTTGGTAAGACCACATCTGGAGTACTGTGTACAGTTCTGGAGACCCCATCTCCACAAAGACATAGACAGGGTGGAGGCTGTCCAGAGGAGGCCAACCAAAATGGTGCAGGGTCTGCACCAGAAGACATATGAAGAAAGATTAAAGGAGCTTAAGATGTATAGCCTCGAGGAAAGGAGGGGGGGCATGATAGAAATTTTCAAATACCCAAGGGAATCAACAAGTCCAAAAGGGTAGCATCTTTCAGAAAAGAGATGTGCAAGAACAAGGGACACAATTTGAAGATAGAGGGGGATGGCTCAGAGGTAATGTGGAGGAAGTATTTCTTCACAGAGAGGGTTGTGGATGCATGGAACAGCCTTCCTGAGGAGATCATAGAGTCAAAAACAGTGGGGGGATTCAAGAATACATGGGACAGACATAAGGCAATTCTAGTGGGGGGTAGGAGGAAGTAGGCTGTTGGTTAACTAGGATCTGCAGTTTATCCGTTAGTTAGAGAAATGGGCAGACTAGGTGGGCCAAGTGGTCCTTATGTGCCGTCAAATTCTATGTGTCTGTGTTTATGTTTCTATGTTTCTATGACGTAAAGACATTTGCACATACGAGCTGGCTCATTAGCAGGCTTCCAGCGTGACATGATTAAACCACAGTAGAAACATTAAAACAATATCAATACATGTAAAAATGATCTGAGTTCTACACCACTTATTAATACTATATATGACGTCAAACCAAAATCAGGTAAGTCTGTTAGGTTACAGGACTCCAAACTAAGGTCCCTTCTGCCGCTCTCTGGTCACTGTCAAGGTGGAAGTAAAAGACCTCATGGCACTTATCGATGAAGAGTAGGGGTGTTTTCTGGGTGTCATGGCCAGCATTCCCCCATCAATAAAACAGGTCTATGTAACCCAGCCCTCAGGGCACACCTGGAAACAAGCTGTTACAGCTTAGTGTGCCTTTCCTGGTCAAAAATTTCAAATAAGTAAATGTAATTTGTATTATTTTAAATTTGTAATATTATTTATTTTTATTTATATGCCAAGAAAACATGAATCATGAAACTGAAGTCATGATTTGGGTTTACTGCTTAACCCCCTTTCCTCATGCTGTTTTCAGAAACTGGTAATGATGTGGGAGGGGGGATGCTGAGGAACTGGGCAGCAAATGCAAGTTGATTTTCTTCAGGGGCTTGAGTTTACATTTTGGGATGGATCACTTATTTTCCCAGTAGGGGAACTAAAAGCATGTGAAGGAGGGAGATGGAGAAACTGGTGTCCCTCTGAATTGTTCAGGATGATTTAATTAGCAAGTACATCCAATGACCAGCAAGGAAGGCTGCTTGTACTGCAGTGAAAGTGAATCAATGAATTTCTGGGACTAATGAACCATGGTTTCTATGGCTGCACTATTATGCACTCAGCCCTTGACCTCACAGCCCCACGACTATGACTTCAAGTTCCTGTCCTACCATCACCAAATGCTTCTCCACCATCACCACTTGCAGAACATTTACTTGGTAGAACTGGCATGAAGGAATATTTATCTGCTCCTTTCATCCTTTTCTCCTCCTGTTCTTCTCTTCATGTTTCTACATGCATCAACAACACACACACATACGTACTCGCACAAACAACAGATGATGTCACAGTACAGCCACCTATGGCCACTAACAATGTTGACTCACAATAGTCTTTGATAATTCTCCAATGCCCATGTGGCAGACATGCCATAGTGTCATATGAATCATGAGGTGACAAGGAAGAGAAACACCGCAAGGCCACTCCATTCCCCCCAGACAGAATACACCCCACCCCACTTACAGACCTTACATATCACTCTCTTACTGGTTGGCAGGCTCACACACAATGGCAAAAAAAGTAAAAGATAGGTTTCTGTGCCCTGCTGCACCACCAGCAGTCAGTAAAAAGATTATTTGTCAAGAAAATCATTGAAAATTCATCCTGTACACTTGTAACTCTCCTTAATTCACTATTCCCTGCTCCTGCTGCATTGGACAAAAAAATTGGTTCATTAGCACTTGACGTTTCACATCACCTTGAGCTGAGGTGACTTGAAACTGAGCACTTCATATGCTTCTAGTGACCGGTTCTAAAGCTTCACTTGATACAGTTGCCCAAAGTTTCCACTATTCCACTATAATTCCACTATACAAGACACTAGTAAGGCCCCATCTGGAGTACAGTGTGCAGTTCTGGAGACCTTACCTACGTAAGGACATAGACAGGGTAGAGAAGGTTCAGAGGAGGGCAACAAAGATGGTACATGGATTGCATCACAAGTCCTATGAAGACAGGTTGAAGGAACTGAACATGTACTCTCCGGAGGAGAAGAGGGAGAGAGGGGATATGATAGAGACATACAAGTATCTTACAGGGAGGAACAGGGTGCAGGAATACACTATTTTTAAGTGAAAAAGATGTTCCAGGACTAGAGGGCATTGGATGAAGTTTGAGGGAGGCAGATTCAGAGGAAACATGAGGAAGAATTTCTTCACAGAACGGGTGGTGGACAAGTGGAACATCCTGCAAGAGGAAGTGGTGGAGGCTGAAACAATCATGGGATTTAAGAATGCATGGGATAGATATAAAGGAATTCTGGAGGTCAGTGGTAAGGGGCAACAGACTTCTAGGAAAACATAAACTGAACTTACAAGCTCAAATGGGCAGACTGGGTGGGCCATAGGCCCTTATCTGCCAACACTGTCTATGTATCTATGTATCTATGTAACGTATGTTGATCTGCGTTGCATCCCTTCAGCACTGTTCTATCTCTGTTCATCACATTAGGCAGACACAAAAAGTGTGCAATGGACTATAAATTGTAATAAAACTGGAACAAAGTTATTGTGTACACAGGTCTTTAGATGTCATTATACATCATATGATAGACAGTTGACTTGTTGCTATGGGTATCCCCCTCCTCGGTGGAGTTTCTTTTTGTTAGCATTGGGCCCTGGGCTTAGCACTCCTGTTAGGCAGTGTTAGAATTACAGATGGATTTGCCAGGCCTCAGTACCCCAGCTCTGAAGTGAGCCCCAGTAGCTCCTGCATCACTGTCATTGACTTATAATGGGAAAGGGGAGCTCCACTTAATGATCGGACTCTCCTAGGCCCCCTAGCTCCCACAGCCCATAAAGCGTAATTCTAACACTGCTGTTATGGACTACACACTGCGTCTTCAGTGAGAAATGTTGGAAGTCACTGGTAGAACTCCAGGGAAAGAGACTTATACATAAAGGGGAAAAGGGGGGGATTTTCAATGAGCTGCATCCATTTTCTGGATGCAGCTGCCAAAATCCATCTCAGGAATTAGAACACAAAAAGGTGATCTAACTTCTGGGATGGAATTCTGCAGCTGTGTACAAAAAACAGACATGATCCCTACAAATGTGGCAGAAAGTGCCATAAACTGCAGGAATTATTAAGAATGCCTTGGGATGTTTGTAAACAAGATGCAGGCATCCCGATGCATTTGCCTGGATGCAGAATGCATTCCAAATACGGACAGTAGTGCTGTGTCCAAGGTTTTGAAAATCTTGCCCCAAATCTCTCTGCCTCTGATCTCAGTATGGGCATAGTAACATATAAAAACATAGAAAATTGGTCAACAGAAAAAGGTCAATTGGTCTATAATGTCTGCCCATTTCTCCCTAATTAATGTTGAATAAGAGAACACTCAAAGCTCCCCACTCCTGCCTTCCCATCTCACTTTCTGGTGTGGTCTCTACCAAACCCTTGGATCTTTCCCATACTCTTTTGAATTCCCCTAACTGATTACTCACAGACTACCTCCTCTGGTAGTCTATTCCACCCTTCCACTACCCTCTTTGTGAAACAGTCCATCTTGATATCTTTCTAAAACTCGCCCCCCCCCCCCCACAAGCTTCATGGAATTGCCCTGGTACTTGTGTTTCCACTCAGTTTGAACCATTCTCCACCATACAATTATTTAACCCATGGAGGTATTTGTAGGTTTTAGCCATATCCCTCTTTCCCTTCTTGCCCGATGTATACATGTGCAGATCTGCTAACCTTTCCTCATATGTCCTTTCCTGATGTACCTGGATCATCTTGGTTACCCTCCACTGCATTGCTTCTACCCTATCCTTCTTTAGATGTGGACTCCAAAACTGCACATAGTACTTCAGGTAAGGCCAAACCAGTGACCTACAGTACACTGGGTCAGCAATAGTGGTGGACAAAGTCCATACACTTCACTCCGAGGGAGCACTTCACGTATATAGATAATTACACAAAGTACTCTGCAGTACAAAGCAAAGTAATGCACCATAATGACTAATGCAAAGTGTCATTGTTTTCAATGAACTTCACCTGATTTATGGCCATTAAGGTGAAGTTTGCATTGAATCATGAGGGATGGCAGTTCACATGGGCTCTAGAGTGTCTTGCACAGCCTCAGTTCTGCATAGCGTGTGTAGTGGAAAGCTGGAGACAGTTTGTTCTCAGAGCTCTGAGAATCAAACCATTGAAAAAACTTTTAAAAAGCATTTTTGAGCCACTTTTTGGGGTCAAGATTTAGTACACTGATTGTAGGAAACTCTCCTGTGCTTATATCATTGAGTGTTCATTGGTTTTGTGTGCATTTTCAATGTTAATTTGTAAGATTCAGTGTGTGTACTGACAGACACTGCAGAAGAGTGCTTCAGGTGAGGGGGTGTTGAAGGGAGATTCACAGAGACTCAGTGAGAAAGGCAGTCTTTCTAACTGTTTTTGGGTAGCTAGTGTGTTAGTATTTGTGTGTTCATGTACACACAGTAATACATTTAGTAAGTTTTGATAAGTTTTTGGTGTTTACTGTGGTGCTGTGCATTTTTTCAGTTGTTTTGAAAGATTTTGTTGTACTGCACTGAATTTTGAAATTTTCTGCACATTACCTGTAGTGTGTGCATACCATCAAGTCACACACATTTTATTGTGCCACACCAGAATCACAGGACTCTGATCTGAATCTCTTATCCATCTGCAGTACTTTTTACTGCTTCATTCTGCCTTGGTTGGTAGTGGACAATTACTGCTGCCCCCACCCCGCAAAAAGTATTATTGTTCCAGTTTTGGATTTGTGATTTTGACCACTGGTTAAGGTGATATTGTGCCTGTGCGGCCACATATCTAAATCAATCTTTATTTAAAAGGTGCCTTTCCAATGATCAAGGCACCTGTACAAAGTTATAATCACCAAAATTAACATACTAAAACCATTAAAAATATTTAAAATTTCAAATAACAATTAAATTCATAAACAAATGATGGACCCCACTAAATTTACAATTCTTCTGAAAATGCTAGGCTAAATAGGTATGATTTCAATTACATCTTAAAACTCTGGACAGTCAGGCAGTCCCATATCTGATGAGGTAGAGAATTCCACAGGGTCGGAGCCATAAATACTAAGGAGTGGGCCCCAGATGTTCAAAGTCGCACTCTGGGAATCTCTAGCAATTTCTCATCAGTGGATCAGAGTGGTCAGGAGGGGTAGCAGGGAATAAGGAGATCTTGCAGGTAATGGGGTCCCTGATCATGTAGGGCTTTATAGGTCAGAAAACTGACCTTGAAGGGGATACACCATCACACTGGCAGCCAATGCAGTCCGCTTAGCACAAATGCTATGACTGGTCCTAAACATACCAACCAAAAGCCTGGCTGCCACATTCTGTCCCAGCTGCAGCTGATGGATATCAACCCCCTTAACCCTAGGTACAGGACATTGCAGTAGTCAAGAAGAGTGGTCACAAAGGCTTGGACCAAGGTAGGAAGATCATCAGAAGAAACCATGTGTTTCACCTGGGTGATATTCCTCAGATGGTAAAAAGATATCTTGACAATGGCTGACACCTGTGATTTTAGGGTCAAACAGTCATCAAAAATAGCAACCAGGTTCCACACCTGGGCTGAGGTGGTAAGCTGGACACCCCGAGCCAAAGACCCGAGGTCTGTCCTGCCGACACACCTATCTTCTGATGATCAGGATCCACAACCAGCACCTCAGTCTTATCCAGCTTCAACCTCAGCCAACTAGCACTCATCCAGTCTTGGATCACAAATAGGCAATTGTTAAACACTGAGAGAACAACTCCCTGTTCAGGTACAAAGGACATGTACAGCTGAGTATCATCCGCATAGCAGTGAAAACTCAGACTGTACCACCTAATAATGTCCCCCAATGGCAGCATATACACAGTGAACTACATGGGTGCCAAAATGGAGCCCTGCAGCACACCACAAGATAGGGAGAGAGGATCAGAGGAATAAATTCCTGAGACCACTATCTGTGTCCTACCCTAGCGGTAAGATTGAAACCACCTGAGGACAATACCCAACAGTCCACAGATGAGCCACAGTCACTTCAGTAGCACACCATAGTCCACCATGTCAAATGCTGCCGAGAGGTCAAGGAGAACCAAGATAGAATAGGTCCTCCAATCTCATGCTATTAGGAGATCATTAAGCACCTGAACAAGGGCCATCTCAGTGTTATGCCTCTTCCTAAATCCAGACTGGAGAGAGTCATAGACATTGTGGATGGACAGGTAATCATCCAGCTGCAGCATAACCACCTTCTCAATATCCTTACCCACAAATGGCAGGTTAGAGACCGGTCTGTAGTTAGCAAAATTATCTGGATCAAGGGATGTTTTTTTCAGGAGTGGTCATACAACCACCTGCTTCAGGGGATCTGGGAAGATCCACCTCTCCAATGATTGCCAGACCATCTCAGCCAGGACCAGGCCGATTTCCTCAGTGCATCCCACAAGGAGAAGCATTGGACCTGGATCCAAACTACAGCTGGTTGGCTGCAGAGTCTGAATGATCCTCACAATGTCCATGATGTTCAGTCAGCCAAAGTCATACCAGACAAGCTGGGTGCTTGTAGTCTCCCACCGACCTCTGCCACGCCCCACAGAGGGGGCTGGATGGATACCAGACCTAATTGTGACAACCTTATCTGCAAAAAATTGAGCAAACTTGTAACATCTTTCTTGTGACAATGTTCCACCAGGATGCAGGCAGATTGGATTGCATAATCTGTCCCAGTCTGGAAGAGTTGAGCTGGTCAATTTTGTGCAGCTGCAATCTCCCTGGACAGGAAGCTACTCTATTACATAAATACAGACTATCTGTGAAAAACTTAAAAAATTCTATTAAATTGGCAAAAAATAAGCTAGAATTTAAACTAGCTCACACAAAAGACTGTCACAAATCTCTTTTCTCCCATATAAATAGTAAAAAAGGTGTATCAATGACCATTGGTCCCATTATAACCAATGCCTCTTCTCTATCAGATATAGAAACCTCGAATCTCTTTAATAAGTACTTTTGTTCTGTCTTCTCTCAAAAATCACCTATTAGTACATTTAAAGTTCATCACATAGATTATCATAGGTTCTATCCAACTGACATTATACAGGCTATCAAAAAAAAAAATACTAGTCCGGGCCCAGATGGTATTCATCCATGGTTTCTGATCGAAACCTCTATACATATTTCTATACCTTTGTCAATTATTTTCAATAAATCCTTACAAGAAAGCATTGTACCAAATGATTGGCATTCAGCAATAGTTACTCCTATATTTAAAAAAGGCAATAGAGATTCTATGCAAAATTATCATCCAATTAGCCTGACCTCAGTGGCTGGTAAATTAATGGAACGAGTAATGAAGTCTCTAGTAGATCAAAATTGTAAAAAATTAGGAATTTATGATTCAAATCAGCATGGGTTTACTCCCAAGTATTCCTACACCACCAATCTGGTATCTTTTTACAATAATATAAGTACTCTACTAGATGTGGGTATCCCTACTGATGTAATTCTTTTGGACTTTAATAGAGCTTTCGATAAAGTCTCACATGAAAAACTCATTACTAAAATGCACAATCTAGGTTTGTCACCTGATATTGTCAACTGGACTTTAAACTGGCTGACAAATCATTCTCAGAGAGTCAGAATTAATGATATATTGTCTGATTCGGGTAGTGTGACAAGTGGTGTACCACAGGGGTCGGTCTTAGGACCAACATTGTTTAACCTCTTTATCAGTGATTTACAAACAGGGCCAAATAACTTCAAGGTTAAATTTGCAGACAATACTAAATTGGGGGGCAAGGTTAATAATCAAGAAAATATGTCTGCATTAAAGAAGGATTTGGAAAAATTAACACTTCGGGCAAATGAAAATCATATGCAGTTTAATCAAGACAAATGTTTAGTAGTGCATTTCGGTGTAAATAATCCAAAAATGATATATCATATAAATGGACTACCACTTCACTCATCAAATTGTGAAAAAGATTTAGGGATATATGTTAATAATAAACTTACAGCAAATGATCACTGTGTTAGAACTGCTTGCATGACCAACAGACTTTTGAGGCAAATAAAACGCACTTTTGTTAATCGTACTGAACGATGCCTTATTCCATTGTATAGGGCATACATTAGACCGTATCTAGACTATGGCTCCCCTTTCTGGAATCCAAACCAAAAAAAAGGCATAGCAATTCTTGAACAGGTTCAAAGGAGAGTAACTAGAATGACTCCAAGATTAACAAACTTGGATTATCAGAACAGATCAAAAGCTACTGGTCTCTTCTCTCTTCAGACTAGAAGATTAAGATGTGATATGCTTATGGCTTTTAATTTAATAAATTCACCAGATCTAATGGAAAAATGTGGTCTAACACTCTCCAAAAGGAGACATGTTCGAGACTGCATAATAAACAGCTTGAAGTAAAAACTTATAAAACCAGCAAAAGGGGAAACTTTTTTCCAATAAGAGCATCCACTGTATGGAACACCTTGCCACAAAAATTGGTAGAGGCAACTAGTGCCACTGTCTTTAAAAACAAATTAGATGTTTGATTGAGGGATAATAGATAAATAATGTCCCACATAGTGTGGGGAACAGTCTCGATGGGCTCTGGCATTCTTCTGTTCTTTCATACCAAGTAAGTAATACCAAGTAAGGAATTCTGTCTTCTTATGGGTGATTGTCGATTGATAGAAAGCATAATGATCCATCATTCTAAGCCTGTCAACCTCCAGGCTGGACTTCCGCCAAGCCCTCTCTAATCTTCGACCCACTCTCCTCAACTCCTTTAAGGTCCCATCAAACCATGGGGACCTTGAGCAAAGGGCGAGTGGTCAAACACGAGCAGGAGCAATGGAATCCAGGGCATCCATTACCGCTCTATTATAGGCAAGTACAAGATCTCCTGGAACCATGCATACACTCGATAAGCCCGATAGGTCTAGCACCCCCAATAGGCCTTCTGGGGTTACCCCCTTAAAAGGCAATCCCAGACCATCTCTGTAGGGGCTGGCCATTAGGGGCAGCCCTGAAATTGAATCCTACGGTGTGATGGTCAGACCAACTGACTGGTTCCACCCCCAAATCAGAGATCTCCATCCCCAGGAGGAACACTAGATCCAATGAATGACCACCAATGTGAGTCAAGAAGGAAATAACCTGTGTGAGGCCCAGCATAGCCATTAGCTGTAGGAGATCTTAATCAAAACACAAGAGTTTATCATTGACCCAGGCACTGAAATCCCCCAGAATTAACCATCTGGGGGATCCCAACACCATGTCGCCAATGAAGTCTACAATCTCCTGTAGGAATTCTCTTCCATCTCCTGGTATACCGTAGAGGAGCAGAATCCTACACCCCACACCTGCACCCTCGATACATTCAAAGGATCTAATGGACCCCACTGGCACATCCACAAGATCCAGTTTGGTTTTAAAACAAATGGCTACACCTCTGCCCCTGTGATCCACCCTTGGGTGGTGTATCACCAAGTACCCAGCCAGAACAGCTGAAGCCAATATAGGGCCAGCATTCTCATCCAGCCAGGTCTCGGTGATGCAAGCCAGGTCAGATGTTCCAACAAGATCTGCTTTTATAGCAGTCTTGTTATTAATAGACCTCGCGTTGCATAACACTGCTCAAGTGTGATGAACCATCGAGGAAGACCGCACAATCTGCCTGCACACAGCAGAGCCCTTGGGTTTGGCAACCAGACAGGGAGGACCCCTATTCTGGTCCCATTTCACCCCAGGGCATCTCCTTGTCCCCACTATCCCTATCCCAACACCCTTCTCCATTCCCCCACCAAGTCCATTTCTCCCCCGCTTCTTCCTTCTCCTGACTATCCCCAAGGCTCGACAATTCCTATAGGCCTCAGATGATAAAAGAGGGGCAGTCAAAAGAATGGAGGTCCCTGGGCCTGGTGGGGGAATAATGTCTGACCATATTTATACCCTCCAAGCACAGTGGCACGCACAATAACCCACCATTGTGGTATGAAGGTGAGGCATACACAGAGGGTAGCATGTATTGGTGATGCAGCAGGCATCAACACAGGCAGTGCTCTCACTTGGGACAAAGAGACACATTTCTGGCATTTTAATCTTCATCTGGACTTTTCATTCAATTACATCAGCAGGAGAACAGCAGCAGCATTAGGTGGCATCACAACTTAGGCAATTATGTCACTTAGCAGTGGGGTGGCAGGCCCAAAAATGCTTAGTCGGATTAATATGTTTATGTTCTCTGGCAAGCTGGACATGTGCTTTGCACTGCCTTCTCAGGTGTGTGCAACAAAAGTATTTTACTTAAAGGCAACATTTTCTCTCAGGGGACACGATTTCACATTTTTGGCAAAGTGCTTCATGGTGGTGGTGGTGTGGGGTGGCAGTCCCAACTTTCAGTTCTCTGGGAAGCTTCACATGTGCTTTATACCGTCTTCTCAGGTGTGTACGGCAAAAGTATTTTACTTAGAGGAAGCATTTTCTCTCTGGGGACACAACTTCACATTTCTGGCAAAGTGCTGATGGTAGTAGTGGTGTGGGGTGGCAGGCCCAACTTTCAGTTGTCTGGCAAGCTTCACATGTGCTTTGCACCACCTTCTCAGGTGCGTGCAGCAAAAGTATTTGACTTAAAGGAAGCATTTTCTCTGTGGGGACACAACATTGTGATGCATTTCTGGCATTTCATTTTGAATCTGGGCTTTTCATGACATTAAAACAGCAGGATAAAAGCACAAAATATAGCACATTTGTGGGGGGCATGGTAGGTGTGGTGAAGGTATTGTTTGTGATAATTGTGCTGGTGCTTTAAAGGGAAAGTAACATGTATGACTACATTTATCAATCTTGTTGTTACCAATGGAAATCTGCTTTACATAAGCTATTTTGACTGAACCCATAACACTTTTAGATCCAGAATTATTTATAACCCATTCGTGGGCTTCAAATGTCTGCTCTAGTCACTAGATCACACTCCTAGACAGAACATGACACCAACAAAACAAGTGTTACGGGTTCGGTCACTAGTTTGTGTAAAGCAGATTTCCATTGTTAACAATATTGATAAATGTAGTTCTGCATGTTAGTTTCCTTTTAAGTTAATGTTTAGAAAATTAACAAGTATTTTCATAGTTGTTACTTAATTTACTGTATTTCTTACATGACTGACAGTCGGCCAAATAGAGGATGCTGTGTGCTTCTGTGTGTGAGGGGTGGTGAGGGTGGCCTCTGCTCGGTGGGTCTCCCCACCCAACCATCGCTGGTGCCATCGAAACTGCCGAAATTGCCTGAGGGACGAGGTGCCAACTCGGTAACAGGAGTCAGACTGCCTTCCCCTGCCTGCCGAAGCCAATAATACTGCATCCAATGTCAGGCACCCCTGCTGCATAGTGAGAGATTCTTTATTAGGACAAAGAGAGAAAGCGTATTACCTGCTTGTGTGACTCAGTAGCGGCTGGTAGAAAGGAGCGGTGGCTGTGGACTTTCGGACTTTCCTGTGGGGGTTTAAAATTGTAACCAGAGTGTGCGACTCAGTAGTGACTGTTAGAAAGGAGCGGTGGCTCTGGACTTTCGGACTGTCCTGTGGGGGGTTAAATTTCCTGCCCGCCCACCCACCCCTGCCCTCCTCCCTTAAATGGACTTAAACCACTCCCACTTGTGTATCGTCCCATATTCAGTGTGTGGCATTGGCTGGTCCTTATGCTGCGGTTGGGGCTGTCTTGTGGGAGGATTGAACTCTAGGGAGGTTAGACCTACTTACATATCCCTTGGTGACTAGTTATTGCCTTGTCATTTCATCCCTGCTGAGTGGTACGTTCTTGTGGGGGGGGCATAACTTTTTATCGGTACTTTCCTTGGCCGTCAGCTGTGGACTAGAAGTTGTGTGTTCAAGTTGTGGGCATTAGGCACCCTGTATTATGAATATCCTAATGTCTGTTAATGCATTTACTGTTTTGCTATCTCTCTAGGGGCTATTATTAGTCTGTACCTCTGGATCTGTTTTGCTGTACTTAGCCAGGCTCTGTTTTTGCTGTATTTTGGCTTAAAATTGCTGTGTTGGGGGGGCTTCTATTTGTAGAACCAGTGATGTCAGCTATGGTAAAATACAAGGTAATCCCACTAGCACCCCACGGTGGACCACTACTGGAAATTTCCATGAACCACTGCTTCGGCCACTATCGAGATCAACTCACCAGGAAGCCTAGGAGAAACCTGGGACACTCCACCCACTCTTCAGCAGGCCTGATCCCCGGCCTCCCATGTAGCCCATGAATCCAACAGCCACCAACCCGAGAGTACAGGCAGACCTCCCATAACTACCAAACAATAAGCCCCAGATAGAGTTGCCACTCAGAGACTGCTATTGGGACAGATGTTTCTTATCCCACCAAAGGGAAATTGGACCAGACTTCAGTTAGAGTCCCGATTGCCAAACTCTTTCAGGTGGAACATGGCCCAACAGGCTCACAACAGGATAATTCTACCTTCGGTCCACCGAAAGAACGGTTCCACCTTGAATTCAGTATTCACAACTTCCCAACCTGGGCATTCACCAACCTTCTCCTCTTCTCAGATTCATCTTAGTCCAACTCCAAAAAACAGCCAAAGCAGGTGAGACATCTCAGCTCTACTTTGAAAATGAGCCAATATTTTAAGCTATGGGTAACAAATGTTCCAATAAACTCCATGGTCTTAAAGGATAACCAAAGGAGTCACTGACCTAAAAACAGTATAACATATTAGTGACTCCAGAATTTTACTCCCTTTCTATAAACCTTAAAATGACCTGCCCTAGCTACTTCACTCAAATGCCCTAACTACCACTAAACTTAACTGAAAACAACAAACAAAGATAAAATGAGTGGGGGGATAACAAGAAACAAAGAACTACAATATGAATGAAAGTTAATACAAAATAAAAATTTTAATGAACAGGCTGACTGACTGCTCTGCTCCCTGATGGCTAGTTCAGCGTGGCCGCCATCTTGCAGATATGTTTTGCTCATGGAGCTCTTAAGTGCAATCTCCATCTGCCTGTGTATCTGCATCACTTAAGGGCCAATCTCCATCTGTAAGTCATAGTTGTTTGTTTTGCTTCCCTTAAGAGTACTGGTGTGGTGCATATCTCGGTGTGAACATTGTACTCATTTATGTGCGTTTTTAAGTAAGGGTGATCATCATGAGTCACTATACAAATCACGTTCTTAATCTTCATGATCACGATTCACAAATTACACAACTTTAAGTTTTGGGGCTGTAAGTTGTAACCCTGTTTTTTTTTTTAAATCTTTGGTTTCATTACAAATCAGGAAAATGACTGGAGGACACCCAGTTATATCATGTCACGTTATCAAGATCCTTGGTCTAATCCGATGCTTCTGTTTGTGTTCACATTCTGTAAGATGCCCCACTTGAATCTTTGTGCTCACAAGAAGCCGGCCCTATTTAATCCTGTAGATAGTATCTTAGCTTGACCATTGTACTCACTGATGTGCATTTTCAAGTCAGGGTTTTTGGGATGTTACCTTGTTTTTTTAAAGTCTTCGGTTTCATCACGAATAAGGAAGATGACTGAGGACACCCAGTTATATCATGTTACATCACAGCAGATGGACTTGAATCTTTGTCCTCACAACAGGAAGCCAGCTTTATTTAATCCCATAGATAATATCCCAGTGCAAATGTTGTACAGGTCAGTGAAGTACAGCTGTAGGTATCTGCATACAGTTCATAGTCATGTCACACTAGTCACTCATCACAAGACAAATCACTTTCTTCACGAATCACAGCAGTTGCATTTTTTTTTAGTTCTGATGATATGCTGAAGACCTGTAGAGATTATCAAAACATTAATGAACCATTTTTTAACTTTTTTTGAAATAATGCCCCCCCCCCACCTCCCAAAAGAATACTTACCTTTCATGGGCTGACAGTTTCGTGCAGCCAAACTCAACAGCAAACATCTGAAACATCTTGTGGTGGACCACTGATGCTGTGCCTATGATGACCTGAAAAAAAAAAAAGTATTAATAAATTATTGTCTTTCAGTGTACCACAGCCCCCTTCCCCAAAAAAGAAATTTTTTTAATTTTACAATACCACATTAGTTGTCAGGCTCTAGTCGTAACATGTGTTGCTTGCGTGTTCATGTGATTTGATCATCATGCCCACCACAGGAAAGTGTGAAGATTCCCTGAAAAGGAGCAATATGATGGACTGTTTACAACACAGAACAAGATTATATAGATAGAAATTAAATGGCTGTGTCTCTGGAAAAAAAAATTACAGTGGCAATCACAATAACCCACCATTGTGGTATGAAGGCGAGGCATACACAGAGGGTAGCATGTATTGGTGATGCAGCAGGCATCAACATAGGCAGTGCTCTCACTTGGGACAAAGAGACACATTTCTGGCATTTTAATCTTCATCTGGACTTTTCATTTAATTACATCAGCAGGAGAACAGCAGCAGCATTAGGTGGCATCACAACTTAGGCAATGATGTCACTTAGCAGTGGGGTGGCAGGCCCAAAAATGCTTAGTCTGATTAATATGTTTATGTTCTCTGGCAAGCTGGACATGTGCTTTGCACTGCCTTCTCAGGTGTGTGCAGCAAAAGTATTTGACTTAAAGGCAATATTTTCTCTCAGGGGACATGATTTTACATTTTTGGCAAAGTGCTTCATGGTGGTGGTGGTGGTGGTGGTGGTGGTGGTGTGGGGTGGCAGTCCCAGCTTTCAGTTCTCTGGGAAGCTTCACATGTGCTTTATACCGTCTTCTCAGGTGTGTACGGCAAAAGTATTTTACTTAAAGGAAGCATTTTCTCTCTGGGGACACAACTTCACATTTCTGGCAAAGTGCTGATGGTAGTAGTGGTGTGGGGTTGCAGGCCCAACTTTCAGTTGTCTGGCAAGCTTCACATGTGCTTTGCACCACCTTCTCAGGTGCGTGCAGCAAAAGTATTTGACTTAAAGGAAGCATTTTCTCTGTGGGGACACAACATTGTGATGCATTTCTGGCATTTCATTTTGAATCTGGGCTTTTCATGACATTAAAACAGCAGGATAAAAGCACAAAATATAGCACATTTGTGGGGGGCATGGTAGGTGTGGTGATGGTATTGTTTGTGATAATTGTGCTGGTGCTTTAAAGGGAAAGTAACATGTATGGCTACATTTATCAATCTTGTTGTTACCAATGGAAATTTGCTTTACATAAGCTATTTTGACTGAACCCATAACACTTTTAGATCCAGAATTATTTATAACCCATTCGTGGGCTTCAAATGTCTGCTCTAGTCACTAGATCACACTCCTAGACAGAACATGACGCCAACAAAACAAGTATTATGGGTTCGGTCACTAGTTTGTGTAAAGCAGATTTCCATTGTTAACAATATTGATAAATGTAGTTCTGCATGTTAGTTTCCTTTTAAGTTAATGTTTAGAAAATGAACAAGTATTTTCGTAGTTGTTACTTAATTTACTGTATTTCTTACATGACTGACGGTCAACCAAATAGAGGATGCTGTGTGCTTCTGTGTGCAAGGGGTGGTGAGGGTGGCCTCTGCTTGGTGGGTCTCCCCACCCAACCATCGCTGGTGCCACCAAAACTGCCAAAATTGCCTGAGGGACGAGGTGCCAACTCAGTAACAGGAGTCAGGCTGCCTTTCCCAGCCTGCCGAAGCCAATAATACTGCATCCAATGTCGGGCACCCCTGCTGCGTAATGAGAGATTCTTTTTTGGGACAAAGAGAGAAAGCGTATTACCTGCTTGTGTGACTCAGTAGCAGCTGGTAGAAAGGAGCAGTGGCTGTGGACTTTCAGAAGTTGGTCAACTGGGTGGCAAACTGGTTGACTGGCAGAAAACAGAGAGTGGTGGTAAATGGTATACAGTCAGAAGAGATGCAAGTCACAAGTGGGGTACCTCAGGGATCAGTCCTGGGGCCAGTCCTATTCAACATCTTCATTAGCGACCTTGCAGATGGACTAGAGGGTAAGGCTTGTCTGTTTGCAGATGACACCAAGATCTGCAACAGAGTAGATGATCCAGATGGGGTGGGAGAATGAGAAGAGATCTGGATAAACTAGCAGAATGGTCAGAAGAGTGGCAACTGGGATTTAATGCAAAGAAGTGCAAAATCATGCACATAGGGAAGAGAAACCCTGAAGCCACTTATAGGCTGGGAGGAGTTGCTAGCAGTCACAAAGGAAGAAAGAGACTTGGGCATCATCATCACTGATGACCTAAAATTATCCAAGCAGACCTCTAAAGCAGGTAGGTAGGCTAGGGGGTGTTAGGGTGTATTAGTAGGGGTATCACAAGTCGTAAGAGGAGGTAATAATCCTCTGTACAAGACATTGGTTAGGCCCCATCTGAGTACTGCGTGCAGTATTGGAGGCCACACCTTCACAAGGACATTAACCAAGTCTCCCAAGTGTGGTTACTGGTAAACCACGCCCTCACTAATTGCTACTATGTCCAGTTTAGCCTCTGACATTATTGCCTGCAGGTCTGTGATCTTATTTCCCAGGCTGTGAGCATTTGTGTACATGATTTTCCATTGGCCAGATTTTGGTGTAGTTAGTTGTTGGGTGAAGTTTGGCATTACCCTGTGCATCGTATGGGGAGACAAACCTTTTTCTTACCTGGTGATGCAAATGAACGGCAAACACGCTGAATTCCTGTTTGACCACTAGCTGAGGGGGAGGTGTTCTTCCCATTCGACGATATGGGTGCTGCACCCTCTCCCATTTCTAGTTTAAATATTCTGCAAAGACATCAAACTTCTGCCCCAATGCACTGACTCTCTTTAGTCAGATGCAGTCCATCAAATTTAAAGAACTTTCGCCCCAGAACTGTTGCCAGTTCCCTACAAATCTGTGTCCTTTTCCTGGCACCAGTCCTTGAGCCACGTGTTTAGCTCCCATCTCCACTTCTCTGACCTTCCGTCCATCTGCTCCCTCTCCCAGACTGGCAGGATCTCAGAGAAGGAGATGCCGGACGAATAGATGATAGTTTGTCACCCAGCCTAGTCAGGTGTTCCTTGGTCTCCACAGCTGACCGGCTGGCGAGATCATTAGTCCCTATGTGTACTAGGACATCAATGTTTTCTCCTGCTTTGTGAACAATTTTAGCAATGCGGTCAGTGTCTCTCCATGCTGATGTACCTGGAGACATCTGACCATCACCCCTGGCTGGAGATGGGTATCAACTCCCGAATCATGGAGTCTCCTATGATCAGAAGTTTTTGGATTTCTTTGTGCTTGTTTAGTTTTGGTTCCTGATTTGGGTGAGTTTTGTTGTGCTAGCTCTGTGCTACAGTGTCCTGCTCTGCAGTGTCTTCTGCCTCTTTATTTGATTTCAGAGATAGAGGCAGATACCTGTTTGTAGTGTTTATATGGTTTTTGGAGGCAATGTGTTGGAGAGCAGAGAGTGATGGGGCTCCTGATTTGCTCCTCCTAACCACCTGCCAACCTCCTGGACCAACTACCCTCTGCGGTCGAGGTTTTTCTATTGGATGCTGGGGAAATGGCATAACTTTTTATCGGTACTTTCCTTGGCCATCAGCTGTGGACGAGAAGTTGTGTGTTCAAGTTGTGGGCATTAGGTACCCTGTATTATGAATATCCTAATGTCTGTTCATGCATTTACTGTTTTGCTATCTCTCTAGGGGCTATTGTTAGTCTGTACCTCTGGATCTGTTTTGCCGTACTTAGCCAGGCTCTGTTTTTGCTGTATTTTGGCTTAAAATTGCTATGTTGGGGGGGCTTCTATTTGTGGTGATACGTAACCCAGTGGTACTTGGCAGGTCTAGATGGCCTTAATGCCTGCTGTTCTGTTGGGTCCTTGTAGGATACTGATACAACTCAGGGATTCGACTCAGAGAGAGCATGCATAACATGTGGGCCCCTAAGCATCGCATGAATGGGGCTGAGTCCCTCCTTCTCGCTACCATCCTCCTCAATTGGCTGCTTATGGCAATGTTCCTCCCTCTCTTCATTATGGACTGTGCTCCCCCTATGGGACAATCCGGGATCTCATCTGGACTACCTGATGAGACGGACTTTACATTCTCTAACATAATAGCCTGCAACAGACAGTCTCCCTGGTCCATCTGCTGCCTTAACCTGTGGAGTTTCCAGTATTTTGCCATAGTAGTCAGGAGTACTGGTCGCAGACCATCCACTAGGGTCAGCTCTCCACCTTTGAGACATCTTCTCTGGCTTCTCTTGATGATTCCAGCCCTTGTAGAGGATGTGTAGCTGAACCCTGGTCCTGCATGCTGAGCATTCTCCTCTCCTGTGGGCTGGCTTGCTGGCAATGGGCTGAAAATTGCCCATCTTCATGTCTGCAGCTTTCTGCCCAACTTGGCTAAACTCCTTGCCTGGGTCACCCATTATAAGCCTGACATCCTTGGGATAACTGAAACCTGTCTCAAACCCTCTACTCCAGATTTGGCCTGTGCACTCCTTGGCTTTGACCTTGTCAGGCATGACCATCCAGGTAAAAAGAGGAGGGGTGGTATACTGGTCTACTATAGTAGTCACCTTAATCAGTCAGTGCTGGCCTGCCCACAGCCTGAGCAGTCTTCCTGTGAACTGCTGCACACTGTACTGTTAATTGGGAATGCAAAGAAGCTACACGTTTTATGTACCTACAATCCCCCCATGGGTGGAGTACTGGGTTTATCCTCCCTTCTTGACTCTGTTGGCACCAGGGCTAGGAACAATGAGCTATTGATTCTAGGGGACCTTAACCTAAACTAGCTTGGAAGCAATACCAAGTAGTATGAGACTTTGCTCGCAGGCTCCGCACTGGCCCAACTCATTAAGGATCCCACCAAGTGGTCATCAAGGGGTGGTACAGCGCACTTCTGGACTGGGTCCTGTCCAATAGGCCTGAGAGGATTAGCTTCTCTGGTACCCTCCCTGACTCTATCTCAGATCATGCCCCTGTGTACTGCATATGGAAGGTCTCGCCCCCTAAGATTCCCCCCAAAGATCATTCAGGTCAGGGATTTCTCCAGGTTTGACCTTGGTGCTTTCCAGGAGGATCTTATGCTCGAGGACTGATCCGCAGTGATGGATGACCAGAATGCTTCCTCAGCAGTCTGTCATTTCCTTAGCATCTTTGGGGTGCTACAGGACAAGCATGCCCCTCTTGTTAGACGGAGGGTAAGGGGGGCTGCTATGAAATGGCTGCATGAGAGCCTCCCTGCTCTCATAAGGACTAGAGACAAATGCTGGGCCAAGTTCAAGGTCTCAATGGACTAGGCCATATACCAGCATTACAGAAGGCTCAGGAATGAATGTAAAAAGGCTATCAGGGCTGCAAACATTGAATTTTGCAACGCCGCCTTACAGACCTCAGCTAAAGAGCCTAAGAGCTTCTGGAGGAATATTAAAAACATTGTGAGTGGTTCCTCCAACTGTGAGGCTACTGACATGCTTATTGAGGGTGCTAGCTGTACTAATCCGCTGATTATTGGCAATGCATTCAACTCACAACTCTCGGACCTATCTGCCTTCACCTCTCTATTCTCAACCAGTGGTAGTGACAGACCTGTCCAGGCCCCTCCATCTCAACTGGCACCTTCCCCTCGTCCTTTGTTTTACCTCAAGGCAGTGACAGTGCAAGAGATGCAGAGATTGCGATCTGGTCTCTCCCCTTTTTTCTAGTGCCGGTCATGATGGTATGGAGCCAAAGCTTCTCCGCTTTGCGGCTACCTTCATTGCCTCCCCTGTGGCCCATATCATCAACCTATCCTTAGCCTCTGGGGTTATCCCTGACCTGTGGAAGGTAGCGAGGGTTGTCCCCATACTCAAACAGGGCAACCCTAGGATCCTTGATAACTATCGGCTGATTGCCATCCTTTCTGCTATCAGTAAGATTCTTGAGAAAGTTGTGGCGGGGCAACTCACGGTTTATATCCAGTCTCATGAGCTACTGTCTCCTTCACAACATGGCTTTCGTAAAGGGCATAGTACAACCTCTGCCTTAGTCACTGTCATTTCTGGGATAAGGGCTGCTATGGATCAGGGAAGACTCTCTGGGGCCATCTTTATTGATCTCTCGAAGGCCTTTGACTTTGTTGACCATACCTTGTTGTGCACTCAGCTTAGGACATTGGGCCTGTCTCCACCTGCACTAAGCTGGTTCCATAATTATCTTCAGGGTAGGCAGCAACTTACCAAGTATAGTAAGGTGCTCTCGGACACTGCTGCAGTGTCCTCAGGGGTTCCCCAGGGGTCAGTCTTCAGACCCCTGCTCTTCTCTATATTCGTCAATGTCCTTCCCTCCTCAGCTGCCTCCTGCAAAGCCATCCTGTATGCTGATGACCTTGTTATTCTCACTCATGCCCAGGATATTGGGGTCATTAACCACCAATTGAGTGAAGATTTCATGAGTATCCAATCCTGGATATTGTCCCACAAGCTGGTCCTTAATCTTAGAAAGATTCAGGCCATGCTGTTTGGATCCCAGGCTAAGTTAAAGGCCTCCCCATCCCTCTGTGCATCTTGGGTATTGATAGTGTTCCCGTTCTCAGCACCTACTCTGTCAAGTATCTTGGGGTGACACTTGACCCCCAGCTCGACCTTGGTCACCACATCCACAATGTGTGTTGAGCTGTTAACTGGAAATTGGGTCTGACTTACAGTGCGAAGAATAATCTTACCTTGGCTGCTTGCCTTGCATTGGTCAGAGGTGTGTTCCTTCCATCTCTATGTTATGGGCTCCTATTGTTTGTCCATGCTACCAAGGTCCACCTCACTAGGTGGACTGTAGCTTACAATAACATCTGCCATTTTGCTCTTGCAGCCCCTTGTCTTACTCACCATTGTGATCTGTATAGCAAGCTAAACTGGCTCTCCCCGTCCAGCCACATGAACTTTGTCTTGGGCTGCTTCACGGGCAAGGTTCTGGGTACTGCCCCCCACATGGACTGGCAGAGATCCTCGTGCCTGCTGTCCCCACTGTCTACTCCATAAGGTCACTGGGCCCTGCCATCCTTAAGGTTCCTGTGTCACATACCAAAATGGGGGACAGGGATTTTGCATCCTGTGCCCCGAGATTATGGAACTCCTTTCCTGTCCAGGTCAGGTCCTCCCCTTCCCAGGCATGTCTATGAACCGCCCTGTGGAAGCACTTAAAGTTCTCCTCAGTATGTGACTGTCGCAGACCTCCCTGAGTACCCTGGTCCCTGCACTGTACTTGAGCACATCATCTCCTGTACTTGGCTCCGGCCCTGCTGTTGTCGCCTGCCCGCCTGGTTGTGGCCCTGTGTAAAGTGTGTCAGTCCTGTATATATCTGTATATATTGCCAGGAATATTGCTTTTGAAACTCTGTACTTTTTTACATTTGACAGTGTCCACTGTTATAACCTCAGCTATGCTTGCTACTATGTGTCCTATGCTTCTCCTGACTTCAGTGTATCTGCCTTAGTTGCTTCAATTTGTACTCTGTATGTTCTTTTTATTTCCTGTACTCTCCAGGGTCGTACCTGAAAACAGACATATGTTTTGTCTAGCGTACTTACCTGGTTAACAAAATCTAAATAAATAAATTACAGGTGAAACTCTGGTGCCACTATGCACGCTTCATTAAAAGTGTCTTGAGGACAATGTTTTCGAGACACAATATTTAAATCAAGGACAGCATTCAGTGTCCACAAAGTAAGTGGCAACATGACTTATTACATACAATGAAACTAAGAACAAAACAATTTCTATTGCTGAAAGCATTATGGTGTGGGGGGCATTGGGAAGAGGTGGGGAATGTGATTTATAAGTATGAGGCTGAAGAAATACAGGATTAACAAAATTAACATAGCTAAGAAAACATTAACCGAACATAAATGTTATAAGTAAGAAAACAAGCATTTGTCAATGCCGAATGTTGTCGCGCTGGCATTGGCATTGGCATTGCCGGAGCTAGAGACGCATAATAGGAATGGCAGTGAAGTATTGAAGTGATGCCAACCCCACCCTGTAGAGAGTGACAGGCATTGGGGTGTACCTTTGGGTTGTCAGCTATAACGCTCATTTCATTGTACCTCACCCTACCCTGTAGACACTGACAAGTGTCGGGTGTGCTTTGGGATCTTTGGGCATTTTACTTACCCCACTCCATAAGGAAATACGCTGATGTGGGTGCAGTATAGAAGTGTGGGGTGAACTTTGTGGCCGAACAGTGCAACACACCACGATGCCTGTCAGTGGCTGAAGGGTGGGGGTGGAGGAGTGGAATGGCTTGAGCATTACATCTGATAATTCCAAGTCACAGCCCAGATGCCTGTCATTCTTTACCAGGTGGGTGCTACAGTTGGAAACCCTAACACCGTAGGCATGTGTTGGTAGTTTCACTCCACATTTTCAACATGGGCTGCTTGTCAGGCCACCTCATGAAAAGCGGCAAAATCACTTTGTTAGCTGAAAGGTGGTCTTGCACAGCGGCTGTGCCATTTGGCGACAGAGGGATGAAAACACATTTTTGGGCAGGATGCAGAGAATGACAACTGTATTGTTCATGAGGAGGGGTATAAAAATGGCAACATTGAAAATCTGGAGTGACAATATAAAATATTGGTGAAGCAATGAGCATGCATACAAACTGCACAACACACGTCTGTTACCCAATTATTTGGGGGAGTTTGGCAGCCACATTTGAAACATAGGCATTTTTGGACCTCCCCTTGTGAACAGTGGTGCTGCGATTTTGTTAATCTGTCCCAAAAGTTGATTTTCCACAGTGACCACACCATTGTGCGCCACAGGTGTGGAAACACATTTTGGGCAGGATGTGAAACATGACAACTATACTGTTCTTACGGTGGTGTGAAAAAATGCCAGTGTTGAAAATCTGGCATGGAAATATTGCAGATTTGCAAAGTTACAAGGGTTCATGGAAACTGCGCAATGCACGCTTGCAACACAGTCATTTTATGGACTTTCGCCACCAAATTTTCAGCATAGGCATTTTAGGACCTCTGCTCATGAGCAGTGTCATCATCATTTCAACTAAAGTCCTGAAAAGTGATTTTGGCACGCCATCGCTTATTTCGCGCCAGACGTGTGAAACACATTTCGGGAGGATATGTAAAATGACAGCTTTACTGTTCATCAGGAGGTATGGAAAAATGCCAAGTTTGAAAATCTGAGTGAACATATTACAATTCATGATGTTACGAGCTATGAGAAACAGTGCAATGCACATCAGAAGAAGTTATTTTTGGGAGTTTTGTCACCAAATTTGCAATGTAGGCTTTTTGAGAGCTCCCCTCATGAACAGTGGCACTGTCATTTTGTTACTTGGTCTCCAAAGGTGATTCTGCGCATTGACTATGAAATCACCTTTCGGGACCGATTAACGCCATGACAGTGCAAGAATTCATGATTAAGGGTCCCAAAAACCCCATGTTGAAAATTTGGTGCCAAAATTCCCCAAAATGCCTGAGATATTCATCAAAGTTGCAAAAACCCTACTTATTCCATTATACAGCTTACCAGCATTTCCTCAGTTCGCGGTCAGCTTTGAAGAGTGCAGACATGTTCCCGGACCACCAAAGATCGTCATGCCAGACGCAAGAGGTAAGTATGGGGTGAGGTGGGGGTGTGGTGAGGTAGGATGCACAGTGAGTGGGTGTGTGTTGTGAGAGAGGGGCAGGGAGATGGATAGGGACCGTTTTTTGTTTACAGGGACAAAAAAAAAAAACATCACAGGACCGTTTTTATGTTTACAACGGCATGTGGCAGACTGGAGTGGGCTCCTAGGGTGCCAACCGTGCCTTGCTTTTTGGAGGGGTCAGCTGTAGCTGACGAGGGATTGTGCACCCCATCGGCACACAACAAAAGGGGGGGTTAGTTTATGCCGACAGGGATTGGGCACCCCCATCGGCACACAAGAAAACCGGGGGAGGTGACAAGAGCTAAGGGATTGGGCACCGGCATATATAACAAATGGGGGCTCTTTTATGCTGATGGGAGGGGCTTCCTGTCAGCACATACATTGGGGCAGGATAAGCCAACAGGGGATTGGGCACCCCAAAGTCGGCAGTTTGGCAGCTGCGTGTGACGAGCTTTGCTCGCATTGCAACAGACCTTTCCTTAGATGTGCTCACCCGGGTGGTGTGGAGCCGGCATGCAGGCTGATTGGGGAATGAGGGACACACCTACTGATGCATACCCTGCATTCACCCAATGGTGACCGAGCCTCCAAATCTGCACTACTGCAAGATGTTGGCTGCGCAAGCACGCCAACATAAAAATAGGACTTAAGAAAATAAATAAAAGCAGAGATCATTTTTTTTGTGGGGGGGGAATGTTGTTAATACTGGCTTTCTTGGTCTTTCTCGTCACTCATACTGGTAATTCTGATTCACCATCTCACCTCCCCCAAATGTTCCACCAACCACGCCATTATGCTTTCTGCAATACAAGTTGTTTTGTTCTTAACTTCTTACTTGTCTCATCTATCATCATCATCTTTACTTTGTTTTATGTAATAAGCCATGTGGTTGCAAATGTGCGGACACTGTGCTTTCATTGCAGTTGAAATTTTGCCTCCAAAAAGCTATCTTTAAGACTCTTTTATTGCAGCCTGCTTGACAGCATGACAGTTTCACCTGTAATGAAAGCAGGTGGCTTCCACCGTTTTACCGACTATTACTCAGGTAACAAAAATAACAATTCCAAATTAAGTAAGTTAAGAAACAAGTACAAAAAATCACAAACAAAACATTACCTGAACATGAATTTCATACAGAAAAAGATAAATATTAATTAAGAAAAAAAAATTAAAAGAGGAGGGAGACATTTTATTTTGGGGAGGGGTTCAATTTGGAAATCAATATAACTTTCTTAATGGGCCTGTGGGGACTGTTTCTGCTCATCACCACCACTTAATATGAAGCATTCATAGTATTTCATCATTCTGCCCCTCAACACGTATCAGCCGCTGCACTGCTGCCTCCACCAATGTTTTCAGCCCCTGTAGCTTGGCACGCAGCTCAGCAAGGTCCCCCTGCATCGCTGGCTGATGCGACCTCTCTTCATCATGGGCAGCTCTGGAACCTTTCACCACCTCACCTGATACAATTTTCCATCTACTAGGGTGACGCACAGGCAGACAAGCTGGTTGTGCCACTACAGCTGCAGGAGTGGCAGCTACCTTCAGCAGCTTTGCTTCCCACTGGGCACAATGGTACACAGCTAGATGAATGCACTGACCACCTGTGCCCAGGTGGCTGCTCTTGGGTCCCCAGCAAACCACCACATTACAAAGATTGCAATGCACCCTGCTGGAGTCGCCAGGGAAGGAAGAAAAAAAGGCCCACACAGGGTAGTTGGGGGCAGGACCCAGTACAGGTGGGGGGGGGGTACCAGGACAAACCTGCTGCTATGCTGCTGGTGGTTGAAGGCCAACAACCTGCTGCAGTTCCTGATGCTCTTTCTGCAGCTCCTTCTGCTGATCCTGCAGCAGACGCTGCTCCACCTGCTCCTGCTTCTGCTCCTGGATGACAACCACAGCTGCCGGGCTCACTGTGGCTGCAGGTGGGGTCCCCAAAGTCTGTCGATTTAATCTAACTGGGCGATCACCCCACATTTGTGGCCCACGATGGCCACCACTTGGCCCACCATGTCCACGCTCCATCAAGAAAGTAAATAACCAAAAAAAAAAACACTAGTACAAGTATTAGTAAAATAAAGTACTGTACCTAAAAATAACTACACACAAAAAATACTTTTAACTAAAAAAAAGCCTTTCTAAATAAATAAAACTTTCCTGAAGTACAACAAAAATATAAGACACAAAGGTTTAACGCACAAAAAAAGAACGATAGCTTTCCTTTGAGCTCCAAAACACACAGAACAGAGTCAGTCTGCACCCTGCAGAACTGCCTGGACTGCAAACTCTTTCCACTAGAGAAAGTGAAAGTAAAACACTGACTTCCTGCCAGTGCCTATTGAACTGCTCCCTGAATCATGTGACCTGCAGACCTGCAGAGACAGCCAGTCATGTGATCACTGATCAGTGCGCTGTTTGTTTCTTAATGACTTTGCCTTGTCAAAGTACAGCGCAAAGTAAACGCGAAGTCATTAAAGGTGAAGTAGCCCATTTCACTCATATTTCGCTAGGGGATTAAAACTTCACTGCATCGCTAGTCAGCAACACCTCCCTACTCCCTTCCTGCTGGCAATCCCTTTCTCTATACACACAAGTATCCTAGTTGTCTGCTCACAGCCCTATTGCAGTGTGCTGATGTCTTTTGGCTGTCTGATATTATTCCTTGGTAGATCATTCCACTACTACCTCCCCATCCTATATTCAGTGCTAGATTTTTATTTTTGCCCCTTTGTGCATCACTTTGCTTTTTTTGCCATTGAATTTTAACTGCCATAACTTCAATTACCTTTCTAATCTACCCATGTCCTCTTTTATGATTTTGATCATCTCCTCCCTATCCTCCCAGCCACAGACCTAAGTAATACCTGTGAAAAGGCATATCTTGCCCTGGATCTCTATCCCTATGTCACAGATATAGATGTTGAAGAGGACCAGTCTCAAAACTAAGCCCTGTGATACCCTGTTAGTGACCACCCTGACCTCTGAGTATTCCCCATTTATTACCACCCTCTGGGTCCTGTTGCTTAACCAGTTTCCTACCTGTCTAGTAATTGTGACCCCTACTCTGAGATCCTGCATCTTCTTAAACAACAGTCCATGGGGAATGGTATCAAAAGCTTTACTGAAGTCAAGACACAGTATGTCCTCTGCTTGTCTCTTGTCACTGCCACTGTCACTCAGTCCAACAAATCAATAAGGTTTGTCTGATACAACCCTCCCCCATGAACCCATGTTGTTTCTTGTCCTAAAGTTCATTTAAAGTTACTGTCCCCTCCAGTATTATGATCTCTAGCAGGTACCAATGATAGATGTTGCAAAGACAGGTCTGTAGTACTCCAGATCATCCCTCCTCCCGCTCTTCCCATTCTCTAATCTTCTGGAGATTTATGGCACATTTTATTGCTGGAGCCGTGTGCTTTCCTAATATCTCACACACCCTCACAGGCAGGTAGATCCATGAACCCATCTCCTAAATGGAGTACATTTGGCACCAGTACTGCTGCTTACTGCTAGCACTAAGTATTGTACCTCCCCTTCTTCCTGTTCAACTACTCATAACCTGTGTGTCATGTTCCTGAATGCAGTCTTGCTCCTGCAACTTTACACATAGGAAAACATTTACTTTGGGTGCATAAGAGCTCCAATGGACACCAGAAAACAGACCCACTCAGTAAAATAAACAAGTTTCACTTATATCCAACTCATGGGCTAGGGAAAAGCATACAGCGTAAAACTGTTAAGTGCCAAGAACTGGCTGGAGATCCTGATCTCTGGCATTACATGATTCAGGATAAGAACCAGCTGTACAGCCATACGAACAAACTGCTTCCGGGGGAACACCCACTGTAGGCCATCCAATGTACCTTTGGTTTTCCATCTCTCTCTCTCTCTCTCTCTCTCCCTCCAAACTGGGAACCAAGGGGAGACCTGTACCATACCCAGAATCAGGACGCATAGTGTTATCCCTTAGCCTGGCAGGTGCCCCCAACACATACACACACACACACACACACACTCACTCACCAGACAGTAGTGCAGCCAGCACTACAGGCTATATTGAATCCCTTGGGTTCTTGAAGGCAGAGACTTTCTCCAGGATGGCACTCAGAAACAAACACTTGAGCTGTTCCCGCCAAGAAATTTTATACATTCTGGAATACACTGCTGCTGGGCAAGGCTCTGCCACAGGAAAGAAACAGATACTACTAACAGCCTCACATGGGGATGCATTTCTTTAGTGAAAGAAATCAGTTTTAGCAGCATAATTAGCAAGTGAATCAAGCAGTGGGATCTGATCTAGGGTAGTGCAGATACTACCCATTCCATTTTTGTAAAGTTTGAATAGTGTGAACTATCTAAATAAACTATCCAGTCTAAACAGATTGGATACATTTGAATAGTGTGCTACCAAAGTCTTCAGATATTATGGTGCCTTGAGTTGTGTACTGTCATGGCCCTCAGAAATCTGCCATTTCACGGCTGTGGATTGTTTCATATGACTTGCATCATGCCAAGGAATATACAGTCTACTTTAATGCTACAGAAATCATTGATCTTGGTGATTTTTCATTCTGCTTTTCAGTTTTTTCCATAGTGCCAGGCTCCATTCCTCTCCTTCTTTATTCAGAAGCCCCTCCTCCGTGAACATCATATAAAGACATCAATGCCATCACATAATATTTTGGCCAATTGCAGGACCACATTCTGTGACTGGAATTACAATAATTCATGCTGCATGAATGAAAATAAAAAGACACTGCTGAAGCCTAAGAGTCAGCCACACTAATCAGGACTAAACTGAAGAGAACTAGGGTCCCTCTGCACTAGTTGCACACACCACATCTTATCAAAGTTGACTCTGATATACTGCAAAATGTTGGATAAAGTAATGTTGACTAATAGAACAAGAGATGACTACAGCCAAAAATGCTTGATTGTGTGTTATCCTGGTGTACAGAAGACACACAATGATGGTATCCTGTGGGGAACAAATAGTAAAGGTGTTCTGGTGTGGGAAGACACAGTGACAGTGTGCTAGAGGGGGAGGCACAGTGACTGAGCTAGTGGGAAGATAAGACGGTGACAGTGGGCTGATGACAGCCACACACACACAGAGCGGTGGTGTTCTGGTAGGGAAGATACACTGTGATGGT
Organism: Neoceratodus forsteri; assembly: GCA_016271365.2. Lineage (NCBI taxonomy): Eukaryota > Metazoa > Chordata > Ceratodontiformes > Ceratodontidae > Neoceratodus > Neoceratodus forsteri. The sequence goes on along the minus strand of CM057456.1, from coordinate 1,325,141,469 downwards.
ATGCTGGTGGGGATGACACACTGTGACAGTGTGCTGGTGGGGTGGTTACATAGTAACAGTGTTCTGATGGGGATGTGTGGGGAGGAGTCACACAGTGAAGGTGTCTTGTGAGGAGGGAAAGACACAGAGTGATGATTTCCTAGGGGGCACATAGTGAGAGTGTCTTGGGAGAGGAGACACAGGTTGACAGTGTCTTGGTTGTGAAGGTGAGACATGCAATGATGCAGTCCTGTTAGTGGTGGGTGGGGGGCAGCATACATCAAAGGTGTTCTAATGCTGTGTGTATAATCCTATACTGTGACAGTGTGCAGGAGGTGGGGGTGAGACACACTATGGCGTTCTGTTGAGGTAGGGACACAGTAGCAATATCCTGGTTGGGGGGAGGAAGACATACAGTGAAGATGCCCTGGGGGAGACAAATAGTGATGGTGTCCTTGGAAGTATGCAGTGTCCTTTGGGGCAGCCATTGACATACCCTGGAGGAAGGCACACAGTCACAATGTCCTGGTGAGGGGGCAGAGACACAGTAATGGTGTCATGGTGAGGTACAAAGACATACACCCTAGCTGTGTCCTACTAGTGGTGGCAAGACACACACACACAGTAACAATGTCCGGGTGATAGGGATGAGTCACAGTATCCTGTTAGTGAGGATGGGGGTGACACACAGTAATAGTGTCCTACATCTGAGAAGACACAGTGATGGTGTTCTGGGGTGGGGGGCACATAGGAGTGGGGAGCACATAGTGATGGTGTCCTGATGGTGGTGGGAGCACACCAAGGGACAAAGTGTTGGTGGTGGGGGAGGCACAGTGACAGTGTCCTAATAGGGTGGAGATACACAGCGATGGTATCAAGGTTGGGGAGGGCACACAGAGATACACTCAGTGTAGGTACACACAGTGATGGTGTCCTGGTGAGGGAAGGGACACACAGTGGGAGTGTCTGCTACAGTCCTAGCATAACAGATACCAAACTGAAGGGCAACAGGTATAATTCCTTCTCCCCGATCACACAAAACAGATACTGAACTGAAGTAGATTTTTATTGCCGACACAACTTGTAACATCCTGAACTAAAATAGGATCCATTATTATTGCACACCCAATGCACATGTACACACACAGACACACACACATGCATACACACTCACGACATACTAGGCAAAGAGCTAAAGGGGACTCAGTTATCATTACACCCCCACAACAATACAACAGGTACCAAACTCTAGCAGGATCAGTTATTCTGCTGCTGCCCTGATCCTGGTTTGGCCTGGCTCAGAACCCAAATTGCCATCCTCTCTTGCTTAGAGAATACTCACCAGGCTGATGGCTGCTGTCTATCACATATCTCTACTCAGTGCAATACTTCAGTCCCAGCAGTAGCAGATCCCTGTGCAGAGGATCCTCTGTAGCACCTCCCTGTGTGAGCCGCTGAGATCAGTTCCTCGTGGACACCATCAACCTGTCCCTTAACTGACTTACAGCAACACTGAGTACAACAGCACAGAATCCACAGGCAGTCTCAACTCCAGGCAAGCTGCTATCTGCCTCCTCCAATAGCTGAACAGTAAAACATAGCCCATTCTTGTGCTTCTTCTCTCTGCCACTTATTCACCTTCTCCCCATCATCTCTGCTTGACTCCCTCATTCAAACAGAGATGATCATGCTCCAACTCTCTCCCTCACAGGCATGGCACCGGCATGTTCTATCTCTCTCTTACTCTCTCACTTGTGGATACAGTGTATGAGCTTCACCTCTCAGCTTACTCTATCTTGTGATCATACTTAAGCCACAGCATTCCTGCAAATATCTTCTTTTTTTTTTTTACATAGCTTTTTACTCCCTGGGCTCCTCTTCTGCAACTGTCCCCACCTTCTCTTGGCTGGCACCCACCTCCCCCAGGCCTTCCTGGAGTGAATTCCCCACAGATTGCCCCCCATGATGGGTTGGAGGGGGTGGGCTATTCTCCCGCAACAGAATCCAAATCCAGAATGTTCCAGGTGTCTGGTTGGTGGTGTGGATCCAGGACGGTGCACAGGGCATCAGACAGCCCTTGGATCCAGTTTTCCACTTTGCTTCCCACCTAAGCTCATGCCACTGCAGTACATCAGTACATGTGCATGGAGGTGTGCACACCCTGTGATACCATGGCTCCTCCCTTCCAGATGCTTGCTGCCTGCATTACCTCTGGGCCTCCACCAGGTGGCAGTCAGAGGATGAGATGACTGAGTACACCTCCCCATAAGAGGAGAGCAGTCCCTGAAATGCTCAATCCTCTCCCACCTCGCCGATCTTCTGCAACCTGAGCTCATTCCCAAACATGAGTCACTGGTGTGGCAGGAGGTAAGATGTTCAGTGCCTTAGTCCTGCATGCCACTGGGCTGGATTTGCAGAAATCTTTTAAATCTTTTGGGCACAGAAAGCATAGTGGTTAAGAGCAATGAACTGCAAACCTAGAGAACTGGATTAGAATCTCACAGCCACCTTGTGGCAGGGTAGATCCTACTCTGCAGTTACAGGACTTTTTCTTCAGATTTTACACTCTGCACCCCCAGTCTGTTGCAACAGCATTTCTTAGTTTTTTTTGGGGGGGGTTGCCTATCTATTTTTACTATTCCATAGTTTCAGAGTGAATTCCACCTGTGCTCAATTGGAGCGGTACACTGGATAAGGCAGCCAGCCCAGATGAATATGTAATTTCCAACAAACTTCCAAGCGCTTCCAACCAAAGGAGACTCCACACCAAATGCTGCTACCAGTGCATTTGCAATTTATTGAAAAAAATATTAATTAACAAACAGCAACTCAGTGCTCACCACACCAGGGAACCCCTGGCACCTCGGCATCAAGCCTTCCAACAGATTTGCACATTTAAATAACACTCATAATGTGACATCATACCCTACTTCCACATGTGATTGGTCAAAAAATACATTCCAAATATATCAAAAGTGAATCACATTACAATAGTTACAACATTTGCTAAAACAACATTACAGAGACAGTGTAATTGAGCAATTGTTATCTAAAAAGAAGATTTTTGGGTGGGCAACAGTTAAAAAATTGGCATAGTTCAAATTTTCAAGGGTGGCATAAGTGATCTTCTGAATACAGATCAAGCTAAATTACCCATTCTATTACATTAAACGCTAGCTAATAATGAAAAGGTGCCTAATTATAGATGCAGATAGAATAGAAGAGGCAGGGGATGCCAATGATTTCATAGCCCTCTATTCAGAAGGTTTTTAAGAAAGATGACAAGTGACCGGGCCTGCAAAAATAAAAGGAAAAAAAAAACTCAGTATTAAAATCAACATAAATATATCTATTCAGAGACCCAAAACAGATTACCAATGATGTATAACAAATGGAGAAGTCTCAGTGGGTGGAGGGGAAGGGGGAAAGAGGGGGGAAGGGGGAAAGGAGAAGGGAGAAGGGGAAGGATTAGAAAAGGAGGAGGCAAGAGCGGAAGACAGTGGAAAAGGAGAGGGTGGGAAAAGGAGCTGAGGAAAAAGAAGAGGGAGCGGAGGGGGGAAAAGAGAGATGGAAATGACCATATAAAGATTAAATGATAAATTTATGCAACACATTATGAAATTTGCATTCAATGTGGCCAAATGAACAACTGTAGCTCTATCTTGATAGTTAGTATTATCATATTTTAAGGAAGGGTTTTAAATCTCACCTTTCATTAGGGCCATTTGGTCTAACAGTGTCCAGTCTAAAAATCCAGTAACTTTCCCTTTGGAGCAAAAAGTTTGCTGTATTACCCCCTCTTAAATGCCTTTTAACCCATTCATGGGCCATAAACCTTAGACTTGCAGGATTTGAACCACGTCTTTCCAGAAAATGTCGCCCTACAGGTTTGTCCAATCTTTGGTTCACTATAGAACATACATGTTGCTGAATGCGTTCTTTCAACATCTCACTGTTTTTCCTCTATACAACAGATTAGAGCCACACCAAAGTATGTACACTGCAAACATAGTGTTACAAGAGTTGACATTTCGTATCTCAATTTTATCGCCATTAGGTGTGGAAAACTCGTTACTAGTGTTCATGAACTGACAAATGTTACATTTTTTACGTTTGAACACCCCTCTTGGTATAGAATTAGTTATGAATCAGTCTATCCTGAAGGCTGGATGTCTTACGAAAAGTTATTCTGGGGGTATCACCTATTAATTCCTGCAAACCACTGTCTCCCTTTGGGATGTCCCATGATTTCTAGCAAATGTTGTAAATATTGTAATGTGATTCATTTTTGAAATGTTTGGAATGTATTTTTTGACCAATCACATGTGGTAGAAGGGTATGACGTCACATTATGAGTGTTACTTAAATGTGCAAATCTGTTGGAAGGCTTGATGCCAAGGTGCTAGGGGCTCTCTGCTGTGGTGAGCACTGAGCTGCTGTTTGTTAATTCATATTTTTTCAGTATAAATTGCAAATGCACTGATAGCAGCATTTGGTGCGGAGTCTCCTTCTTTTGGATGCGCTTGGAAGTTTGTTGGAAATTGTACTTTTACTATTATATTTTCTTGTTTTCACTGTCAGGCTGGCCACCTGCAGTACATTCTTTCCTGTCCGTTTCTCTTATATCTTATATCCATTCTCCTTCTTCTCCTCCCCCCCCACCCAAGTCCTGTATGCAACTGCACTAAAAAGAGAACATACAGCCTCAATGCATTTAGATAGAAATAAAAAGAATACATCAAATCTTAAAGCATGTGTTGAGCTTTTGCTGTTAGGTACACACTGCTTAAGCTATGGTATGGTGAGCCAAGTAGTTTTATTGAAATTTTTTTTATATAACTTGGGGAACATTTTATAATTGTCGGGGTCCAGTTGCCTTGACCAAGTTGTCCCACCCGAAACTAGCCGACAGCTCTCTTGAATGATTTTAGAACTGTATAATTTCTTTGAATAAGGGGTTTCTCTGTATTCTTGGTCAGGGTAGAAAAAAAGCACCCAAAGTTTTCCATGTCTTGTATCCTGCGCATTTAAAGTAATTACTGTTGTATAGTTGAGCAGCCTGGCACACAATAGAAAAAGGACGAGAAAGCTAATTTTCCTCATTTAGTTATTTCTCGTCCCACTCCCATTTACCCTGTCTATGTGTTTGAGAGCAGAAGACAAGATACTTTTTTAAGTTATAGTTCTACTTGTTTCAGACTAGGCTCCTATTCTCTGGCTGCCATCTGAACTATTGGGCAGCTTAGTCCTTCAAGTGGCTACACAGAGAAAAAACATCGCATTTCTGTAAATTATTACAAAAGCCCTGATAAGTTCGATTTGTCTGTACTCACTGGAGAACATTTTTTTGTTGTTCTTATAAATGCTGGCATTTGCTTATAAAAAAGGGAAAAAATTAACAGAATTTACAAAGGAAAATAAACCAGTACATAATGGTGTTTAGGGTACTGACTGACCATAATACTTTGTACTGGATAAATCAAATGACAGGCTATTTTATGCATATTATGTAAATATTCAAAACTGTATAATGCCTTTATTGTAAATATTTTGTATTATGGGAACAATGTCAGGCTATAATCAGATATTTTGATTTGGAATTGGGGGGCGGATCACATGATTCTGATGTCACTCAGAGGCTGGTATAAAAACCCTACTTCTTGAGTAGTCAGGCAGATTTATTTGGTCAGTGGAGTACTGGCCTGTATAGAGAAAGCATCTGGAAGTGCATGCAGGTCTTCATACATTTTGAACTGGATTGGCTGAAGTTAAGCCTTGAATCCTGTGATCCCTCCTGATTGGGAAAAGACTAACCTCTTAAAATTGTTTATTTTATTTTATTAATTTAATATTTTAGTGTGAGGAGGTTTATTTAAATTTTATTTTGTAGTTTTTTGGTTCTAAGTTTTAGCCATATTATTTATTTGTTATTTGGACTTCTCGAAGTGGACTCCTAGTGGTGATATATTTCCCTGGACTATCTTTTTACATTACTTACTGTATTTAGTGACTTTGGAGTTTGGATTGGTTTTATTCAGAGGTGTTTTGTGTCATTGGGTCTTAGTATGTGTAGGAGGCCTGTCCCCACGGTCCTGCACTATTCATCCTCCACCCTTTGTGCCCTTCCATCCCTTCTCCCCCCTTCTATTGCAGCCATCGACATACCAGCACTGTAGAACACTGGGTATTGTTCGTAGGGGAGGAGGGGAGTTGGTGGGTGTGAACAGTGGAGGACAAATGAAGGGATCATTATATTGGGGTAGTGGGATCCGGAAGACGCCTTGGGGTGAAATAGAATCTGGAACGTGGTCCTTCCTGTCTGGTTTCCATACCCATGGGCACCACTAATTTTGGTGGGCAAGTAGCCTGAGCAGCTCCTGAAGCCCTTCCTACCTGAGCGGTGTTGTGTAATGCCAGATCCATTAAGAATAAGACCACAGTCATTGCAGACTTTGTTGGGTCAGTGGATCTGGTGCACATTACTGAGACCTGGCTGGATGAAAATGCAGGTCCCATTTTAGAGGCCACTATTCTGGCCAGGTACTCGGTATTACACTGCCTGAGGTTGGACCATGGGGGGGGTTGCAGTCTGTTTGAAGACCAAACTGGGCCTCACTAGTATACCAGTTGAGGCTGAGTCATTCGAGTGTACAGTAGTGGCAGGTGTGGGTTGTAGGATCGCCCTCATCTACCATTCACCAGATGATGAGAAGTGGTTCCTGCAGGAAGTAGTGGACTTCATCATTGACATGGCATTCAAGTCACCCAGGCTGATGGTCCTGGGCGACTTCAACGCCTGGGTCAATGATGAACTCTCACAATTTGGACAGTACTTCCTCCAATTGATGACATCTTTGGGCCTTGCGCAAGTTGTTACTTCTGCCACTTATAAAGGTGGTCACTCCCTTAACTTAGTTTTCCTCCTGGGGATTGAAGCCTTCAATTTGGGGGTGGAACCTGTCAGATGGTCCGATCATTACACTGTGGGGTTAATTTTTTGTGCCCCCCTTTGTAGGCCTACCCCTGTGGAGATGGTCAGGTACCTCCCTTTGCCAGATGTAAGCTCTGAGGGGCTGGTGGTGGTGCTTGACCTATCGGAGCTTTCAGGAGTGAGCAATGATCCAGATGCCTTGGCTTTGGCCTATAATAAAGCCATCTCCTCAGCTCTGGATATCATTGCTCCTGTCTGAGTTTGTCCTCTCCTCCTTCGCCTTCAGTCCCCATGGTTTGATGGGACTCTGAGGGAGATGTGGTGACAAGAATGAAGATTAGAGCATTGCTGGTGGAGATCCACCCTTGATGTTGACCATCTTAGACTGATGGAACATTATCAAGTCTATCATTCTGCAAACTCCCGTAAGAAGGCAGAATTCCTGTCCGGGGAGATTGCAGTTGCTCAGAGTTGACCAGCTCAGCTCTTTTAGACTGTAGACAGACTGTGCAATCCAGCCTGCCTGCAGGTTCAAAGTGCCATTTCACAAGTAGAGTGTGAAGAGCTTGCTCGCTTCTTTGGGGCTAAGGTGGCCGACATCAGATCGGCACTCCAACCTGCATCCTCTATGGGAGAAGCTGTAGATTGGTGCCAATCACTGTCCCTAGGATCTCCTGGAGTTCCTTTGACCAGCTGGAGTTTATTGATGTCATGCAGATTGTCCAGGGTATGTGCCCTACATGCTGTAGTTTGGATCTGGGCCCAGCTTCCCTGATAAAGGGTTGTTGTGGCACTATTGGCCTGGTCCTAGCATGGATAGTTTGGTGCACCTTAGAGACGGGTGAGTTTCCTAGCCCCCTGAAGGAGATGGTGGTGACACCCCTCCTGAAGAAGGCTTCTCTTGACCCAGACTGCCATACCAACTATAGACCAATCTCTAACCTTCCCTTTGTGGGGAAGGTGATTGAGAAAGTAGTGGCCTTACAATTGGAGTACCACTTGGCCATCATGACATTTATGAACCATTCCAGTCTGGTTTCCGAAAGAGGCATATTACCGAGACTGCACTGATTCAGGTGCTCAATGATCTCTTGATGGCAAGAGATTGAATGTGCCATTTTATCCTGGTCCTTCTCGATCCTTCTTCAGCGTTCAACACTGTGGACCATGGGATACTTCTCGAACACCTGAGGTTCATCTGTGGCCTGTCTAGTACAGTCCTCAGGTGGTTTAGATCCTTCCTCATGGGCAGAACTCAGAGGGTGGTGTCAGGGTTTAATTCTTCTGGCCCAGTCTCTCTGTCATGTGGGGTTCCTCAGGGTTCGATGTTGTTCCCCATGTTGTTTGCAGTGTATATGCTGCCCCTTGTAGACATTGTAAGAAGGGATGGGCTGAGGTTTCACTGCTATGCTGATGATACCTAGCTCTACCTATCTTTTGCACCCAACCAGAATAGAGCTCTCTTGGTATTTAACAACTGCCTCACTGAAATCCAGAACTAGATGAATTCGAGCTGGCTGAAGTTGAACTTGGAGTAGACAGAGGTGACGGTTGTGTACCCGGGTCACCGGATAGAGGGGATGGGAGCTGGTTTGCCCTCAGGACTTTTTCTGGGTGGCTCCCAGCTCCCTGCCTCTGAATGGGTGTGGAACCGGGGAGTAATTTTTGATGATGGGCTGACACTGCAATCGCAGGTGTCAGCAGTCATCAAATCATCCTTTTGCCATCTAAGGAACATCTCCAGAATTAAGCACCTAGTTCCATTTGGTGACCTGCCTACATTGGTCCACATGCCTTTATGACCTTGTGCCTAGATTATTGCAACTCTCTGTATCTAATGCTAGCAGGGCTGATATCTGCCACTTGCAGCTTGTGCAGAATGCTGCAGCCCGGTTATTTATTTATTTAGTTAGTTATTGATGCGTACTTCTCGTAGCTGTCATATTTCTCCGGTGCTGCACAAACTGCACTGGCTGTCAATACAGCAGCAGATCACCTTTAAAGTCGGTCTTCTAACTTATAAAGCCCTACATGGACTGGGCCCAGACTACTTAAAAGAGCTCCTGGTACCCTACTGCCCTAGGTGATCATTCCGCTCAGCGGACGAGGGGTTGCTAGAGATTCTGAAGGTTTCTGTAAAATCTTTGGGGGCACATGCTTTTATGTACGTGGTCCCAACCCTCTGGAATTCTCTACCCCACCTGCTTCAGGAGTGGCATCCATGAAGAAATTTAAACAGGCATTAAAGACCCATTTATGGTTGATGGCACATCCCTGATGATGATTTTATTGAATTTTATGAATTCAGTATTTATTGTATTTGTGTTTATTTTATTGTCTTTATGTGAAGTTTGCTGTTAAGGCGCCTTGATTTTAGAAAGGCACATTAAAAATAAATAATTATTATTTTTTTTTGTATGTTTTCTAATTTCTATTCTTTTTTTTAATAAATACAACTCAATTTGCATTTTGCTTTGAAAATCCTGTGTCATTTGCTTTTGTCTTACCCACTGCCCTTCACAACTGGTGTTAGAAGTAGGATTGGTATGTCTAGACTGGGCAGGAGACGTTACCAGTGGATAACATACAGATATCCAGATGGATGCCAGAGAAGGATCAGCAGCAAGAAAAACCACTGAATTCCATGTCCCATATCCTGACTAGGGCAATGACGGAGAAGAGTGGAGAACAGTTAAGCAGTTAGTAAAGTATTTCTTTTCCTTTACCTCTCTTAACTTTTTCTTTTAACTTTAGTAATATCAGAAAAGCAAACCTTGTTCCCTGGATGTCTCCTATAGGGGCTGGCAGCCCAAATGGTCAGCTCTTATATAGTTTCAACTCAGTGTGATGTCACTTGGAATAGGAGGGGCATAGCCCAATTTCATATGTGTACTCTAATTCAAAGGAGAACAAAAAGCTGTCTTAACTTGTGAGTCTCGAGCCAATGGTATTTGCCAATACCCTTTTGTGAGGTCCAGTGTAGTAATGTATTGTGCTGTCCCTAGTTTGTCAAGAATATCATCTATTCAAGGCATAGGGTAACCATCAAATAGTGATATTGCATTCAGTTTTCAGAAGTCCAGGCACAGTCTTATCCTACCCTACTTTTTGTCCACAACTGCCATAGAGGAGTACCACACACTGTTGGAGGGTATGATAATGCTTAGTTGCTCCATTTTCTTTACTTCCTTTATGACATCCTTTCTCACTCTTTCTGGTAGCCTATAGGATTTTTGGTGAATGGGCCTCCCTTGAGTCACAGTGACGGTGTATTCTACCCCTTTTGCTCATCGTGGTATGTTGGTAAAGGAGCTTTTAAATGCCTGCAACACCATCTGTAGATCTTCTAGCTGCTTAGTGCTTAGATCAAACAAATTGTTGGCAGAGCAAGGGCCAGGGACATAGTACTGAGTGGCAGGAGCTGACAAGGTTGTGAGGGAGTGGGGAGGTGCTGCTGCAGTGACGAAACTGTTCATGATTGCAGCGGCAGATTCATTTCAACTCCTTGGCTCTTTTTAAAGCTGCTGTCATCAGCAGCTTCCCCCTTGATTGGTGGCTGACGGACATGCCCAGTAAAGCATCCACTGCATTGGCCACAACACTGACACACCTCTGAAATGTGATACTGTCACAAGATGTTTCTTGTGCATGCACTGCGTGCATGTGTGCAAGCAAACATAAAAAGGAGATTAAAGAAACTGTGGGTTGATACACATGTTGATTTACCAACAAACTTTGGACATATTTTACAGGGTTGTGATTTACAAAATGAGCAAAAATTGGACAGTACTCTAACCCCTTTGTTTTCGCAGGTGGGCCAGAGTGTTGAAAAGGGAACTCCTTAATATGTGATCAGTATTGTTTTATTATATAGAGAATGTATTAACCCCAAAACAGGATACTGTAGACCAATTACTGGTGCCCCAGAAATATAGGGAACAATTGATTCATATTGCCCATGACATTCCAATGGCTGGTCATGAAGGGAGGGACTGCACCCTGAACCATTTACTAACAAGGTTCTACTGGCCTACTGTACACAATCAAGTAGCTTCCTATTGCTGTACGTGTACAGAATGTCAAAAGGTGGCACAAGGTGTGAAGAGAGACACAGTACCTTTATAACCAATCCCTGTTGTCACTACTCTATTTGAAAGGGTGGTTATGGACATAGTGAGGTCACTGGAGAAGAGTTCAAGTGAAAATAGATATATGAATATTAGTACTCTGTAATTATGCTACCAGGTATCCTGAGGCAGCACCACTCCACACTATCACTGCTCCTAGAATAGCTGAGGAATTAGCAAAGATCTTTAGCAGGAAGGGGATACCCCAGGAGATCCTGACAGAGCAGGCTAGCAATTTTAATGCATTAATGCTTGAAATGTTGCAATGTCTGTTGGGTGTATCAGCAGTCTGAACTTCCTCTTACAATCCACAGACAGATGGCCTTGTTGAAAGGTTCGATCAAGCCTTGAAAAACATGTTAAAGAAATTTGTTCAAGAGGAATGCAGGGATTGGGAGAAGTACCTGCCCTACTTGCTGTTTGCCTATAGGAAGGTACCGCAGGAATGCAAGGGGTTGTCTCCATTTACACTTCTGTATAGGAGAAATCCCAGGGGCCCATTAGAGGTCATAAAAGAACATTGGGAGGAAGGGAAGTGTGTGAGACACACCAATGTCCTTGACTGTATGTCCCAGTTGCTGCAATGGCTTGTTAAATACAGTATGTGGAAATGACCCATCAAAATAGTACTCAAAGGCATGGAGAACAGAAGATACAGTTCATTCAAGGTCTCCAGAACAAAACATTTCAACCTGGGGAAAAGGTTTTGTTATTGTTACCTTCCTCAGTCAACAAATTGCTCATAAAGTGGCAGGGGCCCTATACCATACTCAGGCAGACAGGAATGGTACATTTTGAGATAGACATGCCCGGGAAGAGGTCCAACAAAAAAGATATCATGCCAACCTGTTTACGCAAGTGGCATGGAAAACCTATACCTTCATTCTTTATTCACCTGGAACAGAAAGAAACAGAGCTAGAAAAGCTTATTAGAGGTTGGAGAAATCTGGGAAGTTACATGAGGTACAGATTAACCCTGTTCTGTGTGCCTTTCCTGATGAAACAAGTAATGAGCCATGGCTCCTGCTGCCCGCCACACATTCCAAGTAAAGCTGACATTGGGATGCCCAATCCCCATGTTGGCATGTATCACTCCTCCCACCCCCAGTGTGCCACAATGTTTCTGACACCGGGATGCCCACTCCCGGTGTCAGATGCACCCCCTTCAAATCTGTCTGTAATCTACTGACATTGGGGTGCCCAGCCTCCATGTCGGCATGCCTCACCACCACCACCACTACCACTCTTGTGGTACACTGGGAGCCCACCCCAGTGTGCCAAAATGTTGTTTTTTTTTAAACCTGTAAAAGAAAGAAAACTGTTGTCCAGGCGTCTTTTTTTTTTTTTACCTGTAAAAAAGGAAATGGTCCTCCGTCATCTCCTCGGTCCCCTCTCCCACTGAGCACCAACCTCCCCACATCCCCTTCACCGATACTTACCCTCCAGAGGTCAGGAGCAGCGATCTTCTCTGGACCAGGACACGTCTGTACTCTTCAAAGCCAAACTGTGAACTAAAGAATCGGGTAAGAGCTGTTAAATCGGAGTTAATTGGGGGGTTACAACTTAGGTTGATATCTTTGCCATTTTTAGGAATTGTAGCCCCAGATTTTCAACAGGGGGTTCTTGGAACCACATCTCATTTCGTTACTCAGTCACAAAAGGTGATTTCATTGTCACTGCACAGAATCACCTTTCAGGACTGATTAATGAAACAATAGTACCACTGTTCATGAGAAGGGGTCTCAAAAAGCCCATGTTGCAAATTTGGTGAAAACATTCCAAGAAATGACTATGGTACGAGTGTGCATTGTGCAGTTTCTACGCACGCTCATAACTTCACCAGTTTTTAATATTTTCACTCCAGATTTTCAACATTGCCATATTTTCCACACCTCCTTATGAGCTGTACAGCTGTCATTTTTCACATCCTGCCCAAAATATGTTGTTGCACCTGTGGCGCAGAATTTATTTATTTGTTTATTTGTAAAAATTCAGATCTACAACCTTTAAGTCAGAGACTTATTTATAAAGGTACCTCGTCACAGAGAGGATAAAACAGTGTTACATAGTTCAAGATACAGACATTGTTACATAGATCAGTTACAGAGATATTTATAATCATCTTTACAGTGGTTACACATGAGCCATTAGGGGAGACACACCCAGTCAAGACATTTCAGTTTAGGTAGGGTAGACTAGCTGACATGTGATGTTGTAGCGACAGGGGTCAATACTCAGGCCAGACTACAACATGGTGAAGACAGGTGACGGTTGACGCAGGAAGTGAAACAGATAATCTGTGGGGTAGTGGAGTTTGGTGCTGGTGGAGAGTAGGCAAGTTGGGAGGTGGCAGAGTATGCTGTCTAGTGGACACTGTCGACATTTTCAGTGTACTGGCAGACACGGCCCCACAGGAGAGATCATAGGGGGATGAGAGGTTGCTACAGTTAGTGACATTTACAGCAGCGAGTGTCGAAGAGGTTGGAATGGCACGGTCACTGTGGGAAATTGACTTCTGGAACAGATTAACAAAATCACAGTGTCACTGTTCATGAGGAGAGATCCCAAAATGCCCATGTTGAAAATCTGGTGAAAAAAATCAAAAAAATGTTTGCGTTACGGGCGTGTGTTGTGCAGTTTCTACGCATGCTCGTAACTTCACCAGTTTTTCATATTTCCACTCCAGATGGTCAAGATTGCCATTTTTTTCACACCTCCTCATGAAAAGTACAGCTGTCATTTTTTCAAATCCAGCCTGAAATGTGTTTTCCCACCTGTGGTGCAGAATGGCGTAGTTGCTTTGCAATATCACCTTTCGGGATTGAATAATGAAATTATAATGCCACTGTTCATGGGGTGGAGTCCCAAAGAGCTCATGTTGAAATTTGGAGCAAAAATACCAACAAACGCCTGGGACATTAGGGTTTCCAACCATAATGCCCCACCTTGTAGATACTGACAGGCATCGGGAGTGTGACTTTGGGTCGTCGGCTGTAATGCTCACACCTTTCCACCCCCACCTTGCAGCCAGTGACAGGCATTGAGGTGTGCCTTGGGGTCTTTGGCCCTAACATTCACCCCATTCTTCTATATTGCACCCATCTCAGCTTATTTCCTTATGGAATTGGGTGAGCATAAGGGCTAAAGACCCCAATGCACACCGTGACACCTGTTGGTGTCTGCAGGGTGGAGTGAGGTGGAATGGTGTGAGCGTTATGGATGATGACACAAGGGCACACCCTTAATGCCTGTCAGTCTCTGCAGGGTGGAGGTGTGGTGGGGGTTAGCATTAGTTCAGTACTTCACTGCCATTCCTATAATACATCTCTCTAGCTCCTACACTACCAATGCCAATGCCAGCAAGCAAACATTCAGCACTGACATATGTTTGTTTCTGTTTTGATTTTTTTCTGTTTACCTGGTTCACCATATAGTTCGTCATCAAAGGGAAACACAGTGGGGTGGTGTTCTTGTCATGCTTGAGCTCTTGTAGTGACATCTACCAAAGGTTCCTGGGCAATGCTGGTTCTTAATCAGTCTATCAAGCTTGAGATGGTACTGCCCAGTAATGATTGGCACTGGGAGTTGAGGTACAAACCCTACCATCATTTCATGGATCCCTTGTTCCACAGTCACTTTAATGGATGCAGTTGGATAGCTATGGCTATCCCCATGTACAATATACAAATATCTGCAGTGTCAGGGCCTTTGGGTTTGATGCAGTTCACCAGGTCTGCCTGAACCAAAGTCTGACGACTTACCATCATCTGCTTGGTACCAGTCTCCACAGGTGCTGTATATTTTAAATTTGCTAATGCTAGGTGTGCTGGTCCCCTTTTTGGGGGGGCAATTCCTAGCAATATGTCCTTTTCCATTACAACTGTGGCATATAATGTCAGGAGAATAAATCTTGCCCCCCTTTCCTGACATCCAGTCTGGCTTAACAGTAGGGCAGGCTTCCCAATGCATACTTAGCACTTCTCCTCATCACCTACTTTGTACACCTCTACTTTCTACTCCCCTCCCTTTTCCCTGTCCATCACTTTTCCTCCCTCTCCCCTTCTAACTATGACTACTCCCAGGCTTTGTACATCTCCTGCTGAGTCCAACCCTGGATGCTGGGTATCCCCCTCCCCCCTTTGTGTCCTACCTGCCTCTGGATCTATAAATAGTCAAGTCCTCATGTATGTACTTAATTGCTAAGTATTGTTGTTTTGATGTACTGTATCTTATTATGTATCATGTATACTGTATGAGCTGTTCAGCCTTGTCTGTGTTTTTATGTATTTGTATATGCATTGCCTAGGACTGTCTTGCAAATGAACTTGCTGAATGATGTATTGCCTGATTAAATAAAGTTTGATTGCTTGATTTGATTGATTGAGTAGATTGGTTAAAAGTCTGAGAAAAATTAGGCTTTTTTATGCGGTTCGGTGTATTGGGAGTTGTCCTTTGGTATCCTCTAGGCTTGTGAGGTCGAGTAGCCATATAGTCCTCTACCAGGGTAATAGTTCATTCTGCAGAATCCAGTTTATGTTCTTTAACCCAAATTTGTACCTCTTGGGGAAGGATCTGGATGAACTGCTCAATGATTACCATTTCCACAACCTGGTCTACTGACTTTGTACTGGGTTGCAGACATTTGCAGCACAGTTCTTTGAGTCTAGCATATGCCTCCCTTGGGCTGTCCACAGACTGCATTTTGTTTTCTATTATCTTTTTTATGTTTTGATTTTTCCCTGCTTTTCTCCATGCTCCTCTTCAGACGTGCACACACATGCTGTGTTCCGGGGCACCCTCCCACTACTTGCTGCCATCAGACCGCCACCTGGTGGCAGAAGAACTACGGGGGGTGATAACCTCCCCAGGAGAGAAGAGCTGCCATTAGGCTGCTCAATCCTACTCCTCCCTCCCCCCATGCTGGCTCCCTGATGACCCAAGGTTGTTCCCGAACCTGGATCCATCAGTGTGACATGAGGTAAGGCATAGCACCGCAGCCCTCTGCGACACTGGGCCAGCTCACAGACTGCATTTTTAAAGAACAAAATCTTTGTCAGTATGTTTCCATATTAATGTCATACCATCGTAAGATTTCCTCTTTCACCCAGTCATAATTTTTAACATCCCGGCCACTCAGATGACTGTATACCAGCTTTTTGCACCCATCTTGGCCTCTATCAATTTAATACAATGCCATTAAGCCTACATGAAGCCCCTGCTACCTTTCAAAGGTACATGGACAAAATTCTCAGTCCACACACACAGTACTGTGCAGCTTACCTAGATGACATGGTCATGTGTACTGATTGAGAATCCCATACAGACCATTTGTATGCTGTGTTAAAATATATTTCTAAAGCTGGTTTGGCCATCAGTCCTGCAAAATGTGCAGTGGCCAGAAAATAGATAAAATACCTGGTTTTATCTTAGGAAATGGTAAAGTGAAACCTGGTATAGGAAAAGTGGAAGCTCTAACCCTTCTTGGGTGATGGGATGATGGAAAGCAGTCTAGACCGTTTCCCTCTTGTGCAGGTGTGTGTGTGTGGTAGGGTAGATCTTACCCTGCAGATACAGGACCTTTTCTTCATACCCCCCCCCCCAGTCTGTTGCAACAGCACTTCTTTTTTTTTTGTTTGTTTGTTATGCCTATTTTTACTATTCTATTTTGTTGTTTTCACTGCCAGACTGGCCACCTGCATTACATTCTTTCCTGACCTTTTCTCTGATTTCTTAAATCCTTGTTTCCTTCCCCCCATCCTGCATGTAGCTATATTAAAAAGAGAACATACAGCCTCAATAAGTATAGATCTGAGATAGAAAAAAAAAAGAATACATTAGATCTTAAAGCATGTGTTAAGCTTTGGTTATTAGATATAGACTGCTTGAGCTGCAGCATGGCAAGCCAAGTAGTTTTACTGAAAGTTTATATATATATATATATATATATATAATGTTGGGAAAGTAGTATAATTATCGGGGTTCAGTTGCTTTGACCAAGTTACCCCGCCCAAAACAAGTCGACAGCTGTCCTGAATGATTTAAGAGCAGTATGATTTATTAGAATAAGGGGTAACTCGGTATTCTTGTTCAGGGTACAAAAAAAGCACCCAAAGTTTTCCATGTCTTGTATCCAGCACATTTAAAGTAATTATCACCGCACGGTAGAAAAAAGCCAAGAAAGCTAATTTTTTTTTTTTAGTTATTTCTCCCCTACCCCTTCCCCACTTACCCTCTCTAGGTGTTCGAGAGCACAAGACAGGAGAAATGTTTAAGTTCTAGTTCTACTTGTTTCAGGCTAGGCTCCCATTCTCTGGCTGCTGTTGGAACTACTGGGTGGCTCAGTCCTTCAAGTGACTACACAGACCTTAACAAAATGCTGGCATTTGCTTATAAAAAAAAGGGAAGAAATTAATAGAATTTACAAAAAAGAAAATAAACCAATACATAACAGTGTTTAGGGTAGTGACTAACCATAATCCTTTATGCTGGATAAATCAAATAAAGAGATATTTTTTGCAAATTATGTAACTATTCAAATCTGTATGATGCCTTTATTGTAAGTATTTTGTATTATGGGAATAATGTCAGGCTATACACAGATATTTTAATTTGAAACCAAAGGAGCGGATCACATGATTCTGATGTCACTCAGAGGCTGGTATAAAAACCCTGGGCAGGATTCAGTAAGCTTTTGAAAGACCCGCAGCTGCGGGTAAACCACTGCGCAAGTGGGTTGCCACTTGCGGAGCTGCAAGTTACCCAGAGCGGCTGGTATTCACAAAGGTGGAGCCAGATTATGACTGGCTGCACGGGTTATGGCTGCTTGTGGGTGGTGTTGCCAGGGTGACAGCCGCAGCCGCATGAATGGGCTACGGCTGGTGGAAGCAGCCGTAACACTCTCTGCAACTGCTGTGGCTGTGAATCGCAACTGCCGCAGCTGCGGGCTATTACAGTCTGCATCAGCAATTGTAGAGTGGGACTTTGAAATGGAATGTTTCGTGAATCCTGCCCCCTATCTCTTGAGTAGTCTGGCAGATTTGTTGGTCAGTGGGGTACAGACCTGTGCAGAGGAAACATTTGGAAGTGCGTGCAGGTCTTCATGCATTTTGAACTGGATTGGCCGAGAAGCTAAGCCTTGAATAGTGTGATCCCTCCTGACTGGGAAAAGACTAACCTCTTAATTAGTTTTTTTGTAAGTTTATTATTCATATTCATTTATTTGACCAATTACAATGCAATTTGCGTTTTGCTTTAGGATTCCTGTGTCATTTACATCTGTCTTACCCACTACCCTTCACACCACCACTTGCATACTGTTGGACCAGTAGCAAGTTACATAACTTCCCTGTGTTCCCAGGACACACCTGAAAACAAGCTTGGGCTTAGTGTGTCTTTCCTGGCCAAAAATTGTAAATAAATAAATAAAAAGAACTAGTCCCAGCTTATAGATCTCTTAGCCATAGAACTTAATGATAACATGGAATTTTGATTTGACAAACATTGGAAAAAAAACTGCGTAAAACTTAATTCTACTTCTGGTTAGATCCATTTTTATTGTGACCCAAAAAAGTTGAGGTTTACTGCAGGAAGAACTCCATTGAGCAAGCTCATTCACAAGGAGGTCCTGAGGACATGTAACAGTTAAATATGCAGGCATGACAAATTATATACAACCAGTCAAATTCCAAGGATGAAGTATAAGATGCATATTAAAAAAAAAAAAAAAGCACACCAAAAAAAATGTAGCAAAAGTACAACTTGATAATAGAACATACCAACTGCAGTGTAATAAGAAGATTAATGGTGAACAACCATAAAAAGGAGTGGACTAAGAAAGTGTGACTTGTTCATGTGTCATATCACAGCTGTTCAATGTGTTTAGCATTTTAGCTTTATTAGGTCTTGAGACATCCGTTACTGAATATTCCAAAAGCACGAACATGAGAAAGAGGGAGAGAGTGAAGAGATAGATTAACAGATGTTAAATGTGTGATCTCTGGTATAGCAATGGCAACAAATGACATATTTGCTTATGGTTATGATATAAATGAAGGGTGTCAAATCTAATAAGAAAAGCATACTGGTTAACAAAATGAAGGAGTAGAGTTAAATGTGACAGCTGACATCTGTTATATAGATAAGCCTGGAACTATTGTAAAACAATTGATTTAAATCCAAATGGGAACTGCTCTCTGCCCCACAGCACATGATGATTTATGGTATCAAGTGCAGATGAAATGCCCAGAGACTGGTCTAAAAGTTCTACTGCAGAAATTTGGCCATTGTAAAATGCTGCCTTGATCCTCCGTGGCTGACAATGATTACCCAAGCGGATTGCTCACTGACTTTCTCTGTTGCTGACAAGCAAATTGACACTCAGTATGATCCCACAATCCAGAAGATTTAATGGCATTAAACTTTGAAATAAAGTGTTGAGGAGATTGAAGAAATTAAGGCTAACTGAAAAGAATAATAAACTTAGCCCCTCTTAGTAGCATTGTTACTTTGTTCAAATACTTGTAGAGTGTAACATGTGAAATTGTATACAATTTACATTTATATACAGTACTTTGCATATCCAAAAGTGATTTAGATGCAATTTATTTGCACAAGATAGCATAACTGAGTTGCCACAGCCCCTTTCCTGAAGGGTTCCCCTTCTGCTTGGGATAGCTTGACCTTTCTCTGCACCATTGGTACTTTTATTGAACAAAAAGAGTAACAATATCTGCCCTGAGAGAAGATTAAGCATTTTACAGTGTGTTTTCTTTGGCTAGCCCAGCTGAAGTGGAACATTTCATTTTCACTCAGTCATGCCGTAACCTAGTTTTATAGCTGGGTAGATTGAAGCACTGAGAGGTTAAGTAACTGTTCAGTGTCACACAGTGTTTAAGTGACTGTGGAGGGATTGGAGCTCTGTGAACACCTCAGACTTGGACTTTTTGAACTTTTCACATTCAACTCAGAAAAGTTAGAAAATGCCATTTCAAGCTGGGTGTGAAAAGTGTCCCCTTTCATTTATGACTGCGTTTACAGAACAGGTAAAAATGGCACTAGTAGCATATAAAAGTTAAAAATAGGGCCCCCATACTCCTGGCTTCCCATTCTTGCCTCAGACTCAGTATGTTTAAAAGTTGTTTCCTGTAGTTGCTTGCCCTGATTGGATGAATTCATTGTGGCCTGGTATCTCAGTGCCCTACCATCTGCTTTGGCAGGAACTGATATGCCAACATTGGGAGCCTTCTGATTGCCCACCCAGTGCTACTCTGACATGCTGCAACACCTGGCAGGCCAGTTCCTCTGATCACTTCTACCACTCTCCATCAGTGTTCCATCACTGCTGTACAACCCTCCCCATACTGGTCCCCTCTCACTGCTGCCTGTACTGGTAACAAAATCCAAAGAACAGCTGCTGCAATCTACCGTCGAAGGTGGGTACTGACAGGGCAGCCAGACAAACTTCAAACACATTTCCAAAACATCAGTACTCCCAGCAGAAACAGTAACAATGATGAAAACAAAGTTAAATCAAGATAGTCTTATTTGTAACTGTTACAGTGCTTCGTACAGGTGCCAGCAAACCCCTAGCATCTCAGCAAATAGCCTTCTTGTGGAGATATATTGAAGTGAAAAAAATTCAACCCTTTAATACCTCAGAATTAATTGGTAAGCATGTTAAATCACGTTAAATCAACTGGGTGGGGTGTTTACATCATCTAGTGAATATTTGAAAGTTATTTGATTCCAAGCAGATCAGAAAACATAAGTCACGTTAAACAATGTGCCTCATCATCAAGTTTTAAGGAAACAAAATCATAACAAAACTAAAGCACTTTTTATGTTTAAGTACATCCAAGTATTTTAACATTTTTACATTTTTATATTTCTGAAAAGATTTTTGTAATACAGTCAATACTCTTTATTAGTAAGATTCAACTTCATGAATCATCTCTGCTCCCACCTATAGCATTAACTAAGGAGCTAAGTTAGAAGCAAGGCAAATAAAAGTCGTGATCTCCCAGCACTGAGAATAAAGCAGAATTTGCATCTTTTTACTTGGGATAAATGACTTTCAGAAAGGAAAAAGGCATATACAGGGGTGAAAACATAACAATCAAACTTGACTTTTATATTTCAGCATATACTGTAGATACACCCATGGACAGAGAAAAAGTCAAAGTGCGGGTGGGGTTTGTGTAGGTTTGTTGAAGGAATAGGTTCGGTTCGTTAGTGATAACCCACAGGGTAGTTCCATGTCATTGCCTCAAAATTTCAGCAGGAGGATCCACATACCAGGAAATGGACAGTGTAAAAAATGCCTGTAAAGAGAAAAAAGACAAAAGGAAAATTAGCTTTCATACAGCTATAGATCTTTCATTTTACTTAATTTTCTCTTCCTTTTCAGAAAAGGTTTTAAGTCCCATTCATCATTTAGCCCCGGGGTTTGATGCTCTTCAACTTAGAAATCCACTGACTCTCTTGTAGCAGTAGATTTTCTCTATCACCCCCAAACCTTGATGGTGGGACAAATTCTATTTCCATAAACCTAAGTTCTTTGGGGTCAGCATCATGATAGTTAAGCGTAACCCCACTAGTTTATCTTCCCTCCTATTGCAAATTGAGCGAATGTGTTCCTGTATGCAAATTTTAAGGCTTCTAATGGTGTGCCCTATATACTGTATATTAAATTACAGGGGCATCAGAGGACATATATAATGAATGGGGTGTCACACAGAATGAACTCTCTAATGTCAATTTTTTGGGAGAGATCTCCAGGATGGATGAAGGAAGTACCTGTGTAGCAGTGTTTGCATATGTTGCATTTTTTGCATTTATACATTCCTGTTGGTGTTTTGGGAAGCTATTGCAAATGTGTGAAAGATGTTTCTGCCTTAGAATGTGCTCTACTGTGCACCAGCTTGCCCCCGAGGCTGGTAGCCCTGCTAAAGCTTACTCATTGACTGAGGCCCATGACATTAACCAACTCTGGGTCACTCAGTAGTATGTTCCAATTTCTATGGATAACATTACCCACTCTCCCAGCCCACCCATTAAATTCTGTGACAAACATCACAGGGACAGTCTCATTTATATTCTGTGGCACTTTTTCTTGCAATACAGCGTCCCCCTCTTTAGCTGCTGCTTTACCCATTGCTTTGTCAAATAAAATTTTGGACTAACCCCTTTCCAGGAACCGAGTTTTAAGCTCCTTGGCCTGGTCAAAGAGCGTTTCTATTTGGGAGCAATTTTTCCTTAAATGTAGAAATTGACTGTAGGGTACTGATTCTTCTAATCTCTGTGGATGCATAAAGTCTGCAGATAGGACAGAATTCTTAGCATTGCTTTTTCTATAACATTTAGTGTCAACCATGTTTCTGTCACCATATTTACCAGTTAGTGTAATGTCCAAGAAAGAAATACTTTCCTGATCTGCTTTATGGGTGAAACGTAAATTACTTTCATTCATGTTTAACCACTACATGAAGTGTTCAATTTGACCCATGTCTCCTGTCCACACGCAGATCACCTCGTCGATATATCAATGCCACTTTGCTATATGGGGAGGTTGCACTGGCAATTGAGTACATATTCCTCATCCCCAAGTCCCAGAAATAAGTTAGCATACAAAGGGGCCAGAGAAGCACCCATTGCTGTTCCATACATTTGTAAATAGTAAAATCCATCAAAATAAAAAAAGTTGTGTTTTAGAATAAATTTTAGAGACTCTAATACTAATTGAATTGGTGCATACTCATTCTGAAAATGTTTTTCTAGGAAGTACTTACATGTTCTCAAATCTAAATTATGTTGTATAGAAGAGTAGAGCTACTCAACATCTATTGTCAGCCAAATAAATTTTCTCCCCAAAGTTTGTGAACTTATTCAAAACATCAAAGGTATCTTTCACGTGATGGTAATCTGACTACGCATTTTTGTAAGAAGTAACCTATGAAAATCCGCAGATTCTGGGTCATGAAATTTACTCCTGAAAAGATGAGACATCCAGGGGGATATGTGAGGTTTTTGTGTACTTTGGGAAGTATATATATGCAGGGTATAGAGGGGCTGTTCTTCACAAATGAATTCAAATTCCCTTTTTGATATATCCCCCTGTGTAACAGCTGCCTGTAGCAATTTAAGTAACTCTTTTCTAAATGTATTCAATGGATTACCAGGTAGAAGAATATAATTCTTAGTCTCCCCATATAATTCGATCACAACCCCATTATAGTGACTTTTATCAAGCAGCTCAAGATTTCTGCTTTTATCATCAGGTTTAATAATAATCTCATTGCATTTTTTCTAGTTTGATTAAAGCATTTTGTTCTTTGTTCATACCTGGTGGTCTATTGGACCCCCTCACAACAGTGACGTAACAGCCTACTACCCCCAACCTGTTCCCCAGCTGCTGACTGGCACAGTCCACCACTTACCACCGTGGACAGCCACCGACTGAGCTCTTTATGAGTGCATACTGTATAAAGTGCATGCTCAGTGAATGACAGCTACTGTCATTACTGAGTGTGTATTTGTCATTCACTGAGTGCATACTATATACAGTATGAGTTCATACAGAGCTCAGTCAGTGGCTGACTGCAGTGGGCTGTGCCAGTCACTGACTGGGGTACAGGGTTGGGAGGGACTGGGGTGGTAGGGCATTGCTGGGTGGGGGTCCACTAGACTACCAGGTATGTTACTGTTGTGTGTATCAGGGGATTGGGCTCTTGGGATCCATTGGACAACCAATGATTGGGTCATTTACCAAAATAGGGGGGATCAGGGCTTGGGGGGGTTCCACTAGCCCACCAGGGCTGTTAAATAAATAATTATCGGGATCAGGTCTGGGAGGGTGCTGCTAGCCCACCAGGTCATTATATGTATATTTTCTATGTGACAGATGGGGGGCCCTATGTACAATGAAGGATGGCTGGCAATACATTGGCACAACCCCCAGAGGACCCTGAGGTACACTTATACCAGTTCCTGGCTGGTGTAAATGTACTTGGATGGCTGTCCTCCCTGGGTGTTTTGAGAATTCAATTTTAGGGGCTTGCATCTGCTGCAAACCTCCTTGTGCAATGCCACAGCCCATTCTTTTGGTGCACTGCTGGTGCAAGGCCCCTTTGCCGCATGCAGCCTGCATTTGTTGCAGGCTGGTTTTGAGAATAGCTGGGGTGCATCTTTTAGTGCAAGGTGCCACTTGCATTGTTTTTCTTTGATGCAGGCACTTTGCATCGTTCCTGAGGGCTTTGAGAATAGGTCCCTATATATTTTACTACTGTACTTTTTATTTCTAGAAACACAGCTTAGTGCAGTGTAGTTAGCAAGTATGATCTCCTTAACATATGGCAAATTTTGTGTGCCTCAGTTCCATGAGCTGTGCAAAGGGAGAAGGATTATCTATGAGGGCCTAATAAGAGATGGACTCATAGAAGCCCTGGAGAAGCATGACCAAATGTATGGGAGGTAGGTGGTCACTGATGATGACCAAAGTAGTGAGACTGAGGTCACAGAGGCTAAGCCAGAGTTGGACCTCGAGCCACAAACTGGTGAAGCAGTGCAGTCCATGCCAGAGCCAAGAACTGGTGCAGCAGAGTCTCAAAATCTGCTTGAGCTCATGAAAGTGGCGCGTACACTAAAAGAGGCAGAACTGCAAAGGGCAAGGCTTTATGCTGGAGGCTGAGGAAAGAGAGAAGGCATGCCAGCATGAGATTCTGATCTAGCGGAAGAGATAGCAGTGTCAGCATGAGGTTCTCATATGAGAAGCAAGAGAGAAGAAAAAAGAGAAGAGGAACACAGAAAGAGAAAGAATGCCAGCATTAGATCCAAAAACAACAGGAAAGAGAGGAGGAACACCAGAATGAGAAAGAAATGGTAACCCAGCACCAGAAAGCACAGCAGCAAACTGTAAGTGATGGTGCAGGGGTTAAACCCATGAAGCCACAATTAATTCTATAATGTTTCCTCAATACAAGGAGGGGGATGATCTTGATTTGTTTTTGAAATCATTTGAGAAGGTATGTGTGCAGTTTAAACTGGACAGAGCTTTGTGGATGATTTACCTTATACCCTTGCTTACTGACAGTGCTTTGCACACATTTGCTAGAATGGATGATAAGGACTGTATGGACTATGATAAAGTCAATATGGTGTTATTGAAATGTTTCAAGCTAACTCCTGAGGCTTTTTGGTGAAATTTAGTGAGTTAAGAAAGGGCCAAGGAGACAGCTTTGTAGAATTGCATGTTTAAATGAGTATCTACCTAGACCACTGGGTGGATGGGGCTCAAGCTACAACTGTGGAGCTAATAAAATACTTATTTGTAAGGGAACAATTTCTTAAAGTTGTACCTGATGATCTGTGGGTGCGATTGCAGGACCGGGCATGCAGCTCCATGAAAGAGGCAGCAGAAAGTGCTGATCTGTATTTGGCCAACAGACCACACACTGCATAGCAGGAATGAGGGGGGCAGCACATGGTTTCAAAGGGACCCAGGGAGGGCAACCTAAAGTAAATCAGCCTGCACAGAGCCCAGAACATTACCCACTGGCTCTAAGGGTAACAAGGAGCTAGGAGTAAAGAAATGCTATATTTGCCAGAAAATAGGGGACCTGTCATGTGACTGCACTAAAAGTATAAACTAAGTGCAAAGGCTTGGGGGAAGGGGTGATCAAGACAGTGCCCAGTGGCTAGTAGCATGCTATCAGACAGCAGTACCACCTAACTTCTCCATAGATATGCATCTTGCCCTAGTTAATGGGGCCATAACACCAGGATTGAGGGACACTGGTGCTTCCATCTCCGTGGTGATGCAGAATATACTCTAGGCAGAGCAGATTCTGTCTGGGCAATTTTCCAAGATTTGGGAAGTCATGGGGGCTGTGGTCCAAGTACCAGTGGCTCAGGTCTTACTGATCTTGGAAGGTGGCCATGGGGTAGAGGAGGTGGGAGTCATACCTGATCTCCCTGTGGATGTGATGCTGGGAAACAATTTTGATCACAGAGAAACTCAAGTGTGTGTTACTACCTGCAGTCAGACAAGGGAGCAAGTTCCTGAGGGTGAGGAGGGAGCAACACAGCCTGTGCTAATTCCACCCTCAGCAGCTGAGGGAACAGCTAGTGTGGTTGAGAAGTTAGCTAGAAGTAACAGCCCTGAGCTCAGCTGCAAACCAAGGAGATCTCAGCCATTGGCAGATTTTCTTCAGAAGGGGTGCTGGAGAGGGTCAGATGGAAGGAGCTGGGCAGAGCTCATCTGGTTGATTCTTCCCTACAGAAACTGATAGAAATAGTCAGTAGTGCTCATGACTCTCAGAGGAACAAAACGCTAGTTTACTGGGAAAATGGTCTGCTGTACAGGGAGTGTATACCATGGAAGCACCAAGTTTGGTTGACAATGACAATGCCGACCTCCCCCAAAGCGATGGTACAATACCGACGCAGGTATTATGCTGCCTGTTTTAAGGGTGTTTTCTTGGCTCTGCACCCCGCACCCTCTGGACTTTAGGATTCCAACTCCAGGTCAGAGTTGGTCCGGGGAGGAGGTGGAACAATGGGGGAAGGCGAAACATGGAAAAAGGAGCATTACTGCGAATGTTGCCATAACGGTCTTTTTTCCTGTTTCACCATCGGGGTGTCAACAATGAGGGGTGCACCGTATACTACAGAGCAGGCTAGAAAGAGAGGTACTCCAGCAGCTGGTAGTCCCTCAGGCTTACCACAAGCAGCTTTTGGCCCTGGCTCATGACATCCCTTTTTTGGCCACCTAGGTATTAGCCACACAAAAAGGTGGCTTGCCAACAATTTCTTTTGGCGTAGTATGTACATAGATGTGGCAAATTACTGTCAGACTTGTCCACAGTGCCAGAGGGTGGGAAAGGTGGGGGACAAAGGTAAGGCAGCTTTGACACTCCTGCCTATTACTGATTAACCCTTGGAACAAACCACTCCCAAACAAGCACAAACAGAACACTGCAATTGGCTAGCTTCTGGATTTGACACCCCAGCTTCAAGCCTTGCAGCAACTGTAAAAAAAGAATAAAGTTAGTCACACATTGCGAACTCACAAACATTTTTTAATTCCTTCCCAGTCATGTTTGTCCCACAACACAAGTCTGTATAAACAGAACATGAAATGGCCTGACTGTTATCGGCCCACATATTCAAAGGAGATGTGCAGCCCAAAATTGAGATGCATGGTGCATCTCAGAAAATGCACAAATGCATGATATTCGAAAGGGAGAGATGCGTTGTGCATTTCTGAATGTGTGATCGTGCAGAAATAATGTATGCAGCACACAAAAAGAGGGCTGTGTACATGAATATGCCACTCCTCCATATATTCTGCCAAAATGTGAAGCGCATCTGCCATGCATTTCAGAAGTGTGCCATGCGAGGTTAGCAGACAAAAGGATGGAGTAAATCGGTCAGCCACCCACAGGTAGGCTATCCTGAGACTGCCCTTGGAGGTGCACCAGAATGTTCCCCAGGCACCCACTCACAGCAGTCATGCCAGAACGGAAGTAGCCAAAGCCACAGGTGCTGGAACACTACCGGCACTGCCCAGAAAGCCATCCCCACACCACAGCCAGGATGTAGACACTCAGCAGCCACAAGCAAGTGCTGATGGGGGCCCCCCCAGCACACTGGAGGAGCAGACAGCCACAATGCAGCACATGAACCAGGGACTGTGGTCTGCACCCATATGACCTGCAGGGCACCTACCAGCCATGGAATATACCCATGGGGACATCTGGGGCAATGGTGCCCAGGTAACCTGGTGGTACTAGTGCCAGCATGGCATGCATCAGGGACTGACCTGTGGCACACACCTACAGTGGTACACCATAGGTGCACACAGCATGCCAATGCCAGGCCCACATAGCAGGGAGCCACAGACATGTCACTGATACCTGCCATGTGATGTGACACCACCACAGGGGCACTACAGTGGGTCAGTGTGGTGTTCCTGTAGTGGACATAGCACAGCAGTGGGCAACATGGGGCAGGAGTGGCACAACCTGCAGCCCGGGAGTGATAAGGGCATGCCTCACAGACACCCAACCCCTCTGGTGTTGGGAACGCAGCCACCAGAGGCACATACATGGCCAGTGTCAGACTGGCCCACCAGGTTACCTAGAGTGCTCCAGGTGGGACCCATACACTCGGGTATCTGGTCACTTTCTGAACACTGACATTCCTTGCATTTATCACCATGTCCCTATCATAAAGGAGTATGTGGGGCACTGCAGGTAACTGTAAGCTGCAAACATAGCTAGTATATCACATTTCTGTGGTATACCAATCAGACTGTGTCATCCTGTGCCCTCTCATGTTGCTTGTCCAGGTGGGCCCCTGTGGCCACTGTCCAGGTGGGCCCCCTGTACCCCAGTCCGACCTTGTATATGGTCATGGTTAATAGCGCTGTACTCAGGCCAATACAGTCCACCCACACACACATAAACATTCCATCACACCTGCCTGCGAGGCTGCAGTACCTCCTGTTCACCTTTGTGGAGTGGTGGTGCAGCCCTGCAAAGCTGGAACTGTGCAAGCGTTGGGTATGCAAATGGGCTGGATACATTCCAGTAACAAGTTGTGCATGTGGGGAATGGGCTTGGAATATGCAGTGAGGTCATTTGCATATCCTGGCTTAATACTGCACTTCTGTGTGCCATGCATGTGGCCGCCTATCACGCATTTCCCTATGCCCTGCTCAGGTCTCCGGGTACCTGCCGTGCCATCTTCCGCTGTATAATCACGCATGTTTGGGATATTCAGCTGGACATGCAAGATTGCATCTTATGGCGCATCTTCTGAATATACCATTATTTTGTGCCGACACATCTCAGTTGCACAGCACAGGCATTTGCACGATGCAGCCAGGAACATTTGAATATAAGACCCATCATATTTATCTTCATTCGAGGCCAGTGATTTGCCACTCATTAGATAACATATCATTGGCCTCTCATGAAGCTAAATATGGTACTGTATCTTCAGTCAAACAATGTCATATATATATATATCTATTTATATCTATAAAGATATAGATATACATGTCTATATCATATATATATATATATATATATATATATATATATATATTCATTTCAAAAACTTTGTTACTGTATCAGGTTGAAGCAACAAAAGTAGGAAATGAGGCAATAGGGTTTCCAAACCCAACACACCACCCACCACCACCCCATCGCGTCCCCCACCCTCCATGACCAACAGGTGTCGGGTGTGCCTTGAGACATTGGCCTAATGCTCACCCCATTCCATGTATAAGGAAGCTAGCATGGTACAGCATAAGAGAATGGGGTGAGCATTAGGGTTGATGACCTCAAGATACACCCTGACACCTGTTGGCCTGTGGAGGGTGGGGATGGGATGGTAGGGTTGGGCGTTGGGGGAGGTGTTAGGGTTGGAAACCCTAATTCCTCATTTCCCTACTTTTTTTGCTTTAATACTAACTGATGTATCAGCAAAGTTTTTTGCAATAAATGTCCTTACTGTTTGAGAACGTGTAATCTTACCCTTATATGGTTGTGGAAGCGTAGGGTCCCCATCAGCCTGTAGTGTGTTGTAGATGCACAGGGTCCTCTATATTATAATTGTCCCTGATTTTCATGTGGGTGCATAGGGCCCTCCGGGCCCTGCGCTCCTATCTAACCATAAGTGTAGCGACATTGTTATTAACCCTCATCTCCCTGTGGAAGTGCAGGGCCTGGATCACTACATAATGGTATCCATATGAGTGAGTGCAGGACCTGAAGCTATCCATAAGTGTAAAGACATTGTAAGTAACCCTTATCTCCCTGTGGCCCCTGTGCTCCCGGTACTGCATAATGGAAGACCCTGCACTATCATTACTGCATAATGGTGTCCATACTCCCATCTATCCATAAGTGTTAAGACAGAGCAAAGAGCTACAGACATTCCATGTAACCCTTGTTCTACAAATGGCACAATATCATAGTAACCATAGGGACAAATTCCACTGCAGTGATAATCAAGGCCTAGCAACCTGTTTAGTAACTCCTTGGAGAATATAAATTGAATATTTAATGTTACTTAATGATAATTAGCAATATAAAAATGTTATTATTTCATCTTATATGAATATTCTGATATATCTCTGTTTTTAAATTACTTGTAAGTAATATATAGGTAATGTAAGGCATCATTTATATGATATTCTTTGTATTTTTCTTTGAGACTATGTATATTATGTTTTATATAGCTGTAATTGTTTAAATTATAAAATTAATAAAAATATATTGATTAAAAAAAGGCCTAGTAACATGCATCATTGCTTAGTACTGCATTTAGCGAAAAATCCGTATCTCAAAGCGTTTTCAAGATATAGCTGCTGAAAGGTACTGTGCCTGACACAATGTTATCATATGGGAAATTTCTAAACTTCAGAATGTTATAAGTATAAAAGCAATGTCAATTTTATTACCAAGCCAGCAAAAGTCACATCTGTGGGGCAACTCCTTTGTACTTTTTATAATCCCTTTTTGTGAGCTGTCAAAATCCCTTTTTGTCAACCAATTCCCTTTTCCCGAGCTGTCAAAGTCCTTTTTTGTATCATGGAAAACGATTAGGAGTTGTGGGACCAGATGGCCCTGCCAGCCATCCCTGTTCGTGAGCTGTCAAAATCCCTTTTCACTAGGTGGAAAAGGATTTTGACACCTCACAAAAAGGGAATTTGTCTGATGAAAAAGGATTACCAGCAGGGCTATCTGGTCCCAGAAGCCCTAATCCTTTTTTGCATTACGAAAAACGATTTTGACACCTTGTCGAAAAGATAATCGGCTGACAAAAATAGATTCTGACAGCTCACAAAAAGGAATGGAAATTGTCAGACCAGATGGCCCTGCAGGTAATCCCTTTTCACCAGATGAAATTCCCTTTTCGTGAGGTGATAAAATCCTTTTTCGCATCATGAAAAAGAATCGGAAGCGAGTCGCAAAAAAGGATTTTTAAATTAAAAAATAAGCATTCTGAGGCCACATAGAACT
Source organism: Neoceratodus forsteri (assembly GCA_016271365.2). Classification (NCBI taxonomy): domain Eukaryota; kingdom Metazoa; phylum Chordata; order Ceratodontiformes; family Ceratodontidae; genus Neoceratodus; species Neoceratodus forsteri. Next base: position 1,325,110,405 of record CM057456.1, on the reverse strand, counting down.
AAGGCAAAGGCACAGAACAGTAAAGGACATCCACATGAACAAAATACATACTTGGATGTCTCCAGAAGACATCACTGGGCAAAATAATAACGGTTTTGTTTGGGCTTAAAAAAAAAAACAAGATGGCGGCTGACGAAAAGAGATTTTTTTCCTTGACAAAAAGGGATTCTAAGGACCCCTTTTAGTGAGCCATAAAAATCCCTTTTCATGAGATCTAAATCCTTTTTTGTTACATGCTGCTATCAAAAAGACTGAACTGAGCATGCTGAGAACCTGAAATTTCAAAATTTAATAACTTGACGGATAATATTTTTTCACCAAACCAATGCTGGCTTTCTCTTTGGGGCAAGCTCCTTCCACCCTGAAAATTTCAGAGGTAAATTCCAAATGGTGTGGCTGCAGCATGATGAGGAAAATCGGCCAAAGAAAATGCGAATTTTAGCAATTTGTTTACTACGCACAGCATAAAATCCGAAAATCCAATCCAAACAAAACTTCATACATCAAGAGACCTACCTATAAGACAGCACCTACCAAATTTTATGCAAATCTGTTGAATGGTTGTAAAGTTATTAAAGTGCAAAATTTGAGATGCAACATTAAACTGCCTACTAAACCCTAACTATAGTGGGGTTAACCATGCCACTACATATATCTATATCTATATATAAATATATATATACAGTATATTTATATATATATATATATATATATGCAATAGATAAACCACTCTGAGGTGTGTGGTCATGCTCTAATATATGCATGCCTTGGTGTGCGTTGTACGCATGAAGCCGCAGGCCAAGTGCATCAACCGCCCAAGGCATGCATATATCAGAGTGCAATGGCACACCTCAGAGTAGTTTATCTATCTTACAAAATGTCAAAATTGTTTTGGGGGGGTTAAAGTGCAGGTGTGCGGTTGCGCTCTGATATACGCACCGTCATGTGATGTGTTTTATACAATCAGAACAGTGGATTTGGATCATTTGCTGAATATATATATATATATATATATATATATATATATATACACACACACACGTATATGATATACAATGGTGAGCTGCCAGATAAATGATTTATCTACACAAGTGCTGTCTGACCTCGGGTAAACTGCAGAAAAATTAATTAATGCACCATTAGGGTTGAGGCATTGAAAGTAGGGAAATATGAACTTAGGGTTCCCAAGTCTCAGACCCCACCCCCACCCTCAGCTTCAAACCCTGAGACCCCATTCCCCACCCTTAGCTTCCAACCATAAGGCCACACCCCTACCCTGCATGCAGAAACAGGTTTGAGGTGTGTGTCTTGCGGTTGTGAACCCTAATGCTCACCCCATTCCAAGATTAAGTAAGCTAAGTTGGGTACAGAATAAAAGAATGGGGTGAGCATTAGGGTTCGCAACCCCAAGGCTCATCCCTCACACCTGTTTGTTTCTGCATGCAGGGTGACGGTGGCTTTAGGGTTGGAAGCTGAGGGTGGGGGCTGGGTCTTAGGCTTGGGAAACCTAAGTTCACATTTCCCTACTTTTGATGCCTCAGTCCTAATGGTGCATAAACTAAGTTTATCCTTATTTTAATGTGGAAGTGCAGGGTCCTTTGGACCCTGCACTCCCATCCCTCCATAGATGCATATATGTATGTGGCTGTGGAAGCCACAGGGAACCTCCTAGACCCTGCACTGAGATGCTTTCCTCACCAGATTGTCACTATACCCATGTTATTATCCCACTTCATGTTTCTGACGCAGAAACCTTTTCAATCCCCACCAAAATATAACTCTGCACAAGCGCAATGCCAATCCACAGCAAAGGTGCAAAAACACATTTTGGACAGGATTTGAAAAATGACAGCTGTGACATACATGAGGTGGTGTAATAACAAGGCTATGTTGAAAATATAGGCTCATAATATTTAAAATTTCCAAAGTTATGAGCAGGCATAGTGAAATTGTGACAAATAGTCAAAACTCTGCTATTTTTAATCATTTTGACCCTGAATTTTCAGCATAGCCTTCTTATGACCCCACTGCATGTACTCACTACAGAAAATGTTCAAATCCCTGCCAAAATGTGATTCTGCGCAATCACAACTCCATTCTGCTTCACAGGTGTAAAAACACATTTAGCCAGGATTTGAAAAATGACAGCTATAGCATACATGAGGTGGGGTAAGAAGAAGACTATGTTGAAAATATGGGGTGAAAATATTGAAAATTTCCAAAGTTACGAGCATGCGTAGCAAGAATGCAACAAATGCCTATAACGTGGCAATTTTTTGGAATTTTGACCCCAGATTTTCAACACAGCCTTCTTATGATCCTACCTCATGAACAATATGACTGTCATTACACAAATCCCACTGGAAAGGTGATTTCACTGACCGACCATCACCTATGCACTCCAGCATGCCAGTGGCATGCTGCAGTGCATAGGCAGGGATATCATCAGCAGAAGGAGGGAGGTAGTGATGCCATTATATTTAAACCATGGTCAGGTCTCACATGGAGTATTCTGTGCAGTTCTGGAGGCCACACCTTCATAAGGACATTAACAGGCTGGAGACGGTCTAGAGAAGGGTGACTAAGATGGTACACAGCTTCCAATACAAGACTTATGAGGAGAGATTAAGGGACCTCAATATGTACTTGTGCTGGAAGAGAGAAGGAAAAAGGGGACATGATAGAAACATTCAGGTACCTAAAAGGCATAAACAAGGTGCAGGGGGGAGACATTTTCCATTACAGGAGGAGCACAGGAATGAGGGGGCATAACATGAAATTGGAAGGTGGGAGGTAAAGAGGGAATGTGAGGAAGTTCTTCACAGAGAGGGTGGTGGATACATGGAATGGTCTGCCTTAGGAGGTGGTCAGAGCGAGCACAGTGGATTCAAGTATGCTTGTGACAGGCATGAGGAACCATAGAGGTACAGCTGCGGGTGAGTCGGAAGCAGTAACCCCATACAAGGGCTTACGGGCAGACTAGATGGGCCAGGCGGTCCTCATCTGCTGACAAGTTCTATGTTTCTATGACCTTTACAGCAGGAGTTTTATTTATTTTTATTTATGACTTTGGTAACTGGGTAGGTACACTGATCCCAGAGACTGTTTTCAGGCATGACCCGGGCCATGTACCATGGCCAGAGTATAAACTTAAACAGTGAGCAAATTGCAGTGTTACATATACAATAGTAGAGTACAAGATACAATAGATACACAATTGTCAGAGCATCATTAATCACAGGCATTGAAAAATCACATGAGAAAACACAGATTAGACAGTGATTTGAGAATCAAACAGGCTGCTGGACTACAGGGTAAAAATGTGCAGGAATCAGAATGCCTGCGAGGCAACAAACAGTACTGGGGAGTAGGAACTTGACAGGAACTGTGGGAATGGTTGCAGAGGCAAGGTTTATGGGAGAAGTAGGACACAGGAGTAGGGGAGGCAGGAAGTAGAGGGAAGGAAAAGGTGGAGGGAAGGGAATGGGAGTTAGCAGGGAGAGGTGAAGGGAAGCAGCCATGTGGAAGAGGGGAGCGCAGTAGAGGAGGCTACACATCAAAGCATTTGCAGGCAGATGCCAGTAGGAGCATGTCCTTGAGATGGGTTTTGAACTGGCGGTGGGTATCTCTAGAGTGCAGTTCGGTAGGTAGTTTATTCCACAGAGCTGGGACTGCCACTGACAGGGCTCTACTGCCCATATTTGTGGACACCCTGGGGATTTGAAGGGGTGGTACAGTTTGAGCGGAGGCTGCGATGCATGGTGCGGACAATAAGGAAGGGAGAAAGGCGGTCATCTTGGCCAATACAGATGGCCAAATCAACCATGTTGGACAGGGTGAGGTTGAAGCAGGCTTGCAGTTGGAGCCACACCAGTGAGTTGTACCGGGCACAGTGGTGAGTCATGTAAGGAGCCATCAAGGTGAACTGACAGGTGCTACTATAGGTTTTTGAGAGTTTGGCCATGCAAGTAGTGGATGTCCTGGAGTATATAGGGGAGCAGTAGTCCAGGATAGGAAGAAGGTTTCCCTGAATGACAGCAAGGAGTGGCTCTGAGGTATGGTATTGCCAGAGTCTGAAAGCAGCACCTAGTTTTTGGTGGAACCTTAGGACAGGAGAGTCGATTTGATAGGAGAAGAAGAGGGAGGGGTGGAGCACTACTCTGAGGTATTTAAAAAGTAGGACTCCTTTGAGGGAATGACTGTCAGGCAATATGATGTTTAAAGGGGAGCCTGATTTGTATTTAGCTAACTTAGTTTTTTTGGCATTGACTAGGAGGAGGTTTTCAACAAACCAGTTATGGGCTGCCGCATAGTTTAGTGAGAGAGTGGAGGAAATGATGGTAGGTGATTTATCACTGCAGAAAAGCACGAGATTGTCAGTGTAAAGGAGTGAGTGACAGCTGAAACTGTCCAAAGGGAGGGAGCTGATGAACAATGAGAATAGGAGGGGGTCCAAAATAGAGCCCTGGGGGACACCTGTGGAAACTGGCTGTGTGGGTGAGCAAGCTGGGCAAATGCACACAAACTGGGAGCAGTCAGTGAGGTAGCTTTTGAATCTGGCTGTGACCTCCAGAGAACAGCTAAGGCAACAGAGTTTGTAGAGGAGGAGGGCATGATTTACCAAATCGAAAGCTTTGGAGAGGTTGATGAAGACCACCCCGGTAGCGTAGCTGCGGTCCATGTTTGTAAGGATGTGGTCTGCGAGGAGTGCAAGAGCCGGGGTTGTGGAATGGTTTTTGAGAAAGCCATGCTTTTGATTGCACAGGAGGTTGTTCTTGCCTATGTAGTCAGCAAGCCAGTGGTGGATGGCTTTCTGGTGCAATTTGCTAAGTTGTGGAAGGATGGAGATTGGACGGTAGTTGAAAATGGGGATTACCTTAGCAGTTTTCCAGGGATCAGGCATAGAGGAGGAGGGCAGAGCGAGGCTGAAGATAAACGTGAATGGCATGATGATGGCGGGGGAGTTAAGTCTAAGGAAGACAGGGGATAGTCCATCAGCTCCAGGGGATCTGTGATTAGGGAGGCTCTTAAGTAATTTGGCCATGTCATTGGGTGAGAGAGCTTTGAAGAAAAAAGGTGGAGTCTGGGGCTCGGTGATAGGCATGGAGGGTGGTGGCTGGAGGGTAGTGTGGGTTACTGGGTTGTTTTGTGGGCCATTTGGTAGTGTGTTCAGGTACATGGTAAGGTCAGAGAATTTGTTATTAAAGGCCATGGCCACCTCCAGCAGTCCATAATAGGGCCATTTGCAGAGCTTAGCTGCATAGCAGCTTTGCTGGAGGTGGGGTTTAGAAGGAAGCCAATGGAAGCCCAAAATTTTCTAACGTCACCCAGGTTAGTTTTTTGGAGGTTTTGAAAGTGAGTTTGTTTTAGTGATTTAGCCATGTGTTTACATAAATTTCTCCTATGCCTGTAGTCATTCCAGAGGGCCAGGGATGGGGACGCCTTGTAGGTGGAGCAGGCGCAGTTCCTGTCCTTCATTAGGGTGAGAAGGTCTTTCGTAACCCAGCGTGAGCAGCCACCCTGACCCTTCCAGTAGTCATCAGAAAATGATGGTCATGTAAGGTCAGGAGGGTTCTTGTAAAGGAGATTACTGCCAGGGTCACATTTGAACGAGAGTAGAGATCTGACCAGTCCAGCGCCCTTGTCTCAATGAGGTTTATAGGTATTTGGATTCTTGAAATGATGGGACAGGTATTTGGGGGGCATGTGAACTTGGATGACCAGAGAAGATACATGGGGACTGGCCACTAATGGAGTCAGCCATAGTGCCAGCGTGCAGTGCACGATCATCCCTGATTTGTGATGATCCAATCCAGCAGTGTTGTGGTCGTATGAGGATTTTGTCTGGTGGGAGGCATGATGATTTGGACCAGGTTGTGTTGTTTTAGGTGGGAGATGTAGTCAGGCTGGTGTGTACACAGCCAATTTGTTAAACTGAAATCTCCCAGCAGAATAGAGTTTCTGAGAGGGGATAAGGAGCTCAGGCTGGTGAGGAAGCTACAGTATTTAGACCCATGGTACCAGCGAAGAGAGGGCCGTAGCAGCATCCTATGTAAAGTTTCTTACAGCTTCCCTGGGTAACTTCCAAGAGGAGCCATTTGCTAGGTGAGATAGAGTTAGAGTAGAGCACTTTATGTGCCAAGAGGGGTTCCCCGACGAATAGCGCAACACCACCGCCCTTTTTATTGCCTGGCCTAGTGAGATGGAGGGAGGATTAGCCAGGCAGTTTATAGATATTACCGTCATGGTGCGGTTTCAGCCATGTTTCAGTGAGTCCCAGGATGTGAGGCTTGTAGAGCTCAGTCCAAGCCTCCAGATCAGGGAGCTTAAAAGGAAGATTACATATGCTGATATGGGCAATTTTCAGCCCTGAGGCATTTGCCCCGATACTGTTGGAGTGCGTGATATGGGAATTAGGTGGACTGAGGTTGCACTCAACATTGCCAGATAATAGGAGGAGGGATAGAAGAGGGATGTATGGATAGGAGGGAATGGCAAGGGAACAGGATAAGGAGGCCAGGTAGTGGCCAAGTAGCCAATGTTAGAAGTTGGAGAGGAAGGAGAGGGTGATGGGACCAAAGGAGGAGCATTCCCATTTTAAGGAGGAGATGGGGTGGACCAGGGGGGTGTGGGTGACCAAGAAGTAGGCAAGGTATTCTTGGTCCCATAACATTAAAGTGGCACTAGTGTATGTGAGCATCAGGAGGAGTGGCAGGGAGGCTGCCAGCAGAGTGAGCCGTAACAGCTTCATTGTGGCAGTAGAAGACAGAAGTAGGAGGGTGAGAATTGCACTCTAGTGGATGAGGTAAGGTGTGAGCAGTTACTTTACGGGGCAGGCAGGTGAGAGGGGTGGATGGGGGGACAGGTACAAGAACAAAATAGGAGGACTGTATCTTTAAGCTGAGAGCTCAAAGTAGGCAGAAGCCAAAGGGGACTGGATCAGCAAATAAAGGGAGGGGGATTAAGAGGATTTAATAAGTGACAGGGCCGAAAAATTTAACTGAGACTCACTCAGTCTGAGTAAGGAGACCTGTGGCCATAAGCAGACCATACCTGGAAGCTTGGTCCGTGGTGGTGGGCGGTGGCAGGCTCCATGCACCAGTCTGGTTTCTGACCACAGATGGCATTGTTAGCCCAGGAGGGCTGGAGGATGCCTGAGGAAGACAGGGACAAGACAGGGGTAAGATGGAGCTCAGAAACGGTGAGAGGGATTCTGAGAGACAAAAACACAAAAGAGCTGTTACACAAACATCAGCTAAATGGGTGGATGGGACGAAGATGGTGACCTAGGCACCAGCTAGATATACATGGGAAGAGGGAGACACTGGGTGCTAAAAGGTGGGGGGGTGCAAGGGCAAAAAAAAGGTTTCACTTTCGGACCAGGACTCTGAAAACATACAGGACTGACCAAAAAGGCTAACACAGTTACTAAACAGCAATATCCTACAAGAAACAGTTTAATTACATTTTAAAACACTAAACTTGTAGCTTAAATTGGCAAATTCAAAATCCCTGAGTAATTTCTGTGTATGGCTAAGACAGCAATTTGTAGTGGCATCCATAAGTTCTGTGCTTAACAGGGGCCGCATTCCAAGGAGGCAGAGGTTCAGATGCAGTGCCAGGGGACAAAAAGAACTAGGCAGCAGTCACAAAAATCAGCCAAGAGGCTAAGGGAATTAAGCAATAAGTACAAAATATTGGAGTTGATTTCAGTCCATCTTGAAAATTGAAAATATCAGGCAAGTCAGAACGAGCCAATCTGGAAGCTCCTGGTAGGCAAGTAACCATCTTGCCATCTTGTCCCGGAAAGGCGATGATTTTCAAATGAAAAATTCAGCTGAGACTCACTCAGCCTGAGTAAGGAGAGTCATGGCCATAAGCAGGCCATGTCTGGAAGCTTGGTCTGTTGGGGTGGGTGGCAGCAGGCTCCTGGCTCCTCACCACCGGTCTGGTTCCTGGCCACAGATGGCGGTGTTAGCCCAAGAGGAGTTGCCTTATGACAGTCATATTGCTCATTAGGTGAGGTTCCCAAACACCCATGTTGAAAATTTGGGGCCAAAAAACAGCTGAGTTATATCTAAAGGTTGACCCCCCTCCCCCCATTGAAATACATAGAAGCGCCTTTACCTTAGTATGGCTCTACCATGCCAGTGCGACAAAAAAGATCTCAACTGGCATTACAGTGATGGGCTCCATGCCAAGTGCAAGTTGCCGTCGGCATGGAACCACACAGTTTGGCTCTAGTTGTTACATCAGGGGTTTCGCCCCCCCAAACCCCGTACCCCTGAACTAAAGAATTCTAACTCCAGGTCAGAGTTAGTTCGGGAAGGGAGTGCAGGTCGGGGGAAGTGGTTGCCCCCTTCCAGTGGCACTTCTATGGCGGCATGGCACTGTTGTCAAGATCGATGCATGTCGCTGTAGAAATGTTGCTGTTAGGGTGGCATACCCCTTAGTTTCTCATATTGCAGTTGCCAGTTCCAGCAGCAAGATGTGTCTTCGATAGGGCAGAGCGGGTCTTGAACCTGGGACTTCATGAGGTGAGTGAGGGTCAGTGGGGATGTCAGGGGGTGTGGGGAGGAGGGTCCCCATTGGGAGGTTGGTGGGGCATGGGGTCAACCACCATATGACCAAACCGCATGGCTGAAAATGCCACAGCAAAGCAGCATGGCACAAATACAGAGTCAGACAAAACACCGACCTATTCCATGCAACGCACCCATTGCAAACAATGCGTCAGTATGTTTTTGTGGGGAGCTTCATCCCCTGCACCACCCAGAACTTAAATAACACACTCTGGGGGGTGGCGGACTTTGGGGAGGGGGGAGAAACTTGGCAGGGGGGTAGCTTTATTTTAAAAAACAAACAAACATGCCAGTAAAAGTTGCAGCAGGGAAGATCTGCGGGGGGGCCTGAACCATGGTCCCAGGTCTACCAACTGCACCATGTGCTGGTGCCTTGGCAACTCCACCATGACAGTGATTTGACTAGGCAAATCAGCACAGCCTTCTTGAGCCCTTCCTCTACTTTGCAGTATGCAACAGGGGTAGCGGTAATTCCATACGCTACTATACCCCGTTGCTCTGAATGTTTCTGTGCTTTGTACTGTGCAGGTTTTGTAGTGATGTAATTGAGGTGCTATATTCACCCGGTACCAGGTGGGGATATGAGCATGATTAGCAATGAACTTTTTTTAGCAGATTTAAAAAAAAAAAGACGACAAGAGATGGTTTCCCTCTTTATAGCTTACAACCAATGGACACTCCAGAGAGGATGGGGGATGTCACAAACACCACCAATGAACAAGAAAAATAAAATATTCGGAAGGTGGGGGGGTACCACTGGCCACCAGAGATAAAGGAGCATAGTGGTAGAAAGCCACAAAGGGGGGGGGAATGCAACTAACACCACCAATGAAAATAAATATATATTGAGTGTGTGTGTGTGGGGGGGGTACCATAGCCACCAGGGATAAGACAGCATAGTGACAGAAAGCCACAATATTAAAAAATATTAAATACACAGAAAAAAGGGGACAAACAAAGAAACAACAAGAAAAAAACACATATTAGGATGGGGACTGAGGGTAGGGGGTTGCCACTAGACACCAGGGATATATAGGGGCAGAAGAAACAAAATACTACATGGTCCCACAACAATTTTTGTGGATGAGATGACTGAAAAAGAATCCTTTTTCACCATCTCTATGCCTTATTCACCAGTCTGTTCCATCACGGGCAAACAAGTCATGAAGATGGCCAGATGGGAATCCTTTTTCATCGGAAAAATTCCTTGTTTACCATTCCTTTTTCGTCATGTGAATATGGAAATTGGCTGGCGAACAAGGATCCACAGCCAATTCCATTTGGCCAGATTGATAATCCTTGTTCATCAGACAATTCGTTGTTCACCAGTGACAAAAAAGGAATGACAAACAAGGAATTTAGCGAGTGGCGAAAAAGGATTTAAATAATTTAAAAATGTGTTTCTGGAGGCATTCAGATGTCGGAAACCACACAGCACAGCTCATCAACTCCCGATGAACAGAAATCACATTTGAATGTGTAAAGCAGACATCCCTGGGCAGAGTTATGAGAGTTGGTTTTGGGCAAAACTTAAAAACAAGATGCCGGCTCACAAAAAAGGATTTGTTTTCTGGCGACCACGGATCAACCTCTGGTGGCCAAGGATTGAAGGCTCAAGAAAAAAAAGATCCCTTTTTGTTCCATTCCTCTATCTGAAAGATTAAACTGAACATGCTCAGAACCCAACATTTTAAAATTAAATAACTTTAGAACAGATTAATATTTTTTTTAACCAAACCAATGCAGGCATGCAGTCACAAATGAAAAAAAGCACTCAGAAAGCCAAATAAGCATGCTAAACTACAGCATACGGGAGCAAATGAATCCACAAAACACACTACCCCAATGCTTCGTATCCTCTCCGGGACACTTTATCAGGAGGTGGGGTCCTGGTGCTCAGGATCTTCCTTTTATTTTCAATCTTTTAAAGTAACAGTGCACCACAACTCATACAGTACACAAAAGAGTACATCTATCTGAGCAACAGAAGAACCACTAATACCAAACACCACACTGTGAAAGGAAATAAACAATTAATAAAAGAGAAATCAATAAAGTAAAATGCATTAGAGAAGCACAATAAAAACTGGGAGGTCAAAGGCACATGCAAAAGGTCAAAGTGACATAATCTGCACCCCTTTAATAGGGTTCAATGACCAGTTGGACTTTAAAACCTTCACAACTGTTTAACCAATTTGCATGACATTTTGCAAGCCCCATCAGGGTCCAAAGATCTCTTGATGTGCTAAGTTTCATTCTGGTCGAATGTGTCAGTGCAGAAATACAGAGTGTCAAAAAAAAGAGAAAATTACCATGATTTGTCGAATTCTCACGCCACTGCACAGAAACAGTGTGGAACTGTGGTCTGAAATTTTCAGGGTAAACAAGTCTTGGGTCACAGATGTGCCTTTTGAAGATCTGGTGAAAAAATATTAATCAGTTCAAAAGTTATTGAATTTTAAGCTTTCCCATTATTTCCTATGGGAACAGTTCGATATCCCACTTGAAAAAGGATTCTTTATCACAAATGTGGAATCTTTTGTCGCAAATGTGGGATCCCCTGATAGTCATCAGCACTACTGGCTATTTCTATCAGTTTCTGTAGGGGAAGCATCAGCCAGCTGAGCTCTGCCCAGCTCCTACCATCTGGCCCTCTCCAACTCCCCTTCTGAAGGAAATCTGCCATCAGCTGAGATCTCCTTGGTTTGCAGCTGGGCTCAGGGCTGTTATTCCTAGCTAGCTTCTCAATGTGGAATCCTTTTTCGAGCTGTCACCATTTTGTTTTCAGTTAACTTAAAAAATAGAGAGCTTTAGTAGACAACAACAGTTGTCTTTACCTAATCGAGCCCCGTAGAATGGGATTCTGGGGTCAGTTTCTGCATAACTTAGAAATGTGCTTTTTAAACATGGGTGAAATCCTTTTTCGTTAACTCAAAAAAATGATCAGCAAAACTGGATGCTTTTTTGCAATGTGCTAAAAAAGATTTTCTTTTATTGCAAACTGTGAAAAAATATATTTTTCTGTAAATTGTGAAATAGGAACTGAAAAAAATATTTTTATATAGCTGTTTCTTTGTCACATCATAGCAAACAAATGATTTGCAATTTGGAGCTGAAATGTTCAGGGTACAAAGTGCTGAGCCCACAGATGTGCCTTTGCTGGTTTGTTAAAAATATATTACTTTGCTCTGGAGTTCTGAGGGATTCAAATTTGCGTCATTTCCCATAGGATAACATTGTAATGGGAGGTGTAGACTGCCATTTCTTTGTCACTGCACTGTGAAGAAACAGTTTGCAATTTTGTTGTTAAATTTACAGAATAGAAGGGGCTTGCCCCACTTATGTGCCTTTTGATGATTTCATGAAAATATGTTAACTTGGTGTCAGGTTTCACAGATTTTACATTTTCCTGGGGTTTGTATAGGATAACACTGCAATGTGAGGTTTCTTGGAGTGCTACACTATCCCAAAAAGCATGGATGGGAGCACAGGTCCTAGAGGGCCCTGTAATCCCACATGCAAATATGGATACCATTAAGGATGGATGGGAATGCAGGGCCCACAGGGGAAAAAAGGCTAACATTACAATATCTCAACAATTATGGATGGATGGATGGAACTGTGCCCTCCCACACAAAAGTATCCACACCATTATGGAGTGATGGGACAGCAGGCCTTATGCATAGATGACAACACAGGGCCCTCCTGGCCCTGTGCTCCTACATGCAAATATGCAGGGAATTATGGACAGAGGGCCCTGTGCTCCCACAGAGAAATAAGGATACAATTATAATCTCTCAAAATTATGGATGGCTGGGTGCACAGGGCCAGAAGGGCCCTACGATCCCACGAGCAAATAAGGCTACGATTATACTTTCTCATAAAGAAAGGAAATTCTCTGAAAAAAAAAAAACATTGTTAATGCACCATTATGGTTCCAGCATCAAAAGTAGGGAAATGCCATCTGAGGGTTCCCAACCCTAAGACCACACCTCCACCCTGCATGCAGGAAAAGGTGTGATGGGTGTGCCTTGGGGTTGTGAACCCTAATGCTTACCCCATTCTCTTATATTGTACCCATCTTAACTTACTTAATCATGGAATGGGGTGAGAGATAGATAGACATACAGATAGATTTATAGATAGATAGATACTTTATTTATATAACGCCCCTTCCTGGGGGCTCGGAGCGCTTAACAAAAAAATATTTTAAAACCATTCATGCACAAAGTCATGACCAAACATACAACAGTAGAACATGTAACAGAGTACAATAACAAATTCTATTATTCATTAAATGATGTAAAAATAAGTCAGTTCATTTTGCAATTACATTTCAAAAGCTTGATTAAATAAAAACATTTTAAACCCTTTTTAAAGGTTTCCACCAAAGGTGCCTCCCTTAGATGTCTAGGTAAGGAATTCCACAGGGTTGGTGCGGCCACTGAAAATGCACAATCCCCGGAATGCCGCAACCAAGCCCTGAGAATCACACCCACAGAGGAACGGAGAGCCCAAGACAAGCAGTGAGGAACAGGGAGGTCTTACAGGTAGGCTAGTCCCCCTTCATGCAGGGCTTTATAGGTCAGTAACCTGACCTTGAAGGCAATCCTCAACATAACTGGCAGTCAGTGCAGTTCACGGAGAACAGGAGTAATATGGTCTAATCTCAAAGCACCCATCAACAATCTAGCCACCATGTTCTGCACAAGCTGCGCTCAGTGGAGATTGCCTCCAGATAGCCCCAGGTACAGGACATTTCAGTAATCCAGCCTGGATGTGACAAAAGCATGCACCAGTGTGGTCAGGTCCTCAGACAGTATAAGGCCCCGGATCTGAGCAATATTCCTCAAATGGTAAAAAACACTTTTGATGATGGCCGACACCTGCGCATCAGGTGTCAAATCATTGTCAAGGATCACACACAGATCTTTAACCCAAACAGAGGGGTTAAGGGAACACCCACTAGCACTAGACCAGGGGAATCTCCAAGCTCCCTCCATCACATCGACGACCAGGATCCACCACCAGTACCTCCATCTTGTCTGGGTTGAGTCATAGCCAACTGCGAGCCATCTAGTTCTCGATCTCCTCCAGTCAGGTGTTAAACAGAGAAGGTGCCAACTGGTTTCCTGGTGCACAGGACAGGAATAGCTGGGTATCATCAGCATAGCAATGAAAACCCAGCCCATACTGCCTGTTAATGTCTCCCAAGGGCAGTATGTACACCGCGAACAACAAGGGTGACAGGACCGACCCCTGTGGAACTCCACAGTGTAGAGGCATTGGGTTAGATAAGGCTAAACCCAGCATCACCCTTGGCACTTTACCCATGATGTAGGACCTAAAACAGTTGATGACAATACTGGTTAGTCCGCACCAGTAGCACAGGCAGTCCAGCAGCACTACATGGTCCAATGTGTCAAACACTGCTGAGAGATCCAGGAGAACCAAGATCATACACTCTCTCCTATCTCTCGCCATTGGGAGCTAATTTAGCACCTTCACCAGGGAAGTCTCTGTGCTGTTCCTGACTGAACCCAGACTGGAAACACTCATAAGTGGTGGAGGAGGCAATAAGCATCTCGAGCTGGATGACCACCACATTCTCTAAAACCTTCCCTAAAGGTCTATAGTTGCTGAAACACTCCTGGTCCATTGAGGGTTTCTTCAGTAGGGGTCTAACCAAGGCCTCTTTCAGTGCCATAGGAAAGACCCCATTCCCTAAGGAACTCCAGATGATCTCAGCAACCACAGATCCTATCAGGTCCACACATCCAAACAAAAGTTGGGTTGGACCTGGGCCAAGATTGCAATGTGTTGGTCACAGCCTCAAGACTATCTTGGCCACTTCCTTCACTCCAACTGGACTGAACTCATCCCATACAAGAGGGGTGCCCTGGAACATCTCAGGCTGAACCCTACAAGCCCTTTGAATGACACTGGAAGAGATCTCTGTTCTGATAGAGGACACTTTGTCGACAAAGAACAGAGCAAACTCCTTGCACCTTGTGCTTGAACCTGCTCCTCCAAAAAAAACTCTGTTAATGCAACATTTAGTGTTGAGACTACAGTGAAAAAAGTAGGGAAAGGGTTTCCAACCCAACAACTCCACCCCCAACCCTGAAGCAAATCAGAGGTGACAGCTTCCTTGAGGTTGTTAACCCTAAAGCTCACCCCATTATGTGTGTATCTTTTCCAGAGTGTATGGAATGGGGTGAGCTTTAGGGTTCATAACCCCATTGGAGCCCTACGCTCACATCCATGCATTTTCTAAGTTTTTGGCCTTTCTCTATTCCCACCCTTGGTAGGGAAGCCAGGCACTGTGTAAGGAATAGAAGGTTACCTCCTCCTAGTCATGATGAGTGTGGCCAGTAGCATACAGAAGAGGAAACCCCCCCTGTGAAGGAAACTTCAGAGAACCCATAGCAACCAACCTGCCTGTCCTCCAGGCAAACTAAGAAATCTCCTCTTAGATCCTAAATACTTGTCTGCTTTCTGCTTCTGGATTAACTGATGAAGTCCATCTTCCAAGTCTCTTGATGATGTACACAGTTGTGTTATTCCTTAATGCTAACAAAACTGCTCCAAGTCAAATAGAATGTCCTGGAAAGAAATAACGCTTGAGCCAGGCTGATGCAGAAGTGTTTCTGATGAGAATGCAAGACTTGATGGAAAAATTTGGAATGCCCAAAGCTGATCAAACACAAGTAGGAGTACATAGGGGGAATTGCAGAATGCAGAATGAAGATGCTTTCATGCTGAAGTATACATAGCTTGGACAGTGCTGATAGAGAGCTCAGTGAGATGTGATGACTGGAGCCCAGGGAGTGACAGTCTGGAACAGGTCAAAGATACTAGTAGAGCTGTTGGAGATGCAGCAGAGCATATCCTGCAGTGCAATGCATCACATAGAAACACATTGAAAGCTTTGAGCTGCATTTGCAACCAAAGGTCAGATGACAGTCTTAACCCTTCCACAGACATGCCATAAAGACGATGGAGATGGACGAATGGGCAACAACAGAAATGCTCCAAGGGTGTCAGTGTTCGAGAGTCAGGATCCGGGGCCAAAGTAAGTGATGAGTGCTGATGCATTGTTGAAATGAGCAGAGGCTACGATATCTTTTGAAGGACCTAATGAGTGGATGCCTGGGGTAGATAAGGACAGGGGCACAGCTGCGCAGATGGCAAGCATCATGTTAGAATCTACATAGAAACATAGAATATGATGGCAGAGAAGGACCAACCAGTCCACCAAGTCTGCCCACTTCCCTACTTGGTTTGGCAATCCCCACCCTTATTTGGACCATCATTCCCCCACTCCGCTTAACAGCAGAGTGCCGTTATGCCTATCCCATGCAATCTTGAACTCCCTTACCATTTTTACTTCCACCACCTTGGCTGGAAGGCTATTCCACAGATCCACCACTACCTCTGTGAAAAAAAATATTTCCTAACATTCCCCCAATCCTCCCTCCCTCCCTCCAGCCTCATGTTATGTCCCCTTGTCCTTGTGCACTTTTTCCTCTGAAATATGTTTTCCTCCTGTACCTTATTTATTCCCCTAAGGTATTTGAATGTCTCTATCATATCCTCCCTCTCCCTTCTCTCTTCCAGTGTTTAGATATCAAGTTCCTTGAGTCTTTCCTCTAAAGGCTTCTGGTGCAGCCCATGTATCATTTTAGTCACCCTTCTCTGGGCTGCCTCCACTATTTCTATATCTTTCCTTAGATGTGGTCTCCAGAATTGGACACAGTATTCCAGATGAGGCCTCACCAGTGATCTATACAGTGGCATCACAACTTCTGTCTTCCTGATAGTTATGCCCCTTCATTGCACCGTAGCATTCTGTTTGCCTTCCCCACTGCTTTCTCGCATTGCCTAGATGACTTCAGATCATCAGATATGATAACCTCCAGGTCTCTCTCCTGATTTGTGGTGGCTAGAACCTGCCCACCCATTCTCTATTCCTTTCTTGGATTTCTGTGACCCAGGTGCATTATCTTGCACTTCTTAGTGTTGAAACCTAACTGCCATACCCTTGACCATTTTTCAAGCAAATATTGATTGTTTCTCATATTTTCCCTTCCCTCCTGTGTGTCCACTTTGTTGCAGATCTTGGTGTCATCTGCAAACAGGCATACTTTCCTCTCCAGCCCTACTGCAATGTCACTGTTGAAGGCATTAAATAGGACTGTGCCCAGCATTGACCCCTGTGGCACCCCACTGGTTACCTCCTTCTCTGTTGATTTTGTGCCATTTACTACCACCCTCTGAGCCCTGTCTTTTAGTCAATTTCCAACCCATTTCACCACCTTGGAGCCCACCCCGAGACTCTCCAATTTGTTAAGTAGCCAGTAGTGACACCTATAGGATTTAGTGATAAGGAGAGACTGGTGAGAGCTAAAAATCCCTGGAGGAACATTGGGTAAGGTTCCATTGTAAGAGCTGATAGAGTGCTTGGCAATGCTTTGCTGCAGACTGCACAGTATAAAAGAGGAAGGCATCAGAGGGGAGCACCGAGATGCCTGCATGGAGTCCATGAGAAAGCCAGAAATAATATGCTGCAAAACTGGGCACGAAGGATGGGAGCCAAAATCCAGGATAACCAGTAAGTTGATCAAAGTAGATGGAGGAATGAGCAATGACTGAGGGGGGTCTATGAGCTGTCAGATAATGTAGTGAGCATAACAGAGTCACAGAAGCAGTGAATATGGAAATATATGCAGCAAATCCAGGGTAGCCAGCATAAGTACAACTGATGCCAGTTGGCTGGACTCCCATGATTTGAATAGGTGGGCTAGAATGATCGGTCAGGCTTGATGGATGGAAGAGTAAAGAAAGTCCATGTGGGCCCTTGAAAGGAGCAAAATTCAAGCTTGATGGATGATCTAGGCTTGCTGGTGTGGCAGAGAAAGAGGCATGAGAAGCTGGGAGAATGCCAGAAACTCCAATGGGATAGAGCTGCACAGGGAACAGGAGTAAGCGGGCTGCCCAGAAGAGACAGGAAAGATCTCATGGGGAAATGCCCAATGTACTATGGTACTGTAAGAAGACAATGCAGCTGAGATGGTAATGGAGGAGGAGGAGGATCAATGGGGAATTGTAGAAATGGGGTCCCTCAGAAAGAATATATAAAGCAGTGATAAGATGTAGACAGGAATCTGAGTCCCCACAGCCAGATGGTAATGCAGGAAATATCATGTCGCAGAAAGTGAGGATGATTGCAGAGCAGCCAATGTATTCAGGAATGTGGGATCTGTAGATATAACACAGAAATGTCACCACAGGATACAAGTCAGTTATCACGATACTGAAGTCTGGAGCAGTGGAGGCTTGTAAGGTGGATAAAGAACTGATGTGGAGCATTGCCAGAGGAGCTGGGTGATGGGAGCAAGGCTGGTGGATAGAATGGCAACAAAGGAATGCAAGAGCAAAGTTGGAAGGCTGAGGCAGAAAGTAAACTATAATAGTCACAAAATGAGAGTGCAGATCAAAACTGAAGGCAAATGGAGAGTATAAATTCCCACTATCTGATGAAGGAGCTGATCCTTGTCAAGGAACGAGATGGCTGAAGTCAGGACCCTGAACAGAATGAGAAGTGGAAATGAGGTACCAATGCTACAATTCCTGTTGCAAGCTGGCACAGAGATTGTACGCCAGATGTCTTCAGTCAGCCTGAAAGCAAGGAACAGTCAAATCACAAAGGAGAAGTAAGATTCAGAGGCCCAGGTATGAACAGAAAGCTTGGAACAAAGTCTGGAAGCCTGCATGAAATTTTTCAGGGTTTGCAGGAGAGTCTAATGGCAAAGATGACAAAACATTAGTATGAGTATATGTATCATTGTAGATGCAGAGTGTCGGTAGTGTAGCAGATGATGAAATGCCAATACGCTCCTGAGTATTGCAGTAGATGCATTGATGGTAGCTTGGCTGATGCCAAAATGCCAATGTGTGAATGCATATTGCGGAAGATGCAGAGAGTTGGTAGGTTGGTCAATGCCAAAATGCCAATACGTGGATGCGTATTGGGGTAGATGTGGAGTTGTTAGGGTGGCCAATGCCACAACACTAACACTAGCTATGTATTGAGGTAGATGCAGAGAGTGATACAGTGGCTGACGCCACAACACCAATACCAGCTTGCGTATTGCAGTAGATGTAGAAAGTTTGAATGACGAGGGACAGAACTCCCATCTCTGGTTGACCGGGCAAGCCCACCTGCACTCCCGTACCACAGACAGCATGAGTTAGAGACGGAGACTGGAAAACAGCAGAAAACTGCTGGTAGAAGCTGCAGTGAATAATTAGCAACAGACTTCCATCTCTGGTAGACAGGGCAAGTCTACTTGCACTTGAATACCCAAAAAGTATGAGTTAGAGATGGAGACTGGAAAACTATTATGAACTACTATGAACTGCTAGTGAGGGCTGGTGAGGAAAGTAAAGCAGGCTGCTGCATAGTAGAAGCAGGCTAGAGAGACAAAAATGGAGCAGCAGGCAAGAAATAGAATCGAGAAGCAAACAGGATGGAGTGAAGGATGCTGGACTACATAGATCAAATACTGCAGGTTGCAAAGGCACAAAGAAAGGAAATGTGTAGTAGACCACAGAACTGGCAAGAGTATGGCAGGGAGTACTGCTTGTTACACTTATTTTAATGCTAGCTCAGCACAGGTGAAAATGACCTAGCATATCATGTGAGGGGTAGTACTGACCACAGAGACATGCACAGCACATTAATTTGTTATACACATAGTTTAATGTGAAACATATGGGTTCAGTAACATAGGCATATTGGAAGCAACTGTAAGCCACCTGCAAAAGTTTCTACATTTAGGCACCCATTTCCCCCTCCTACCCCCACTACCCAGAGCTAGGAAATTGGTTTAGTGTTCTGGGGGTTAGTGCTCTGGATGCCTCAAGGTGGCAGCAAAGGGCAGCCAAGAGGGTATATAAGGGAGCAGACAGGAAGTATCTGGGCCTTTAAAGCCTGGGCAGCAGGCCTGGGTCTGGAGAGGGGAGGCTAGAGAGTAGAGCCAGGACTAGAATAGGTGGGTGACATGAGGGAGCTCGGCAGTCCAGGAGGGCCAGTGGGGAACCTCCCCCAAGTAAAGTGCAGTCAGAACAGTTTATTATGCCATGGCCAATGAGGAGTGGGGGTATGGAGCTCCATGGGGACATAGGTAGATAGGTTCTGCGTTGTTGGGGCTAGGAAGTTAGGGAGGCTTTAGCAAGCCCAGCTGGTAGATGTAGAAGCCCAAAAGGTGTGTCTTCCCAGATCGCTGGGGCTGGGAGGGCTGTGGCAGGGCCCTCTCAGGAGGGGAATGAATGGCAGAGGTTCCCCTCATACCCAGGTTGGAAGGATGGTCTGGGGGGTTGAGGAAGCCAGGGAGCCTTTCACCCATTTGAGGGGCCTGTTTGGTGGGACAGATCCTGAGACATCAGTCCAGTAAGGCCAAGTGGGCTGTGGAACCAAAGGACTGGTAGGCTTTGGAGGATGTTCCCCATGCTGGTGCTTAACTCAAGCCTGGCATTGTAGGGATGTAGACCTGGCAGGGTCTCCCTGTAGGAAGGAGGTGGTGACATCAGAACAACCCCAGAGAGAAGTGGGGGCCATAGAGGGCTGAGGCGGAGGCAAGTGATCAGAGAAGTGGCCTCAGCCTGTATTGTAGAGCCAGCTGTTTGTAAGGATGGTCAAGGCCTGGGTCGTCAGGAAAAATCCTGGATGCCCTGTGGAGTAGGCCTAAGCCACAAGGGTCCAGGTGAGGAAGGAAGCTTGCTTTCCCACTCTGGAGAAAGGGAGGAGGTCCAGTGCCACAGGGAAAAAGGTACCCGTAGGAAAACAAGTAAATGGAAGGTCTGGCTTACCGGATCCTTATATGCCAGAAAATTGCAAGGATCCAGGTTCTTGGGTAGAGCACCCAGGAGTGAGAGGGTAGAAAAACGAGTGTCCTTCTGGTGTTTGCCAAATCAGTTGTCTTGCTATTAAGTCAAGGCCAACTGTAAAAAGTTTGTAGCCCCATGGAGCTGTATGTATGTGTATGTATATGTGTATGTGTGTATATATATATATATATATATATATATATATATATATATAGCTATATATATATTAGAGGCAAAAACCCATTTAATGCATTAGTTAGGGTTGTTCCAGCGACAAAAGTGAGGAAATTCGCTGTTAGGGTTGAAAACCCTAACTCCGAATTCACCCCCCTAGCACCACACACACACACACACACACACACACACACACACACATTCAAGTATGGGGGAGGACCAAGTCAACACAACCAATGACAGACATCCAGCAGCAGGTGACAGAAATAACAAACAATTGTCTAAATGTACTACGAGACATCCCCACCCACCTGACCAGGTACTGCATGCTCAGTGGAGATCAACAGCAAAACTGAGGCCATGTACACCAAAGGTACACATCCCTGATTGCAGCTGCACACAACGCACTCACACTTAGTAGTTGCATGGCCTTACCTACCGATGCCCACACCACACCACAACTGGTACTGTGCCATTAGTCAATATAAATGCTGAAGGTGCATGATGACAGTTGTAGAAAGGTTTAACTACTAGTGAATATACATTAATTAAGAGAAGTACATAAATTAACCACAAGACACAAGCATGCTCAAGATAAAAGTAGTGTTACATTTAGTAGGTGATTTACATAGTAGTACATTTACTGCAATGGTTTACTCAAGATAAGAGGCTGATGTGCGTATGGAAAAGCATTGCCTGTTCAATGCTCTGAAATTAGTACTGCCAGTATCAGATGCATTCTTACTGATGAAGGTGTACTGCTCATGTACATACATAGACCTTCAGTGTGTTTCAATACTAAAGATGCAGTAAATATTCTTTGTAAGAAACATTGTAATTGCATGGATCAGGCCAAGCAACTTCTAAATATCATAGCACTACTGAGCCAACAATGACGTACCATCGGAGATGTATAATGGATAGATTTTCCTGTAGGCACTCACTGAGTATGTTGTACCTGATAAAGACAATCTCATTGCATCGGTGATGACTAACTTATTCAAATAGTAATACATTTACTATTATTTGCAATGAGTGATCTATGCCATTATGGACACAGTGTAATTTTTTTAACAGTTGTTTCATACTCAGGCTGTATGCCTAGTGTTTGGGTTTGCCACACTTCTGTCACTGATGCTATCAAAGTGATAACTATGTTAACTGTGGTACAACAGGAATCAAGTAGGTATGGTGTAGATATAAACAGAATGTATTTTAGTGTTGATTTAACTCACAATGGGGTAAGTGTACTAGGACAGCAGGGGTTATTCTCTATCACTGACTCTGTCAGTTATAATCACACTAACGTTTCGATGACTGTAATGATCAAGTTACACTGTTCATCTTCATGAGTTCATATTCACAGCCATTCTCCAGTAACTAGACAGTGTATGGTGTAACTGGGTGGGACACTGTCTTGCAAAGCTGCTACAGTGCCTAGCAGGGGAGACTATCTACTCATAAAGACAATTAAGCAATAAGGCATGACCAACAGTTATGTTAATGGTCTGTTAATCACCCTGTGGGGTTTAATGTTGAATGAGGCATAGCCGAAAGCCACATGTCGCTAGACAGTGATAAACTGACCATTAACATAATACCTGGGAGTGGCTTACTGCTATCATAATAAAACTGTTTTTAAATAACATTAAACCATATTCATCATATGGTTAGGCCTACATGTATGTTAATAAAACTAAACATAAGGCTGTTACAATGTTTACAGTCAATTAGAAAGCTGCATTTCTCAAACCCTTGTTATAATCAGAGATATTATACCTGTACAACTCCTTGGTTTTGCTGAACTCTATTGCTCAGGTGGCCCACCACATGTGGTCTGGTCTGGTGTGGAGCATCGGTAGGTAAGGCCATGCAACTACTAAGTGTGGTACGTTGTGTGCAGCTGCAATCAGGGATGTGTACATTTGGTGTACATGGCCTCAGTTTTGCTGTTGATCTCCACTGAGCATGCAGTACCTGGTCAGGTGGGTGGGGATGTCTCGTAGTACACTTAGACAATTGTTTGTTATTTCTGTCACCTGCTGCTGGATGTCTATCATTGGTTGTGTTGACTTGGTCCTCCCCCATACTTGAATGTGTGTGTGTGTGTGTCTGTGTGTGTGTGTGGTGCTGGGGGTGAATTCGGAGTTAGGGTTTTCAACCCTAACAGCGAATTTCCTCACTTTTGTCGCTGTGGAACAACCCTAACTAATGCATTAAACGGAGTTTTTTGCCTCTAATTTCCCTTCTTTTTGAGAATGGTAATGAGAAATAGTGAATGTAATGCAGCAGTAAGGGCGCCTCCCACCACATGATGTCTTGTGGCATAGTAACAGGAGCAACAGCATAACAAGAAATGCTAACAGTGGCACACATGGTAACCTAGCAGCGAATGAGAACAGAAAGAGCGTACCGCATCGGCGTAGGCGGAGACGGTCTGCCACGTGATGTGTTATCACATATGACATGGTGCCTGCAAATGGAAATGTCAATGGGCATGGTGATGCAAAGTGAAACAGAAAGAGAAACAGTACTGTAGACACAAATGGCAAAAAAAAACAGAAAAGCAAGCCAAATGAAAACACAAAGGATAACGCACATGAACCCCACGCTCCCGCAGCGTACATCGCAGTTGGCGCTAGGGCCCAAAGGGCTCAACACTCCACCACCATGATGTCTTGTGGCATAGTAACAGGAACAGCAATGCAAACAGAAGCGCTAACAGTGGCGCACAAGGTAACATAAGCGCGAATGAGAACAGAAAGGATAGCAGAACTGCGGTGGCGTGAAGCCGGAACGGTGTGCCACGTGATGTCTTGTCACATAATAACATGGTGCCTGTAAATCGAAATGGCAATGGGCATGGTGCGCAAAGTGAAACAGAAAGAGAAACAATGCAGTACACACAAATGGCAAAAAGTATAGAAAGCATAGCGCAAATGAAAACGCAAAGGATGACGCACGTGGTGGCGCAGACGTCAACGGTAAGTGAAACGGGCATGGAACCGCAAGCGGAAAGGGCAATGGTAACAGTAATGTAAGCGCACAGGCTGGTTTTCCCAAAAAGCTGAATAGAGAAAGACAGTGAGTACAAAGAATGTATGCATAATAATGGGTATCGGAGCAGAAAATGAGGACTTGGAATACTAAATAAGTTATATCTCAGGAACCGTATGACATAGAAAAAAAATTTAAAAGTCGTATGATTTATGACTGTCCTGGCTAGTTTTGTACTTAACCCCTGCTAGGGGGCTAAGAATTTTTCCGACGAAAACTCCGTATCTCGCACCGTTTTCTAGATACGGCCCTGGAACGCTGCTTAACGCCCTTAATGTTATCCTATGGAAAAAAGAGAAATTTGAGCCATAACTTTGCCTCCTGTAATATTTTTCACCAAACCACTGAAAGGCACATCTGTGAGCTGTTGGCTGTCTTCCTCCAAATTTCAGGAAAAAGACCAAACCATTATTTTGCAGCAGGGATCCAAAGGATTTCTGTAATGCGTCGGGCGCCGTAATGTTATCCTATGGGAAAAACTGTCAACTTTGGAGTGCCGTAACTTTTCCGCCGTGTAATATTTTTTCAATACAATACTGAAAGGCACATATGTAAGATGTTGGCTCCGTTCCCTCCAAATTTCAGCTCAAAACTCCCAACGGTTCTTTTGCAGCACAGTGCCAAAGAATTGCTGTCATTTTCCCACAGACTAGAAAACTACTGTAGCAATTTACAAAAGCTTTCGCAAAAATTTGCCACACTTTTGTGAGCACGAAAGTAATTGCATGAAAGTACTTTTTCAAAAATTTGAAAACATATTTCTGGGGTGTTTTACCACAAAATAAAGACATGGCAAGCATCCTCAGGGCCCGACTAGGTGAATACAAAAAATTAGGTTGCTAGAGGGTCCCAAATTTAAATGCCAACCATTTTCTGATCACCAACTGAAAACAAAATGGCCGATTTTGAAAGTAACAGGCCCATTTGCGAAAGTAAAATGCATTTTGAAAGTGTTGAACTTTTGTTAACTTTTCCCATTGACTTATAATGGAAACTGTTTTTGAATAACTTTTGAACCGTTTAATATTTTTCACAAAATCTTGAAAGGCACATCGGGACCGACCATGCGTTCCCTGAAGATTTTGGGCGATGCCTCACAAACCGTATGACCCTAGGCGCCGACTCACAGAATTCCAGAAAAGCGTAACGCTAAGCACAGATCACACTTAATAACTCCGCAGCCATATATCCGACCAGTACTAAACTTGGCAGATCCCAAGGCCTATGGTTCTTGATCATAAATTCCAAATTTCAGGCAAATCCATCAAACGGTTGCAAAGTTATTAAGGTGCAAAGTTTTGGGATTTAACATAGAAATGGCTCCTCAACCCTAACTATGGTAGCACTACCGTGCTCCCATAATATATCTACTGTATGTCTATATATAGATATATACAGTACATATATATATATATATATATATATATATACACATTTATACCACGGGGTGAGCTTTCTCAGTAGGATAACCTGTGTTATTTCCACTGCAGTGAGGATAAATCCTGATGACATCAGCAGAGTGAGGATATCAACATTTATCCATACTCTGCTGATGTCACCAGAGTGAGCATAAATGCACTGCAGCTTGCAGTCCAAAGGAAACTGCTTCAGAAAAAGTTTCTTTCTCACTGAAGCTGCAACTTACTCAATTAGCTTTGCAAAAGACTCTCACCTATGTCCCATTGTGTTTCTAACATTGCTAGCCCATTACTGTGCTGATCTCAGCTTCAAAACAACCTGAATTCTAAATGAAAGTCTTTTACAAAGCAGGTTCTGTTTCTCAGTGCTACCTGCAGCAGTTTGTCTTTCTCACTGAGCTTCTGACTCACTCAATTAGCTTTGTAAAACACACTCACCTGTGTTTCTGACTCCCAGTCCATTCAGAACACACACACACACACAGAATTAGCAGGAAACACACAGACTCGGAAAAATGTTCCTGCAGCTCTCACCCCTGTGGCATAAATCGCACACATGATGGGCAGATCATGGCATATGGAAAATATTCTCACTCCTGCCTCGTGAGCTGTGTAGCTGAGAATGCATAGCTCACTCTGCAGGAGTGAGAATATTTTCCATATCCTACTTCCTGGCCATCATGTATCCTATATATACAGTATATACATATATATATATATATATATATATATATATGTGTGTGTGTGTGTGTATATATATATATATACATACATACATACATACACACACACACACACACACCATGGGGTGAGAACTTTCTCAGTAGAACACCCTATGTTATTTCCACTGCAGTGAGGATAAATCCTGATGACATCAGCAGAGTGAGGATAAATGCCATTTATCCGCACTCTGCTGATGTCACCAGAGTGAGGATATCTTCACTGCAGCTTGCATTCTAAATGAAACTGCTTCAGAAAATTGTTTCTCTTTCTCACTGAAGCTGCAACTTTCTCAATTAGCTTTGCAAAACACTCTCACCTGTGTCCTATTGTGTTTCTAACACTCCTAGCTCATTTCTGTGCTGATCTCAGCTTCAAAACAACCTGAATTCTAAATGAAACTCCTTCACAAAGCAGTTTCTCTTTCTCAGTGCTACCTGAAACTTACTCAATTAGCTTTGCAAAACACACTCACCTGTGTCCCATTGTGTATCTAACTCCCAGTCCATTCAAAACACACACACACACACACACACACCACACATACCACACACAGAATGAGCAGAAAACACACAGAAACAGAAACAATTTTCCTAAAGCTTTCACCCCCAATGTATAAATCACACACATGATGTGCAGATCGTGGGATAAGGAAAATATTCTCAGTCCTGCATAGTGAGCTGTGCATTCTCACTCGTGCCTTCAGCACTCTTGAGAATACAGAGCTCACTCTGCATGAGTGAGAATATTTTCCATATCTCACTCCTGCCCATCATGTATCATATAATATATATATATATATATAGATATATATATATAGATATATGTAATAGATATACCACTCTGGAATTATGTGATGGCGCTATGATATACTCACACCTTGGTGTGCGTCAACCGCCAAAGGCGTGAGTATATCAGGACGCGACCACCTCAGAGTGGTTTACCTATCTTATAAAATGTCAAAATTGTTTTGAGGGGGGTAAAAGTGCAGGTATGCGTCGCGCTCTGATATCGCACGGTCATGTGATGTGTTTTATACAATCAGAATACTGGATTTGGACCCTTTATATCTACCCATTTTATAAATATATATATATATATATATATATATATATATATATCTATATCTATAAAGGAATGGCGACCCCTGTAGTGCTGAAATCATTTGCCATGCAAGTGAAAATAAAAGCCAGTTGGGGAGAAACAGTGGTTTGAGCCTTATTTGACAGTGAGAGGGGAGTTAATGAAATATATGGCTTGTCTCCGCTCCCATTGTTGCAGTCTGATTAATTTGCCACAAGTTATATTCCAGGGGAAATAATACAACTCCTGAGGGCTGCAGGGTCTCAGTGGGATCTCCAGGGAAGAATAGGGGGATCCAGGTCTGGTGGATGGCTAGGGAAGAGAATCTGTTTTTTCTGAGAAGTTAGGAGGTAATTCAGATACCGTGAAGATATCATCAGGTAAAGACCATCGGTTTTCCATGGTCCAGTGTCATAATGTCTCGTATGCTAGTTCTTGAGTGGCATTTTCTTTCCTGCCTGGACCACTTGCTATGAGTTAAAGTTATGCCCCTTGATGGAGCAGGAAGGGAAGGGTTACACAACAAAGACAGTGCTATACATTCTGGCCATGTGCTCTGAATTAATGAAAAGCCATTTTTACTAAAATCAAGGCTGAGAAGGTGTGCAGTAAAAAATTGGGAGTGTAGTTTTAAGCTGGGCGATGTTGGATGGTGAACCCAGAAGTGCTGAGTTGGACACAGAGCAGTGGCCTGTAGGAGAGAGAGAAAAAATGCCCAAATAAAAAGCAACCAAAACACACAGATGAAGGAGCAAATGGGGAAGCCAGTGGACAAGATGACAGGCAGGGTGCAGAACACCAGGTGAGAAACAACACACGAATCAGAACAAGCTGCGCCAGCAGCAAGGACAGGAAACAGAAGGACGGAGGAATGGAGAACTGCTGGAAGCAGAAACCACCAGGGAAGGGCAAAGACAAATGGCAGCAGAGCACCAACAGGGGGAGGGAAGCACAAAACACACCAATGAACAAAATGGGAAAGAGAGAGGCAGGGAGCAAAATAACAAGTGCAGGAGGAAGCAAGATAGAAATCAGCAAGCTAGCAGTGGGGAAAAAATGAGGAGGCAAAACCGCAGACCATACAGGAGCCCTGTGTGATGAAACACGTTAAGTGTGAACTGCAAGGAGCAGGCTGCCTGTATGCTGCATGTGGAAGGAGCTATTCCCCCACATTGAACCTTGGGCTTTAGCCCTTCCATCAAAAGTGGAAGATAAAGAACACAGGAATAATTCATCATTAAGGGCAATTTTATTTTACTAGTTCAGCACACCTTATTTATTTCGTTTTTGTTGACCGGGTAAGTGCACTAGACGAATCCTGCCTATTTTCAGGAACGACCTGGGGGAGGGGGATACAGATGAATGCCAACTGACCTTGAACCAGATTAAGCTGTTGGTGGTATTTATAGTGAATGAGGGAAATTTGGTCAGGACACCGGGGAAATTCCCCTACTCTGAGTAGGTGGAGCCTTTGCTGCTGGCTGCATGATGGCCAGTATGCATGATCCCTCGGAGGAGATGGACGTCGGGAGCTCTGGGGAGTGGTCCTCCTCCCCTGTGCTTTCTACACTAGAGGCTACTGAGGAGCAACTTGATGTGGCTACTGTTAGTGCTGATACCATAATTGAAGCGGACTGTGCAAATAATTTTGTAAGAAAGGAAAAGAATGAAATGGCTAACTTCATGTCTACTGATTGCTCCTGTACTGAACTAGCGGAGAAACGCTCAGCATTGTTTTTACAGTTACAGCAGCTTGACTCCAAGATTGTGGCATTAGAACAGGCACCCACAATGAGTAACTCTACAAGAGACGCTGAGTCTGTAAAGCCCTCCGCTACCATAACAAATGTGACGGATTCCACAGTTACTTCCGCATTAGCGGCTGCATCGGATAAGGCTGGCAGTTTCTCGAGGTCCGCCTCGTCATGCCTACAGCTGGAACTGAATCCCCAGAACACTGAACTTTTGGAAAACGTCTCGACAGACTGTTGCTTGGAAAATGTAAGTGATGCATCCCTTCATAACCGACCTCAGTTTGTTACACAGCAGAATCCTGAGTCGGAGGTTTTTTTCTTTTCTGCTAACAAAGCCCCCGGTTGGACAAAACGTGGTGGAACTTCTTTCTCCAAATCTAAACATTTTTCCATGACTTTGCACTCAAGTAGCGACCCCAAGAATAAGTGGTCACCTGAGAAAGCACTTAAAAGTGCCGGTTGGGAAAAAGGGAAGGGGTGTCTGGACTCCAGACTCACAAGACCCAGCTTATATAAATATGTTAAAAAAAACAACTTTATCCAAGTCTTCTACTAAAACTAAGAGCTCCAACGAACCCCAGGGTGCTGGTTCTTCAAATGTTTTTTCTGGACTTGATACTACCACTGCTATTACTAATGTTGCTAAAGATAAGGTTTCTTCTTTACATGATGGAAATGTTGTTAATTTACCTAATGACACTCCCACTATGCATTCAGGAATTTCGATTCCACTAGATTCTAACACCACTCCTGCTTTGCAGACCCCTGTAAATAAGAGTTTAGGTCGTCCAGCAGGTTTTAAACTGGCTGATTTGTTCAACCCTAAAGGCGAACCCGCACCCAGGAGAAATGCTGTTAGATTACTCTATAAGAGGGTTGGAAGAACCTCCAGACCGGTTGTACATTGCTAAAACCTTACTCAAAGGGTCTATGAAATTTTTTTCTTCTGAGATTTTTGCCTTGATAAATCTAGGGAACTCTAATTTTGATGTTAGTTTTAAACAAATCTCTGGGTTAGACAGATTCTGGGCTCAGTATGAATCGCTTCAGACCTCTCCTATCTGGTCCCCTTTTCAAGCCATTCCCTTAACTAAACCGGCAGTACAAAACATTACTATTGTTTTTAAAAACGAAGGGGTAAATATTGAAGACATTCTTTTTTGGTTAAATAAAAGATGTGAGGTTTTGAATTGGCCTATACCTACATTGGACAGCGAACAAATATGGGATGGAAGCTGGAAGGTCCGAGTTAAACTATATCCTACCAACACTGGACCTAAACATTTACCTAGTTTTTTTTTATTTAGGTAAAGATAAGGGGTTTATTTTTTACGCTGGTCAACCCAAGTCTTGTTTTAAATGTGGTTCTCGCACCCATCTTAGCTCCGCCTGTGATACATTGAGATGTAGTCATTGCTTTGAGTATGGACATAATTCTACTACTTGTTTAAACCCTTTTAAATGTAACCTATGTGAAGGAGTTGGCCACGCTTATGGTCGTTGCCCTTGGGCATCCCACAATAGGGATGATTGTCCTTCTCACGATGGTTTAATTACTATTGCTCAACAATTGCAAGCTCAAAAGGCTGCTTCCCGAGATTTAGTAAATGGTCTTCCCCCTCCTTCCACAGTAACTGTTCCTAAGGAGCCCTCTGTGGTCACTGTTCAAGATCCTCACACACTTTTAGAAGGAGTTTCTCCTTCTGATTCTAATGTCTCTTCTAAGGTTGCTAGTACAAATGTATCTGAGATCATAATGCCCCCTCCCCCCCAATCTGCTCCTGATGCAGATACCTCAGGTTTTACCACTGTCACCCATAAGAAAACTAGAAAAGGCCTTGCTGTTAGTTGAAGTAAGGAAAGTACAGCACGTAATTGGCAGTCTAATAATAAATTTGCTGTCTTAACCACTGATTTATCAGATAGGGACTCTGGCGGGGATGACATGGATACTTCTTCGGTTCGATCTTATCCGGATGTAGAAGGAGGCATAGATGTAGACCCCATAGCTAAGCGTACCCGTCAAAGTCAGAGGGGTAAATCTCCAAGTGGTTCCTAAATGGCTTCTTTATTGATCTGTTCATTAAATGTAAATAGTATTAAAGGCCAAAAGAAACTGGGGGGAGTTTTTTTGACCCTTAAAGATCTCAAGGGTGATATTATTTGTTTAGTGGATACGAGATTAAAAACCCATGGAGAGCTACGTCAGGCTTCGAGAGCATGGACTAGTGGCCCTTCCTTTTGGTCAACATGGTTAGATACATGTGATGGTAGTGGTATTTTGTTTTCCAATGCGGAATTTCATGTATCCAGATTGGTCGATATTTCTCCAGGCAGAGCTTTGTTGTTAGACTTTACTTATAAACTGGAAAGGTTTCGATTAATAGGGGTTTATGCCCCACAGACAAAAGCCCAACGTGTGTCTCTTTTTCATTTAGTCAGGCCTTTTTTGCACACCTCAAGATTGCTTCTGTGGGTAGGGGATTTCAACTGTGGCTTACATTAAACTGATAGAGGTTTAAAAACCCCTAAACTTTTTTGTGATTCGGTTGCTTTAAAAGAAATAGTATCCATGGCCCAGCTTGTGGACGCATATAGGTATTGTCATGAAACTGGTGGCCTTACCTTTTTTAAGGAGCGCCTACGAACTAGGATTGATTTTGTATTTTTGTCTAAAGTTTTGCTACTTCTTTCATGTCGAACAGTGGGGGTGGAATTCTCTGATCATGTTGCCCTTTGTGCATCGTTCTCTTGGAATTCTGCCCCTCGCTGTAAAAAGAATGGTTGGCGCCTTAATGATACCCTATTAGAAGATCCCTCTTTTTTGAAATTATGGCGAAGGGAATTTGCAGCACGATTATCTGTAGTAGATTTTTATGACACTGGAATAGATTGGTGGGATGATTCCAAATTAAGATGGAAACAAGTCTTTCAAAAGAAGGCTGCAAACGCACAGAATACTAAATATTTGAAATATTTAACTCTGAGACAACAGTTACAACACTTGATTTCTCTGGCTGACTCTAATTGCAATGATTACAGTAAACAAATAGAAATAATTTGTACTCAGATGAGACAACTTCAATACGACCGAGCCAGTTCCTTAGGTCAAGAAGCTCGTTTTGGCACCCGTACAAATAAAGGAAGTTTAGATCCCTTTCAGGCTTGTAAAAACAGAGTAGATTCTAAATTGATCTGGTCTTTAAGATCTTCGGCTGGTGATTTAGTTACATCACCTGAGGCACTGGTTACTATTGTAGAACAGCATGTTTTTAAAATGTTAGGTAGTAAGTCGAATGCGTGATTGCAGAGAATTTTTTGAATTCCTTGCATCTCCCCCAGCTTTCTAAATTGGAACAGGATATGTTAACTGCTGATATTAGGGAGCAAGAAGTAAGACAGGCTATCGATACTCTGTGTTTACATTCTGCCCCTGGGTCAGATGGTCTTACTGCAAAGTTTTATAAAACTTTTTCCTCAGATCTGGTACCAGTTTTGACCTTATTATATAACGAAATGTTGGTCTTAGAGACTATGACTAAAACTATGAAGGAAGCCATTTTAATCTTGATTTTTAAAAGAAAAGGTGACGCCACTGACTTAAAAAATTGGAGACCAATTAGTTTATTAAATGTTGATTATAAGATTCTTGCTAAAATCTTGTTGTCTAGAGTACTGAAAGTAGCTGTCCATATAAGTTCTGTTCAAACGTGTGGTATTCCAGGAAGGTATCAACACGACAACCTAGTTTTATTACGTGAGCTATTCGCTTTAGGTGAAAGGAAAGTTATTTCTGGATGGGTATTAGGTTTAGATCAGGAGAAGGCATTTGATAGGGTTTCTCATGATTACTTGTTCAGGTTTTGAAGGCTTTTGGTTTTCCTGTAGTATTTCTCTCATGGATCCAAACTTTATATAAAGGTGCAGTAATAATACCTAATGTAAATGGTTGGTTAGGGAATTCTATTCCCCTTGCTTGCGGGGTTAGGCAAGGCTGTCCTTTGAGCCCGTTACTTTATGATTTCTATATTGACACTTTAGTAAGAGCAATATTACTTTGTCCTCAAATTATAGGTTTGAACGGCATTCCCTCTTCACCACCAATTAAATTGTTGGCCTATGCTGATGATTTGGTTTTAGTGGTAGATTTAAGGACTAAGCAAGAGGCACTGGTTCATGTATTACATGTTTTTTCATCCGTATCAGGATCTAGAATTAATTTTAAAAAAAGTATTGGTGTACCAATAGGTCATGCCTCCCTCCCAATAAATGGCAACTATGCTGGGATTCCTGTAAAAATTGACGTATTTAAATATTTAAGGATTTACTTTGGGCCAGGGGATATGTCATCCTACAATTGGATTATTGCCTTAAACAAGGTGGAAGGCTTAATTGCAGGTTGGAGGCAGGCCTTGATTGGGAAAAAAAAGAAGAGTTTTTTTACTTAAATCATTGGTTATTCCTATTTTCCTGTACCTTAGTTATGTATTTCCGCCTCCTTCAGTTCTTTTCACCAAGTTATATGGGATATTTTTTAAAGGGTTTTGGGGTCAGACTGAACCCCATAAAGTGAAGTTTACTTATAGACCCATAAAGGAGAGTGGGGTAAATATGATTCACCCTGTTGGTTTCTTTATAGTTTATTTTTAACTATAATTTTGGTAAGGCTCTTAAGCCTGGGAATATAATTTGGAAACCCTATCTTATGTTATGGTTTTCTTTGTGTTTAGATAAATGGGATTTCAGTCAAAAAAATATTATTTCTCGGTTATCGGATATACCATTATACGGAAAAGAAAGTTTCAAACTGGCTTTATCCTGGAGCCTTTTCCCTCAGGATTTTTGCGTTTTGTCAAGGCATACGTTATATAATAAGATTTGGAGAAGGGAGGCCCAGGAAGATGTAGTCTTTCCCCTCTGCCCTTCGAATCGTCTCCCCTGGGTTCTCCTACAACTTCATAATCCCCGTTTACCTCCATATGTTTGGGACATGGTATGGTTGAGTAATTACGACAGGCTGGGGGTTAAAAGTAACCATAAGCATAAAGCTTTGGATTTGCGTTATTGCCCCAGAGATAATTGTTCAGAGGTTTTAGAAACTCGGCGACATCTGTTCCTTGACTGTCCGTTTTCTCTGGATATTTGGTCTAGTCTGGCTACAGTGTGGTCAGAACCCTTGCTTCTTAACATAACCTACGAACAAATCATGTTTTGCACAAATGTTAAATTTAATGTTAAATATCATGTTGAAACTCTATATGTGGTTTTTGCTCTCATTAGATATTATATATGGCAAGCAAGATGTATGTTAGTTTTACATCAGAAATTTATTCCTAAGCAAGAAATTATCTGTAATATCTGTAAAGCTTTATGTTCAGTTAAAAAGCATGATTCTCTTGTTTATAGTAAACATCAAATCAACCTTATGTGGAGTAATTGTAATGCCTTGCTGAATGACTGTTAATATTTGTATGTTTATTTTCTCTTGTTCTTTCTGTTTTTGTTCCTAGTATTTGATGTATAGGATATTGTCAATTTATTGTAATGAAGCCCACTTTTCTAATAAAATATCCCTACTCTTTTTGATAAGTGTTGTGGGATCTTTAACATCCACCTGAACTACCACCAATCCAGGCAGATGGGACCTCGGTTTAACGTCTCATCCGAAAGACGGCACCTCAGAAGTGCAGCACCCCTTTCATGCTGCACTACAGTGTCAGTACCTCATACATAGCTAATAAATATATGTACTGTATTTATCCAAAGCATGCAAAATCTAAAAAGATCTGACATCTGGTGATGTCATCCTCAAGATGGCAGCTTGAGGAATTTGCTGAACTCTGCCCTTAACAAACCCCTTTTATAAAACAGTCTTTACAGCTTGATATTAATTGCCAAGAAATGCAGTTATGCACATTGGAGCCAAGAATCCCAGGATGGAATACTACCTGGGCGGAGTCCTGGTATCTACCTCAGAGGAGAAGAACCTAGGGGTGATGATCACTAGTGACCTGAAGCACTCAACGCCATGCAAGAAAGCAGCAGCAAGGGCAAACAAGATGCTGGGATGCATAGCTAGGGGGATCAGTAGTAGGAGAGAGGAGGTTATACTACCCTTGTACAGCTCACTGGTTAGGCCACATCTAAAGTATGGAGTTCAGTACTGGTGCCTACACCTCAAAAAAGACATTAACCTGATGGAGAAGATCCAGAGGAGGGCTACAAAGGTGGTAGCGAGTCAGCAGGGTAAGGCATATGGGGAGAGGTTGAGGGCACTGAACATATACGCCCTGGAGAAAAGGAGAAAGAGAGGGGACATGATTGAGACCTTCAACCAAAATGGTGCAGGGTCTGCACCAGAAGACATGTGAGGAGAGACTAAAGCAGCTTAATATTTATATTCTTGAGGAAAGGAGGGAGGGGGGGCATGATAGAAATGTTCAAGTATCTCAAGGGAATTAAAGTACAAGAGGGCAGCATCCTTCAGAAGAAGAGATGTGCAAGAACAAGGGGGCACAATTTGAAGATGGGGGGGATGGCTCAGATGTAATGTTAGGAAGTATTTTTTCACAGATAGGGTTGTGGTTGCATGGAACAGCCTTCCTGAGGAGGTTGTGGAGTCAGGAACAGTGGGAGAATTCAAGAATGCATGGGACAGACATAAGGCAATTCTAGTGGGGGTAGGAGGAAGTAAGCTGTTGATTAACTAGAATCTGCAGCTTATCCATCAGGTAGGAAAATGGGCAGACTAGGTGGGCCAAGTGGTCCTTATCTGCCGTCAAATTCTATGTTTCAGGTACTTGAAAGGGATGATAAGGAGGGTTTCTTTAAGCTGAGTAGCAACCATAACACAAGGGAGCAGTCTTAAGCTGGGGGGGGGGGTTAGGAGGGCGATCAGGAAGCACTTCTTCACAGAGAGGATGGTCGACACTTGGAATGCACTGCCAGAAGGGGTGGTCTCAATGAAAACAGTGGGCAGCTTCAAGAGAGGCTGGGATAGGCATAGAGGGAAGGTAAGGATCATGGGTGGTGAGGATGGAAGGAGTGGTGGGGCAGGGACAGTAGCTCAAGCTGTGGACCCTGCAATATGAGAAGACTAGCTAGACCAAATGGCCTTCTTCTGCTGCTGGCTTCTTTGTACGTAGGAACTGAAGACAAACACCAGAAACTAATTTACGAGTTACAGGACTTTTACTGTTTCAGTGGTACAGACAGCAGCATCATACTGGACATGAATTATAACTACAATGCATTGGACAGACATAAGGCAATTCTAGAGGGGGGTAGGGAGCAGTAGGCTGTTGGTTGAACTAGGATCTGCAGCTTATCCATTGGGTAGGGAAATGGGCAGACTAGGTGGGCCAAGTGGTTCTTATCTGCTGTCAAAGTCTATGTTTCTTTGTAAATTATTCACTTTACATAAAGGGGGCCTTTATTATACCCACGGCAGGTTGGTGACTGGGTAATACTGTGCTAGAAATGCAGGATGGTGACAAATTAGACAATGAAGGCACTGACAGTGAGTACTCTCAGGCCTCACTTGCCTTCTTGAGATCAGGCCAATGTCGATCTGCTGGGAAAAATAAATCACAGCAAAAAGGCAAGCAACCTCAATCCAAACAATTAAACAGAAAACTGGATGTGCTGATCTCACAGCTCCGGGGCTTTTGTAGAGAGGTCAGGAATATTATTGCTGCTCTAAGGACAGATATCACAAAACTTGAGCAGCGAGCGACAGACTGTGAAGCCCAGCTGAACCAGATGGGCCAAAGAGTCGATACCACCAAAGCTGCACTTCTTCAATTGAATACTACCATCTGCTGGCTGGAGGAACAAATGGAGGACACCAAAAAGCAGAAACCGGCAGAACAACCTCTGACTGTATGGGATTCCGCAGGGTGAGGAAGGTGCTGCTATGATCTGTTCCTCCAGCAATTTCTTCACTCCCCTTTGACCTCTCGGTAACTTGCTCCCTGTAAATCAAGTGAGCCCATCGGGCCTTGGGACCCTGCTCAACAACACTGGTGGCCCGACCACAATCAATCATAGCACATGTTTTGCACTATAATGAAAAACAAGAAATCCTGCTCACTGCCTGGAGAAAAAAGTGGTTCACTATCAACAACACCTGGTCTTTTTTGATAATGACTACCCTGCTTCTCTCCAGACATGGCATTAAGCATAACTTCCTTTGCTGAAGATCCTGCATACCAACAATATTGTTTTTCACTCATCCCGCCTAACTCACTGTGCACTTTTTCTGATGACACTATGACTTACGCCACCGTGGCAGAGGCTCATGACACACTGCAAGCCAAAGGCTTACTGACCACCCAACATGCTGGAAAAATGTCTGAACAGTCTGAATCCCTGGCAGTGAAAATCACATGTCAAGCCTGGCGTACAGTAGAAGATAAACAACAGGCAAAAGAAACATTGCAACAAATCAGATGATATCTCCGCAGTTTTCAACCAGCCACCACTCCTGAAGAAACCTTACCTGAAAGGAACCTTCTAACTTGGCTGTTGTTTCTTGACTGGACTGTGCCATGTACTGGATGCGTCAGGCTGCACACTTAGCTGGGATTAGGGTTACCACCTGTCCCTATTTTCGCAGGACAGTCCTGATTTGGGCAGCTGTGTCCTGCAGAAAAACATGAAAAATGCTAAATGTCCTGACATTATAGTAGAGAAAATGTTTTCTGATTTTCCTCTAAATGTTACAAAAAACTATAATACCTTAACTAAAAAACCTTAAAATAATAAGAAACACAAGAAACAACTGAAAAACTACAACACATAGTCTTAATTCTGATTATTTAGTGAAAACATGTCTGTTGCATTGGTCGAGATGACATATTGTCCTGCGAAAGATCCAGTTTCAGTAAGAAATGTCCCACTTTGTGCTTCTTAAAAGGTGGTAACCCTAGCTGGGATATCTATTTACTCCTTCCACCTCATTCTGCCCCTTTTTTTACTTCTTGGACCCCTTTACAGATTTGTATATCTGGCTCCCTTTTTGTGCTTCTATTGTCTGTGCCTATTCTTATCATGACACTCTCTCCTGGGTTGTTTTTCAGCTAATCTATGTAGCAATATGTAACATGTGTCTTCCTGCCACCCCCCCCTTTTTTTGACCCTATAGCTCCAGCATGACATATAATTTAACTACTATCATGCACATTATCAGGGCTGGGGGATGGGAGCTGGCCAGAGGGATGGTATGGGTTACAAGACCCTCATAGGGCACACTGTACTACCTGCAGCTCAATAGCGACCTGACAACAAAATACAGCTATTTATAGTAGGGACAGGCTCAGTACATCTAGCAGTACTGCTAACAGAAATCAGCCCTTTTAGTAATCCGAACAGCAGTGTGTGAGCTGCTGCTGTTGCTGGTCTGATGATTTACCAGGGATGTATCACCTACTTTTGCTGTGCCTTACCATTTAAGTGCTGCACAGTTTCATAGATTTGGCATGTTGGTAAGGGAGGAGGGCTCTTATATGGGAGGAATGGATGGTATCTGGCGTGTGGTGATACTGGAAGGTTCTCGGAAGCCCCCCCCCTTTCTTTTTCCTTTTCCTCCCTGGGATCCTGACAGGTGCATGGCTGATGAAAACCCTATAGCATGGATGATCTCCACTGCTATATGTTCACTTATAGCCTGTTTGCTCCTTATTGAGACCTGGATATGGTTCCCCCTATGGATTGCCATGTAACAGCTCACTGCTATTCTATGTACTGCAGATTAATAATTGTGATCCTGACCAGTTAAGAATTTATTAGTTCACAGCATTAGGTTAATAGGCATGTAACCCCCCTGCAAATGGGGGTTCCCAAAAGACTTCCAGGAGCTTGCTTGAATGCTCCAAGCCTGAATGGTGTTTGGCATTTAAGCCATTTATCAGTGAGTGTTTTTAGAGCCTCTGGTACTGTCTCTTTAAGAGCTGTCTGCTTGCAGACATAATTAGTTTGTATGGGGGGACTGTGTGCTTCTCTGAGTACCACTCGAGCTGCTGCCAATTCACTTCATTTTGCAGTCACTAGGAGTGCAAAGGAACCTATCTGAAAGATGTAACTGTTTGCCAGAAATTATTTAGAGTAATAATGAAATTACAGTTTGTCTAACCTGCTTTCTTTGCAGTCAGAACTGTGTCTGCTAGTTCCCATTCTAGTTTTGAACTGCTGAACTGGACCAATCAGTGTGGGAGTAAGCTAGCTCTAAAATGGTGCCTTAGACGAATCAGAATTTGGACTCATAATCTGAGCCAGCCACAAGAGGATTGTATGGGCAGTGACTCTGGGAGATGTAGTTTAGACTTCAGTGCCTTTTGGACCAACAGCAGCAGTCATTGTGAGTGACAGCCAATCCAGTCAAGAACTGGGAGGAACTCAAAGGAAGTGCCCGTTTTGTCGGTTGGAGTTTCAGTTGAGCTTTGGCAGTGAAGAAGGAAGGAGCCCTGTGCTTTTTCAGTGTGCAGTTTTAGTCAAAAACGTGTGTAAGGCCCAGAGTTCCGTCTGCAGCTTGTGTAACAGCTTGTTAGGACTGAATCCGTCCTGTGAAAAGAATCAAAGGATCTCTGAAGAGTAGAAACCAGGCTCACCCTGTAGAAGACTGGAGGAATTGCTGAAAATTGCACTCGGTCTGTCAGGAACTGAATCTGCTGTGTGTTCTCCGGTATTGTGCAGTAATTGCGATCGGGATACAGATGCAGCCTGCCTGGTATAGTGCTTTCTTTTATATGGATGTGT
Source organism: Neoceratodus forsteri (assembly GCA_016271365.2). Taxonomy (NCBI): domain Eukaryota; kingdom Metazoa; phylum Chordata; order Ceratodontiformes; family Ceratodontidae; genus Neoceratodus; species Neoceratodus forsteri. Next base: position 1,325,070,970 of record CM057456.1, on the reverse strand, counting down.
GAAGAGGTTTGTGTACCTCAAGTGAGCCCTACTGACATTGAAGGACCCTATCTTATTTGGAGGTCGTGAGTACTAATTCAGGGTCGCTCCTGTTGAATTGCCACATTAAATCCAAATGGAATTACTGTACTGCTGACTGTTTAATTCTCCTTTTCTCTGTGTGAAAGGGCCCCACCAGCTGCCACGGTTTGGACTAGCCACTAGGGCTTGGGTACCCAGGGACAGTAACTGATAGGGATAGGCCTGTGCACAGAGCCATAGATAGATTATTAGAGTGATAAGCTAATTAACCTGATTTCCCCTGTCCTTGTTATATCCCTAAATAAATCAGAGCTGCTTGTTTCAGCAAAGTTATACTGCCTGAGGTATTTGTCTATGTTAAAGTACTGTACTGTGATTGTTGCACTGTATCTCATTTCACAGGAGGTCCCAGTGCGGAACCAGACCTGGGGGTAAGTGTATACTGTGAAGGTAATTCTGATATATTGTGTGGGCCACTAGTGGGAAGAAAGGGGTTGCAGTGTCCCAGAGGGCTGTGACCAAGTTAGTTTAACTATTGCAAACCCTGACCTCTGGGTGGAGGCACCCGCCATTGGATCCAGGCCCCTCAACCTGTTAGTGGCAAATCAGGCAGGGTAGTAGCCCTGGGATAGCGCCATCTAGGGGTTACATCTTGGAGGCTCACTGCTGGGATTGTGTGTCCTCTAGTGGCCATATTTACGAACCACTGTTAAGAAAAAAATGGGTACCCGACAGAAGTGGCTGTGCACGGCTGGTGAGTGGTGTACTAGGGAGGAGATCGACCCCAAAATGCTGTGCTTATCCTGGACATCCCCCTGGGTATCAATACGGACACTGTGCAGGGAGTACTTTCCAAGGTGGAAGGTTTACAAAACCCTGTGGTGGTGGGGTCGGCATGCTAATCTGCTCACCCACACTTTCCTGGCCCTAGTAGAGTTTAGGATCCATAGATAGCTCCAAAGTGCCACAGACCATTACCCCAGAGGGAGCCCTCACTGCTTGGAGAGTGATAACTAAGGACAGTAAAGACCGGGGGAATCAGCCCCCACCACTATCTGAAACTTTTGAGGAGAAATTTGCTGAATGGTTGCTGGGAGGGGAAACTGTGGAGGACTTGAAGAAACTATTCTTGCCACCTGGGGTGTTCCTCCCAACACCCTCCCTGCTCCAGTGCCCGTAATGGTGGCTGAACCAATGCAGACTCCTATTTCTGCACCTGCCATTAGTCACGACTCTTACCGAAGGTTGAGGATCTTCTCTGGCACCTCCCACCCCCAAGAGGAGGATGACTGGGAGACCTGGATAGACTATGTTGCCCCCCAAGTGCTAGAATGGCAATGCTCGGAAGGCGAAAAGCGAAAGAGGGTTAGTGAGAGCCTCCGAGGTCCTGCCCTGGCTACCATCCGTGCTAAACGGGCCAGTAACCCTGAAGCGACTGCACAGACCTATCTTGAGGCCTTGGAGAATGTGTATGGAGCCCAGATTCTGATGAGGACCTATGGTGGAGAGTAAGAAATGCACAACAGTACCAAGGAGTTGTTGTCTATGTATGTCTCGGCTGGAAAAATTGTTGCAAGAATGCCTCCAGAAAGGGTAGTTTGCCAGCGATTGAACTGGACCGAACCAGACTGGACAGAATCCTTAAGTCTGCCCCCTTCTCAGAACTGCTGTTGCTTCAGTTACGCCTGGCAAATCGACTGGAATCCCCACCCTCCTATGATGAGTTAATGAGAGAAATTCGAGGAGTTGAGAAAAGGCGACCTCGGGAGGTACCTGCACCAACAGCTGTGGCTACGACCCGAGTGACTGAGGGTGACCCATCAAGTGAAGTTCAGGGGCAGAGGTTGACAGTCAATGAGTGCTCTGACAAGGAAAAAGATATGCCAGAATGGGGCGAACTGTTGAGAGAGATCCGGGAATTCAAAAACTGTCCCTTTATGAAGGCCACGCCTGCAAGTACGGGCCCTGACCTATATCCGACTGCATCTGCTATAGGGGTGGGGGTACCCACCCATGTATCTCCTGCTGATAACAGCTCCAAACTCAATTCCTTGACCATGGAAGTGGAGAACTGACGAGATGTCTCCAAATGCTTATCACGCGCAGACAGAGATGGCACCCAGGTTTCCAGTTAGTAATACCCCGCCCTGGCTCCCAGTGTGGCGCCTCGCCAGCCTCAAACTCCAGAAAGTATGTTTTGCTATAATTGTGGGAAGATGGGCACATGAAAGGATACCAGTCCCAAAAGACACTGACAAAGTTGCATATAGGCTACAAGGAGGAGCCGGAGAAGAAATCAGTGGTTAAGAGGTGCACGACATGATCCCAGTGAGGGCACCAAAATGCTAATTCACGTCCTTTTGTGGCAAGGTCAGTTGCCCAGGCCCCCACTACCGCCTCTCCAGACTGGTCCAGAATAGTGGGTCCTCCATGGAGACCACTGTAAAGGTGAATGGAGTGTCTACAAGAGCTGTATTAGACAGTGGCTCCCAAGTGACAATTATGTTCCAGGATTGGTATCAGAAGCATTTGTCAGACGTGCCTTACAACCATTAGAAGGACTGCATGTATGGGGTTAAGTGAGAAGGCCTACCCCTATTCCGGGTATATCCGAATTTGTGTCTTTCCCACCTCCGTGGCTGGGTGGCGAACAAGTAGAGACCCTAGCCTTAGTGTGTCCCCCACTGGACTGTATGATGGTGTCCTTTATTGATTGGAACAAATGCTTATATGTTCGGAAGGCTGGCACAGTTGTGTTATGAAAACAGGGTCAAAGACTAGTAGAGCTTTAAGAGTTCCGGCTTTAATTAAGAAGGCCTATGAGGCACAGAGAGATGCTGAAAAACAGAACCAGAGGAACCGGTCGAATTGTATGGAAGAAGGATCCTGAGTCTCTGATCCTGGCGCCAAATGCACAGTGTACCTTACAGGAGAGGTCCGTATCAGAAAGGATGTTAAGAATAAAATATTAATGTTGGATGCACCAGGCGATGGAAAATTGCCAGAGGGACTGCTGGTCAAGCCTAGTATTTTGCCCGCTAGAGCCCATGCTTATGCCAGAAGGGTAATGGTCCAAGTTCATAATGTGTCTGAAAGAGACATTCGAGTAAACAGAGGTTGCATCCTGGCTAATGTGCATTGTGCAGACACTGCAGTGCTACCCAGCAGCAAGAGTTCAAGGAAGAATGACAGAGTAACGCCTGACTTGTTTGATTTCAGCGACTCCCCGCTGCCAGCTGAATGGAAAGTGAGGATCAGTGAGAAGCTTGCCCAGAGAGACCAGGTGTTTTCTTTAAAGGAATGGGATGTAGGATGCGTGCAAGGAGCTGAGCACAATATCTGGCTGCATGACGAAAGACCATTTCGTGAGAGGTCTCGACGCCTGGCACCTGCTGACATAGATGATGTGAGACGGCATCTGCAAGAGATGTTAGCTGCTGGTGTAATACAAGAATCCAGAAGCCCTTATGCTTCCCCCATTGTGGTAGTGAGGAAAAAGAATGGAACAGTAAGGATGTGTGTGGATTATCGCACCTTAAACTGGCGGACTATCCCTGATCAGTACACAATGCCCCGCATTCAGGATGCTTTGGACTGCCTAAACGGGAGCAAGTGGTTCTCTGTGCTGGATCTCCGCAGTGGGTACTACCAGATCCCGATGGCCCCAGAGGACCGTGAGAAGACGGCCTTTATCTGTCCGCTTGGCTTCTATGAATTCATGAGGATGCCTCAAGGGATTTCAGGTGCCCCAGCCACTTTTCAATGATTGATGGAGCGTGCAGTGGGGGACATGAACTTACTAGAGTGCCTGGTATACCTAGATGATGTTATTGTGTTTGGCAGCTCACTGGAGGAACATGAGAGCAGTTATTAAGGTATTGGACCGACTGGAGGACTTTGGCCTTAAACTGTCCATTGATAAGTGTCAATTCTTCCAAACATCAGTAAAGTATGGACACATAGTATCCACCGAGGAATAGAGACCGACCCAAGTAAAGTTGAGGCCTTGACCACCTGGCCACAGCCCAAAAATCTAAAAGAGAACTGCAAAGATTCCTGGGATTCTGTGGTTATTATCGGCGCTCATCAAGGACTATTCAAGAGTGATCCGCCTTTACTTAACCTTACTCAAGGGTATCCCCAACCCACAAAAAATACCAAAAGTCAGCGCCCTCAAGACTGAAAGAGTGTATTTTCATCCAAGTGAAGTATTTGGGGCCCGCTGGACTCTGATTGTGAGACTGCTTTTCATGAGATCATATATCAACTTACCCATGCTCCAGTGCTGGCCTATGCTGATCCAAGAAACCTTACGTCCTGCACACTGATGCTAGCTTGCAAGGGTTGGGGCTGTGTTGTACCAAGAGCACGGAATGGCCTGAGACCAGTGGCCTTTGCCAGTAGAAGCCTGACCCCATCCGAAAAGAACTATCCTGTACATAAGTTAGAGTTCCTAGCTTTGAAGTGGGCTATTGTTGACCAATTCCATGAGTACTTGTATGGGCTAAAATACTAGTAAAACTGACAATAATCCTTTGACCTATGTGCAGACCTCAGCTAAGTTGGATGCCACTGGCCATAGGTGGCTTTCTGCATTATCTACATATGACTATGCTCTCGAATACCGAGCAGGTCTGAACCACATAGATGCTGATGCTCTCTCCCGAGGCCTGTTCCCAGAATGATTGGTCCGATTGGCAGAACCTGACATTCGGGCACTCTGCCGGAAGTTTGACAGGAGGAACAATGTCCACGGACGCAGTGGACTGCATGGTGGATTGCTTGGGACCCTCTGAGAATTGCATACCTGCTGCTTATTGCCACTTTTCTGCAATAGACATTGGTGCACTGCCTCAGCTGGACAATGACAGTATTCGCGGGCTCAATCCCGCGATCCCATGATCAAAGCAGCTTTAGAAGCCCTCTATGCAGGAAAAGATGTGTCCAAATTACGCTCCACTGATTTGAGAACTGCACTGTTATACAAAGAAGGTCCTAAGTTGAAACTGATCAATAAACTGTTATACAGAGAAACAGTAGACAGAGGGGACAAGTAGACAAACAACAACTAGTGCTGCCCACTGCCTTTCGAGACTCAGTACTGAGGTCCTTGCACAACCACATGGGCACCTTAGTATAGACAGAACACTTGACTTGGTGAGATCCAGATTCTATTGGCTAAGATGGGGCTGATGTGGAGCAACACATTCGAACTTTGATAGCTGCTTACAGAGGAAAGCTTTGCCCCAGAGGGCTGCCCCTGTTAACATCACCACCAGTGCACCCATGGAGCTGGTCTGTATTGATTTTCTGAGTTTGGAGTCAGATCAAAGAAATATCAGTAATGTGCTGGTGGTCACTGACCATTTCACGAGATATGCCAAGCTTTCCCACTAAAGACCAGAAAGCATCCACTGTGGCCAAAGTACTTGTAAAAACTTTTGTTCACTATGGGCTCCACAAAGAATCCATTCTGATCAAGGGAGAGACTTTGAGAGTCGCCTGATCAAAGAGATGCTTTCTCTGTGGGGATGCAAGTCCAGAACCACTCCTTACCACCCCCAGGGGACCCACAGCCTGAACGTTTAACCGAGACTTTGCTAGATATGCTAGACCCTGCACCCAAAGGACAAGCCTAGATGGAGCCAACAAATTAGCACCCTGGTACATGCTTATAACTGCACCAAAAGTGATGCCACTGGATTCTCCCCTACCGCCTGATGTTTGGAAGAGAAGCTCGACTACCAGTAGATGATGTGTGTTTGGGGTCTCCTGATGGGGTTCAAGCTGACAACTATTTACAGTATGTACAAAGTTAAAGGCCCAGCTAACTCATGCGTACTAACTGGCTCAAACCATGGCTGCCAAAAGAAATCTGGCCAACAAAGAAAGGTATGATAAAAGGTGAAAGCACAGGAACTCCAGGAGGGAGATCGGTATTGCTAAGAAATCTGGGACTGCATGGCAAGCACAAGATTGCTGACAGATGGCACCATCTCCCTCACATTGTAGTGGGCAAACTAGATGATCTGCCAGTGTACAAAGTAAGGCCTGAGAATAATTCAAAAGATGTAAAAACAATGCATAGAAATCATTTACTGCCCATTGGACAAATCTTAATTGAGTCTGAGCCCTAGAAGATGCCCTCTGGACCAGTGACTAGAGCTGCTGCTAAGAAAGATCAAGAAAGTCTGCACCTACAGAAGCAAAGTTAAAGTGTTCCCTCCACAAGTCCCAGTTGAGCATGACTGTCAGTCCATATCGGAAGAAAGTGAGAGTGACTTTGAATACTATCCTTCTTACGAACTGAGTCAATTGTTTCGGGCAATCCTAGTCAATACTGGAGACAAAGCTGGGCCTTCTGGACTGTCTAAGCCCCAGCTTCATCCCTGAGCCAATGCTCCCAGAAAGTGAAGTGCAAAGCATCAGATCAGATGAAATGGAATCATTGTGCATGGTTGAACTGTTTGAGCTTTCAGGGAGGAAAATGGTAGATTGGGGCAGACTGGTGATACACCGAACAAGAAGAGTATTTTGAGTGCCCTGACAGTCCACTGCCAGTGTCCGAAAGCTCTCCATGCGAGCCAAATGTTGTGGACTCAGAAACTGTAACTCCTGGAGCTGAAAGTGCCCCAAGTTCTAGCCTCTCTACCCCATGGAGACTCCCTGACAAGTGAGGACAATGCTGAAAATGAGGCTCAGAGTGCAGAGACTATAACAGTTCCCCTAGAAAGACTGGTCGAGCTGTAAAGCCTGTGGTGCACCTCAGTTATGATTCACTTGGGAGGCCTGTGGACTTGCCTCTCAATGTTGTCCATAAAGGAGTGTATGTGTCCCGAGCTCATTGCCCAAACTGAGCATCAGTGCTAACTCCAAGTTACTTGTGTTGCCCTCTATATGGTGCCCTTGCCCCATCCAGCCCCAAGGTAACTGATAGGAAGGGCCCCTCTCTTCAGGTTTCATGTACAAGAGGTAATAACTTGAGTTATGGTACAATGTGTATGTAATACTGTGTAAAGAGTGACGTACTGCAATGTTTCAGAAATGTGTTCTTGGTAAAATGATATATTGACTGATGATTACATGTGCGAGCCTAATGCAAATGTATATGGTTGCAGTTGAAACTTATGGGGGTACTTGCTTGACGCGGACGTCAAGCTTTCCCAAGCCAGGAAGGGTGTAACCCCCCTGCAAATGGGGGTTCCCAAAAGACTTCCAGGAGCTTGCTTGAATGCTCCAAGCCTGAATGGTGTTTGGCATTTAAGCCATTTATCAGTGAGTGTTTTAGAGCTTCTGGTACTGTCTCTTTAAGAGCTGTCTGCTTGCAGACATAATTAGTTGTATGGGGGACTGTGTGCTTCTCTGAGTACCACTCGAGCTGCTGCCAATTCACTTCATTTTGCAGTCACTAGAGTGCAAAGGGAACCTATCTGAAAGATGTAACTGTTTGCCAGAAATTATTTAGAGTAATAATGAAATTACAGTTTGTCTAACCTGCTTTTTGCAGTCAGAACTGTGTCTGCTAGTTCCCCATTCTAGTTTTGAACTGCTGAACTGGACCAATCAGTGTGGGGTAAGCTAGCTCTAAAATGGTGCCTTGACGAATCAGAACTTGGACTCATAATCTGAGCCAGCCACAAGAGGATTGTATGGGCAGTGACTCTGGGAGATGTAGTTTAGACTTCAGTGCCTTTTTGGACCAACAGCAGCAGTCTATTGTGAGTGACAGCCAATCCAGTCAAGAACTGGGAGGAACTCAAAGGAAGTGCCCGTTTTGTCGGTTGGAGTTTCAGTTGAGCTTTGGCAGTGAAGAAGGAAGGAGCCCTGTGCTTTTTCAGTGTGCAGTTTTAGTCAAAAAACGTGTGTAAGGCCCAGAGTTCGGTCTGCAGCTTGTGTAACAGCTTGTTAGGACTGAATCCGTCCTGTGAAAAGAATCAAAGGATCTCTGAAGAGTAGAAACCAGGCTCACCCTGTAGAAGACTGGAGGAATTGCTGAAAATTGCACTCGGTCTGTCAGGAACTGAATCTGCTGTGTGTTCTCCGGTATTGTGCAGTAATTGCGATCGGGATACAGATGCAGCCTGCCTGGTATAGTGCTTTCTTTATATGGATGTGTGAAGAGGTTTGTGTACCTCAAGTGAGCCCTGCTGACATTGAAGGACCCTATCTTATTTGGAGGTCGTGAGTACTAATTCAGGTCGCTCCCTGTTGAATTGCCACATTAAATCCAAATGGAATTACTGTACTGCTGACTGTTTAATTCTCCTTTTCTCTGTGTGAAAGGGCCCCCACCAGCTGCCACGGTTTGGACTAGCCACTAGGGCTTGGGTACCCAGGGACAGTAACTGATAGGGATAGGCCTGTGCACAGAGCCATAGGTAGATTATTAGATGATAAGCTAATTAACCTGATTTCCCTGTCCTTGTTATATCCCTAAATAAATCAGAGCTGCTTGTTTCAGCAAAGTTATAGTGCCTGAGGTATTTGTCATGTTAAAGTACTGTACTGTGATTGTTGCATTGTATCTCATTTCACAGGAGGTCCCAGTGCCGGAACCAGACCTGGGGGTAAGTGTATACTGTGAAGGTAATTCTGATATATTGTGTGGGCCACTAGTGGGAAGAAAGGGGGGTTGCAGTGTCCCAGAGGGCTGTGACCAAGTTAGTTTAACTATTGCAAACCCTGACCTCTGGGTGGAGGCACCCGCCATTGGATCCAGGCCCCTCAACCTGTTAGTGGCAAATCAGGCAGGGGTAGTAGCCCCTGGGATAGCGCCATCTAGGGGTTACAGGCAGTAGCAGTTTTCCAGGCTAAGCCTTGGCTATATTGCACTATTATTAGCTTGGCTCGGTGCAGAGATCAAAACCCTGGCAGGAATTCTTGCCTCATCTACACGCTCATCCTCCCTCCAATAGGAGATAGCTGTACCTTTTAGTTAGCACATTTCTATGCGGTACTCAAGCAGATAGCTTACTACACTAGATTAACAGTGCCTTTATGAATTATTGATACCCTCCCTTCCCCTAGCCATTTCAACTGAGATCCATAACACGTGCTCTTGACCTGGCCTATCATAATGTGCTGGATCTCTATAAGGGATGCTGTTTGGCACCCACTGTGACATCCTTCCTGACTCTCCTATATCGTATTGCGGTCATGCTATTGAGGCCATTCCTCTAGTTGGAAAGATTACCCCAGCCACAGACTTCCCCCATGCACATAAAGCCCTTAATGGGGATCCTGCTTGGAAACTCAGTATTGTCACACTCGTTAGGATGCCCAGTTGGCATCTTTCCCAGCTGCAATATTATAATGTTACGAACATATGAAAATTGCCAGCAGATATAGGCCATTCAGTCTATCTAGTTTACTCCAGTGTGCAGCATGCCATCTGTTAGATGGCAGCTTCCGAAAGACGCCACCTCAGGAGTACAGCATCTCCCTGATGCTGTATTACACTGTCAGTGTTTGCTTTTACCCAAAGTTCTTGGTGTGAGGCTAGAACCCACTACCTTCCAAGTTCCTGCCTCAGATGTGAGTGTGTAACCTGCTGAGCCACTGAAACTACTAGTTCTAGTTCTAGTCAGATGTTTGCTTGTAACTGTTCTTTGTTTATCTTGAACACTCATGTGCAGAGGGTGGGAAGGTGGGGGGCAGGGGTACCTGGGGAGACTGGTAGCACACTAGTTTGTGGTTAGAATGATACATATTAGTATTCTCTAAATGTCAATGGGTTGAATAACCCACTAAAGTGATCCCGGACTCTTGCATGCATTAAAAAAGAACACCCAGAACTCATTTACCTATAGGAAACGCATCTAGATGTCCAGGAACATGCAATGCTCCAAAAATTTGGTTTTACACAGGTTTATAGCTCTGAAGTCCCTAAGGGCAAAAGACAGGGGGTGGCTTTTTTAGTCCCTCATGATGCTAATTTTCAAGAATTAAGTTACTAAGGACAAAATGGAGAGACTGGTGTTGGTCCAAAGGCTCTTGCAGAATGTAGAAGTCACATTAGCATCCATTTTCATCCCGCCTGGAACAGAACTACCAGAGATAAAACAATTGTTAAATCTAATCTTAGTGAACACCTCAGGAATGCTCTTACTAGCTGGAGACTTTAACATGCTCTACTTCAATACTTTGGATACGTCCAATCCACACATGCCCTAGACAGCCGGCAGCTCATAAAGAGTATGCAGCTATTTTGAAAGACCTTCAGTGGTCTGATATATGGCAAGAACTGCATCACCATGAAAAAACTATACTCATTATTCCACAGTGCATGGAGTGTACACTAGGAAAGATTACAGTTATCTGCAACAGGAACATCTGCGCAGAGTGGCAAAATGTGACTTAGGAGATATTTTGTTATTGGACTATGCCCTGGTTCGAACCTATCTTCACCTCTGTCAGTTTAGACCCAAGACATAATGGATACTAAATACAAACTACCTTTGATCTGAGAATTTTTTAGCAGAACAAATCCCTGAGATTTTAGACCTTAACTGGGTGGGGGGGACCACACACAGGCAGTCCTCTGGGACACCCTTAAAATGGTTCTCTGAGGCCACATTACATCTTTTATATCTAGGAAACACCATGAGAGGCTGTCGCTGCTACACGACCTTCAGGGGACTTTCCATTTCCTGCGGGCTGCACATAAATAGGAGGATAGGTCGTTCACAAGTCAAATGGTCAAAATTAAACAGGAAATAGATGCAATTTACCTTCATAAAACTGAGATGGCCCTCCTGCACTAACGACATAAAGTACTATGAGATAGGCCCTTGAGCGACTAGAGTTCTGGCACATCAACTATGGAAACCAAAAAACAGAGATACAATCACTAGCTTATGACACCCCCTCACAGGTCCTCTCTTCCGAGATCTGGGAAACCCCACAGATAGCTGAAGCTTTTCAAACCTTTTACACTATTCTCTACTCCCCTGAGAGTTCACACAACCACCAGGACATGGAAAGCTTCCTAGGCCTCCAGTCCCTTTAGACACTCACCCCAGAGCAGGCAGAAGCTCTGACCACCCCAATTCATCTTGGGTAGCTTGAACAAGTGGTCTGCCCCACAACAAATCAGAAGGCACCAGGTCCTGATGTTTACCTTGCAGAAATGTGTAAGTCACAGTGTGGCTTCTATTGCCCCCCCCCACCACCACCCACCACCACCACCATTACAGGCTTGTAATGAGGTGCTTCAGGGAGGAGAGATCCCAGGTACTTGGCAGTATGCCTCAATTTCAGTTATAACCAAACCAGGAAAAAAACATGGATTGTGAGGCTGATAGGCCCATTTCAGTCCTGAATGCGGACTATAAGTTTTTCATGGCAATAGTAGCGTATCGCTTAGAATGCTTCCTCCTCACTTTAATACACCCTGATCAGAATGGATTTGTCTAGGGTAATCAAACGGTGGACAATATTCACGAATGCTGCACATACTATACCACATGCACATCCATCAGATACCATCTCTAATACTTAGTTTAAATGCTGAAAAGGCTTTCGATAGTGTGTCATGGCCCTATTTTTTTGTTGCACTATCCCAGATGTTTTTTTCAGGAACTCCATCTCTCTCCTCCAGATAATTTATACATCACCACAGGCTTCATTCCAAATAAATGCCCACACCTTTCCTACATTTGCCCTGGGTCATGGAATGCACCAGGGATGCCCATTCTCCCCGTTCCTATTCGTTCTCTATATTGAGCCCCTAGCCCAGGCCATTCAGTAACATCCACTTTATAAGGGCACACACCATGCACAGTGTGGCATTATATGTGGATGACATCCTGCTTTATATGGAGGATCCTGAGATCTCAGTCAAAGTGTTTTTTCACGTTCTGGATCGTTTTAGTGCCATATCAGTATATAAATCAAATATGAGCAAAACAGGCACACTCTCTTGCTACCATACTCCTAGCTCAGAAATGAGAGGACACTATCCTCTTTGTTGGGACCTTATAGAAATTAAATATCTAGGCATTAAGCTTACCTACTAACTTGAATGGTTATACGAGATAAATTATGGCCCACTAACATGCCAATTAACTGCAGACCTACAGTGGTGGCATAACCTGCCTTTAATCATTATATGTAAAATAGACTCTGTCCATATGGTGGTGTTACCACAGTTTTTATATAATATTCCCTTTCTGATACTGCTGCAGGTTTGGAAGACATGGCAATTGGCCATTACCAGATTCATATGGGGAGACATCGACCCAGAGTTCTTTTCTCTACTCTAATGCTCCCCAGAAGCAAAGGAGGCTTGGGTCTTCCAGACCTCCACTTATATTATGCAGCAGCACGGTTCTGTATTTTATTTTAGTGGTATTCTTGTGGCCCAGGCCCCAGTGGCAAAAATAGAAGGAGAAATGTTACCCTTTCCAGACATGATTTGTTACATGTTTGGGGAGGAGAAGGAGGGAGGAGTTACCAGGGCGAAACTAAGTCCTTTGATTACCCAACTTAAAGAAGTATGGTGGAAAGTGGTTGCAGGCATGGGGCTGCAAAACCAGATACCACGGGTGTGCCCTCTTGAATATCTTCCTGATTTGGCCCCGGCTCAATTGGACACTGCTTAATGAGACTATCAGAAATGGAACATATTTTATTTAAGCCAACTCTGTACAGGCACAGATTTCAAATCCTTTACGGAGTTACAACAGCAGTTTGGTCTTGACCACAGAGATTTCTACCAATATCTCCAAGCACAGAACTACCATGCAACTTTGTCTGTTGAGGGCCTAGATCCAGGGGAGCAAGCAGCCCATATTAAAACACTGGTACTACACATCAAAGCCAACACTCAGCTAACAACATCCTTGCAGCATGTTTCACACTTGCAGAGAAGACACTTTTATCCGACCCTATAAACATATTGAGGGCTTTGTGGATGACCCTCTACCTTTGTGACAGTACAGTATCCAATAGTGTCAAATTGTCTTTAGAACTGAAAAGTCCTTGGATCCGATCTTCATAAGCAGGCACTGGGCCCAAAGATGCAGGTGTAGCCTTGGACTTGGGCATTGCTGGTGTACCATGTCCATAATCTAGAATTGCACCCAGTCTTCCAATCATAGGTGCATTTGTAGAACTTAGACGTGTTTTGAGGCAGCTTGTGCTTATGTTTGGATGCATGAAGCCCCACTGTGCATGTATTGTAAGTGGCCCCAGCAAAACTACACACTAGACCCAAAAGATGAGGACTAGCAGGTGTCAATTTGACGCAGTAATAGAAAATCTTGATTTTTTTAATAAAGTTTCTGTGTGTCATATATCTTGCATCATTTAAGCTTATTGTTTTCATATCTAGCATGTGTACACCTGCTTCCTACTTGTAAGTGCACCATTTATTTCTAATCTTTTGTGCCTTCCAGGTAAATTCTGCTCAGTGGCACCAGACCTATAGCACACAGCTCATCTCTCTTTGTGTTGTGCTGGCCTCCCTTTACTATCCACTGATTTACTTGAGTGGAACATTTTCCAGTTATCACTTTGTAAACTGATAGCATTATTCCATCTGACATTTGCATTAATGCTAACCATATTAGAAGACAAGGATTAGGTCACATCAAATTAGAGTCTGGGCATGCTATAAAAACAAAAAGCAACCAGAGTATTGGGTTAACTCATGTACTGAAGATTGATCATGTTTTCCTTCAAAACTTCTGTGTGCAAGTCTCTTTCCTTCTATTCCTGTGTATCCTGTAGATTGAACTCTGAAACCCTTCAACCTTATTTTCCTGCCTGCTGGGAAAACATAATGCCTTTTGAACATGTCAAACATTTGAGCAGTACAGTTCTACAAAGGTAAGTGGACTAATTTCCTTTCTCTTCCTCTCCCTCTAGAGTTCAGATGTAACACAGATAATCATTAGCTACATAAATCTTCTGTACAGCAAGATACAGCCTGAAATCCCATCAAAACCCAAACTATCAAAATAAAACATTATTTGGGGGAAGGTTCATGAGTGTTCAATAAGCCCTTACCTTCTACTGAAGGTCACAGGATTATGCATGTTTAGGAACAGACATGAGGAGTTTCACACATAAAGATCAAAAATGTTACTTTGAGTTATTATTTCATGAGTTAATCAAGTAATTTCAAGTAGCAGCTCACATTATTTTTTTTTTATTTGAAAGGGAATCAGGGATTACAAAGCTGAAAAAATGCTTAAAAATTGCATTTTGGACAGCAGACCGCAAGAGACATCCTTAAAGTAATTTCTAAGATATTATGCTAGGCTTTTTTGTACAAGTATCAGATTACCTTACCTCTGCAGGAGTCTGCAGGGTAAAAAATCTTAATGTTTAATTTAGTCCCCTTTGGGAGGAAAATACTAGATTACCTTAACACTGCGGGAGTCTTCAGGGTAAAAAAATCTTAATGTGTAACTTAGTTCCCTTTGGGAGGAAAAGAATTGCAATTTGACTTAAGGAAATGGCCAGTTCCTGTCTGCAAAAAAAAACTCCTGTATTTTAAATTTGCTGAGCGAGAAGGTAATTTCTTCTGTTTATAAAAAGTGCACATACTATAGCACTACAGATGGCTCTGATCAGGGTCTGCAAAAGTGATAGACTCATTTCCTCTGCCTGCTGGTCACTGTCATTTTAATTCAGCTGGCCTCTTGACAGCAGCCCCGCACTGCTTGCCATGCTTCAGACATTTGTTTATTATGATCCCTAGGTCACTTTCCTCCTGCACTGCAGCAAGCGGAGTCACACATGGTGTGCAAGACAAAGCTTTGTTTTCCTCCCCAGTTGTAGAACCCTGCATTTGGCTACAGTAAATATGACACAACAGGAGTCAAACAAATCACCTAACATGTCTAGGTCTCCGTGAAGTTTGCACCTGAGGCAGTTCCACCTGAGTGTCATCAGCAAAAATAAGCAGCCTGCTGAAGGCCCCAGCTTCAAGATCACTGATAAACTGTTAAACAGCAGTCTGGCCCCATGGTGCTGGCAGGGAGTACACAGCACCACCGTGTGGTAAATCTGAGCTCAAGTCTCTTATCAGGCCAGGGTTAATGGGGTCTAGAGCACTCTGTAGAAGCATCACTCATTGACTACATATCTTGGGTGGTCATGCAACACTAGCCTCCCTCCACCCTGTGGATGGTACAATGGGTACACATTGGTTGTTGCAATGGTGATTGCTGGACCATGATGGGGGATGGCCACCACACATGCATGATGATGCCACTTCCTGCCCACCTCAATGCACCTGAAAGCCCAATGCACTCTACTCTACTTCCACTAAGATCGCTTCCAGCTGGTTGGCTATGAGCAGACTGGTTCTCAGGGCACTGTCATGGAGTGGAGGGCAGGCCAGTAAGGAACCATGAGATGGAGTGGGTCTGGTCCTGAAGGTAGTCATGGTTAGTAAAAATGTGCAAAGGGAAGCAGAAGATGCTGAACACCTGAAACAAAATTATAGGTACAGTAAGGAAGGAGAGAGCCAAGTACAAGTGGGATGCATGTCCAGAATACCTAAGTGTATGCAGGTGGAGGAACGCAGAGTAATATTCAAAGCACACACTTCAAATGATCGTAAAGTTTCCAGAAATGTAAATGTAATAAATACACCAGGAACAAAGATGCAGCAGTTTGTTCACACTAGCTGGTTACACATGTCTACCTGGTTTGCCTAGATTAAATTCATATTTCTGGCAAATATAATCCCTTGGAGTATGTGTTTTCAGTTTTTCTCTGTAAGGAGGCATAAGGGAAGAATGAGAAAGAATACATTTACAAAAAAGTACATTTTTAAAAAGTTGTGCCCCCAACACAAATCCCTGAGGGATTGCACTCAGCACCCCAGTCACTTAAAGTCATACCCATTCACCACAACTCTCCACTTCCTGCCCCCAGGCCAGTTAGCAATCACTTTTGTGTTCATCTCACGTGTAATGCACTGGTGTACTTTGCCCAAAAAAGTTGTCTTGTGCCAAGGTGTCAAAGGCTTTGCTGGGCAAGGAAAGTGAGGCAGCACTACTCCAGGGCACCTAAAGGTACAACCATACTATATCAACGCTGTATAAAAAACACAAAATGGTGCACACACCAAGTGCTAAGAGGCTGATAATAATTTATTGGTGCAGTTTATAAACCATGCTTCCCACGTTTCCCTTTAAGTCAATTTTATTCTCACAAAAAATATTTCTAATCTCATTAACAATTTAAATGTAACAGAGCTTTGGCATGAAAGATAGGCAGAAAAAACATGGTTTACAAAATGATTAACTTGAATTTCCCTCTCCCTGCCTTCTAGCTTTTGGAGGATTGTAAGAGTGAGAGTGAGATCTGAATGGTCTTAACACGATGAGGAGTTACTATGTTTTTGTTTTAAATCAGTCACATATTCATACTTGTATTAATGTTGCACTTGTCCTCTTGGCAAGTTAACACATTACTTTAATTATCAATTTGCACTTTTGTAAGTAGTACGCGCTATAGAAGTCACATGCTTACAAACCAGCCCCACCCCCTGAAGAAGCCACAGAGCATGGCAATATGTAAGGGTAGTTGATTGGTGGGCCACTAGCTTTGCACCTGTCAATAATTTTCAGCCTCTTACTACTTGGTATCTGCATCAAAGGCTTTGCTGACAGCCTTTTCTCTGTCTACCACCTCAGCCCCCACTTCAAAGAAGGAGATCAAGTTTGTTTGACATTATCTGCCACTCATAAAGCCATGCTGAGAGAGATGCATCAATATTCTATCTTTGATAATGGCTTCTACAACTTTGCCCTACATTGCTATCAGGCTGACTGGCCTGTAGTTGCCTGGTTCCATCTTTGCCCCATTCTTGACAACAGAAACCAAGCTGGACACTTTCTTGTCCTCTAGCATGACACCTGTCTGGACAGACTCATGACAGATTACAGTAAAGTGCCCTCCCGCTAGTTCATTTATCTAAATTATGTCTCTGTGGTGTATCCCATCCATTCCATGAGACAACCTGGCTTGATCTTCACCCAGTAGACAGCTACTGGCAAGGGTGTGATGTCTGCTGCCTACATTGTGGCTAGTTCTAATGCAATGGGCCCCCCCAGTGCACACCCTTCCTCTTCTGTGGTACTTTAGTGAAAACTGAAGTGACATTTTTTTGGAACAATACTTTGTGTTTCTGCACCTCATGTTAAAATTTCTTATTTTTTAAGAAGTACATGATTGTCATCCAAGTGTAACCCCCCTCCCCCCATAGTAAGGATACCTTTGTTGTAACAAATTGGTATATTTGATCATATAAATTAGATAGTTTTTTTATTTTAGCTTATTATTTTTATGTTTGCTTGCAAGCATGCACAAGAAACATACTGTGGCAGCTTGCTCTAGTATCGAGTTGTGGAGGTGCGGCAGTGTTGTGGCCAATGCCAGCAGTCCATTTGGGGGCTGGTCTCTGTGGTGCCAATAGAGAAGCATGCTGTCAATGACAGCAGTATTGTAGTGTGCCACCAAATTGAAAGAAACTCACTGCTGCAATCAGGGAGCACCCCATTATATACCAATCAGCTGTTTTTGCTGCTGGGGCATCCCTGATTCCAGCGAAGAACCACAGTTTGTCTTGTCTAGTGTCCCATCTCAATAAACATGGCAGCGACTGTCGTTGGCTGCCTCTTACAGTCCCCATGAAAGCCAACAGGGGTGCCCAATACCCCTGTTGGCATGCCCCTTGGCAAGTTCATTTGCTAATGGGGAGCCCAATACCCATCGGCATAATGACCCCCTATTTGTTGTGTGCCGAGGGGGGTGCCCGATCCCCCTCAGTTCATGCACCCCCCAAACACTCTGTATGTGCCGACGGGGTGCCCAATCCCCATTGGCTACATCCCCCCAACAAACACCCCATTGTCTCTGTAATAGAAAACCATCCCATGAGGTCTTTTTTTCTTTTTTTTTTTTTAAACCCTTTAAAAACAGCAAACCATCTCTCGTTGTCTCTGGTGCCCCCTCCAACAACCCGCCCTACCCTCTGTGCACCTGATCTCCCCTCACCCAATACTTACCTCCAGAGCCCGGTGTGATGATCTTCACTGGAGTGGGAACACATCTGCACTCTTCAAAGCTGACTGCAAACTGAAAAAATGCTAGTAAACTGTATAATGGCATAAATGGGGGGTTTCAACTAAGGTGGATATGTCAGCCATTTTTGCAAATTTTGGCACCAAATTTTCAACATGGGGTTCTTGGGACCCCATTTCATGAATTCAGTGACTGTCATCTGTTTATTCAGTCCCAAAAGGTGATTTTGTGGTCACTGCATGGAATCACCTTTTGGGACTGATTAACTAAATGACAGTGTCACTGTTCATGAGAGGTGCTACCAAAAAGCCTATGTTGCTAATTTGCTGAAAAAATTCCCCAAAATTACTGTGTTACGAGCGTGCATTGTGCAGTTTCCATGCACACTTGTAACTTCACGAATCTGTAATATTTTCACTCCAGATTTTCAACATTGGCATTTTTTCACACCTCCTTATGAACAGTACAGCTGTCATTTTTCACATCCTGGCCAAAATGTACTTTCACACTTCCAGCGCACAACAGCACGATTGCAGTGGGAAATCAGCATTTGGGACAGATTAAGAAAATCACAGTAGCACTGTTCATGAGCAGAGGTCCCAAAATGCCTATGCTGAAAATTTGGTGACAAAAGTCCATAAAATGACTATGTTATGAGCATTCGTTACGCAGTTTCCATGCACACTTGTAACTTAGAGAATTTGTAATATTTTCACTCAAGATTTTCAGCATTGTCAGCCAGCCTGGTGGTGCTAAGGGTTGAGGTGCTGGACGCCACACCTCACGCCATGCCAGCGACCCAGGTTTGGGAACAGACTCGGGCCCCCGGGGGCTGGCAGGGGAGAGGGAGGACTGAGCGTCCGACAACTGCTCTCCTCTCTCTGGGGTGGGTAGTGGGGCTTGCATTGCCCTGTAGTGGCAACTGGTGGACACCAGCCACACTACAAGTGGCATGCAACAGTAAGGGGGGGAAAGCACGGCAGGCGTCAGCACTACGTGCATGGATGCCATTGCACGTCCGGCTCTCCACTGGGGAGAAAATGTGGAAAAATGCGGACAGCGATCTTCGCAGCTGATGGCAACGCCTTGCACCCCTGGAAAGACCCAAGAGGGGTGCGTGCTCAGTGGGTGCAAGAGCGATAATGGCCAGCCCACTGGGAGAGTGGGTTTGTGTGGCCTGCACGCACGACCAAGTCCGGGAGTGCAGGGCCGGCAGACGGAGATCATGTAGGGCTGCTCTGCCGAGGAGAATAAACCATAGTATGATTAAAAAAAAGATTTTCAGCATTGTCAGTTTTGCATACCTCCTTATGAACAGTAGAGCTGTCATTTTCCACATCCTGCCCAAAATGTGTTTTTGCGCATCTGGCTTACAGTGGCGTGGTCGCTGTGGGAGATCAACATTCGGGACAGATTAAGAAAATCATAGTGACACTGTTCATGAGCAGAGGTCACAAAATGCCTATGTTGAACAGTTGGTGAAATAATTCCACTAAATGACTGTGTTACGAGCATGCATTGCACAGTTTCCACGTACGCTCATAAGTTCGAGCAGTTTTAATATTTTTATTCCAGATTTTCAACATTGGCATCGCTTCACACCTCCTTATGAATGGTACAGCTGTCATTTTTCACATCCTGCCTGATCTGTGTTTTCGCATATCTGGTGCAGAATGGCGCGGTCGCTGAGGGAAATCAACGTTCAGGACAGATTAATGAAATCACAGTGCCATTGCTCATGAGCAGAGGTCCCAAATGCTTTCATGAGGTGGGGGTCACAAAAAGGCCATGTTGAAAATTTGTAGTGCAAATACCAATAAATGCCTGGGGTGTTAGGGTTTCTAACCATAACATCCCACCCTGTACAGACTGACAGGCATCAGGGGTGTGCCTTTAGATTGCCAGCTGTAATGCTCATGCCATTCCACCCCCACCCTCACCCTGAAGCCAGTGACAGGCATCGAGGTGTGCCTTGGACTCTTCAGCCCAAGAGCTCACCACATTCTCTTATACTGCACCCATTTCAGCATATGTCCTTACGAAATGGGGTGACTGTAAAGCTGAACACCCCAAGGCACACCTCAACACTTGTCATATCTGCAGGATAGGGTGAGGTGAAATGCCATGAACATTATGGGTAATGACCCACAGCCACACGCCAATGCCTGTGCGTCTCTGCAGGGTGGAGGTGGGGTTGGCGTGAATTCAGTACTTCACTGCCATTCCTATTCTGCATCTGTCTAACTCCTGCACGTCCAATGCTAATATCAGCAAGAAAACATTCTGCATTGACAAATGCTTGTTATGAGTTTGGTTTCACTTTGCTATCATACAGTATCTTCGGTAGTGCAGTCGCAGAAGGGAAAAACATTTTTGGACATAAGTGACTTTGTTAATAAATATTGTGTTAAAAAGAACTACATGTCAGATAAAGGAAAAAAGGGATGCTTTTGAACTGAACATGGAAATATCCAAACCAGCTTGTTTCTCTGTTTAAGCTGGTAGCAGGATATGGGTCAAAAGGTTGTACAGCTTTTCAGCTCAACACCAGAAAACCTTTTCAGTTGCTTATGAACAAAATAAAGAGGGGATCATTTCTTCATGTTATTTAAAAATTAAACAGGCTGCTGGAACCTGCCATAAAGTATTTGAAAGAAGAAAAACACATGCTTTTCAAACGTGGGTTAATAAAGTCATGGACAAATGATGTTATGACCTGAAATATACTAATTATATCAGTCAGCTCTGGACTTTTTGGAACTCACCATTCATAAAGTGTCTGAGAATATGACTTTTATTGAAAAGTGACACTTCATGAAAGAGATGTGAAAAGTTTCAAGGAAAATCGTACATTTCAACATTTAAATCTGACATCTAGGTTTACAATCAAGCCTACGTACAACTACCAGAAGCCTGACATCAAGATACAGAATCTTGTTTTTTCAGTGCTTCAAATTTAATTCATAAGAACAATATTTTGGTAAAGCAATTTTATAGGTAACAGTCAGAAAACTGGGCTCTCACTCCGAACTGGAAGAACAGACACTGGCTCAGATAATGAATTAGTAGTTCAGAGCTGTTTATTTATGTGGCACTGAATAAAGCAAGCACTTTTGAGCTGCATTTTATCTGAGCCATTGTCTGTTCTTCCATTGAGAGGCAAAAAACTGATTTTCTGACTGTAACTTGTAATTGCTAATTTTGTGAGCACCATAATCCTAGTGACACAGTCTCTTTGTTGTTTTCACATAAAGCAATTTCATATATACAGTACCATCTTGCTGAAAACAAAAAGGAATATTATGTGTTTACAGTTTTCAACCAAATTTCAAAGTGAAGTTATTGCAAAAAATAGATCACTCAAAGACTAAAGCTGATATAAAGACAGGATTCACTTTAAAGGGTTCCTTTTCTAGTGACTGCCATGGATTATGTTTTGTTTGAATGTTTCGGTATTATATAAAAAGCTATTCATTGTTTAAGACTTTTTAGTCAACATGAGATGAGGAGCATTCTTTATCAGATCCCCTCCCTTCGGAATGTGGGATGAAGGGAGGAGGAAGATATTCATAAGATTTGGAGTTGTACACTTGGTGCCACCAAATTTGCTAAACACAGCATTGTCCATATAACTTATATGGGTGCAACAATCCTTAGAGCAGTCATGATCCTTCTCCTGGTAAGATGCTAAACCTCTAAGTGAAGATTTGGCCAAAGACGAAGGACAAAGAAATGTAGGCATTCACTAGGGGATTTTCCAGAAGACAAGAATTAGATCTGAGCGACCAATTTCAAGAAGACATTTGTCCAGAAAAAGATTGCTCGATGCTGTTGTATACTGTCTTCCAGGAAAAGCAAGATTTGCGATGCACACCACCATTTTTACATCATCTTTTGATCAGAGACCACACCCTGTTATCTACTAAAGTACTAAGTAACCTACTGTATATTCATATTTTATAGTATGGTGTTGTGTTGGTACTATAAGGTGCATTAATTTATTAGTTTGATTAGTTGACTAATTGCTATTATGTTTTGTTTTATGTTCATTTTAATGTTATTTTGATTTCTAGAAGGTCTTTGAATCTCATAGCAATATTGATATACAAAATTATGTCTATTTTTTTAAGATTTTAAACCATTTAAATTGATATATTTTCTTTTATAAAACGTAAACTGACGTACTTTGCATTTTTCTTTCATTTCACTGTTTTTGGTACATACTAAGAGCACCTTTCATGATGGTCCAAAAAGTTATAGCTTGTAATCATTATATGCAGTACTATACCTGAAAGGGTATGTGCATTTGTTATTCTTGGCCAAGGTTTACTCTGCCTTTCATATTTTGCATTTGTTTTTGAGCCCTGCTGCACTTGCCTTTGCTGTTCAGCTGCTAGGCTGCTGGATCCCACTGACATCACTATATAGCAGAGGAGTGACTGACATTGTGCAATACAGTGCAGTTGCAGTAGTTTTGCCAGAGAAAACTACCAGTACTAAGTGTACTTACTGTGTTCCTTCTTCCCCAAGAAGTTAGCAATGCATTATGTCAAAACCCAAATGCCCTGTCAGTATGTTTTTTTGAGTCTTAGATACAGGGAACAGAAAGGAGCAGATGAAATGTGGGAGTATCTCAAAGGAGCTATCACAGAGGCAACTGAATAGTGCGTCAGAGGGGTAAGCAAGGCAAATAAGAAAAGGAAACACCTCTGGTTCTCCAGGGAGGTGGCTGCAATAGTAATGAAGAAAAAGAAGGCATACACAAAGTTTAGGGTATCAATGAAAGATGAGGATAAGGAAACCTATAAGGTAGCACAGAGGGAAGATGGTAAAGCAATAAGGAAGGCTAAAGCCCTGACTGAACTGAGGATTGTGCAGGTGGTAAAGGAGGGAGATAAAGCCTTACTTAGGTATATTAGGGAAAAGAGAAAAACTAAGGGGAGATAGTTAGACTAATCAAAATCAAACTTTATTTATAATGCACTTTTCAGATATCAAAGCATGTATACAATATAAAACATAAATAATCAGATAAAACAAATCAAATTGTTTAAAATAGGTAGCAATAACTTACAAACTAAACATTGTCCCTGAAGGCTAAACTAAATAAATATGTCTTCAAAGTGGACTAGTAGATACTGGAGGGAAACTGGTACAAAAAGATTGTGAGAAAGCAGAAGTCTTAAACCAGAACTTCTGTTCTGTGTTCACCAAAGAGAATGCAGGGGATGGTCAAGCCTGCAGAGGAGCAGCACTCAGAGATCGGTGGTTGACACAAGCTCCTTCACAGATGCTCAAGTCTTGGGAGCTTTATATAAACTAAAAGCGGACAAGGCCATAGGACCAGATGGTATTCACCCTAGAGTTCTCAGAGAGCTGGGGAGTGTACTAGCAGCACCCCTAGCAGAACTATTCACCAAATCACTAGAGAGTGGGACTGTACCAGAGGACTGGAAAAGGGCAACAGTGATCCCACTTCACAAAACAGGGAGCAGGGAGGAGGCTGACAATTACCATCCAGTAAGCCTCGCATCAGTGGTAGGGAAGTTAATGGAGACACTACTCAAACAGAGAATCATAACGTATCTGGAATCCAGTGGGCAACAAGACCCAAAACAGTATGGGTTCATGGCAAGTAAGTCTTGCCAAACTAACCTGGTCGACTTCTTTGACTGGGTTACAAGGAGAGTAGATCAGGGAGCGGCAGTAGATGTTGTCTAGCAGGACTTTAGCAGAACCTTCGACTGTTCCACACAGAAGGCTGTTAAGGAAGCTGGACCACATGGGGGTGGGCAGGGAGGTGGTTGAGTGGGTGAGTAGCTGTCTGAGAGGAAGAACACAGAGGATTTAGGTAAACAGGGCATTTTCAGCTGAGAGGGAGGTGACCAGCGGGGTACCACAGGGTTCAGTACTGGGTCCCCTACTCCTCAATGTGTTCATAGCAGACATTGCAAATGGGCTGGAAGGTAAAGTGTGTCTATTTGCAGATGACACCAAGTTTTATAACAGAGTGAACTCCCCTGAGGGTGAGAGGAGTATGACTTCAGACTCGAAGAAACTGGAGGAGTGGTCGGAAACATGGCAGCTGAAAGAGCCATAAACTCTCAGATTGGCCTTCGCCTCTATCGCCACAGAGATTGCCTCCCACAAACCGCTATCTGACTGGCCATCAACTCCTCCGTCCTGTCCCTAGTGGACTATGGCCTACCTATCTATGCTGAGGCCGACAATACCGCCTTCACCAGAATCCAGACCTCGATAAACAAGGCCTGCAGGCTCCTGACCAGTGCATCTCTCCGCACCTATACTTGCCTGCTCTATTCCTCCACCAAACTGCTCACCTTGGAGGAGCGCCTGCACTACTAAACCTGCTTATTTGCCAAAACATCCCTGCTAGGACTCTCTCCCCAAGGGGTTACCACATCCCTGCGACTTGCATACCCATCCATTGCCACCCGTAGCTCAGTTAAGGCCACCTTTCTGGTGCCCATACCAAGAACCTCCCTAGCCCAAAGGTCCTTCCACTACCGCGCCCCCACATGGTTCAGCTCCCTCCCGCTCTCTGTCACTAAGTCTACCAAAATTGGTCCCTTTAAAGTCACTCTCCATAACCACTTCTTTGGTGCTTGAAGCTGTAGTTGCCCTTAATCAACATAACGTTGGGGTCCCTCCCCATTTCTTGCCCATGACCTTGACAATGGCCGTTGGACTGCTTCCCCCCCTTTCTTTTTATATGATTGCTATTTACTGCATGTAACTTTATCCCATAAACCACTTTTATATTGTGTTCTTTTTGTTATCTGTATTGCATCTGTATGTTACCACTGTTGCATCTCACACTGTAACCACGTCTACCCTCCCTGCGACGAGGTGCCTTTGTAAATGAGTCCCTTAATCAAAGGTTGTAAATCCGACTTTCAAAATAAAAAAAAATAAAATAAAAAAATGAAATTCAATGCCAAAAAGTGCAAAGTCATGCACTTAGGTAGAAACAATCCCAAAGAGGATTACTACCTGGGAGGAGAGAAGCTAACCTCCACCAGCCAGGAGAGGGACCTAGGAGTCATTATATCAAAAGACTTGAAAGTGGGTAAACAGAGCGAAAAGGCAGCAATAAAGACAAGAGGCAAGCTGAGCTGCATCTGGAGGGGAATCACGAGTCGCAGGAGGGAAGTGGTGTTACCACTCTACAGGGTGCTGGTGCACCCCCACTTGGAGTACTGCATACAGTACTGGAGACTGTACCTCAAAAGCGACAGACAGAATTGAGACGATGCAGAGGAGGGCCATGAAAATTATTCAGGGACTGCACCATATGGCATACCAGGATAGGCTGAGGGAACTCAACATGTACTCCCTGGAACAGAGGAGGAAGAGGTGCAACATGGTTGAGCCTTTTAAATATATGATGGGTATAAATAAGGTTAATGTTCAGGAGGTTTTCCAATCGAAAGAGAGCGAGAGAATGAGAGGGCATGGCATAAGGCTGAAGGGAGGGAGGTGCAAGAGTTATACAAGGAAGTTCTTCTTTACAGAGAAGGTGGTGGACCCATGAAAAAGCCTATCCAAGGAGGTAGTGGGGGCCAAAGTGGTAAGCAAGTTCAAGAAGGCATGGGATAGACATAAAGGTAGCCTACAGAAAGGCAAAGGAGTGAAGGGGGAATAGCACCAGGTAGATTCTTGGGCAGACTAGATGGACCTTGTGGTCCCCTTCTGCTGTCACATTCTATGTCTCTATGTTTCTGTAAAACTAACTGACTTCTGCCTCTGCAAAAAAGCATGGGGACTGAGAGAAGATCGAGTTGCTGTCTGCACCTTTCCCAGTCCTTTGACTTTCATGCATAAATTACCCCTTCTTGCATTGATTGTGGAATTGTATTTCATTACTGTCATCTACAGTTAGTTTTTGCATTCTGAGCTACTAAAAACTGCAGGGTGTACCAGAGCTTCTGTAGCAAGCCTGGTGTTGCTATGGACCCAGGGCTGTACTGCTGACATCACTATGTGGCAGAGGAGTGACTCACACTGCAATACAATGAAGCTGCAGCAGTTTTGCAAGGGAAAACTACATTACTAGGTGTACATGCTGTGGTCCCTCTTCACCAAGACACTGTTAGCAATGCATTATGCCAAAATCCAAATGCCTAGTCAGTATGTTGTTTGTTTTTTTTAAAACTGACTTACTTCTGCCTCTGTAATGGGGGGAAACACCTCTGGAGAATCCTGGCAAAGGGGGGAAGGGGAGTGGAGGAACAGTGGGAGAAACTTAAAGGAACCATAGCAGAGATGATGGACCTCTGTGTAAAGCTAGTAAACAAAGCAAAAAGCAAAAAAAAAAAACACTATGGTTTTCAAAAGAAGTGGCAGGGAAGGTTAGAAAAAAAAAAACAGGCGTTCAGAAACACAAGGAAACACAGAGGGAGGGAGACAGGAAAATGTACCAGGCAATGCAGAAGGAGGTGAGGAAGGCAGTCAGGTGTGCAAAGGCACAAACTGAAGAAAGGATAGCAGAATCAGTAAAAGAGGTGAAAAACCTTCTTCAGGTATATCAGGAAAGGAAAAAGACCATGGAGGGATTGTGAGGTTGACTAAAGTTGGGGGGGGGGGGGAGTGTGCAGAGGGAGACTTAGAAAAAGCAGAAATTCTAAATGAATACTTCTGCTCAGTACTTACAAAGGAAGGGGTAGGACAGGGACCAAAATTATGGGGTAGAAACACACACAGAGGGGAGGTGGATACCAGTCCATTCACAGGGGGAGAGAGTCCTAGAGGAACTCTCGAAGTTAAAAGTGGACAAGGCAATGGGACTGGATGGGATGCATCTCAGAATACTGAAAGAACTCAGGGAGGTACTAGTGGCACCACTGACAGCCCTGTTTAACAAATCACTAGAGGAGGAAGTGGTACCAAAGGACTGGAGGAGGGGAAAATGTGGTATCACTACACAAATGTGGGAGCAAGGTGGAGGCTGTAAATTACAGGTCAGTCAGCTTGACCTCAGTTGTGGGGAAAATCATGGAATCCATGTTAAAGGAAGTGATTGTGGCATACCTGGAGGCTACTGGGGCACAAGACCTGAGGCAACATGGATTTACAGCAGGGAGATCTTGTCAAACAAATCTGATAGATTTCTTTGACTGGGTAACCAGGGTGATGGATCAGGGAGGGCCGGTGGACATAGCCTACCTAGATCTTAGCAAGGAAGTTGACACCATCCCATGCAGGAGGCTAGTAAACAAGATGCGCAGTCTGGGAGTAGGTCCCAAGGTAGTACATTGGGTCTGAAATTGACTGAGCAACAGGACGCAGAGGGTGGTGGTAAATGGAGTTCAATCCCAGGAGAGGGGGGGTGACAAGTGAGGTGCCACAGGGCTCAGTTCTGGGGCCAGTCCTCTTCAATGTCTTAATTGGTAACATTGCGGAGGGGCTGGAAGGGAAGCCTCTTTGCGGATGACACCAAGATGTGCAATAGGGTAGACACTCCAGGCAGGGTGGAAAAAATAAGAGACCTAAGCAAATTGGTGGAGTGGTCAAGAGAGTGGCAGCTTAAATTCAATACAAAAAAGTGCAAAGTCATGCACTTGGGCCACAGGAATCCTGGAGGGGAATACAAAATGGGGTGAGGGTGATACTAACAACAACAAAACTGGAAAAGGACCTGGTAAACATAACAGATGACCTGTAGGTGGCCAAGCAATGTGAGAAGGCAGTGGGGAGGGCCGGATGGATGCTGGTGTACATAGGGAGTAGCATCACCAGCAGAAAACAGGAGGGATGCAACTGTACAGACAATTGGTCAGGCCATATCTGGAATACTGTGTTCAGTTCTGGAGACCTCATCTCTGGAAGGACATTGACAGAATGGAGTCGATCCAGAGAAGAGCAACAAAAATGGTGAAAAGAATGCACCAGAAAACAAATGAGGAAAGACTTAAAGACCTCAATATGTATACCCTGGAGGAAAAGAGGGAGAGGGAGAATACGATAGAGACATTCAAGTACCTCAAGGGAATCAACAAGGTCCAGGAGGGCAGCATCTTTCAAAACAAAAAAAAGAGATGTGCAAGAACAAGGGATCACAATATGAGGCTGGGGGGGAGTCTCGGGGTAATGTGAGGAAGTATTTTTTAACAGAAAAGGTGGTGGATGCATGGAACAGCCTCCCAGCAGAGGTTATAGAGGCTAAAATGATTAGTGAGTTCAAGAATGCATGGGATAGGCAGAAGGCAACTCTAGTGATAGGAAAAGGAGGGCAAGCTGCTGATCATTTAAGATCTGGAGTTTAATTACAGTAGGTAGGGAAATGGGCAGACTAGGTGGGCCAAGCAGTCCTTATCTGCTGTCAAAATCTGTTTCTATGTTTCTGTAACAAAGCATGGGAGTGAGAGAAGACTGAGTTGCTGTCATCTGAGCCAGTTAACAGTTTATGCATCGGTGTGATTAGTGTCTATACTTTGATCATTTGAAAGCAGTAATGCCTCCTTACCAATGCCATACTGGTGCATTCCATGTCTTTCTGTAGTAAAGCACCTGCCAGTCACTCTGATCAAAAATCCCTTACTGCTCCTCTGTCTCGACCCTCCTCGACATCAGCATGGCACCGTGGAATGCTGAAGACTAGTTTTGGTACCATATAATACCACCGGTCCGCGCATGCGCAGAATCCCGGTTTCACTTTTCAAACAAGAATTTCTCTGGAAATAGCCCTTAGTTTTAAAAAACACCTCTACATTGCATATAGCACATATGGCACATCTAAACACATTGTTTGTATTATATGGTACCAAAATTAGTCTTCGGCATTCCGAGGTGTTGATGCCATGCACACAAGGTAGAGGCATAGGGGTGTTCTAGTCTAGGCTTCACCCGGACAAGCTCTGTGACTGTGCCAGGGAGCTGCTCAGCAGTCAAGAGCTGACCTGACTGACACCAACAGGGCCTGCCTTTTGTTGTATCACTGGTGCCAAGCTGCACCTCAAGACCTTCTTGTCCATTAAAGAGTGACTCCTGTATTCTTGCAGAGCCAGTGAGGCCATGGTCACTCCAAGTACTGGCCTGGCCAGACAGACATCAATGACACTTCAGCCCAAGTGGTTGCAGGCCCCAATTTATGATTTGACTCTTGGATTACAGTTTTTTTGCTGGATTATAATGTAATTTTGCATTACAGATTCTGTGGTCCTATTTTATTTGCTAGGAAAAGCCATTCAGGTGGGGTTTATTAATGCAAGCATGCAGTAAGTAATTAAGTGCACCAATGCGAGATCCTGAGCATTTTTGACATCAGGCCTGCAATCTTAAAGCTGACAGGAAGCAGCTTTTTACACCTCTAGATTGCCTCCTGTTTTCCTTGTAGTGCCCACCCAATTTTCTGATACATTTTAACCTTTTGTGTTAAAATAGTAATCCACTTCTGGCCTTTGTGACTACCCTGAATCCCTTTCAACTCAACAGTTGCTGTTCTCTTTTCATACTGCCTGAACATTCTATGACATTAGCAACACATTCCAGGCCATTCAGATGAATAGCTTGGAATGGTGTAATTAAGCAATAAGGTAAAACAGGGATTATGTTAATGTTCTGTTAATCACCCTCTGTGGGGGTGATGTGACACGAGGCGAAGCCAAATGCTACGTGCCCATAATGGGTGATTAAAGGGACACTGTCAACCCCCTTATGTCTCAAAGTGTGTCTAGTTTAAAAAACACGTTATATTGCTTACATTCTGTAGAGATGGCTGATATAGCTAATAGTTTGATTCTGATTCCTTTTTTTGGTTTTTAAAGCAAAAAAAAAATGAACTGCCTACCACACTGGTGTTATCACACAAAAATGTGTTTGTTTACATTCTTTGATCAACTCCCACTACATCTTTCCTGAACTTGGAAATACCCCTAACTCAATCTAGCCACTCATGATGCTGTGTGAGGAGATGACTATTGTATCATGAGTGACTGCACTGTTTGGGGTGTTCTTAAGGTTCAGGATGTATGCAATAAGAGTAGATCAAGGATTTGGAGTAAAACAAAGCTGGGTGGAATTGCACCATTCCTTTGCATTTCAGTTCTGCTAGGTACGGAAGTAGATCAACCAACCAACAACTTCAGAGAGTTTTAAAGAAGGCAATCAAGCATACCTGTGGGTTTCTGTTAGAAACAATATGGAGCAAAAAAGAGCCAACAGTGTTCCTTTAACTGGACATTAACATATCCTCTGGAGAACCTTATTAGTACCATTATAATTTCATAGACACTTTTTTGATCATTAACATGTTTTTGAATACAATTTCTGTCATTTTACATGTTTTTGACATAAAACAGTCCTTCTGCCTTAGATTTTTCTTTTTATTTGGATTTATGTATACATTGATTGGTTGATAAGTAAAGTGTTACACATGAGCATCTGAGTAATAAATCATTCCGACCCCTTGGGTACCGACAGTACTATGTAGAAGGTACTTCTCACAGTGCTGGATACTGATGTTGCGGTCAGTATCAGTTATGTTGGTGTTTTTGTTTTGAGCCCATATATTAGGATCCAGCAGCAGTCAGACACAGACAGAAATAAACAGAAAAGAAAAAAGTGGACTCATCAGTGCTCCAACTACTACAGTTTAGTAGGGAAAAAGAGACAGCAGGAGCTGCATTTGGGTGGACAGATGCTGTAGTATGTTGGTGGGGTTGCAAAAATCTTTCCTTTGCAGAACCTGCAGAGGGGAACAGAGAGGTGCTGGAACCATGCAGAGGGCACATTAAATGACAATCATTACATGTCATTTTCATTGCTTGATACATGTTATGAGTCTATCGAGTCCAACTGCACACAGTAGCAAGTTTGGGCATCCATATTACATGTATTCATGGGACTCATAGTAAGTGATGAGGTCTTACATGTATACTTATCTAACATGAAAATAAAGCATATGTATATGCAACTGGTCAGTCATAATGCAGAATTTTGCTCACCATTATAATAAGTGATGTTACAGAATGTCTTGAAAATATGAAAAAAGAGCAAGAGCTGCTAAAGAGTAAAAACTCTGTGTAGATCAGAGAGCACCCTAAAGTTATGTTATTTACTTATCAAAAACTGATCATAGAATATTAAAATGTTATAACTGGCATTGAAAGGAAAATTGGATGACAGTTAACTATGTACAAATCCTTTTCTAGCACCACTAAGTTAGTCTAGGTACCACATAATTATTTAGAACTGCAGTAATTATGTATCTCAGCTAACATCCCTGCTTTTCTTACACGGCCCTCCCCTTCCTTGGTTTTCAGAATCCCAGCCCCCTCCTTCAATTACCTATTTCCATTGATGTACTACATAGCACTCCTACTACAAATCTGGCTTCCAGTCCCTCCTTGTTTTTTTCTTAATTTTTTTTCCCAACATTCTTTATCTGCCACCTCCCCTACACTGGTTGGGACATCCTTCAGTTGTCTCCAGTACCTGCTCCTGCTCCTTTGAGATCCAGGAGAAAACACAGACAGGAGAATTCCAGGAATGACAGAGTCAAAAGGTAGCAGCCAAAGGGGTTTATTAATTACCAAAAATGCATTGGCCACTTGAAAGAAATAGTAGCTTTAACCCTGATGCTTCATGACCAAGGTGTTATATTTCAACAGGGAGATCCTCCCAGACCTGGTACTTCGGTTCTCCAGCCCACCCGTGACTCACCTGCTTGGTGGGCTCCCTTGGCTTGACTCCTGAGTCAGGGATGCCTTCACCTCCACAGCAACTCCTTCATTCATGATCCAGTTCCCAAGGAGGCAGAGATGAAAACTGGGGGGATGCGAGATCCAGGCAGGAAGAGTCCAGCAGTGGGTGTGGTGGCTAGGATCCATATCACCTGCCCAGCTAGTGGTATTTTCAGTTGCTGCTGGCAGAAGTGGATGAGCAAAGATACCATGGAGTGTTACACAGTCTCCCATTCATGACACCCCGGCATCTGCCACATCCCCCAATCCTTGCACATGCTAGGTCCCCAGAATCATTGCCTCCTGAATGCTGTCAGGTGGCACCCTATTTCTGGGTCTCTGTGCCCTCCCACCCTGGGAGAAGTGAGCTGTCCACCAGATGCTCAAACCTCCTCCCATTGACTGGCCCCACAGTGCTATGAGCTCATTCCTGAATTTGGGTCATTGGCATCACAAGTAGTAGTGCTACCACTGCACCCGCAGGCCAGCCTACTTAGCTTTCTTAATTCTAGTTTTGCAGGTCCTCAGTGCTTTTCTGGACTTCTCCCTGGTTTGGGGGAAATTTTCAAAAGTCATTCTTTTTTTTTAAGATCAGGTTTCTTAAGTTCCTGTTGAATCAGTGGGCTACATTTTTGCCCTTTTTCCTTAACTGCTTATAGGGTTGTTTCACCTTTTTCAACAAACCTAACATGTGCTACGTACTGTATACCAGCCTAATGCATCTACTTCATACCCTTAGTCACTAGTTCCTTTTGTTTTAGCAAAGTCTGCCTTTCTGAAGTTTTGGGCCTTGATGACTGAGGTCCAGCTAGTCTTCCCTGTCATCAAAAATGTTAGAAACTTGCACACAGAACCTGAAAGATGCCACTGGCTCATTCAGCTACTGTGCTCTGAACAGCACACACATGATCTTGTCCAAAGGAAAACATTACCTAAAAAGATGAATATCTGATATTGAATTTCCAAAGACCTTTATGGGAGTCCCTCAGAAGATCAACACTTTTTCTTTCATTTGCCCTGATACTGGCTAAGACCCCAGTGCTGATTAGAATCAATACCAATATGTTTAGGGGCCTGGATCCAGTATGTCTACAGACGGCTGAAGAGTGAAATTACCAGAGCTTGCCAATTCATGCCTTAGTGTTCATTGTCCTCATGGGGAAGAAGGCCTAGCCCTGTAGGATCCTAATGAAATAGTATGAATGGTAAGGATGGAAGGCAAGGAACCTTTTATTGTGCCTCTTAGAAATGAAAGCCTACTGAAAGGAGCTGTGGAGTGGCACTCATCTCTCTCAAACCAGATTATCATGATGAGTCTACAGAAAGAAGCCTACTTGGTAGATTACTGACACAATGTGGAGTATTGCCTAGTACCAATGCAATGGTAAAGATGATTATCATAAAGGTAAGGAATGAAACATATAAGGACTTGACTGTACACCTTGGTACCATACTAGCCAATCTGTGTTCTGCTGATGCCTTGGTGGCCACGGCTCATCAGGGGAAGACCATTCAAATGGAGGAGGATGCCTTGAACTTTGAACAGTTCCTCAACTAGAGGAAACATTTGCAACAAAGCTAGCAGACCCATCAGATGTTTTCTCCCTTGGGGAGTGGGATATAGGGTTTGCTGGTTGAGAAGAATATAAGATTTGTCTATATGGTGAGTGAACCTTCTGAGAGAGGTCCAGAAGGCTGGTGCCTGCAACACCTTCAGGAACTCCTGACTGCGGGGATAATTAAGGTGCTCGTAGTCCCTATGCTTTACCAATCGTGGTGGCTAGTAAGAAGAATGGTGCTGTAAGAATGTGTATTGATTATCAGATGTTGCACCAGAAAACCATACCTGACCAGTATACCATGTCTCAGGTGCAGGATGCCTTGGAAAGGTTTGCTGGGAGGAAGTGGTTCTTCATGCTGGACTTAGGTATTGAACACTACCAGATACCAATGACAGAAGATAATAAAGAGAAGACTACATTTATCTACCCTATGGGGTTTTACTAGTTTGAAAGGATGCTACAGGGACTCTCTGGCACACCAGTAATGTGCCATCACCTGATGGAGAGGGTCACTGGAGACATGAATCTCCTGGAAGTGTTGGTTTATCTGGATACCTCACAGTATTTGGAAGGACACCTGAAGAACATGAGGCCTGACTAATAAAAGATTCTGGACAAGCTTGCAGGATATGGCCTGAAGTATCAATGGGTAAGTACCTTTTCTACCAGACATCCATGAACTATGTTGGTCACATACTGTAGAGTCAGACAAAAAAAGCATCACAGATCCAGTTAATGTGGAAGCACTTATCACCTGGTCCAGGCTTACCAAAATCAATGCCCTTTGATTATTTTTGGGCTTCTGTGACTTTTCCAAATGATTTGAAAATACTTCTTCTGTGGTGAGGACCTTAGCCAATCTGACTCAAGGGTATCAACTCACCCAGAAGAACAGAGAGCTGATCTCTACAGAGAGACTGCAAAAGAATATTATAATCCCATGAAGCATTTAGAGTTTACTCGACTGACACATGCAAGGAAGCTTTCTGAGATCATTCAGTAGCTGAGAATGGCCTCTGTACAGGCTATTGCTGACTTCATCAAGTCATATATCCTCCATAGAGATGCCAGCATGTACTAGAGCCTTGGAATCATGCTTCACCACGATTCAGAACATGAGAATGGTATAGGACTTATAGCATATGCCAGTCATAGTCTGAGTGAGTCAGAGAAGAACTACCAGGTCCATAAACAGGAATTCCTTGCTCTGAAGTGGGCCATGGTGGAGCAGTGCCAAGATTATCTGTGTGAAGGGAAGGAAGGGGAAGGAGAAATTGTTTAACCAGGAAAAGCACACTAAGACAGAGCTTGTTTCCAGGTGTGACCTGGGAGCACAAGAAAGTTAAGTGACTTGCTCAGAGTCACACAGTATGCAAGCGGGGGTTGATGGATTTCAAACCCAGGTCTCCCAGTTTGCAGCTCAGTGCCCTTAACCACTATGCTATACTGCCTCCTATGTGTAAAGCCATTTTTTTGTGTTAAAACACAACAACCTGCTTACCTATGTATTACAAACAGCCAAGTTGGATGCAACCAAGCATAGAAGGGTTCTCCACCCTCTCATCCAGCAACTTCAGTCTGCAGTACAGCCCAAGAAGGAATAATATTGTTGTGTATGCCTTATCCAGAGGTTCACATCATACTCTACCCAACAGGGCCCTGGACCTATACCTTGCTTGGAGATAACTCTAGTTCTACAAATCAAGACTGAGCAGTGGATCTGCTTGGAGTGCATCCCAATGCCATACTAGAGGTGTACGCTTGATTAGCCATTCTGCATAACATTTCTCTGCTGCATCTCAGCCCATCAGGCATGAGACATGAATGGCGACAAACTCCAGCTTGAAAGACAGCATTATCACTTTGCAAAAGGACTGAATTCTGCTCAAGTGAAACTGAGACATCCTGACATATCACTTCTAAGGGAGTGGAACAAGCTTGTCATAAAAATTGGACTTGTGTATTAAATCACCATGGTCAAATCCCTTTCTCAAAAAAGCAACTGGTTTGGACCTCCAAGTACATGAAAATGGTTCTGAAATACTTACATGAGGAAATGGGTTATATGGCAATTGACAAGACCTAGACAAAGCCAAATTATACTAGCCTCAGCTAGTCAATGAAGTGGAACAGGAGAGACGCTACACTAAGTGTAGACACTGCATAACCTGAAAGATACTGTCAAAGGGATCAACACCACTCTCAAACAATGATGCTTTGGATCTTGTCTGTATGGACTTTCTGTCACTTCAGCCAGGCAAGAATGGAACCAAAAACATCATGGTGGTGACTGACCATGGCACATATTATGCAAAGGCCTACTCTACCAAAGGCCAAAAAGCCACAACTGTGACAAAGATACTGTGGGAAAATTACTATGTGCATTATGGCTTCCTCAAGACCGTCTGCTTTGACCAAGGGAGAGACTCTGAGAGCTGCCTCATTAAAGAGCTCATTGGAATGATGAGAATTGAAATGTCTTGCACCACTCCCTATCAATCGTAAGGTAACACTTAGCAAGAGAGGTTCAACTAGACACTCCTGAACATCTTGGAGACATTGTGGCCTGCTAAAGAAATCTAAATGGAACCACCAAGTGCAGTTTCTGCTGTTTCTGATCCATACATATATCTGCACCAAGAATGAGTCTGCAAGGTTCTCACCCTATAAAGTTAGGCTTGGATGAGAAGCCATATTGAAAGTAGACCTGTGTTTTGTCCAGCCAGGAAGTTAGGGTGGTGAAGAAATCTAAATAACAAACATTGGTTCACTTAAAATACTGGAATAGAGCAAGTGTGACCCCTGCTGGCCTAATGATAAGGCCACCAACTAACCAAAAGACAGTTTACAGACTGAACACCCAGAACTATAAAATTCCACTCAAAACAGAGATAGAACAAACATTTCATGACATGCAGCACAAGCCAAACATTTCACCGACACACAGAGCAAGACTGCTACACACACACACCCCGAGGACCAGTGGCTGCAAGAAGAGCAGGGACTTGGAGACTTTGCAGAATCATTTATTTTTTGGACTTTGATTCATTACAGACAAGGTAGAATTAAACCAGTTAAATTTAACAGTGCATTTTGTACAGTATGTATTCTTTCCAAAATGTTTTTATCTTGTAACCAAATTTCTGAACCTTTTGTTTGTAAGTCTTCAATGTTAATTTTTTTAAGTAACTAGTAAAATCACTTGCTTTTAAAAACTACTGGGAGTGATTTGTGTGTGTGTGTAAAGGTGAGAAGGTTTATTTAATCTGTGACCAGTATGTTTAGTGCTATGGTGCCACCATCGTTACCAAAGACTAGAATCCTGGTAGAGAATCTGGGGGCCTAAGTAGAGGAAATACACGAGGACTTGGGAGGGGTCTGTAGAGTTTAAACTAGGTTCCTGCAGCACCTGTTGGAGAAGACACCATCAGGGTTATGAGGATAACCCCGAAGAGCTCATAACACCTGGGTCGCCCCCCCTCCAGTGCAGCAACTAAGGAGGGTTCTCACCTGGAACAGACTTGAGACTCTATTTTATTACTACCCAGATTAGAGAGGAAGCCCTGGGCCCTTGGCATGAGTGTTCAGTTGTGAACTCAGTGAGCACTCTAAAAGGACACAGGGAGGGTATTCCTGTTCCCACTGTCATGGATTGAACTTAGAAGAGGGCACTGTGAGCTCAGTGGACCTGGCCCCTAGGAGTGGGTTTGTGACAGATCTGGTGGCATAGTAGTGGGATCCGAGAGATATTGGTGGCACAGGCATAGTGGTTGGATTTGAGGCCAGTGTATCAGATTGATAAACTGTAAACAATCTACACACAAATGGCAGAGATTTGGAAAAAAAGTTTGGTTACAGTATAAAATTCCCTATCCTGTGTTTTTTTTATGGTGTAAGCTAGTGTAGTGGTAGTGTAGGGAAGAAAGATGACTTCCAAGTACAGTGACTACAGTGTAGAAGAACTGAAGTAGCTGTGTCAGCAGAGAATGGTCCAGTATGAGGGGGTGAAGCAAAAAGAACCTCATGGAGGCTCTTGTGGCAGCCAATGAGCAAGCAGTTGCCCAGAACCTCAAGTCATGGCCAGTGACTGAAAAAAACCAGGCCTTGGGCATGGGGGTGCCAAGAGATATCACAGTGTCCAGTCCCAGGGAGGAGGACAGCGAAACCAGAGAGGACCCGGAACCACAGCACCAAGTGAAGCCACCACAGATCCTGAGCTAGAGAGGCTAATGCTACAATTTAAGTTGAGGAAATTGGAGCTGAAGCAGAGAAAGTTCAAAGCCCAACAGCAGTGGGAAATTAAGCAGAGAAAGTGCCGTGCCCAAGAGAGGCCGAGGAAAAGCAGCGCTAGACAGAGACTGAGAAAAAGCAGCACCAGAAAGAGTTTGAGCTGGAGAGGCTGAAGCTTCAACTGCCAGTGTCAGAGCAGGTAAGTGGCAGGGGTGAACCTGAAACTCCAGGGCTGGGGTATAAATTAAATTCCAAATTAATAGCTGAATTTAAAGGAGGGGGGGATATGGATGCATTTTTGAATTTGTTTGAAAAGGTCTATATCCAGGCCAAGATACCCAAGGAGACCTAGAGCTTTCAGGTATCCCCGCTGCGTACTGGCAAGGGGCATGAGGCACTAGGCCAAATAGACAATGAGGACAGCAGAGACTATGAGAAACCTAAAACTGCTGTACTTAAAAAGTATGAACTAACTCTTGAGCCCTACAGGGTTAAATTCTGTAAACTCCAAAGAAGCCCCAACACATGCTTTGAAGAATTCGCCACAAAGCAATGTCAGTTTTTGAAATGTTGGTGGGAGGGGTTGGAAGCAAACTCTGTGAGAAAAATTGAGGAGGTTGTGTTAGAGCAGTTCATTTGGCCTTGCCCAGTGGAGTTGAAAACCTGGCTAGAGGACCAAGATCCAAAAACAACACAGCTCTCAGATCGCTATGCCAGGAGGAGGTCTTCTCTGAAAGGAAGTGGGGGAGCAGGTGCTGCAGGGCAAAAAGGGAAAAGTGCACCTTCAGGGAAGCTAAAACCCTCACTGCCTCTGCAGAAATATAGGTATAGGTAGAGGTATAGGAGACCTGGAATACTGCGCAAGAGCGGATCAAGATGGCGGCCACACTGGGCTAGCCTCTAGAAACAGGAGTCGAAGTTTGTGCTTCATTGTAGTTTTAGCTATCCCTTGGAGTTTAATTTTAATTAGTTATTTCGTTTCGTTTCGTTTATCTTTGATCTGGGAATTGAAGGAATATTTATTTGTGGAACTCTGATACTGTATGCGTGTGAAGAGCTGAATTTGGAGCCCAGAGGTGGATTAAGCTGAAGCGTGGTATAATTTGCAATTTGGAGTACTCTGGGGTGAGCAGTAAAGAGCAGTCTGCCAGCGACGAAATTGGAAGTCGAGGTCGGAAGAGATCTAGGTGGTTTGCTGGGAGAAAGCCTTTCCTGGTCCTGACCTCGAACCAATGGTGTGCTGCGGTGCCGCTGCCGTAGGGCAGCTGTATGTACAGCTCTTCCGTTTTTCACTGCTCGGTAGCTGGTGGGTGACCATAGCAGGGAGCGGGCTTGGAAAGAGGTATCAGGAGCTAGGCGAGGACTCTCCTGAAGCCGTCTATAGGTGGCTATTATTGGAACATTGGAATCGTTACTGCCTGCCTGCCAACAATTAACTAGAGTGGAGGAGTTGAACTTTTGGTCTTTGGGTTCCTTGGATTAATTTTGCTTACCTCCTGGTCTCTGATCTGGTCTGATCATGAGTTTTTAGTTTGCTTGCTTATTCTGAGATTTTTTCTTATTCTGGGCCTGCTGTTTCCAATTGAAGGAGAGAGTTCATCTGAAACTGGAATATTGTCATCAGCTTCTGGAGAGACAAGCTTTTGGATTTATTTTTTAATAATAAGCATTAATCCTGTTGAATTATTTCACTTGTGAGAGGAGTGAACTCTTTACTGGTTGACATTCTGGTGAAATTGCAACTGTTTGGACCTTTAGATTTTAGTCTTTTTAGTTTTGTTTGGGTTTTTTTTAATGTTATTATTTGTTTTATATTGTGAGTAATATTAGTATAACTTACTAATTTTATGTATATTTTATTTCTCTTTCCCAGTGGTGAGAGGACTGGGTGGAGAAGTTAATTAGTGGTTTGTTTTATTTGATTGTGTTTTGTATGGGTTTGGAGGGTGAGAGTTTTTAGTGAAATCATTATTTAGGGCTTGGTATTTATTTAGCTTTAAGGAGTGGGTTAATTTTTGAAATTAGGACTGTTTATTTGTGTTACCTATTAGAATAGTAAATATGTGTTGGGAAAGCACAAGGACAGTTGGGCATTATTCCCCCTCCAGACTCAGAGACCTTCGTCCTTTTTCCTGTCCTCCCCTATCAATAGAAGTTTATAGACGGTGTAGGGTTTTGGGGATTGTTGGAAGAAGGAGGAGGATGGGGCCTGGGTTTGGAGAGGGAATGGAAAGGAGTGGGTGGATAGGGATAGTGGGGACAAGGAGACGCCCTGGGGTGAAATGAACCCAGGAAAGGGGTCCTCCCTGCCTGGTTCCCATACCCAAGGGTTCTGACTGTAGTCAGCGGGTAACATGGTCATCCTCGGTTGCTCATCCTACTCGGGTGGTGTTGTGCAACGGCAGGTCTATTAAAAACAAGACGGCTATTATAGCTGATTTTGTTGGGACATCAGACCTGGCGTGCATCACTGAGACCTGGCTGGATGAAAATGCTGAACCAGTTTAGCTGAGCAGTTCCAGCGGTACTCGGTGATACACCGCCTGAGGTTGACCGTAGGGGCGGGGTAAGCATCTGTTTTAGATCAGAACTAGGGCCTAGTGGAGGTACCAGTGGGAATTACCAAACTTTGAGTGTATCATGGGCGAGGTGGGGTGCAGGATACTTCTCGTATACCGTCCACCAGGTGATGGGAATGTTTTCCTGCGGGAAGTCACAGACTTCATTGTCGACCTGACATTGGGGTCCCCCAGATGGTTGGTTCTGGGGGATTTCAATGCCTGGGTCGATGATGAAGTCTCGTAACTTGGTCAAGACTTCCTCCAGTTAATGATTTCACTGGGCTTCACACAGGCTATTTCCTCCTCGACCCATATTGGTGGTCATTCACTGAATTTGGTGTTCCTTCTGGGCATGGAGATATCTGACTTGGTGGTGGAACCAGTCGGATGGTCGGACCATCACTCCATTGGGTTCAGTTTTGTGGCCACCCCTTGTAGACCAGCCCCTACGGAGATGGTCCAGTGTCTCCCTTTAAGGGGTGTTTCCCCTGACGGCCTGATGGCGGTGCTGGACCTATCGGGCATACCGAGAGATTGCATGGATCCAGGAGAGCTGGTACTTGCCTATAATAAGGCAGTGGCAGGGGCCCTGGATTCCATTGCTCCTGTTCGTGTTCGTCCTCTCACTCTTCGACCCAAGTCTCCTTAGTTTGATGAGACTTTGAGGGAGTTGAGGAGAGTTGAACGAAGGTTGAGAGGTGTTGGCGGAGGTCGGGTCTGGATTGTGACAGACTTAGTTTGATGGATCACTATGTGATCTATCAATCAGCAATCTCTCGTAAGAAGGCAGAATTCATGTCCAGAGAGATTGCTGCTGCACAGAATAGACCAGCTCAGCTCTTCCGGACTGTGGACAGATTGTGCAATCCAATCTGTCTGCAGCCCAGAAGAGTGTTTTCTCAAGAACGGTGTGAGGAGTTTGCTCTATTCTTTGCCAATAACTGCACTTTATTGAAACACATAACAAACATGTGCATAGAAACAATGGCAACAATAAGATCTCCATTTTAAACAGTATGCACAAAACCCCCAACAAAAGCTAACCAACAATTAAACAATAATATTATAATAAAAAAAGAGGGAAAAAAAGAAAACAACATTCCCACAAATATCCCCATCCCCCACCTCCCGCAGCTATCCATAAAGATAAGTACAATAAGGTGATTAATAAATAAACTGATCCTCTTAAATCAAAAAATAACTGGTCTTGGGAAAGGGAAGAAAGGGTATTTAATACGGCTACTACCTTACATAACACGGAAAAGAAAGAGAAGGGTAGTCTATAACTCACCAAAAGAGGTGAAATGAGAGTGTCCTGAATCAGTGTTAATATCCATATCTTTCTTTCAACTGGTGGGTAAAACTTTCCCAGCATTTATCAAATTTATGTAAGGAGTGTGTAGATAAATATACCACTCTTTCGGCATGTAATGCATTTAAAAACTCCTCCCACCACTCCTTAAGGGATGGTGACCATACTTCACACCAATGACGGAGTATCACCAATTTGGTGACCAATGCTATTAATGCCATTCGTGTCTTCAAAGTGTGTCGTGAGATCACATTGTATCTCCCCAAAATACAAACTTCTGGTGTGAAAAATATTGAGAGATCACAGAAGGGTCTCAACCCCTGTTTAACCATCTCCCACAACATGGCGCTCTTAGGACAACTCCATAACTTATGAAAAGTAGTAGCAATTGAACCATTGCAGTTCACACATGCTGGGGAATATTGACTATTCCACCGATGCATTTTAGCTGGGGACATATAAATATTATGTAACAACTTAAATTGGATGTCTCTTAGCCTATCCTGCTTTATAAGTGAATGAGCATCTGCCCAGATTTCTTCCCACGTTTTCTCAGGCCAATCCAGGGACAAATTGACCTTCCAATAGAAAGAAATTGGAGATAAATTAGAACTCATCTTCGTAGTAATAAATTGGTAAATCTTGGATACCAATCTACCTGAAAGACACAGTCTAGAAAGATTATCCCATAAGTCCCCCACTTGGACTGAAGTAGAACCTTTGCTAAAAACAGACTGGATACTGCTTCTTATTTGAGCCAGTCTTAGCAAGGATTTGGGTTTAACCCCAAATTTATCCGCTAACAGAGAAAGTGGGAGTATAGAGTTACCTACATAGAAATCTGACACCCTCAACTTAGGTGAAGATGATGAGAAAAACCTGACCACTGGCTGGTTCCCAATTAAAAATTAGGTTCCTCAGCGGGGCTGAAATGTCAAAAGCAGGCTAATTTTTAAAACACGTAAAGCTGATGTATAGCCCTGATGTCCCACCCAAGAGGCATGTTCCTTACTTTTCTGGGACTTTGACCCAAGGAATATAAAAAGGATTCCAAATCAATCTTTAAATCCTTAGCAAAGGTCCTATCCAACACTAGGCCTATAGGAGAGCCATCTGTTTTATCTGTCCAAAAGACAGCCCTAGCCGCATGAATTGCTAAATAATATTTAAAGAAATCAGGTAACTGCCGACCCCCCATTTTACGTTGCCTACAAAGTTTAAAGTAAGCTCTACGAGGAGGTTTGTTTTCCCATATAAAATTCGAACATAGTCTACTCAATTCCTTAAAGAAAGAATTAGGGAGGTATATGTTCAAATTAAGAAGGGGATAAAAAATTTTCGGCAATACTACCATCTTAATAATGTTACATCTTGCCTAAAAAGGTAGGGCGAGCTTCGTCCACCTATCTAAATCTACTTTAATGGATTTAATGGTAGGCTTCAAGTTTAACCGGGCCAAATCCTCCAGATTTTTAGAAATTTGAATACCTAAGTATCCTAAAGAATTAGTTTGCCACTGAAGGCCTAAATTCAGACACCATCCCTTAGCCAGATAGGTTGACAGTGGGTATAACGTTGATTTGGCCAAATTCAACTTAAAACCTGAAAAAACTCCATAAGCTTCAATAAGGTCCAGGGCTCTAGGAAGTGACGCTGTTGTGTCCCGAATATGTAATAGAAGATCATCAGCAAAAGCCAACAGTTTGTGTTCCTGGCCTCCAATCCTAATACCCTGAATTCCATTGTCGCCCTTAATAGCTCTAATTAGGGGTTCTAAATATAAATTAAATAAATAGGGGGATAAAGGACATCCTTGACGGGTACCTCTTAAAAGTGGGAAGGTCTCTGAAATTAAATTATTGCTTTGAATTCTAGCCGTTGGACAGGTATAAAGAATTTGAATTAACTGGATAAAATGTTGGGGAATGCCTAATTTAGCTAAGGCTTCGAACATAAAAGACCACTCCACCCGATCGAAAGCCTTTTCCGTGTCCAGGAAATCAGGAGGCTTCCATGTTGGGTCAGCAGTCACAGAGATTAGGTAAAATAATTTCCTAAAGTGGTCGGCGCAGTGAACCCTCAATGAAGCCAGCTTGCTCCGGGCTAATCAACTCTCCCCAGACCTTCTTAAGTCTGGAAGCCAGTATTCTGGCAAAATTTTTATGTCTATATTCA
This sequence comes from Neoceratodus forsteri, assembly GCA_016271365.2. Lineage (NCBI taxonomy): Eukaryota > Metazoa > Chordata > Ceratodontiformes > Ceratodontidae > Neoceratodus > Neoceratodus forsteri. Next base: position 1,325,027,361 of record CM057456.1, on the reverse strand, counting down.
ACAACGAGATAGGTCTATAGTTCCCACTTGATCTGTAGGTTTGCCTGGCTTAGGTAGTAAGATTATCCTGGCTTCAAAAGTGATTTCTCCTTAACCCCATAAAGAGACCAGAAACTAAAAAGTTGGGTTAAAAGCGGTGCTACTTCCTGTTTAAATAACTTATAAAATTGGGGCGTGTACCCATCAGGCCCTGGTGCCTTGTCAGCCTTCAGCGAGTCAATAGCCGACAAAACCTCATCATGAGAAATAGGAGATACTAAGTGCAAACTGGATTCCTGTGACAAATGTGGGAGTGGCGTATCAGCCAAAAAAGCATTCATTTTAGAGAAAACATGAGAAGAGTACGGCTGACTCGAATACAGCTCCCTATAAAAAGTCGTGAAAATCTGCAGAATTTTTTCAGGGTCAGTAACCAATTCACTAGAAGCAGGATGCTTCAGGCCTGGCACCCATCTAGCTTCAGCCTTTTGCTTTAGCTGCCAGGCCAATAATTTCCGGCTTTATTGCCCAGACCAATATAGGCCGCTTTCACTTTCCCCAAAGTACTTATCACCTTCTCCTTCATGGCTCCCGCATACCATGCCCTCAACGTAAAGAGTTCCTGATCCTGGGTTCCTGATCTCATATCCTCCTGGACACTCTCAAGTGCTTTAATCCTATCTAAACATTTGGAGAGTTCCTGGTTATGCTTCGCCTTCCTCACTGAAGCAATCCTGATTAGCTCCCCTCTCCAAACCGCTTTAAGAGAGCCTCATGATTGGTCTATGTTAGAAATTGAGGCCCAATTAACTTTTAATCGGATTGCACAAAGGATCTGAATCTAGCTAATGTTTGGGCATCTTTAAATATGTTGTTATTTAAGGACCATGAATAGGATCTTTTGAAATATGGGAAGGATTCCATACAAGTTGAACTGGAGAATGGTCCGAGATTACTCTAGGCAATAGCAATACCTCAGTAATCTCTGAAACACATTGTTGGCTCACCAAAAGTAATCAATCCTGGAAAAGGTGTTATGGACCGGTGAGAAAAGGTATAATCCCGAGTTGAGGGGTTAAACACCCTACGGATCCCTTAATCCTAAAAAAGAGGTGCATCGGCCAGAGCTTGCTGGGCTGAAGAAGTCTGCAATCTCTTGCCTGCAGATCTATCCAGATCTATCTGATTGGACTAGGTTCCAGTCCCCACTCAATATAATCACTCTCTCCTTAAAGGAGATAGAATCACTGCCAAATGAGCAAAAGGAGAGGACTCCACATTGGGCCCATAAATAGACCCCAATACCAGATTCCTCCTCCCAAAGTGCCGAAACTATAACAAATCTGCCATTCGGATCAGTAATTACTTCCGAGTGTGTAAAAGGAACCCTCCGAGCAATCAGGATTGCCACCCCTCGGCTAGCTGAAGAATAGCCAGCCCCAAATACCTGACCTACCCACTTTTTCCTGAAATGGGAAAGATGACTCGACAAAACGTGGGTTTCCTGTAAAAATACCACTGCAGGATGATAACAAGCTAGATGGTTCAAAACTAAATATCTTTTGCAGTTATCTTCCCCCCTTTAATGTTCCACGTAAAAACTTTAAACTAGAGACCATATAGCCACCACATATCCAAACCATAATATGGATAGCTGCCCTTCCCCAATAATCCCTTAACATCCCAATACCCTCCCTGCCCCCAATCCCAAATTAACCCCCAAAACGAATAACATATAAACTACCCCCAGGCCGAAGCCACCTCCATACATTTGGTTCATAGTGCGCCATAGAGGTAGGGCCCCTATCCCAAAATAGATAATATAATAACTATAAACATGCAAACTTGCCAGCACGGATACCCAGTTAGATAGAGAACTCCATCCCCCTCCCTAAGTCATAATGGTAGTGGCGTAACTATACAAACCAAGTACATAAATAATAACAGTCAAAGAAAAGACTCAGTTTTTCAGCGTCTTTGCTAGTTGCTGTCAACATCAGTAATCCTCATGTTTATAAGATTCGCAAAGTCCTTCCATTAAACATAACGGAAAGTGGGAAAATCTTTTAAATAGAACTGCAATATTTTAAATCCATGAACTGAGACATAATGTGACCAAATGCCCCAGCTACGAAACTTAACATTATAACAACTCAGAATGTCCAAAAAAGAACTTCCTGGCCAGGAAAATAGCCATTGAAGAGTAAATTTAGCCCTCTATGGCTCAGCTCTTCGGAAACAGATCAGGCAATAATTCATGGAGCAGGGTTAGGGCCTCATCAGCACTATCGAAGCGCTTCGTCCCATCTTTGGTAGTAACCTCTAGCTTGGCTGGATAAAGCATACGATGTCGGATGCCCGCCGCCCACAACTTTGATGTGATGGGGCGAAAGGAGGCCCTAGCTTGCCTCATTTTCCACGTCAAATCGGGTGTGATCCGTAGTTTCTTGCCCTTCCATTGCAATACAGAAACCTTCCTTGTTTCCCGTAAAATATGCTCTCTATCCAGGTAGTTTAAAAGTTTAAATATTATGGGTCTTGGAGGGTCCGAAGGCAGAGGTCGGGCTCTCAGAGCACGATGCCCCCCTTTCAATTACGTACTCTGGACCATTTGGTGAGGGCCCAGCTATCTTCTTTAATAGCTTCTGCAAGAATACCAGCATGTTAGGACCTTCCTCCCCTTCAGGCAGCCCCAGGAGCACTAAGTTGTTGCGCTGGCTCCTATTTTCCAAATCATCCAGCCGGTCCTCTAACTTGGCTATGGATTTCCTACACTCTGCAATGGCAGGCCTCGATTTCTCCTGCACCCTCTCTAGTGAGGAAATCCGTGCTTCGGTGTCGGTAACCCGACGTGCCAGCTGCGTTAAGGCGGGTTTGAATTCCGCTACATCGTCCACCAACCTGAACAAAGCCTCCTTAATTACAGCCAGATCGCTGTGGATTTTGCTCGACGAGTCATCTTCCTCGGCCGCCTAGTGGAGAGGAACTACGACCCGCCGCTTCGCCTCAACTTCTTGCTCGCCGACCTGCATCCTGCACTCTAAATCAGCCAAAGATGATCTCTAATGTACCACGAATCGCTTCAAAGTAATTTAATGCAGTAGCAGAGGTGTAAAATGCCCTAGTGCTGGCAAGTATTCGATCGGGATCGGGAGCCCACTTCAAGAGCAGCTACACCTCCATTAGCGTCACGTGATACCGAGTTTGCTCTATTCTTTTCAGATAAGGTTGCCACAATCAGATCCGATATCCATCTAACCCTCTCTAATGGGAGTAGTGATGGTCGGCAGGAGATGTCGGACACCCAGTTTGTGTGGTCTGACTTCGGCCTCCCCACAATCGATGAAATTGTGATGATCATACAATGATGCTAGTCCAGACCAACTGTAGTTTGGATCCGGCCCCAAACATCTCTTAGTGGGGTGTGTGGATAAAATTGGCCCCGTCCTTGCTGAGATAGTCTGGAGGTCCTTGGAGAGGGGGATTTTTCCAAATCCTCTAAAGGAAGCTGTGGTTCAGCCCCTTCTTAAGAAATCCTCCTTGGACCCGGACTGCCTGGCAAACTACAGGCCTATCTCTAACTTACCCTTTGTGGGTAAAGTTATTGAGAAGGTGGTCACATTGCAGTTAGATGATCATTTGACCAGCCACAATGTCTACGATTCTCTCCAATCCGGATTTAGAAAAAGACATAGTACCGAGACAGTTCTGGTTCGGGTGCTAAATGACCTCCTAATAGCGAGAGATCGAAGGTCTCGTTCCATTTTGGTCCTTCTAGATCTCTCTGCAGCATTTGATACTGTGGACCATGGTGTGCTATTGGAACTTTTGAGGTCTATCTGTGGACTGTCTGGTACAGTCCTCAGTTGGTTTCGATCTTACCTCGAGGGTAGGACTCAGAGAGTGGTGTCCGGGATTTTTTCCTCGGCATCATTCTCCCTATCCTGTGGGGTACCACAGGGTTCCATTTTGGCACCCATGTTGTTTTCAGTATATATGCTGCTGTTAGGAGCGATTATCAGGCGGTATGGTTTGAGTTTTCACTGCTATGCAGATGATACTCAGCTGTACATGTCCTTTGTGCCCGGCCAAGATGCTGCCTTTTCGGTCTTTAATAACTGTCTTGCTGAAATCCAGGACTGGATGAATGTGAGTTGGCTGAGGTTGAACCCTGACAAAACTGAGGTGTTGGCTGTGGGCCAGGTTCGCCAGGAGGCGGGTTTATTGGTTGGATCACCCTCGGGTCTATGGCTTGGGGGTGTCCCGCTAATTACCTCAGACCGGGTGCGGAATCTGGGCATTGTATTTGATGACTGCTTGACATTTAAATCCCAGGTGTCAGCAGTTGTCAAAACCTCTTTTTACCATCTGAGGAACATCGCCCGGGTGAAGCACATGGTTCCACCAGACGATCTGCCTACTTTGGTCCACGCCTTCGTTACCTCCCACCTTGACTACTGCAACTCCCTTTACCTAGGGCTTTCTGGGGTTGAGATTCGCCGCCTGCAGCTAGTGCAGAATGCAGCAGCCAGGCTGTTGACGGGCTCTTCTAGGTCCAGTCATATAACGCCTGTGCTCCGAGGTCTGCACTGGTTGCCAGTTTGCTGGTGAATCACCTTCAAGGTCAGTTTGCTGACCTATAAGGCCCTACACAATCAGGGACCTGTTTACCTGAAAGATCTCCTTCACCCCTACTGTCCCTCCCGCTCTCTCCGATCCACTGATGAGGGATTGCTAGAGATTCCCAGGGTTCGTTTAAAAACCTCAGGGGCCAGATCCTTTAGTTTTATGGCCCCAACCCTGTGGAACTCTCTACCTCGTCAGGAGCGGGATAGCCCGACTGTCCAAAGTTTTAAAGAATCTTTAAAAACTTATCTCTTTAGCAAAGCATATAATGATTTTTAATACTGTCGCTTAGTTTAATTTTAAAATGGTTTTATTTATTGTTTTATCTAGTATTGTACAGGTGCCTTGGTTTTAGAAAGGCGCCTTATATAAATAAATAAAGATTGAGATTGAGAAAGGGGGAAGCCCAAAGTTACCAAAAAGGGATTTCTTGGATAAAAGAAATGATGACTGTTGGTTTTCTAAGCAGCCAAGGCATCTCACTATATAGTGTCCTAAAAAGGTACAGTGGGCAAAGTGTCCCTTGAAAGGAGGTGAGTGCACTGTGTATCCCTGAAAACATGTCTATGAACATGAGGGAGCACATACACCCAGTTACTGTAAATGGGATGCAGACCCCTGGGTTAAGGGACACTGGTGCATCTCTTACCCTTGTAAAAGGGGATTTGGTTGGTCCTGAATATACCTGATCAGTTTGTAACTGAGAGGGAATTCATTGGGGAGAAGAAAACCCTGCCACTAGCTAGTGCTCTCCTGTATTGGGGTGAGAGAGGAGAGAGGGCACAAAAAGTAGCAGTAGCAGACAACTTCACCCTGGATGTGACTATAGGAAATAATCTACAGCAGGGAATGGTGTGTGTGATTACCCACAGTCGGATGGCTAAGGTAACCTGTAATTCCCTGAACCCCACAGAAGCCCCTGTGGAAAAGAATAGGAGGCTGGTTCCCCAGCCTGTGTCTTCTGACATGGAGAATAGGGAAAGGGAGGCAGGACTTCCCCAAGTAGCCATTCACCAGACAGCTACAGAAGGGTACTCTGAGGAGGGAGTGGTAACAACTGGTCAGAAGGTTAGGGATGGCAGTGATTCTGAATGCCCTGATGCTAGAGCTATGGACCCCAATTTAGAAACTGAGGAAGCATGTCCCATGAGTTGGGAAAATGTGAAGATTTTGCTGCTGCTCAGAGGACAGACCCTAGTTTGGAGAGGCTGAGGGCTTGTGCAGAATCTGACAGGACACAGGGAGATGACATGAGACATAGCGTATTTGGAGATGATGAACTATTGTATACACAGGATGTGAGGACAGAGGGTGGGGTGATGGGCAGGCAGCTTGTCACTCCCCAGGGTTATCATGAGCGGTTGCTCAAGATCACTCATGACATCCCCATGTCCAGACATCTAGGCATCGCTCACACTATGCAACAATTGGACCAAAATTTCTATTGGTCCAACTTCACCTGACAGCTGAAGGAATACTGCAAGTCTTGTCACCGGTGCCAACAGATAGGGAAGGCAGGTAGTAAAACAAAAGCTGCCCTACTTCCCTTGCCCATTGTTGAGGAACCATTCCAGAGGGTAGGAAAGGATATTGTGGGACCCTTGAATACCCCAAGCTCCTCCAGGAAAAGGTTTATCCTGATGGTGGTCGAATTCGCCACCTGATACCCAGAGGCGGTCGCCCTCTCCTCAATTAAGGAAAAGTGGCAGAAACCTTGCTAGGGATTTTTTCCCATGTTGGGTTTCTGCTAGAGTTTATATCTGATCAAGCAGGTAACTTCATGCCAGCCCTGATGAAGTGTTTGTGGGAGAAGTGTGGGGTGGTGCAGAGACACGAAACACACTTGATCTGGGAAGACTGGGAAGGCAAGCACACAACCCAGGAAACTCCCATAGTTGAGTATGTTCTTAAGGCAAGGCAAATTTTATTTAAAAAGACACCCATCCCAGAGGCTCTGGGCGCCGAACATGTTAAAATCACATACAAAACATCATCAATAAAATATATATACAAATAACACCACAATATACAACCTAAAAATAAATATTCTGCACTATAACTCATTATTATAAAATGTATAAACAGTACGATCAATAATAAATACAGGCTGAAAATATAGCCGGGGCAGAATTAAACACAAAAGTCAGGGATCAGAAGAAATTATAAATCAAAGTCCAGGAAGGCCTGATTATACAGGAAGGCCTTGAGGCGGGCTTTGAGAACCTCAACAGAAGGGGCCTCTCTTACAGCTAGAGGTAACAAATTCCACAGGACGGAGCAGTGACACTAAACACTCTGTCACCTGCCATTTTGAGTGTCATTCTGGGAATTGCAAGGAAGCACATAGAGAAGGAGCGGAGGGAGCGGACTGAGACAGCAGGTGTAAGAAGGTCTTTCAGGTAACCAGGGCCTAGGCCATGTAGGGCCTTAAAGGTGAGCAAGCCCACCTTAAAGAGGACCCTCCACCTGACTGGCAGCCAGTGCAGTTCATGTAGCACTGGGGTGATGTGACAGTACTTAGACTGCCCTGTCAACAACCTGGCAGCTGCGTTCTGCACCAGCTGCAGCCAGTGCAGGGTACCTCCAGAGACGCTGAGATAGAGCACATTACAGTAGTCAAGCCTGGATGTCACAAAAGTGTGAACCAAGGTGGGGAGATCCAGGGGCAGAACTAGGGGCTTTATCCTGACGATATTCCTCAGATGATTAAAACTGGTACAGACAACGGACGACACCTGAGACTCAAGTGTCAATCTGCTGTCGAGAATAACGCCCAGATCACGCACCCTAGAGGAGGCCTTCAATGGTACAGACCCAAGAAAAAGCCCCATTTCTACACCAGAGGCCAAACTTTCACACCCTCTGTTCGACTCCACCACCAATACCTCCGTCTTATCCGGGTTCAGTCGCAACCAGCTGGAGGCCATCCAGTCACTGATATCAGCAAGGCAGATGTTAAGCACTTCCACTGCATTGGATGTTCCAGGGACAAAGGAAAGATACAGCTGGGTGTCATCAGCACAGCAATGAAAACCCAGTCTGTACTTCCTAATGAGCTCTCCCAGGGGCAGCATGTACACGGCAAACAACATCGGTGACAAGACCGAACCCTGGGGAACTCTGCATGACAGGAGGCTAGGGGAGGAGGAGAAATTCCCCATTACTACCCTTTGCCTCCTGTTAGTAAGGAAAAACTCAAACCAGCAGATGACAGTGACAGCGAATCCACATAATTCCCTCAGGCGGTCAAGTAGCACATGATGGTCCACCATGTGAAATGTTGAGGAGGGATCCAGGAGAATGAGAATTGTCCCCTCCACTCGATCTCTTGCCCTAAGAAGGTCATTATGCACCTAAACTAACACAGTTTCTGTGCTGTGCCTTGCACAAAACCCAGACTGGAGAGGCTCCTATAGATCATGGGCCAAGAGGTGCTCCTCAAGCTGAAGCACCACCACCTTCTCCACAATCTTAAGTTTAGGGAGAAGCTGAAGAAGCTTATGGGAGTGGCCCAAAGCAAACCCTCGGCTTCCCAACAGAAGCAAAAAGTCTGGTATGACCAGGGAGCCAGAGCTCGCTTGTACAGCACAGGCCATGAAGTAATGGTCTTAATTCCAATCCAGAGGGACAAGTTGCAGACTGAGTGTATGGGACGAGATAAGGTAGTCCAATAGGTCAATGATGCAAACTATATTGTGGAACTGACTGGCAGGAGACATACCCATAGGATGTATAATGTCAATATGATGAAGCCATATGCAAATAGGGCTGACATGGTGTTTGCAGTGTGCAATCCTGGGAGGGGACAGATGAGGAAGACCCCCTCCTGGACTTGCTAGAGGAAAGCAAGCAGGAGTCATCTGTGGAGGCAATCAAGCTGTCACCCCAGTTGACCCCAGAACAGACCCAGGAAGCGAAAGAGGTTTTAGAGGAGTTTGCCGCTTTGTTTATGGCCAAGCCCAGAAGAACCCCCTTAGCAACCCATGACATAGACACAGAGATGCAAGCACCCATACAGCGGACAGTCTATTGGGTGTCTGAGGCCATCCTAAAGGAAATTAGGAGGGAGATGGAGGAAATGCTGGATTTAGGGGTACTCCAGAAATCTCACAGTCCATAGGCCTCAACTGTAGTCCTTGTTCCCAGGTCTTATGGGTCTACTCACTTCTGTGTGGAGTATCATGGACTCAGTGCAGTCACAAAGTCTGACACCCACCAAATGCCACAGATGGACAAACTACTAGACAGACTGGGAGGGGTAACATACATTACCACAATTGACTTGACTAAAGAATATTGGCAGGTGAAGTTAACTGCTAGAGCTAGAGATTGGTCAGCCTTCATCAATCCAATAGGATCATTCAAATTCTGGGTAATGCCTTTTGGAATGAAGAATGCACCTGCCACATTACAAAGGTTGGCCAACCAGTTGTTAGAGGGTACTGAAAAGTATGTAGTGATTTATCTGGATGATATTACCACCTTCAGTATCAGCTGGAAGGAACACCTGTCCCATGTGAAGGAAGTGCTGGGCAAGATACAGGTGGCGGAGCTCTCTGTCAAGGCTGAAAAGTGCCAGGTGGCTATGGCGGAGGTGGCATACCTAGACCAATTAGAGGGGTGGGGACAGCTTCATCTTAATCAATCAAAGATAAAGGCAATAGAGGCGTGGCCCATACCTGAAACCCAGAAGCATGTTAGGAGCTTCCTAGGGACTGCAGGGTACTACCAAAAGTTTGTGCCCAATTACAGTACCCTGGCGGCTCCCCTGTCTGGCTTGCTGAAGAAAAGATAGCCCAAAAAGAAAAAAACTGGGAGCCAGCCCATGAATAAGCCTTCACATGGCTAAAAGCAGCACTGTGTAGTGCCCCTGTGCTGGTCAGTCCAGATTACACTAGGCAGTTTGTAGTATAGACAGATGCCTTGGATGTGGGGATTAGAGCAGTCCTCAGCCAGACATCAAATCAGGGAAGAGACCACCCAATAGTGTACCTTAGTAAGAAGATACTTCCTCAGGAGCAGACATACTCTGTGGTTGAAAAGGAATGCCTTGCACTGGTATGGGCTCTGAAGAAACTAGAGTTGTGTCTGAATGGGAGGCACTTTGAGGTACAGACCGATCAAAACCCTTTGGTGTTGTTAAATCAGATGGGCAAAACCAATGGACAGCTTCTCAGATGGAGTATTGCCCTGCAGGCCTATGATCTGACCATTACACACAGATGACCTGCCAACACAAACGCAGATGGCCTATCTTGCCAGTTAGAATAGAATTGTGGGAACCCTGTCAGACAAATGGGGGCATATTCCCACAGATTTAGTCTTAGGAGGGAGGGATGTGGTGATTTGACCACTGTAGTCATATTATTGTCATACTTTTTCTGTATTTTGCCTCCTGTTTAATTCCCCAAAAAGGCCAGGATATCAGATTTACCAGAAAGATGCCCAGTTTTACTGCCAACATTACATGAGAAGATAGAATGCATATTGCAAATGTCTGACATTCTCTGTGCCTGAGACAAAGGCTAGTTAGAGAAAAACAGGGGTTAAATTTCAATAGGGAATTTAAATTTCCTGAAAGTTATCTCCTCTGTGTTAACCTCTTACATTTCAAAAGGGAATTGGAATTTCCTGGTAAACTTATCAAAGGAAAAATGTGTCATAAAATGGCAGGAGATAGAAAGCATCTCCTATGGTCATAACACTTTAAAATCAAAGAGAATTTTTTTTAAAGCAGTGGTTATGCAAAAGGCCAATCTGAGACCCTAGTGTCAAGTTCTGGGAACTGACTCAGTCCATTTACATTTTTATAGGTGGCAGGAAGGATACTGGATATCAAAAGACCAGCCAGGAAGTTGGGGTGGTGAGGAAATCTAAATAATTAATAAACATTGGTTCACTTAAAATATTGGAAAAGAGCAAGCGAGACCCCTGCTGGCCTAACAATAAGGCCACCAGCTAATCAAAAGACAGTTTACAGACTGCAGACCCAGGACTATAAAAGTCCACTCAAAACAGAGGGAGAACACACATTTCCTGACACACAGCACAAGCCAAACATTTCCTGATACACAGAGCACGAATGCTACATGCACACCCTGAGGAACAGTGGCTGCAAGAAGAACTGGGACTTGGAGACTTTGCAGAACCATTTATTTTCTGGATTTTGGTTCACTACAACAAGGTAGAAATAAGCCAGTTAAATTTAACAGCTCATTTTGTATGTATTTTTTCCAATATTTTTTATCGTGTAACCAAATTTCTGAATCTTTTGTTTGTAAGTCTTGTATGGTAAATATTTAAGAAACTAGTAAAATCACTTGCTTTTAAAAACTGCCCAGGAGTGGTGTGTGTGTGTGTGTGTGTGTACGTGCGTGTGTGTGTGTGTGTGTGAAGGTGGGAAGGTTTATTTAATCTGTGACCAGTCTGTTTAGTGCTAAAGTGCCACCATCTCTACCAAAGACTAGAATCCTGGAAGGAAATCTGGAGGCCTAAGTAGGGAAACTACACAAGGTCTCAGGAGGGGTCTGTAGAGTATGAACTAGGTTCCTGCACCGCCTGTGGGAGAAGACACCATCAGGGTTATGAGGACAGCCCCCACAACAGTGCAGGAACCAAGGAGGGTTCTCACCTGGCTACAGACTCGAGACTGTATTTTACCCTTACCCAGATTAGAGAGGAAGCCCTGGGCCCTCATGGTGAGTGTTCAGTTGTGAAGTCAGCGAGCACTCTAAAAGGACATGGGGAGGGTAATCCTGTTCCCCCTGTCATGGATTGCACTTAGGGGAGGGCAATGTGAGCTCAGTGGACCCAGCCCCCAGGAGTGGGTTCATGACAAGGATCTGTGCAGGAGCAGGTTTATGGAGTGACACACCCTTCAGGAGGTTGTTGCAATCCATCCACCACAACAATTCTCTGAGAAGACAAGATGTGATGAAAACCATTTGGTCCAGCTCATTCTGTCAACTGATCCCACTGGACCCTAAGTGTCCACTGAAGGATCCCCATAAGAAGACATACCAGTGGCACAGTCACTATGGTTGCAGCCATGAAACCCAGGAGACGTAAAATTTTTCTCACATAATGGCTTCTGTATACCAAGTGTGCTTGGGCAATCAGAGTGTCTGATCTGTCCTGTGATAGGTGAGCATATTCCTTTTCTGTATCGAAGACCACCCCTATGTATTGAAGTCTTTGGCATGGAGCCAACACCAACACTGGCACATTGTGACCCCCAAGTAATCGATCAACTGATGTGCCCAAGGCAGGGTATGTACTGTAACAGAGCTTCCCTGGAGTTGGCCTTCAGAAGCCAGTCATCCAGATATGGGAAAACATACAGGCCATCCCTGCAGAAAGCTGCTGTAACAGAGCTTCCCTGAGCTGGAGCTGGCCTTTAGAAATCAGTCATCCAGATAGGGGAACACATACAGGCCTTCTCTGCAGAAGGCTGCAGCAACTACTGCCAATCATTTGATAAAGACTGATGGTGCAGAAGAAAAGCCAAAGCTTGATACTTCGAATAGATAGTGTACATCCTCCAGCATAAAGCAAATGTATTGCCTGTGGGATTTCTTGATCTTTACATGGATGTCTGCATCAGTCATGTCCAGAGAGCAGAGTCAGTCCCTCATTTGCAGAAGAGGAATCAGTGTCTGCATGGGCTACCATTCAAAATGTTTTGTATCCAATGTACAGGTTGATATCCCTGACATTCAATACAGGATGCAGATTCCCAAACCATTTTGGGACTACAAAATATCTGGACTAGAACCATTTGTTTGTCTCCTGAGGAAGAACTGGTTCTATGCCACATTTTGGAATAAAGACTGAACAACTTCTCTCAGAAGGGACAAATGGCCCACAGGATAAAAGGTTCACAAAGGTTCACACAGGTTGTAAGAAGCATAAAGGCTACGTGCCCATGATTGCTTCTATTATTAGTAGTATGCCAATGTACCACCCTCCTCAAAAAACGTATCCAACCTATACTTAAAGCTTTCTTTACTCATGCAATCGATCACATTCACTGGTAGACTATTTCATGAGTTCACCACTCATACTAAATAAAAGTACTTTTTGTTATCCGTTCTGAATCTGGTTGGCGTTAGTTGTAATGAGTGACCTCTAGTATTTGCCCAACTATCCTTAAAGGATAGGGTTAATTAATTAGATAAGTAAGGGTCATCTATCTCCTATGTTCTAATGTGTATAGGTTCAAGTGTTTTAATCTGTCCATGTATGACATGTTGTGAATTCCTCTTGCAGATTTAGTTGCTCTCCCCTGTACCCTTTCGAGTCTGGATATATCAACAGCCCCATATGGGCACCACACTTGACAACCATATTCCAAAACTGGATGAACATAGGCACGATACAGAGGCATAATAACTTCAGCGCTTTTGCTGACAATATTTCTCCTAATTGTTCCCATTAACCTGCAATGGTGCATTAATCTTTTGGAGTCAGGGAACTGTTAATGATGACCAGGTCCCTTTCACCATGTACGGATTTTAAAACAGCATTACACACTGTGTAATATGAGGCATGATCTTTTTTTGCAAATGAATCACACCACACAACACTTAGAGATGTTAAACGTCATGACCCATTTGTATTTATTTTATTTATTTATTGCAGATTTGGATTACACAATCTTTGAGCTAGAGAGCTCGTTTACAAAGGTTCCACATTAAAAATCAAGGTGCAGAGACACTTTATAGAGTTACACAACTACGGCAGTTCTTCAGAGAATCAGTTGTACAGACAATTGTGGGTAGTACATAAGACAAAGAGGAGCAAGTACAGTAGGACATAAGGTGCAAGTAAGTAGCCAATATGGCATTGTCATGTTTTATTTAAGTGCTATAGGTTGGAAGAGAAACTTAGGCGAAGTATTAGAGGGAGGATGTGCTGCCTGTATGAGAGGGGGAGGTTGGGTATAGCAGTCACATCTACCAGACTGAGGCAGGTGGTTCCAGAGTGCCACTTTGAAAGGTGCAATTTTATTGAACTCGTGAAGGGTGTCAGGGAGTTCATTTAGCCATTTAGGGCCCCTATAAGCTAGGGACCTTTGTGCTAGTGCGGTGTGTCTAAAGGGAACCTGGAGGGCATTTCTAATTCTACTTCTGGTACGTTCAGTGGTTTTAGTCGGTTGGAAAAACTTCTTCGGGGGGAGCAGGGGTTAGGTTTAATTCAGTTTTTTTCTGCCAGCAGACATATTTGATACCTGATCCTGCTCTGTAGGGGGAGCTAACCTGTTTGAGAGTATAGGGTATATCTATGTGTTAGTATGTCTGTTCCATGAGCAAGCCTGCAAGCTTTGTTGAATAGCAGCTTAATCCTTTGTAGAGCTGTTCCTGTAACAGCACTGTAAATAACCAGCCAAATAGTCAAATGAAGACAGTAGTGAACTACTGATGGTTAGCCACAAGGCAATGGGTGTCATAAAGTTCCTGTGCCTATAAAGTACACCTAGCTTAACACTGACTGATTTGACAACATGGTCTATGTGAGGCATAAAGGAGAGGGTTTCATCTAGGTACACTCCAAGATACTTAAATGAGCTTACTTGATCAAGTTGCACACCGTCACAACTGTGTATTGACAGTGGCTTGCCTTTTTTTTCACGGGGGTGTAGAGAACAGCATGCGTTTTGTTTTTTTATAGTTTAGCAGAAGCTTATTTTCTTGAAACCAGTGTTCTAACATTTGGAAGCTGTCTTGAAGTTCCTTATTCAGTTGGCTTAGTTGTTTGCTCCTAGTAAAGATTACTGCATTTTTGGCGTACAGTAGCATGTTAGTAGGACAGGCCTGGGGCAGAGAGTTTATAAATAAGCTAAATAGTAAGGGGCCCAAGGATTAACCCTTGAGAGACTCTGAGGGAGACTGTTCTTGAGTCAGACATTGCCCCATTTATTTTTACATGTTGAGTTATTTGTGCGAGGTAGCTTTGAAACCATGTCACCATTTCTGGGGACAACCCCTGGGCCAGTAGTTTGGTTATGAGAATTTGATGGTTAACAGCGTTGAAAGCCTTAGTGAGGTCTATGAAGATAGACCCCACTAGGTTACCTTTGTTAAGGGCCTCATATAAATAGCTGGTAAACTCTTTGAGTGCAGATGTGGTGCTACTGTATGTGCTTTCCTGAAGCTGTGTTGTTCCTGACACTGTATGTTATATTTGTTAAGGTAGTCTGTTAATTGGTCTGAAACAATGCACTCCAATGTTTTGGAGAGTGGGGGCCATATTGAAATGGGTCAATAATTTGAGTAATTAGTCTTATCACTACTCTTATGAACTGGGGTGACTAGTGCAATCTTCCATTTGTTTGGAAATTTAGCTGTCCTGACTGACAAGATAAAGATCCTTGTTATAGGATGGACAATCTCGTCTAGGGTGAGGGCTATATGCCCATGTTGAGATTTTATCCAGAGCTTCCGGGTTTTAGCTAGGTGGTCACCAGCTGATGACCTCTGAGCGGGCGCAAGATCTGGGTGTGATTCTTGATGATGGAGTGATGCTTAAACACCAGGTGTCATCCATTGTCAAGACTGCCTGTTACCATCTAAGGAATGTAGCCCAGATCAAGCATCTAATTCCACCTGATGACCTGCCAGTTTTGGTTCATGCCTTTGTAACCTCGCATCTTGATTACTGTAATGCCTTTTACCTAGGGCTTCCAGAGGTGGCTATCCGCCACTTGCGCTGGTGCAGAATGCAGCAGCTAAGCTGTTAACTGGGCTACCTCGTAGTTGCCATGTCACACCAGAGCTGTGTGATCTGCACTAGCTGCCTATTCAGTGGCGAATCACCTTTAAGGTTGGCTAATTGACCTGCAAGGCCCTATATGGACGGGGACTGAGTTATCTGCAAAATCTTCTTCATCCCTACTGCACCTCCCGGCCACTTTGCTCCTCAACTGAGGGATTGCTGGAGATTCCCAGGGTCCATTTAAAGTCATCCAGGGCCTGAGCATTTGAATTTGTGGCCCCATCCCTGTGGAACTCTCTACCTCGTCGGATACGAAAGTGCCTGATGGTGGAGAGCTTCAAATCTGCCTTGAAAACTTATTTATTTTGATGTTTTCTGATTTTATGTAAGCTGCTGCAGTTGTTTTTTTTATGTGAATTTGTTTTACTGTTTATGTACTAGCGCTATGGTCCTTTGAGAATAGCACTATTTTGTAAATAAAGTTTTGATTGATAAATTGATTGATTCTTCTAAACTGCTGATGCAGTCAACAGAATCACTGGGGCCACCTAATATGGTGTCATCAGCATATTTAGTAATCCAATTGGAAATATTATTGTTCAAATCTGATATAAAAATTTGAAAGATTATAGGACCCAGACCTGATCCCAGGGGCACCCCATTTGTCACTCTACCTATGCTAGTAGAAAGGTGGCCATGTATAGTAACTTTCTGGATGTGGTCTAGTAGCCATTTTTTAACCCAGTGAATTAATACAGGGTTTATGTTCATTTTCTTTTTTTTTTGATTCAGTATACTTTATTGAAATTTTAACAGTACGTCAGAGAGTACACAGCAGAGATAACTGATCTGGTTAATACAAAAACCCACACATTCCCCCACCCCCAACCCAAGTCTGCGCTCATATACAAAAAAACTAGTTGATCCGGAATATATATCTGGTACTATAAAACAGAGAAAATAACCATATTTCACCAGATGAATAAAAGATATTAAAATTTCACTAGCATCAGCAGGGACAGAAGAGGCTCCCAAATCTTTTTAAAATTATGATACACGTGCCGCAGGTTTGCTATGTGTCTCTCTACCTGAATTGCCAATAACATTTCACGGTACCATTCAACAATAGTAGGATGGGACTCATCCTTTCAATGTCACAGCATGACTAATTTTGCCACAGCTGATATTAAGGTTATATGCGCTTCATGTATCTGGGGTGTCCCAGACAGGAAAATCGCCAGCAGGCAACACTCCGGGGTAAAAAGAGGATCCAGTCCCAGAATAGTGTCCAGAACCCACCGTATCGCTCTCCAAAACTTCTGAGTATGTGGACACAGCCACAACATATGATACAGCGACCCAGAGACCGAACAGCCTCGAGGACACATAGGGGAGGAAGTATAACCTATATTATACAGTTTATCCAGAGAGTAATAAATATTATGTAAGATATTAAACTGAATTAACCGGAGTTTATCCTGTTTGATATTTTTATAAATCCCTTCCCATACTTTCTTCCAATAAACGGTGTCCACAGGCAAGGACAACTCCTGCACCCAATAATAACATACCCCTTTAGGGAGAGATGTATCTAAACCTTGAAGGTGCTTATAAATATTAGAGACTGCATGGGGTTGTTCTGCATCTTGAAGGGCCTTAAAGAGACCATCCATTGACTGTGTTGTCCATTCTTGGTTACATTTAAATGCACGTATAGTCGCTTTAATTTGCAAGTATTTAAAAAATTCCTGGGGTCTTAGTTGAAAGCGACTCTGCAAAACCTGAAAAGAAACTAACTCTGTACCCTGGAGAAAGTCCTCCAGTTTACAATGCTTGAGTTGCGGACAAAAGGAGGATGGTATAGGACCATGTCCAATCTGAAAGTGCCAATTATTAAAAAAGTGGTTGGACCCGAGAAGTGAACCAGTTTTCTGAAAAATACAATTGCATTTGTCGAAGAGCTTTCAGAGACCAGGCTATTGGGGTTGCTTTGAGCAGGCCGGGAAGATGGGAGGGTTTAGAGAATACAAGGGCATACAATGTACTTGCTGCACCTTGTACTAGCCTGCGTTCAATATCAAGCCAGACTGGTACATATGAATACTCCTCTCGGGGTACCTCCGCCTTTATCCAATGAGCTATCTTACTTAGGTGTTGGGCCCCATAATATAAAAAAAGAGAAGGAAGGGCAAGGCCGCTCTTAAATTTTGGTGCAGTTAGCTTCAAATATGCCCTTCTCACTGTCTTACCCCCTCCATAAGAATTTATTAAACACTCTATGTATTTGCAAGAACCAAGACTTGGGCAAGACGATGCCCATCATACCCAACGGGTATAACAGTCTTGGTAAGACATTCATTTTAAGAATATTTACCCGACCCCAAAGCGATAGTGGGAGGGCACTCCATCTCTCCAGATCAGACTACACCAGACGCACAAGACTGGTCAGATTAAGGCTAATCATCATAGGAATACTCCTGGCTATTTGGATTCCCAGGTATGTCAGAACCCTGGACTCCCATGACAGTCCCATGGAAGTACACATATCTTTAGTACAGAGATGGTTTAGCAGAAATACCTTTGTTTTAGAGAGGTTCAGTTTATAGGAGGATACCACTGAGAACTTATTTAACTCCTCCAGTAGAGCTGGTAACGGATTCTCAGGGTCCTCTACATGCAATAGAAGATCATCAGCATATGCCGAGATCACTTACCTCTCCCCTTGAATTGGAATACCCTTCAACAAGGGAGAAGATGCTAATTTACTTATCAAGGGCTCCAAATAACAGTTAAAAAGGAGTGGGGAGAGTGGGCATCCTTGACGGGTGCCCCTCTCAAGGATAAATGGGTCAGACAGGCAACTGTTACACCAGACCCTGGCCCTTGGGGAGGAGTATAGCACTTTAACCCATTGTACAAAACCATCAGGTACTCCAAATTGCCAGAGAGTCGCAAACAGGAAACGCCAAGAAACCCGATCAAAGGCTTTTTCTGCATCGAGGGATACCAAGGCCGCAGGGAACTCGGCATCCCTCGAAGCTGCCATCAGATACATTAGCTTCCTCATATGATCTGCTGAGGCACATCCTTGCATAAAGCCGACTTGTTCTTTACCAATAATCCCTCCAATTACTGGGGCTAACCGATTAGCCAGAATTTTAGTAAGAATCTTAACATCCAAATTAATAGCGATATCGGACGATAGCTTCCAGGACATAAGAAGTCTTTGTCCGGCTTCGGAATTAGGGTGATCCAGGTCATCAAAAAGCAAGGATCTCTTATTCCCTTTTGAAACCATAAATTAAAGACATCCCTCAACAGGATGGCCAACTGAGGAAGACAACTCTTAAAAAAAATTATTAGGTAGCCCATCTGGCCCAGGGGCTTTATCCAGTGGCAACTGCCTAATGGCCTGCTCTACTTCAGTTAGGGTGATTGGAGCCCCTAATTTCTCCACCTCTCTAGGGGGTAGCATAGGAAGGCCGATTGAGTGCAAGTAACCTAAGATCTCCTGATCCATCACCCCTATCGAGTCTGCCGAGGAATAGAGGGTCTCATAATACTCCCCAAAGATGTTAGCAATGTCTTGGGGATGAGAGACTATATTATTACTTACAGGGGACCTCAACCCTGGAATGAATTTGGACATTTCCATCTGTCTTAATCTTAAGGCAAGGAGTTTCCCTGCTTTCTCCCCTGCCTCTAAATACTTTAATTTGGTATGATGAATGGCCAGCTCTGCTTTTTGCGCCATCAAATCATAGTAATTTGACCACAGTTGTTGGAGCCTTGCCCATTCCTGTATGGTGGACATACGACTTAATCGGTTTTCCAGTTGCTGAATATCACTTAATAATTGATCCAGTGCACATCTATCCCTCCGGGCTCGGGTAGCCGAAATGCGTATAAACTCTCCCTGTATAGCACATTTAAGGGCAGCCCATACCGAATCGACCCTATCGACTGTCCCTAAATTAATATTGATAAAGTTGACTATAAAATCCTGAATATGTTTCAGTGTTTTGGTACATTTGAATAACTGAGTATTAAGGCACCATCTTTTCCCCTCCCTGCACTTGGGACCCAGCATATAGGTTACCCCCACCAGAGAGTGATCTGACAGCACCCTCGGAAAGATAGATGCATCTATCACTCCCGGAAGGCCAGAGGCACTCACTAACCAAAAGTCAATCCGGGAAAGAGTGGCATGTGGCAGAGAGTAATAGGTATACTGCCGCTCCAAGGGGTTAAGAGTCCGCCACACATCAACAACACCTATCCCAGAAATAAGTTCACCCAGGGCCCTCTGTGCAGGTGATAGCCCAACTCTTCTGCTATCGAGCAATCAATCTCTGAATTAAGGACTAGGTTCCAGTCTCCACCAAGGAACGTCAAGAGGGAGGGATTAGAGACTAGTAAGGGTATTAACAGAGTAAAAAACAGAGGAGAGTCTGTATTAGGGCCATATATTGACGCCAACATTATTGGATAAGACTCCAACCTACCCTGTACTATGATACAACGCCCTTCCGGATCTCACCATTCCTTGTACATAACAAATGGCACAGTTTTAGCAACCAATATGATGGTGCCACTGCATTTAGTAGAGTTACCAGCGCCGAACACCTGACCCACCCAACTTCTTTTAAATAGGGAAATATTATCCCTCAATAGATGTGTCTCCTGCAGACAGGCAATCCCCAACCAGAGCTGGGAAAGGTGCTTTAAAATCATAATCTGTTTCTTTTTACTTTGGGCCCCTTTAATATTCCAACTAATAAAATTATAAGAACCACTCATTCTCTATCATGAACCCCAAAAATAACAAGTGAGAGAAGGAAATACTGGGATCACTACAAGGTTTATCATATTGTCCTCTGATGCATACGATTAAAGAGAACCCCCACAATGAGCGCAGACTTGGCCCAACCCCAAAACCCCACAAAACAACGACATTAGAATTGGCATTGAAAAGAACCCCCCCCAAAAAAAACACTGCACCCCAAGGACTCCACCCCCTTCACCTCTTTACCCCAATACACACCAAACAACATTATAAATTTCAACGTAACTATTTACAATTTTACCTTACCCGGCTCTAATAACCGACCTCCCACTATATTTATAAGTACGTGACAATCCCTCTCACTGCCATACCAAGGCCCACCCTCCTCCCTTCCCGACAAAGAAATACCTTGCATACCAATAAAACAATCACAACTGTGATAGAACATTTAAAGTCAACATAAATTACAATGCTAACTCGATAATAACTGGGAAAAAGAAAAAACCGCAAACAAGTCCAAACCGCAGTATATATATGGTAGAATATTGCCCCCTTGTGGCCTCCACTAAAAATGTCTCCATCAAATAAACATATTGGCCTGTATAGCAATTTAAAAGAAAACTAGTTGCATCTTTCACTTAGAACTTAAACGAGTGAAAGAAATGAAGCCCAAGAAAATCACCCTCAGCCCCACAATACAGGATTATACAACCAACAAAGTAAATAGTAATGCAAGAGAGCAGTGATAGGGGACTAAGAGTGAGCCCATTCAAAGTTCTCAACAGTTCGGGACCACAAGTGGATAACGAAGAGTCCAGAACACACGTTGGAAGTGCAGATCAGGCATATACTTACGACAAGAGTCTCTTAGTAGGTTAACCATAGAGCTCTCTCACTCTCACCAATAACACCTTCAAAAGCTAAACTCCATCATATTTCGAGAAGAGGACTTCTTCAGAAACTATAAGTATTATGTTACATGACGCTGTTCCTTCCAGGATATTGTGAATGGCTCTCACAAATAGTCCCCACTTCACTTGAAAAGATCAGGAAAAAGACTTTGAAGTGCTTCTGAAGCTTTTACAGGGGACTCAAGACTGATCCACTTCTCATCATGTTTCACCTGCAAATTCTGCAGGATAGCACAAATGAAACGCTTTCCCAGCAGCAATAAGCTTTGACACTATGGGATGAAATTCCTGCCTTTTCGAGTGGACCGACTGGGGCAGATCCTGTGATATTCTCAATTTGTGGCCCTCCCATTGTAATCCCTGGACTTCTTTGACCCTGGTTAATATATGTCGCTTGTCTAGGTAGTTAAGAAGCTTGAATATCAAGGGTCGGGGAGGGGAGCCAGGCAAAGGGGGGGGTGCAGTGACCGATGTGCTCTTTCCACCACATAACTTGAGCCGTTGGGTGATGGACCAGCTATTCGCTCACATAGCTTTTGCACAAAGGCAACAGGATTGTTGCCTTCCTCCTTCTCAGGTAGCCCAAAAACTATTAAATTATTACGCTGACTGCGCCCCTCTAAGTCCTCCAGTTTATCCTCGATCTTCTGAATCTTTTGCCTCAGAACTGAATTATCAAGATCTGTCTTGTCTCTCCATTTATCCAGAGATGTAAGCCGGGTTTCAACATCACCAACCCGAAGATTAAGTGAGTCCATATTCTTCCTGATAGATTGGACGTCTGCCAAGATTGCAGAGATGGAGTCTTAAAGGGGCTTCATAATTTCAAGAAAGCGCTCCTCAGTGAGTGCAGCCGTGGGTGAGGGAAATTTACTTGAGTCCGTGATTTGCGACTTAGACCTCTTAGGGGCCTTCTCCTTCTCCGGAGTCAGCGGGGGCGTATGGCGCGGCGGCACTTTCCACATTTCCACCTCCATTTAACACCACGATTGCATTCTCTACAGCAACTAAGGTCTGAAGTGTCGAGATACTGCCCCAAAATACATTGGCAACTTCACTATAAGTTAAAAATCACCAGATTTGCTGGGGAGTAAGGGAAGGTAGCAGCTCTCGCTTAGGCAGCCATCACGTGACTGACCATTTTCTTCCATTTTTTGTATAACTGCCCAGTGCGGTACTATATTAAAACACAAAACCACACATGCCCCCACAATGCAAAGCATCATGGGCTGCACATGCAGATCACCACAGAATGTTATGCTGGTCCAACTTTAAGCAGAATTGCATGGTGCCGAAAGGCCTCTCACACAGTTTGCAAAGGGTGCTAACAGAAGACATAGACACGTGTTTCGTCCTACCAGGACTCATCAGTATGCCTCGTCTGTTTGACACCCCAGTGGAATGGACCAGCTACCCTTAAGGCAGTGTGCCTTGTATATATTGTGGTGAACCCATTAACTATATTAAAAGCCTTCCCAAATCAAATAAGATGATGTCTGCACAGCCCCAGTTCTCAAGATGATGACTTCTTGTAAAAACATAATAAATTAGTTACACATGACCTTCCTGATGTAAAGCCATGCTGCTCCATATCCACTATATTATTACTTCTCATATGTTCTATCAATTGATAAGAATTACCTACCTCAGTATTTTGCCCACTACAGATGTTAAGCTAATGGGTCTGTAGTTAGAGACTACATGCCTTTTACCTTTCTTGTGTATGGGGATCACGTGAGCACATCTCCATCCTCTAGGTACCTCACCATTATTTAATGTTTCAAATAAAAGTTTCAGAGGTAATAATATACTTTCTTTCATGATTTTTAACATCCTAGTTGTAATACCATCAGGATCAGGTGCTCTGTGGGTTTTCAAGTTTGTGATTTTATCCTTGATACAATCTACAGTTATTTTAATCCCATCATTGTAGTTCTTCACTACTAAATACAGAGCAAAAATATTATTTAAACATGTTTGTTATTTCAGTTTGCTAAGTGATATTAGTTTAACTTCAAAATTAGTTATTTTAGAGGAAGATTTTGATAAGGAATTAATATACCCATAGAACACTCTGGAACTGTTTTTATTAGCACATTTAGCCAGTTCTAATTCTTTTATTGCTTTTGCCTTTTTAATCTCTTTTTTAACATTTCTTCTGGATTATTTTAAATTTATTCCATGAAGTATCAGACCTGGCCATTTGGTATCTGGCACATGCTTTGTTTTTCTTCTTTATAAGATTAGTTATCTTTTTGCTAAGCCATTTTGGTTATAGACCCTTGTTATATTTTTTAAACTTTCTTGTATATGTATCACAGTGGATGTTATGGTATGTCTTAGGAATTGCCATGCTTCCTCAGCAGTCTTTTCCTTTAAGATTTCACTCCAATTAATGTTGCTGATCACCAAGTTAATACTGTCAATATTTGCAGAATGACATGCATAAACTTCCATGCACCCCATTGTTTTCTCACTATTGCCTGCAATGTTAAACACTATACCAGAATGATCACTAATTTCTAATGATTAGTGGAATGGCAGTCAAATGTAATAATTGATTCAGAGTTCAATACAAGATCGAGTAGGCTATTTCCCTTGGTTGGTTATGTGATGTGCTGTATTAAATGCAGTTCCCCACACACTGTTAAAAACTCTTGAATCTGTTTATTTTGGGCAGAGAGAGTACTCAATATTGCCATAGCTGAAATCTCCTACAATTACTATATACCCTAATTAGCTAGCTTTTTCTAATTCTTAAAGGATGCAAAATTTGAGCCTTATGGAGTATTAGGGGCCTGTGGTATAATCCTATTATACTGTATTATATGAGAGCCATTGATTCTACACTGATTTCTGCAGCTCTCAAAAATGTGTAGGACAGTTCAAAGTTCAAACAAGTTGTTGTACTATCGTTCTGATGTCACATCGATAGTACAACAACTTTTCCGTCTTGCTTGCTACCTCATTGGCTGAAACCTTGGGGGAAATGGCGGCGGCAGTTAGCGAGCAGTGAATGGAGGATTGAGTCAGTTTGGACACGGACAGCCATAGACAGCTCCGTGTTACCAAACTGAAAGGGTTTATCTGGGTTTTTTTAGTTAAAAATAATTAACACTGTGGCCACACATGAGCAAGATGAGGAACACAGTCAGACTGTGATATGCCAGTGCCAGCAGGAGCAACGAACGTGAGTCAGAATGGACACAGATAAGTTAAAATTAAAAAAAAAATCCGAACAGTCTCTGTTTGTGAATCAGTGACTCCCATATACTATAAAAAACAGTATGTGGGTAAGCACACACAGCTCTCGAGGTCTCCATGATGTCATCACAAACCCTCGATGGACATACAGCCTTGCTGTGTATGGTAACCCATACACTATTCCACTATTCTATATATTTTACCTTCATTGTTGTTATTATGCCCCATTAGTTTGATTCAGATAAACTCAGTTACACTATTTGGAGCTCTGAATTTATTTGATATACAGTATCTACCGCATTAATATTGTTTTTCAGATATAGTGCTATTCTACCACTGTGTCTACCATTTCTACTCAAATGAAACAGATTGTAGCCCTCTATGTTTTTCCCCCACATATCAGTATCTTTCCACCAAGTTTCTGTGTTACATATAATATCAATATTTCTTTCCATGGCTACAAAGACTTGTACCTGTAACTCATCAGTTTTGTTATTTAAGCTTCTTGCATTGCATAGAAAACAGTGCATATCTGGTTTTAACTGGGGATCTTCAGGCATTACTTTCATTATTGTTCTGTGTTGGGAGCTGGAGCTGCTTAGATTAATGCCACTCCCCCCTTAATTAGTTTAAATATAACTTTTCATTATGTGATTTCAATTGATTACCAATGATTTTAGCACTGTGCTTGTTTAAGTGTAGGCAATCTGACTATATAAATAAGATTTATTGTAGAATAGCTCCGAGGTGCCTATAAAGTGTATTCCTTCATTTTGGCACCAGTTACTGAGTCTGGTATTTATTCGCTCAATGGTTCTATTTTTTTTTCTTTATTGGCTCTAAGGATAGGAAGTATCCCAGAGATTAACATGGTTCCACCCTTTTCTTGTATTTCTTTTTCCATTTCTATCAGATCTGCACAGATGTCCTTTTCGTGATCATATCAAACATCGTTAGTGCGAACATGTATAGCTACAACAGGTCACCTTCCTTTGTGTTTCTTTATTGTTGGCATTCTGTGTCTTATGCCCTTTATCTTTGTCCCAGGCAGATATGTGCTGGCAGTATAGCCCAGAGGTTAGAGTAACGAGCTGTGAATGAGCTTGATAGATCCAGCAGGCTTGGGTTTGATTCCCACAACCTCCACTTGCATACTGTGTGAAGCAAGTCACTTAACCAGCCCAAAGCTCCCAGGTCGCCCATGAAAATAGGCAGTTGTGCCTAGAGGGCTTTACCCAGTTGACAAAGAATAAATAAATAAATAATGTAACAGTTCTGTTTTCCTTATCAGGTTCGCATATCTATGTGTCACTGCATGTTATGATAGAGTCACCTACCACAACTAGATGTCTCTTTCCACTCAACTCCATATTTTTACACTTCATAAAATATGTAAAAGAAATCCTTCACCCTAATTGGTCAAAAGGCGTGTCCTTACCTGTCAACAAACTGAAAGGTGGCACTGCTTTCCTAATACCTTAACCTCCGTAGGTGAAAGGGCAGCAATATCATTGAGCAACTGATATCTTCCATCAGTCCCTCTGTAACCAGAACTGATCATCCATCACAAACATGGCTGCTACCTTTACACTGTAAAAACCTTCAACTGGGCCCTAAAAATAAAACTACCTTAAATAAAAAATAAAAGAAATTAAGTAAACATTGTTTCCCTGATCATCACACTCTCCTTCCACACATAAGCAAATTAGAAACATGAAGTATTGTTTATAGTTTTTATTACAACTGTTTCTTTACTAACAGTGAAAAATTTCCCTTCTGTCTTTACCTGCTCATCAGGGAAATCTCTTCTGCTTGCCTTGACAGTGAGATAATTGAGTCACTGGCTCTAAAACAGGCCTTTGTTGTCTGTGTGTACAGTATGTTGGGAGAGTAACATTCTACCAGCGGAATTGAGCAGAATTTTGAATCCCTGTATTCCATGGTAAACATTCCATGATAAACATTCTGTGTCTTGAATGAGGGAAAAAATAGAAGAAAAAAAGGTGAAGAAAGTCGGCAATGCAGTAATACTTTATAAACAAAAAGAAAAGGTGGGAAAACACAGTTACAGAGGCAGACCCAAACTGCTCAAATAATACATTGCTGTCCCTCCAACTCACTGGTTTAGCATTTTTCAGTGAGTTGCTATTCAATTAATGTTACCACTCCTCTGCCCAAGTCTGGGGACTATTTTTCACCATATTTAAATAAAATAACATACTATTATTAAATCTTTAATAATGCATCCAGAGTTTTGTTTAATTGTTATAGAAATAGTTGTTATCCATTTTATAAGAGCAATAAGATACTCCAGGGTGTGGGTTGTTGATTGATAAGAGCACTACCCAGCTGCTGTAGTCACTTGGAGCAAGCGCCTCATGCCTAACAATGCACCTGGGGGCTAGCTCTTATCATTGCAGATTCTCTCAATACAGCGTTTATTGACCTGACTGGAGTGCTACCCCCCTGACTACCTGCACCCTGCTGGGGAACAAACCAACTGCATGTCTCAAGGGGGCTCAATCCCTGTCTTCTACTTCAAAAAAGTGTCAGTGAAGCAGGCTTACAAATACATAAAAAAAATACTAGGCAAGACCAGAATGGGGAGTGATGGAATCGATATGAAACTCCTATCCCTAACACTGGATGTCATCATTGTGCCAGTTACAAAACTATTTAACAAATCGCTGGCTCTTGCACAGTTCCCTGGGATCTGGAAACAGGCTCTCGTGACGCCGGTGCACAAGAATGGTGATATGACATGCACCACCAATTACAGGCCGATATCCATCCTCTCTCCCTTATCTAAAGCCCTGGAAAAGAGTGTGGCCGCCTAACTCACAGATTACCTCAACAAATACAACCTGTTATGTCCCAACCAACATGGCTTGAGGCAGAATCATAGTACCTCCACAGCTTTGCTGGACTACACTGACTACTTGTACAAGGCACTAGACGAAGGAAAGCTGGTGGGGTCAGTTTTCATAGACCTCACCAAAGCCTTCGACACTGTCAATCACTCTCTCCTCCTGACTCAACTACAGAACCTGGGGTTTGCAACCAATGCAATCTTCTGGTTCAAGGACTACTCTAACACACAGGCCCAGCGATGTAAAATTGTTCTTGTATCAAGCTCAGCGAGGGTATATTTAGGGGTCCCACAGGGTCAATACTGGGGCCCTTACTATTCAGCCTCTTCCTAAATAATCTTCCTGAAGCCTGTGACACTAAACTGATACTTTATGCAGATGACGCTGTGCTTCTCACCAGCAGTTCATCAATAACGCCCTCCACTCTGAGTTGCAGGCATCCTTCTACAAGCTGGAAGACTGGTTCTGTAGCCATAAACTTCTATTAAACTACAAAAAAACCAAGGTGATGCTCATAGCCAGCCCACAGCACAAAAAGAAGCTCCCTCCCCTCACCATCTCCAATAAAGTCAGTGAGCCGCTGGAACAAGTTCAGACCTTCAAGTACCTGGGGGTCACCGTTGATGACTGCCTCACCTTCACCCAACACATCGACACAGTGGTAAAGGCAGTGAACACCAAGCTGGGTGTACTATATAGGCATAAAAAAGTATCTCACTCCAGAGGCCCTCCGTCTCTCAGTCTCCAGCTCCATCCTTTCTACCATCGACTATAGATTGGTGATCTACAGCGCAGCAACAGACACTGCACTAAAAAGGATTCACATTGCCCTCAACAAGGCAGGTAGGCTCACAATGGCTGCAGATCGAAATACCCACACCTGCTCCTTATACGAGGAGACCAATTGGCTGCCACTAAAGAACCGGATTATATTCCAAACTTGTCTCCTTGAAAAAAAGGCACCAATGGGTAAACCGCCCCATGCATTTCTAGCATCCTAACACCAAGTGCTACCAGCTATACCACCAGAGGCAGGATGAGGGGGCCCTATCAACACCTTTCTGTTGAACTGTGCAGGGACAGCGTGTTTTCACCTATAGGGCCCCCCAATGGCTCAATGAAATCCCAGTGCACATTCTAAACTCCCAATGCATCTCGCAATTCAAAAATCGCCTAAGGCAACATCTTCTTACCAGGACAGGTTGTGATTGCCACTAGGACTCTAACACCCATAATGCCCACTCATCCACATTCTCCTTCCCCTTCCTTTAACCCCTACTCTTCCCTCTTGCCCTATCCCTCTGTCTTCCTCTCCCCACTGTGCCTTTTCTCCCACTGGATCAAACTTAAAACCAACCTACTACCACTACCTCCCAACCTCCTAGACAAAGCCACTTCTTTTGGCCACTAACTCTCCCCCACCAGTCTCCCCTCCCCCTCACCTTGACTCCTCCTTGGACTCTCACACTAGGTGTCACACCTCTTTTTCTCCTTCACTACATATAAACACTGTCCTTTACCCTAGTTGAATGCTCTTGACACTGTACTATCACCATTGGTACTATGAATAACATTGTAACCTTATTGTATACTAGTTACCTACTATTTGAGCATTGTATGTAAACTGTTTGTTATTGCTGTCATTGTCACTGTTTGACATGGAACCTTTGTAAAAGAGCTTTGAGCTCAAAGGTATGATCCGAATCCCTAAATAAATAAATAAAAATAAATAAAATCAACAATCCACACCCTATTGTGTCTTATTGCTTTCCTAATACATTGCCATCAGTGATCAAACCTTCATATCCATTCGTTTTTCATTTTAGGGGGGTCCCGACTCCCCCAATCCTTCATTCAGAGGTCAGACCTGCCCTGCCTGTTGTCCCCCCATGCCCAGACTTACCCCCCTGAATGGGGCCACTGGGAGGGCTCACCCCCAATGGACACCGTAAGCAAGCCCCAGATTACACCTGGTTTGGGCCCAGGGCAACCCAACCAGCGGATATCCAAAGGCAGTGGAGATGGCGGCAGAGCAGCTCGTCATGTTGGGGGGGGGCCAGCTTTTTCAATACTTGCTGGATCCCTGGGGGTGGAGACATGCAATTACATCCAGCATCTGCCCCACCCTCCCTACAGTGACAGCACCAGATGCAGTGGACCCCCAGCCTCCAATAGGGGTCTGTAAAGTGCTGGGCACCTTTTCCCCTCTCCCCTGGAGAAGGAGAGTAGTTCCCAGAATGCTCGATCCTTCTCCCCCCCCCCAGCTGGCCTTCTGACTCCCGAGTCAATTATCAAACCTGGGCCATCAGCATCACAAGCAGAAATCCAACCACTGCACCAGCAGACCGGCCTCATATCTGTTTGTTAGTTGAATGGGGTTACTGGCTACTAGGCCTGCCCCTTTCAGGTGACGTTCCACTTTAGGTACCTAGGGGTGGGGCTAGACCAATACTTCACCTTCTCTGGTAATGTGGATGCCATCCTAAAAAAGCTGCGCCCCAAACTAGGCACCCTATACAGGAACTGCGGCAGCCTCCCGCTACCAAGGTGCTAACTTGTCCAGAAGATGATCTTACCTATTTTTGACTACTGCAACATAGTCTACAGTGCTGCTCCCAACTCTTCCCTAAAAATACTGGACACTCTCTTTAACTCCTTCTGTTGCTTCGCTCTGAATGCCCCTGCCCTCACCCACCACTGTAACCTCTTCCACTCCCTAGTTTTTACCTCACTAGAAAACTGATGTCACCTACACTACACCAAATGTGTGGCTAAATTCTGGTTTGGTTCACTCCCCCTTACCTCCTCACTAAATAACCTCCTGCCTCCTGCCCATTCACTCAGATCCTATGACTCGCATTTACTGGTAGTCCCTCGATGGGCTACTGCAGGTGGCCAATTGTCCTTCTCGAATCGCTTCCCTAAATTATGGAATGCATTCCCTTCCCAGATTCACTACTCATTCTCACCATCCTCCACCTCCTGTGCCCTTGCTAACTACCTGTCCATACAATGTACCTGTGACTGATTCTCCATTTCCTCTCCACCTCCTTAGTCTTATTACCTATACTGACTTTATCTTCCCTTCTCTTCCTACTTCTCCACACCCTACTTCCATTGCTTCTCTTCCTCCTCCTCCTCTCCCCTTCCTTAGTCAATGCAATATTTATTTCCCATCCCTCTCCCCATTTTCACCCTCTCTCACCCCTCCCCTTTCCTCCTCCACACCCTATTTCCCTCACTTCTTTTCTTACCCTCCCCTCATCCCTCCTTTTCCCTTCCCTCCCACTCATCTCCCTCCTTTTCTATGCCCCTCCCTCCCTCTCCTACCCCTCCCCATCTGTCCCACCTCCCCATCCATTCCCCATTCTGTCAGCTGTACATATGAGCTTTACCTCCTTGTTTTTTAACAAAGCTAGTAGTTTAGTCTCTTCTATTATTAATTTAACTTCTATTATATTGACCTTTCATATAACTATGTCAGATTATTGGAGTATTAGTTGCACTTATATTGTACATAGCCTTTTCAACCCAACCCTAAAGTCTCACTCCAAAAGTGTTTATTGTTAGTGCTGTTACTGTACATCTATTGTTATTTGTATATTCTTCTTTGTTCTCTCTCCCCCAGGAGGCACCGAGAGATGAGCAACTTGTTGCTCGGTGTGCCTTCCTGGTGAAACATTTCATTAAATAAATAAATAAAACCAATCACCATCTGTGTCCATAATGACTTCCTCCTTGCCTCTTTTGCACCTTGCACCCATAAGGTTATCAAGACTGCCCTCACCAGATTCCTCTCTGTCTCTTTTTTTATGATTACCTATTACATTGTGGGTTAAACTGGCTTTTCTTTATGCAGATCTTTAACAAAAGCCTCCATTTTATTTATCTCTATGGCCTCAATTAATCTGTTGTATACCTTTGTAAGTTCATTTCTTAGTTCACTGTAAGCTTAGCATGTGTTATTGTTACAGACAAATGCATCACTCACTGCACTACTTGTTTTTTCACAATACTGGGACAACTCTCCCTCTTTTGGTTGTAACTGCTTTTACAGTTGTCTGTTTCCTTGTTTTTCAGCTGCCACCAGCCTGGTTTCCCAGGACTTCAGTTCTTCTTCCACAAGGCTAGGAAGGTCAACTCAGGTTAACTTTGGTAGTATGCTCTGATGGATGCCAACAGAGTTTTCCCTTAGCCAGAGAAAATAAATCACTACCTTACAATTAAGGCACAGTTATGACTGCTATGTAAATAAAATTATTTTATTTTAAGAGTCAGGGTGTAACTCCAGGATGTCAACAGTACAAATGAGAGGAAAACACTTTTACAGGAAAAATAAACAAATGGTTTTAAATAACAGGCATCAAAACAGAAGACACTACAGACTGCTTTAAACTAACTTAGATATGGCTAAGGTCAAACTCGTATCCTGATTGGCTGAAACAACCAAGCACCCGGGCAGTTATTTTTCAACAACGCCTGCAAAATAACGAGTCCAATTTCTACTGCCCCATTACTTGCTGTATCCTGGGGCTACCCCAACATCCAAAGCTCACTACCACCATTTTTTCCCATCACAAAACGAGTGGTAAAGTAACCGCTAACTACTTTCATTACACCTGCTCACTTAAGCCATCACCACTTGGTTGCAACCATTTCAAAAATAAATATTTTTCCTTTTCTTACTCGGGCAACAGTACTAACAACCACCTGAACCAACTGTGACTGAACTTGAAACTGACACACACAACATAACGAACGCTGCTCCCCCACTGCTCCAGCCACCTTACCTTTCATATTTTTCCCCCAGTTCACGTCAACTCCGACTTCTGCTCCTAAATTTCAGTCGCTGCTGACCACCTGCACAGTGTTGTGCTCCACTCACTACCAATCCACACACAATCTGAAATGCACAGTACATCAAACGACGAGAGCGGGCAACATTTCAAACCACTCGACCACAAATTATTCTACAAACAAACACTTATTCTGGGGAAAGAACATTCTCTGCATGATCACCATGAAAGAAAAACACTGGCACCCTCTACTGACAATTCTTGGCAATTTTGACACTTCAGGGACTACTTTAAAAGACACATTTTTTACTAAATTGTATCTATTTTATTCTGGTTTTTTTTTCTTAATCTTTCAAATTTATACTTACAAGGTTATATCCAGCCCATATTCTAAGTGCAATAATACCCTGCAGGGTGGTCGTTATGGGATATAACAGACCTTCCAGGGGCCATAAGGCCCACCGCCTGTGGTGTCGGGCCTCATTACACCCCAGGTGGTCCGTTATATCCCAATAATGTCCACTCTGTGGGGTATTATTACTTACATAAAAAGGTACTTGCTTTTCTCAGCTCAAAGAGAAACTGATATCTAAGCTATATGCCCCCCTACACAAACCTTAGCTGAAGGCAAGCTCTGCTTATCTTCATGGAAGGTCTCAGGAAAAGCCCCGCTTGACAGGAATCCTCTAAATTTAGAGCTGACATCTGAAACTCTGTGATGGGTCATCCCTTTGAATTGGCAAACTGTTTTAAATTCTGTACAAGTAAATTCCTTTGCCCCAATCAACTTAAAACCTATAAATATCCAATAAAGATCACTTTAACAACTTGTATTTGAAGGATCCAATCCTTTCAAAATCTATGTGTATGTGTGTGTGAATGCCCACTGCCCTTGGTCACTCTCAAAGATTTATTACCTATCCTGTTACCTTGTCCAGAGGCAGAGCCTGCTAGTGAAGTAGAATCCCAGTGTTTTGTTTTTTTTTTTTTGTTGTTAGCAAGCTAAGGAAAATCTTCTGGTGAGATTCAGAAGACCAGAAAATAGTTTTAGTACAGCCAAACAATTAACTATTTAGTTTCAGTTTCTGTCACATTCCCCTCCCCCAAGTGATGAAGGTGTATCCTTTGGGCCACACCAAGAAACACAGCTGTTTATGCAACTTTGAAAGTGCCCAAAGTGTTAAGCCCTGCTGTTAGACCTGCCTAGACAGCCCAGCAACATTCAATTTTTTTTTACCACTGCGGCGCTGAATGATCATGCTATAGGTCTGCAGTACCAAGCTCCAGCACAGTAGTTTTTTGCCCACTTGACCTATGAAGCCAGATATGGGGTTTATGATCTGTGACCACAGTAAATTATTGTCCATTCAGGTAAGGCTGCAGCTTCTGAAGGGCCCATACTATCCCCAAGCACACCTTCTCAATTGTGGCTTAGGCCTCCTCCCTGGGTAGCAACCTCTGTCTCAGATACATTACAGAGTGCTCCTCCCCCTGCAGCATAACCCAGTTCATCTCAGCTCCTAGTCCATGGTCTGAGACATCCATGTGGACAATAAATTTCAGACTGTAATCAGGGCTAGATAGCACAGCTGGCTGACTTAAGGCCTTTTTTAATTTCTGGAAAGCAGACTCACAGTCCTCTGTCCACTTGACCATCTCTGGTTTCCTCTTTTTTGTTATGTCTGTCAGGGATGTGGCCATATCACTGCAATGAGGCACATACCTCCTGTAGTACTCCGTGTGATGCTTGTACAGCTGGTTCTGATTAATCTATGCTTTTTGTAATATAAAAATGTGTTATTGAGTGTCTCTAATGAGATGCTGTTTCAGCTAAAAGATAAAAGCCAGGAGATAATTACAGGCTAGAAGAAACCTAAATCAAGGGTCTCCTGTTTATCTAGCTTAATTGCAGCTGCCAGCTGCCAGGCTAGAAATAATAAACTTTTATGGCATTTAGAGGAAGAATACAGGTTATGGCACTTAGGTGCTATGTCGTAAAAGTCCTTTGATGTTCTTGAGAGAGGATGCTGCTCATGGATGAAGGAAAGGACTTGGAAAATTACAGACTTAATTGGGAAGCCATATGGGGAAACAAGTTTTTTCTGCTGATGTCACCTATTAATTTACCTCCTGACACAAGACATCCTGATTGTATAATTTTTAATAAACAGAGGAGGAGCTGGGTGATATCATGGAGAAGGCAGGGTCAAGACAGTGTTTTAATTATGCTGTAACAGACCTTTACAGACACACACATGTTTGGACTCTGAAAAAAGAAACATATACAGCACTATAAGAAGATAAGAATACATTAGGTAGACAGGTCCTAGTGTATTATTGGTAGGAATTTGCACTTTTTAACCCTTATTGTTTTAAAAGATTGTATGTTTGGAGATATATGGCACTGTATTTACATTTTACATTTTTATCTGTTTTTAAGTAAACATCTCATTTTTGAGACTACTTGGTGTGCCTTTGAAATTCTTTTCTTTGACAAGTGAAGCATATATGGTTAAAGCTGACACTGGGCATAGCTTACTGGTTTATCAAACTGGAAAAGGTAAGAGTTTGTTCTGAGGTCTTTAATAGAGTTTTTAAGGGTTCATTTTGTGCGCCTGGTTAGGTGCCCAAAGGCAAAAGATATCTGCCCCGGAGAGCAGAATTATCTGAGCCTATACATTGGGTATGCTAGCAAGAGGTTCACAGTCTGAATCCCTCCAGAACTTGAGACCAAAGTTTGATTCAAACCCACAAAACAGACAGGAGGGTTACCCTGTTCTGTTAACTGTTCACAATACTGCGCTCGGAGGTTGGCACTGTGGGAGCAGAAGGCCTGGCCTGCTGAGTGGGGTTGTGACTCTCTGTGGTCCTCAAAAATGTCCTAACCTGTTTTTTAGTGGTAGAAGTGGGCCAGACCAGAATGACATTGACTTTGGCAGGCTCTGGACAGATGCATCCACTGTCCACCGGGGTGCCTGAGGTAGAACACTTCTGCCATGCCTATCTGTCACTTTTTCACCTTGACTGTCAGCCCTGCAGTCTTCAGCCTGCAGAACATCTGTTGCACATGCTGGATGTACTCCTCCCAGGTCTGCCTGTATATGGCTATGTCATCCATAAAGGCCAGTACAAAATCACCTACCCCAGACAGAATGTGATCCAGAAGCAGTTGAAAGGTTGTGGGTGCATTCTTCATCCCGAAGGGCATTACCTTGAATTCGTATAAGTCAAATGGGGTGACAAAAGCTGATCTCTCCCTGGCTACAGGGGTCAGAGGTACCTGCCAGTAGCCCTTTGTTAAGTCTATTGTGGCAGATACTTGGCTCCACCCAGTTTCTCCAGGATCTCGTCTATTCTGGGCATGGGGTAGAACGTCTGACTCTGTGTAGCTGTTGAGCTTCCAGTAGTCAACACAAAACCGTGTGGTAACATCTTTTTAAGGGATCAAGACCATGGGTGAGGCTCAGGGACTACTGGATCACTCCAAGTTCCAGTATCTCATAGAGCTCCTCCTTCATGGTCTGCTTAACCTGCTTGGGTACCCTGTAGGGAGACTGTCTCAGTGGCACCTGGGTCCCATTATCCACATGGTGCTCAGCCAGCATGGTGAACCCCAATTTCCTTGTGAACTAGTCCCTGAACTCTCTCAATACACCCCATATCTTCTGCATCTGGATTGGGGTCAGCTGGTTGGAGAAGGCAAAGTTGTCCATGGAGATTCCTACCCGGGCCTTCCCGAGGAGGTCCACCAGTGAATCAGACTCAGTTTCCCCTTCTAGGGCACTGCACACCATGAGGACCAATTCCTCCCTATCATAGTAGAGTGTCATCATATTAACATGATACACCTTTTGCCTGCACCCCCCTACCAGATACCTCTATCAGGAAGTTAACATCACTCACCTTTTGAACAATGAAGAATGGCTCCTCCCATGCTGCCTGCAGTTTATTCTGATGAGCAGGGATGACTACCATCACTTGCTGTCCCAGTTCATATTCTCAGGCTTGGGCCCCACATTCATACCAGACTTTCTGCCACTGTTGCACAGTGGCTAAATTCTCCTGAGAAAGCCCCATAAGCTCTATAAGCCGGGTCCTAAAGTTTAGGATGTACAACAGACTCCCCTTGGGAAGCACAGTCACCCTCCCATTATTCCAAAACTAAATCCAGTGGCCCCCTCAAACTATGGCCAAACATAAGTTCAAAGGGGTGAG
This sequence comes from Neoceratodus forsteri, assembly GCA_016271365.2. Classification (NCBI taxonomy): domain Eukaryota; kingdom Metazoa; phylum Chordata; order Ceratodontiformes; family Ceratodontidae; genus Neoceratodus; species Neoceratodus forsteri. Next base: position 1,324,991,261 of record CM057456.1, on the reverse strand, counting down.
AACCCTGTGGACTTCTGTGGCACTTCTCTGTATGCAAACAGGAGATGGGGCAAATATTTGTCCCAATCCCTCTCGAACTGGTCAGCGAATGTCATTAGCATGGTCTTAAGAGATGAATTAAATCGCTCCACCAGACCATTATTCTGGGGGTGGTATGGGGAGGTTCTGAGCTGCTTAACCCTACACATCTCCCACAAACTATCTCCTGGGGAAAGCCCACCCAGCTAAATATCCCTAAGAGTGCATCAGCCACCTTGTCCACCTCAGTGATCAACAAAGACATTGCCTCTGGGTATCTGATGGCATAATCCACTACCACCAGGATATACTGCTTGCCAGTGTTACTTGGGGTGCTAAGTAGCGCCACTATGTCCATGGCTAGCCTCTTGAAGGGTTCATCAATAATGGGCAGGGGCACCAAAGCTGCCTTGTGCCCCATTTTTCCCACCCTCTGGCACTTTGGACAAGTCCGACAGTCATTTGCCACATCCTTGATAATACCAGGCTAGAAGAAATTGATGATCAGCAACTTTTTTGTGTGTCTCACACCCAAGTGGCCTGAAAAAGTAATATCATGGGCCAGGGCCAAGAGCTGCTGGTGGTAACACCTAGGGACTACCAGCTGCTGGAGTACCTCTCCATTTAGCTCCCCCTATGGTGTACACTCCCTGTACAACAGCCCCTTCTCCTAGTACACTGACTCTATACTTCCCTGAGAACCTTCAGACTTGTCAGCTGTTTCTCTCAGTTTCTGTAATGTAGAATCAGCCAGCTATACCGCACCTAGCTCCTCTTGTCTGACCTATCCCAGTTCCCCTTCAGAAGGAATCCTGTAACCTCCTTTGTTTGTGACTGGGGCTCAGGGCTGCTACTCCAAGCCAGCCCTCCACCCTTGCTAGCCACCTCCTCAGCTGCTGAGGGAGGGCTGGCACTGGCTGAGTCACCCCCTCTTCACCCTCAGAAATCTGCCCTTTTGCCTGGCTGTGAGTAGTAACACACACCAGAGATTTCCTGTGGTCAAAATCATTTCCCATGATCACACTCATAGGGAGAGCAGGTATGACTCCCACCTCCTTTTCTCCGTGGCCGCCTTCCCAGCTCAGGAAGACCCAGGCCATCAATAGTTGGACTGCTGGACCTGTGACCTCCCGAATCATGGAGTAATGCCCTGGCAGAATCTGCTCTGCCTTAATTAAATCCTGCCTCACCAGGGAGATGGAAACACTTGTATCCCTCAAACCCTGTGCTACTGCCCCATTAACTACAATAGGGTGAATATGCTCCGGGGAGACAAATAGTACTGCAGTCTACATTTAACCTGCCCACTGTTGGGTGCTATTTTGTTCACCTCCTCCCCCAGCCTTTTTCCCCTTTACCAGTTTCTGAGGCAGATATGCCTCAAATGCCCCACTTGATTGCAAATACGGCATTTCTTGGCCCCCAGTTCTTGGTTCCCTTTAGAACCAGAGGGTTCTGCTTTGGGCTCAGGTACAGGCTCGTTTCCTTTAAGCTGCCCTCCTTGAGACCTCTTAAAACCATATGCTGCCCCCCCATGAGATTTATGCTGTGCATATGGTCTGCTGGCCATGTACAGGTCAGTGCTTGCTGCTACCACTTTTGAGGAGCCGCATGCCCTGTCTAGCAGCCATACACAGAGGTCCTCAGGAACAATTTTAAGAAATTGCTCCCTCACCAATAAATCTTTGATTAGCTTCACAGTGTCTGCTTTTGCCCCATCCAGCCACCTACCTGCCAAGGTAAGTACACAGTTGAGCCTGCAATTCCACATAATTGTCTTCTGGGCTTTTCTTTAACACCCTAAATTGCCTTCTGTTAGCTTCAGGAGTTAATTCAAAACATTATAATAACACCAACTTAACCTTATCATAATCAATACAGTCTTCATTATTCATTTTGGCAAATGCCTGCAAAGCATGTCCCATAAGTAAGGGTGTGATATGAGTTGACCAGGAAGACTTATCAAATTGCATTGCCCACACACCCGCTCAAGTGGCCTTAAAAATAGATTAAGATTATCTCCCTCTTTATACTGTGGAAACAATTTTGAATTAATTTCGGCGTCATGGGAGACACTCACTCCACCATTACTTACATTTTGCTGGTGCATTGTCATCATGTTCTTCTCTGTGCTGTTGTCTCTGGATCTCATGCTGCTGTTCTTTTTCTCTATCCTCCAGTCTTTTTGCTTCAAGTTCCAGTTCCTGCTGGTGGATCTTTCCTCTGCCTCTAGTCTTCTCATCTCTGCTTCCAACCTTTACATCTCCAGTTCCTTGTCTTGCAGCAACAGTTGCAGTTTCAGGGCATCAAGTTGATTTGTGGAGTTTGCTACCCCAGCTCCTGACTCACCTCTAGGGACCTTCTGCTTCTAGTCATGTGCCAAAAAGGTGGCTATGAGGTCTGCCCTCTTTTTCTTTTCCTGATCCTCAAGCTGGGCCCCCTCTTCTTGACACTTGTCAGAAAGCTGTTCCAAAGTAGGCCTGTCATATTGCTGGGAACTCATTCTCTCAACCTACACTTAACTGTACTGACTAGAAACACAAAATAATTGTAAAATCACCCTCTTTTGAATATCCTTTTTCATGACTGCTAAGGTAGAGTTTTCTACTGGCTAGCTCTGTCTGTCAGTGTGCTCAAAGGTTCACTGTGATCCCACATGCTGCCTAACAATTTGTGATGACCCTCTCTCTTTTGGGTGTAACTGCCCTTAGAGAGTCATCTGTTTCCTTGTTTTTCTGCTGCCACCAGCCTGGTTTTCCAGGACTTCGGTTCTCCTTGCACAAGGCTAGGAAGGTCAGTTCAGGTTAACTTTGGTAGTATGCTCATCTGATGACGGATGCAAACAGAGTTTTTCCTTGGCCAGAGAAAATAAATCACTACATTACAAATAAGACACAGTCATGACTGCTATGTAAATAAAAGCATTTTACTTTAAGAGTCAGGGTGCAACTCCAGGATATCAACAGCACAAATGAGAGGAACACATTTTTACAGGAAAAATAAACAAATGGTTTTAAATAGCAGGAGTCAGAAGAGAAAACACCACAGACTGCTTTAAACTAACATAAAAAGGTACTTGCTTTTCTAAGCTCAAAGAGAAACTGATATCTAAGCTATCTACCCCCCTATACAAACCTTAGCTGAAGGCAGGCTCTGCTTATCTTCACAGATGGTCGCAGGCAAAAGCCCACTCGACAGCAATCCTCTAAATTTATAGCTTACATTTGAAACTCTGTAATGGGTCATCCCTTTGAATTGACCACCCATTTTAAATTCTGTACAAGTTTGAATTCCTTTGCCCCAATCAACATAAAACCTATAGATATCCAATAAAGATCACTTTACAAACCAGTCTGTATTTGAAGAATCCAATCCTTTCAAAATATGTGTGTGTGTGTGTGTGTGTGTGTGTGTGTGTGTGTGTTCCTCCCTTGGTCACTCTCTGAAGATTTATTACCTATCCTGTTACCTTGTCCAAAGGCAAAGCCTGCTAGTAAAGTAGAATCCCAGTGTTTTTTTCTCTTTGCAAACTGGATGGGCCTTGCGGTCCTTTTCTGCTGTCAACTTCACTGTTTATATGTTTCGCTAACAAAAGTCTCCATTTTATTTATCTCTACAGCCTCATTTAATCTGTTGTATACCTCTGTAAGTTCATTTCTTAGTTCACTGTAAGCTTTGCATTTGTTACAGATGAATGCATTACCCACCGCAATACTTGGTTTTTCACAGTACATTTTGCATTTACTGCATTGTGTTATGGATCCCTTCTGACATAAAAGCTTGATTGTGTTGTTTGACCATCCATGGCACTCCAGACCTTACCTCATGGGTTTTAGCCCACCTGATAGGCTAGTGATGCACATGACCTAGGATCAAATTTCTAGACCCCAGGTCCCAGAAGCCCCTGATCTCCAGTTCAAATCATGCATCTGATCAGGCTACAAGCACTCCAGGAGTCCCTGTAATTGAGCTAGGAAAAGGTAGGCCTGTGTTTCCACAGGAAAGAAAATAAAAATATAGTGTTAATTTACATAGCATCTGAGCCTGCCTAAGACAGCCTTTGTAATCAGCTTATACTGTATGAAGTTTCAAACAAAAGAAATTAGGTAGAGTATTTCATTGTTATGCAGTGCAATGGCAGAGGGCTGGTCTTTCAGGGCCAGCCTAGGCTTTGTGTTTTGTTGCTTGGTGTCTCCAACATTTGGAACATTAGATTATGAGATTGGAACAAATGGCTTCTAGATTTCTTTATTGAATCCTGCCGTTTGGTTAATATTAATTAGTTAGAATTGTTTAGAAAATGGCTACAAAAAATCCATCAATCTAATTGGTTGATGTGGCACCAAACCTGGGCAATTATTTTTACATAATGCCCAGTAAAAATCAAGTCCCACAGCATGGCAACAGAGGTGCCACATCACCCAATCAAATCAATGACACTACAAAAACATTCTTCAATTCTGACAGTGTAATCAGCGCAAACCGCAATTTTTCAACTCGCCTCAGAGCAGCAGACTTATCAAAGCAAATGACAGCCCCAAGTGACAACATACCTGCTGTAAACTTCAACATCATGGCAGAGGAAGATCTCCACCAGTTCTTAAATGCAGCATCTGAGGGAGAAGAGTCGGCAAACAACGAAAACCTGTCAGAAAAAAAAAAAATGTCAGTGAGCACCACAAAACGTCACGTCTCACTCATTACCACTCAGCTGACTGAGATCGAAGCAAACCGCGAAGAAATCAACACTCGCAAAACAACAACCTGGGCAGTGTCAGTTATCCATGACTGGGCAAAAGAAACTGGAATCAACATAAACTGGGAAACAGATAGCCCTAGTACCCTCAACGACACCTTCCGCAAATTCTACGTGGAAGTCAGAAAAGGAACCGGAGACCAGTACTCGGTTGCCGGCTACTGCGCTCTACAAACAGGACTCAACAGGCACCTAAACAGCCCAGCAATATCCCGAAACATGACAGATGTTCAATTTAAAACCAGCAACAATGTCTTCAAAAGCATTCTTAAACAGTACAGGAAAGAAAAAAAAGATCAATTAGCACACCACCCACCGATCTCCGACACAGACCTGGCAAAACTGAGGAAATCACCAGCACTTTACATAGACACTGCACCGGGCTTACTGAACCGTGTGTGGTTTGACATTCAATTACACCTAGCCCGGTGCAGTAGAGAAGGCCTGCAAGAGCTCACCCCCCCCTCCTCCTTTGTACTCCAGAAAGACCAGCATAATCAAGAGTTCCTCACCCTCGCTTACAACCCCGACAGCAAGAACCACAAAGACCCCCTTGAAACCAACAAAGAATTCCAAAGAGGCTGCATCTACGCCAATCCTGACAACCCGGAATGCCCAGTTGCAGCATTTAAAAAATATATCAGCAAACTTCCTCTGAACCCCAGAGCGCTGTACCTCCACCAGCGACGAGCTCCACAAGAGTTCCTGAACACACAGACAATGAAGTACACACAGGAACCGCTAGGGAAAAACTACCTCGGCGAGATGATGAAGAAAATAAGTAAAGCAGCAAATCTCAGCCACATCTATACTAACCACAGTATTCATAGCTGTGCCGTCCAAATCCTGTCAAATGCAGGTCTACAGTCGCGGGAAATCATGACCATTAGTGGTCACAGATGCGAGCAAAGCCTCAAATCGTACTGGAGACCAAAGGAAGAAGACAGGAAACACTGGAGTGCCCCCCTCTCCGGAAAACCTCCAAGTACCAGCACAAGCAATCAAGAGAGCACCAGCAAAGAAGAAGTAAATGAAGTAACGCCATCTACTGGAATGACAACAATATAGAGCTCCTTCAATCTAATGAACTGCACCTTCTCAGGTCCAGTTAATTTCATTGAAAATAAAAAATAAATATCAAAAAAGAGCTGTAATTCTTTCGAAAACTATAAATGTTTAAAAAGGTTTAAAAGTGTTATTATTAAAAAGTTTTTGGAAAACAGTTTTTAAACAGTTTAATTGTTAAAAGAAAGCAATTTTGTTCTGCACTACTTTTCCTCTCATAGTATTTACTGACAAAAAATAAAAGTTTGCATTTTAAAAGCAATCATTTGTTTCTGTGACTGTTTTTTAAAATACAGTGGAGCCATTTTCTAAGCGCAATAATACCCGACAGGGTGGGCATTATTGGGAAATACCGGACCTTCCAAGGGCTATAAGGCCCTCCGCCTGCGGCGTCCAGGCCCTCATTACACCATGGCAGGTCCGGTATTTCCAATAATCACCTATCAGATAATGTCTTCACTAACTCATCCTGCTGTTTTCACTTATAATGCTGTTGTGGTGTGAGAGACTTTTTTGGGATTAGTTGATTCAGGCCTTCACTGTTCCCCTCTGGTACATCTGCCTAGCTCACCATGAGCAGCACTCATGAAGTGCACCCTCGCCTAGTTCCTCCCCCAATTCTAGGCTAGCCGAGCGTGGCATGGTCCCTCACTACCCCCCTTCTTCACTCCCCTCTCTTGCTGCCTGAAGGAGACAGAAACAGCAGGAATCATTCGTTGTCTCAGCTGGTCACTGCCTTTCATGGCGGCTCATTTGCATGCGAGCTGCGCAATAAGACTGCGTTCGCCCAGGCCTCTGATGCATTGCGTCTAAGGATCGGCTCGACCTCACCTCCCCTCTATCATTTCTTCTCTAGCTCCTCTCCCTCTCAGTCTCCCGACTACCGCATTCTGCCCAGCGGTGTCAGGAGCGGCTTCAGTTTCAAACATCAGCCAGTGGAGAAGGAGAGAGCGAATAAGAGGTGCTACTTTCATTGTTTTTTCATCGTTTTTTCAAAGGAGCAATGTGCTAGGCAGCGCTCCTCTGGCTTCCTGGAAGCCTACTGGGGGATGTGAGGGAGATCTGGCTGCGGCATCTGTCACACCATTGATCGCTAGGGTTGATTCGGCAGATCTGGTTGGCTAGGCGGGTGTCCCTTCCTCCCTCACCGCTCCACATGTGTCCCTCCCGAAGCTCAGTGCTCGGTCGCAGAGGATGGCTCTCCCCAATAAAGCACCATTCTTCATTCCAAGGGTATACGTAGCTGTGCTCCCCTGCTAGAACCTCCAAACAAGTTCTCTCAAGGTCCATTGGTGGGACAACGTAGGGAAGTCAAAGCTCCAAGACAGTATCACATCCAAGTGAGGCGCTGCACGTGTTAGTCTGCCATTCTTTAAGATCCATTCTTTACCAGGTGAGTAAACACCCAGTATGTCTCCAGTTGGATTCAAGATCAAAAATATAAAATAGTCAAATTAAAGAAAAGTAGAAGAAAGACAATAACTTTAGTAGCACTAGAGAGAGGCACCAATCCACCCAAACAGGACAAAATAAAGTAAGTTTTAATTACAACTCAAGGCACAGAATCCTGTGCTAAGGTACTGTATCTAAATAAAATTCCAAAAAGGGTAAAATTACACCCCATTCATTCCCTGTAGTCCCTTTGTACAGGGGACTCAATTACCCAGAGCTCTGGTCGGCGGTTGCTGGGGCAACTGATCACTTTCTGCGGTCTGCCCTAAAATCAAACAGTTTTTGTATTTTTTTTTTCATATTTTTCTGCAGCATACATACAGGAGATTTGGGGATTAGAATAACAGTTCATTCACACTGTATATAAGGTTTTATCACTAGCTCAGCTTGCTCGCTACAAGCTGAGTTTTCAACCCCACATTCCCAGAAGTCGTGCCCTGATTGGCTGTTCCCCTTACAGCACCAATCCAGCCAAATAGGACAAAAAAAAATGTTTTATTAAAACTCAAGGCACATCACCCTGTGCTAATTTACTGCACCCAACTAAAATCCTCAAAATGGTAAAATTTCACCCTGTTCGTTCACCGTTGTCCCTCTGTGCAGGGGGCTCAGTTATCTAAAACTCTGCGTGAAGGTTGCTAGGGCAACTAACCACTCTCTACAGTCTGCCCTAAAATCAAGCAGTTTTCTTTTTCTTGTTTTTTTTTGTTTTTTTGCAGCAACACACAGGACATTTGGGGATTAGGGTAACAGTCCAGACATACAGCAGTTCTTTCACTAGCTCAGCTCACTCGCTATGAGACAAGCTTTCAACCCCCACACTCCCAGAAGTCATGTCCTGATTGGCTGTTCCCCTTATAGCACCGATCCATCCAAACTGGACAAAATAAAATAAGTTTTTACTAAAACTCAGCAAGGAGAAGGATGAGCTGGAGGGATTTGTAACATCTGTAGAGCATGTGCCCTTGCAATCATCTCCTGAACCCACTGATCCATAGTAAACTCCCACCATTGTTTCAGATGCAGGGAGATCCTGCCCTCCACATTCAGCCCAGGAGGTAACATCTGAGGTGGGGGAGAAACAGAATAGAGTCAGTTAGAATCAGAGGCATCAGGGCCACTGGAACTCATGTGGGCACTGAGTGAGGTGGCCCAGAAGGGACCCAGCTCCTCTACCATGGCCTTGCTGATAGTAGCAAGCTATAGCAATAGCTGCTACCTCAGGCAGCAGGTGGACAAAAGGAGCCCGCCCATGACCTCTAACAGGAGTGGGATACAGAGATTTCACAGGCCTTAGAGTCATTTTTGAAGTTGGAAGGATATTTAGTGTCTTTTCAGTATCACTGCCAAGCAATTTTAACCCTTCAAAGGGAGTATTCAAAACTGCCTGTTGCACACCACTTGCAACGCCAGCAACTCTAAGCCAATAATATCTCCTCATGCAAGTGCCAGAAGCTGCAGTCCTAGTAGAAGCATCAGATACGTCATACAATGAGCACAGCAAATGCTTGCCAGCCTCAGCACCAGTGACAAAGTTTTAAGCAGATCAGTCTTGGCAGAGCCATCAGGCAAAGCTGAACAGCAGTATGAGCTGCTTTCCATAGGCTGTTCTCATATTTGATCATGCGGGCCTGGTAGTTTGCAATCCTAAAGCCCAAGGATGCAGAAGCATAAGCACGGGGGGAGGACCAGTGGGGGAAACTAAAGAGATCCATAGTGACGGCTACAAACCTCTGCATCAAGCAAGGGAGCAAAAGAAAGAGGAACAAGAGGCTGTTGTGATTCTCGACAGAGGTGGCAGAAAAGGTAAAAGTTAAGAGGGTAGCATTCAGAAGGTACAAGGAGATGCAGAGGAAGGAGAACAGAGAGACATATCAGGAGAAACACAGGGAAGCAGAGAGAGCAGTAAGGAGTGCAAATGCACAAAATGAGTAAGGTCCGTGTGGCAATTTAAAAGGGGAAATAAACACTGGGATGAGTTTGTTAACAGAGAAGGCGGGAGATGGTGTCACGTGACCCGGCGGCTTCCAGGTCCCGCTGGCATATATCTGAGCCCCGTGAGGGTGGGGCGTGCATGCGTGTGTGACATGTAAAGACACATGCAGCATGTCTGCATGTGTCAGTGTAGTTTGTGGACAGACGTAAGTAGCCATCCTACCTCTGTTAGTAGTTGGTAGCAGGAGATCTACCCTAGAGAAGTTTGTCAATATCAGTCAGTATGGCTGAAAAAATTAGAACTACTGAAGGAGACTGGGCCTATAAGGTGTTTCTCATGCTTTATGTACTTTCTTTCTGAAAGTGAGTTGGTGGACATTGGAACAACTTGTAAGAAGTGTATCTATATTGCTAAACTTGAGGATGCCATTAAGATATTTGGATCTAAACTTAATTCAGTCATAATGGACCAACAAAATATCCAACTGTATTGATATAATAAATGCTACCCAGGCATCCACTTCTCCAATTCAGACTGTACTCCCATTTCCATGTCCATCATTTGGTAACACCTCCCCTTCTGTGTCCAACATTTTACATTCCAAAGTGGGTCAGGGAGCCACTAAAAGAAGATACAGGCAACCTGATAGTGACAAGTTTAACATGGAAGGACGAACCTTGGTCCCAGGAAAGCCAACAAAAATAGGAAGGCGAGCTATGGAGTTCATACTACCAGTCAATAGTAGATATGCCTATATTAATCTAGATAGTAACATAAATACTTGTGACACTGAACCAACCACATCATGGATATCAAATGTTAACACTTTAAGTGTACAACAAAACACAGTAGAAGGAAAAGAAACCCCCTCTCAAGCCATAGGTATATCGAATATGGATACTGAACCCAAGCAGCCCCTACCGTTCAAAGTTACCCAACACAATAAATTCCACACACCCCCACAAGCCCCAGAACTGCATGAGCCAAACCCAGTATTATTGACAAGTGAGGAAATGGTAACTTAGGTGTTGAACCTCCTCCCCAAAACACCCCACCACAAACTTACATCCTTGGCAATTTGATAATTAAATACATTGATAGATTCACGTGTAATGGGGACAAGGCCAATAGAACCAGTTGTAGCTATAGGGGTACCAAGATTTTGGACCTAACCACCATGGGCAATACCATTCTTAAAAACAGTGGGGACCATCCCCTAGTTATTGTCCATATTGGAGTTAATAATATTAACAATACTAGTATAGATGACATTAAAAAGGAATTCTCAATCCTAAGCGAAATTTTTTTTTTGAAATTTCTGTTTCTCCCCCACCATCCTAGCATTGTCACCCGACTAACCACCCCTCGGACTACTGCAAGGAGACCCCCCATCCTGCTGTGGATTGACCCCCAGGCAGGGACAGGGTAGGGGACCCCCCCGTACCTTCAAATCTCATCAGGGTCTCCTATCTGTGGCAAGCCTGGGGATAGTGAGGGATTTTCCCCCCTTGTCGGTGCCATACTAGGATGGCTATTTTTGACTGTACCCCCCCAGGACGTGACATGCTCTGACACCTAGGCATATGCACCAATGTCCATCACAGTCCTCCGCTTGTTTCTAAGCTAAGCCATGCCTTACCACTGGCCTCCACCAGAAGTCGGTCATGTGCCGAGCCAGGCACCCCCCTCCCTCCTGGAGGAGGCAAACAGTCCTACGGATGCTGAAGCCTCCTCCCCCCAGCTGACCCACCAGCGACCCGAATCCGTTCCCGAACCTGGGTCACCGGTGTGGTGTCAGGTATGGCATCCAGCGCCTCAACGCTCCGCGCCACTGGGCCCTAAGCAAAATTTTAATTGCAAACAACTGCAATATCTGTTTTTCAGAAATTCTACCTGTGCCCAAAGCCACTCAAGCATTAAGTAATAAAATAAAAGCTGTCAATAACTGGTTGCAACTCTGGTGCTTAAGACAGGGATTTGGATATATACTGCATTGGGAAAGGTTTATTGATAGACCACACCTATTTGCATGGGATGGTCTACACTTGAGTAAAAGGGGAAGTCTAGTCTAGGGCAAAAGAATAGTAGCATATGTTAATCAACATTTAAACTAACTACGGGGGGGAAGGTTATGGAGAAACCTCTCTTTCTAACATGAAAGCGACAAACAGTTGTACTCCTTATTCCAACTCTAGTGGAAGTAACATATTATTGACTAATGCAAGGTCTAAATAATTAGAGAAAATGTGAACTACAGGCCCTTATTGTCCAGAATGACATCAAAATTGTTGGGGTTTGTGAAACTTGGTGGGACATTACATCAGACTGGATGGTAGAGATAGCTGGATATACATTTTATCATAAAGACAGAGTCAACAGAACAGGTGGGAGTGTTTGCCTTTATATCGACAACACAGTCTCATTCCACTCAGTTCATTTTCCAATTGATACTGATTTAGATATTGAGATGGTTTGGGTTAAGGTTCTATTACCAGAAAGGAAGGTTATACTATTGGGAAATTGTTACAGGCCTCCTAATGCAACTATGGAATATAATGAAGCTATGCTTAAACAAATTATTCAAGCATCTGAGATGGGTGACGTTATAATATTAGATGATTTCAACCTGCAGGGAATTAACTGGTCTGACAATACTGGTAAAATTTTATATGAAAGATCCTTTATCAAAATTTGTATAGATGCTGGTCTGGAACAACTGATCATAGAACCAACTAGAGATAATAATACCCTTGATCTGATATTAACCAACCTTTCTGAGGAAATTAGCAACATTAACATTACTAGCCCACTGCTAATTAGTGATCACAGCACTATAACTTGTACCTTGTCTATGAGTAAGCATAAAACAAACTATCACACATTGCTCAGGAATTACAAGAAAGCCAATGTCCACATGATAAAGCATGAGATAGAGAGTACTGACTGGAACAGGATATTGATACAAGGTTCAGTTGATACTGCCTGGGAATCATTCAAGGACATCCTATTTGATACAGAAAAGAAATGTTTGCCACTGAAAAAGAAATATAATGGTAAAGGCAAAATACCTAACTGGCTAACACCCATGGTCAAGAAACTGCTCAAACATAAACTAAAGGCATTTAGCAAATTCAAAAATAACAAAACATTAGGTAACAAACTAGACTACTTTAAACAACAAAAATATGCTCAAGAAAGCAATGACAGTCAAAAGCTAATACTGAATTCCAAACTGCTCATTCTAAAGATAATAAATGTCTATATTCTTATATTAACTCCAATAGTAGGTATACAGGTAGGAATGTGGGACCCATTATGGAAAATAATATAATTTTAGAAGATAAGATTGTTGCTGACAGATTTAATATATATTTCCGTTCAGTATTCTCCAAAAAGACCCAAAATATAACCATATTTGATTTTTCATCTGGACCCAAGTTGAATATTAACATTAGGGAGGTCTAAAATGAACTAATAAAAATTAATCCTACATCAAGCCCGGGCCCTGACAATATTAGTGCCTTTTTATTAAAACACACAGCCTCTTCTCTTGCATATTCCCTATTAGTCCTATTTAACTTATCCTTAAAAAGTGGTGTCTTACCTCAGCACTGGAGGAAAGCCATGGTTGTGCCAATCTTTAAAAAAGGTATTAGAGGAAAAATTGAGAACTATAGACCGGTAAGTCTTACATCTCATTGCTGCAAGACATTGGAGAGTATTATTAAAAATTACCTTGAGGCCTCCCTTGAACACTTAGGCTTTAGAGACATGAGTCAACATGGTTTTAAAACAGGGAGATCATACCCAATAAATTTGATTTCTTTGTATAATCAAATTAGTGAAAAACTGGGTAAGGGTGTGCCATCTGATGTGATCTTGCTTGATTTTTGGAGGCCTTTAACAAGGTCCCACATGGAAAACTGATTGGAAAACTACTTGTCTTGGTCTTACTAACTCCATTGTTAAATGGATCCAAGTATGGCTTACAAATAGGACTCAATGTGTGCGTATTCATAATTTTACTTCTTTTGAAGGAATAGTTGGAAGTGGTGTACCACAAGGCTCAGTATTAGGACCAATTCTATTTAACATATATGTGAGTGACATGAATAGAGACATTCAAAATCATATAATTAAGTTCGCTGATGGTACAAAATTAGGAGGTGAGGTTGATACCATTGGAAAACATCTTTCTATAGTAAATGATCTTGCTAAAATAGAAAACTGGGCAAATGCTAATGGTATGTCTCTGAACGTTGACAAATGTACAGTTATTAATTTTGGTGACAACAATCTGAATTATTCCTATATCTTAAATTAAAGTTTACTTAAAAGCTATGTAAGGGAACAAGACCTAGGCATAACTATAAATAACAAATTAACACCTAGAGACCACTGTCCAGCTGTATTGGGAAAGGCTAAACATCTAGTAAATAGAATGAGGAAATCCTTTACATGCAGAACAGAGCAGTTAATTATTTCAACTTATAAAGCTACGTCCATCCCATTCTGGATTATGGGTCTCAAGTTTGGTCCTCTGCAACAGCACAAGATATACGAATAATAGAGAGAGTGTACAGGTCAGTCATTAGAATGATACTTAGCCTAAGGGGCAAAAACGTATCAAGATAGACTTCATTGCACCAGACGACCCTCATTGCAAGCCCGTAGACAGTGGGGAAACCTGCTACTCCTTTTCAAAATACTTCAGTCCCCAGAACTTATAGATGAATGTGAAATTCAATTTAGTAATTCATGGGAAAATCTTAGATAACATAATAAAAAGCTTATAGTTCCTAAAGCTTGTACCAATAAGATAAATAATTTCTTTACAGTACGTACTATCATGGCTTGGAATAAGCTACCACAGAACGTAGTTGATATATCTAGTAGTGACATGTTTAAAAACAAGTTAGATGAAATCTATTACTCCAAATAAAGAATGGTTTAAATTTCCCACCATTTGTGGGGGACATTCTCGATAGGCCAGTTGGCTCCTTTATGTCCTATTCAGCTAGTAAACCTAGTAAATAGCCAAGACAGTGACAAAAGTGGACAAAACATTTTTTAGTATATAAGTGAAAAAAAGAAGACCAGGGGTAGGATTGTAATGTTAAGAAGGTAATGGGGGAACTGTGCAAAGGTAGAACAGGAAAAAACAGACATCCAGGACTAATACTTTTGCAATGTTATGTGTTCCCAGAGGAAAGAGACGGGGCCACAAAAATGTAACAGAAGCATTGGAGGGAAGGAGGTGAACACTAGTCCATTTTTGGAGGAGACTGTTCTGAAGGGACTCACAAATCTGAAAGTGGACAAAGCAATGGGTCTACCCAAGGGTATTGCGAGAGAGCTCAGGGGAGGTGCTAGCTGCATCTCTGATGGTCCTGTTTAAACAGCTCATTTGAAACATGAGTGGTCCCGGAGAAAAGGAGGAGGGCAGATGTAGTCCCACTTCACAAAAGTGGTAGCAAGGAAGTGGCTGGCAATTATAGTCCAGTCGGCCTGACTTCAGTGATGGGAAAGTTAATGGAATCACTGCTGAAAGAAAGAATTGTGGAATATCTTGAATCCAATGGGTTAGATGACCCAAGGTAACATGGATTCATGGGGGAGGGGGGTGATCATGTCAAATGAATCTGACAGAGTTCTTTGACTGGATGACCAAAGAGCTAGATCAGGGTAGAATGGTGGATATAACCTACCTAGAGTTCCATAAGGTGTTCAACACTGTTCCAAATAGGAGACTAGAAAGTAAGCTGGGCAGTGTAGGAGTGGGTCCAAAGGTGGTAAGCTGGGTAAGAAACTGGTTAAGGGATGGGCGGCAGAGGGTGGTGGTAAATGCAGTTCACCCAAAGGAAGGGAGGATGACCAGTGGGTTTCTTCAGATATCAGTGCTAGGACCAATCCTCTTTAATATCTTAATAAGTGATATTGCAGAAAAACTGGAAGGGAAGGTCTGCCCCTTTGCAGATGACATGAAACTCTACAATAGGATGGACACTCCAAGGGGGATGAAAGGATGAGCAGCGACCTAAGAAAACTTGAGGAGTGGTCAAGGGTATGGCAGTTGAGTTTCAGTGTGAAAAAGTGCAAAATAATTAATATGGGGCACAGACACCCAGGGGCAGAGTACAAAATGGGGTGGTGTTACTGATGACCACCAGGTAGAAATAGGCCTGGAGCTGATCATAGCAGATCACCTAAAGGTGACCAAGCAGTGCAACAAGGCAATTGGGAGGGCAGGTGGGATGTTGGGGTGCATACACAGGGGTATCATCAGCCGAAAGAGGGAGGTGGTGTTCCCTCTGTATAGATCACTGGTAAGTCCCCACCTAGAGCACTGTGTCCAGTTCTGGAAAACACATCTCAGAAAGGACAGTGATAGAGTGAAAGCAGTCCAGAGTAGGGCAACTAAAATGGTGTAGAGTCTGTATCAGAAGTCCTATGAGAAAAGATTAAAGGACCAAAACTGTACACCCTGGAAGAGAGAAAAAGGAGGGATATGAGAGAGACCTTTAAATACCTCACAGGGGCAAACAAGGTACAAGAGGGAAGTATTTTTCAGAAAAAAAGTACTCAAGGAGGTACCAGGTCAATCTAGCAACTGGGTAATGTTTCAAGCAAAACTGCACATGAAAAACAGCGTGCGGCAAAACAGCTATAGGGCACAAAATAACGAAGGGAAAAGATGGTGAAGAGAGTGGTAGTGCTGTTGGCTGGGATGCACTCTGCTAGGTGGAGGTCTGCTGAGCAGATGTTGTGGCACAGAGGGCTAAGCCACAGGCAGCGGAGGGCAGCAGAGCGTCTGTGGACTGGAGTTTGATTACCGGTCCCGGAACTCTTGTGTTGTGTTTTTTTTTTTTGTATTGTTAGGTTTTGTTCCCCCCCCGACTTACCCTCTGTAATTCTCCCCACATCCCAGGTTTCTCCCCATCCCCAAGTTGCCCCCCCCAGAGGTAGTTATGTAAATGGAGGGGTTGGAGAGTGCAACCTCCCGTAATGGGGGATGCGGTGAAAGCCCCATGAAAAAATACAGTTTGAAGTGTTGTAGTTTTGCGGTGGTAGTGCTTCAGTGTTTTTACCGAGCGAAAGTTTTGTGTCAGTTAGAAACACAGAAACATAGAACTTGACGGCACATAAGGACCGCTTGGCCCACCTAGTCTGCCCATTTCCCTACCAAATGGACAAGCTGCAGATCCTAGTTAACCAATAGCCTACTTCCTCCTACCCCCCACTAGAATTGCCTTATGTCTGTCCCATGCATTCTTGAATTCCCCCAGTTTTTGACTCTACGACCAACTCAGGAAGGCTGTTCCATGTATCCACAACCCTCTCTGTGAAGAAATACTTCCTCACATTACCTCTGAGCTGTCCCCCCCATCTTCAAATTGTGCCCCCTTGGTTTTGCACATCTCTTTTTCTGAAAGATGCTACCCTCTTGGACTTTGTTGATTCCCTTGAGGTATTTGAAAGTTTCTGTCATGTCCCCCTCTTCCTCCTTTCCTCGAGGTTATACATCTTTAGTTCCTTTAGTTTTTCTTCATATGTCTTCTGATGCAGACCCTGCATCATTTTGGTTGCCCTCCTCTGGACAGCCTCCACCCTGTCTATGTCCTTGCAGAGATGAGGTCTCCAGAACTGTACACAGTACTCCAGATGTGGTCTTATCAATTATCTGTACAGAGGGCCAACAGCTTCCTGTTTTCTACTGGTGATGCCTCTCCCTATGCATTCCAGTATCCCCTAGCCCTTCTTACTGCCTTCTCACATTGCTGGCCCACCTTTAGGTCATCTGATATGACTACCCCCAGGTCCCTTTACATTTTTGTTGTTGTCAGGATCTCACCCCCATTGTGTACTCTTCCCCTGGGTTTTTGTTTCCCAGGTGCATTACTTTGCAGTTCTTTGCATTGACTCTAAGCTGCCATACAGTTGTTTTGTCTGTGCGATAGCTGACCACACTGTTTTTGCATTCAGGGTTTTGACCCCATGCTGCTCAAGGACAAGAGGGCATAATAAGCAGATGGATAGGTATATTCAGGTGATACGTGAGGAAGTTCTTCTTCAGAGAAAGAGTGGTGGATTCCTGGAACAGTCTTTCAGTGGAGATGGTGGGGACAAAAACAGTGGTGGGGTTCAAGACTGCATAGGATAGGCATAAGGGAATCTTAGGAAAAGGGAAAGGTGAATGGGGCTAGAGATCAAGTAGGAAGACCCCTGAGGAAGACCTTTGCAGTCGAAGTTCTGGGGCCATTTTTTCAGCATCCTCTAAGCTTGGAGTTAAATTCGGAACTCACAGAATCCTATTTGGTTGTGGTGTCTTTCCTATGAGTGTACACTCATTTTATGTTTGCTTGCACATCCTCAAGAAACATTTCGGCACAGCTTAAGAGATGAGTGGGTTTTGGAGGTGCAGCACTGTGGGGCCCAATGGCCCCAGTGCCTTTTGAGGCTTGGCTCACTTTCCCCAATGCAGTGGCACGCTGCTGCTGACACTAGTTCAGCCAACGTGCCACCACCCTGAAACATTTTCGCCGCTGCAATCAGGGGCTGCCTTGCCATTGCAGCATCAGCCATTCTGCTGCAATGAGGGAGTGAACCATCATTGTCGGGCGGTACCTTGCCTTCCATATACCCCTGACCCAGTTAATTTGCCAACGGGGAGCCCAGTCCCCATTGGCATGCTGTCCCCACCACCAAGTTTCTGTTGAATGCCGAGGGGGTGCCCAATCCCCCTTGGCATCATGCGCACCCCCAACAGTCTTTCTTTGATGACGGGGTGCCCAATCCCCTCAGCTTCAGTCCCCCTACCCAGTTCAAATTTGCTTGATGGAGGCCCACTCTCCATTGCATAATGTCTCACCACAATCTGTTGTCTGCCGAGGAGGTGCCCAATCCCCCTCGGCTCTTGCCCCCAATTTGGTATGTGCCAACGGGGTGCCCAATCCCCGCCGGCTACAACCCCCCCAAAAAACACTCAGGTGGCATGCTGGAAGCCCACCCCAGTGTGCCAAATGTCCCTGAAAAAAAAGTCCTGTAATGTTTTTGTTTTTTTTAACTCTGTAAAACAGAAAACAGTCCCTCATTAAGTCCATGGCCCCTCTCCCAACCTGCGCCCACCCTCTGCACATACTTCCTCCCCAAACACCATACTTTCCTCTGGAGCCCAGTGCGATGATCTTTGGTGGACCACGAACACGTCTGCACTCTTCAAAGCCGACCACGAACTGAAGAAATGCCAGTAAGCTATACTATGGCATAAATAGGGTTTTTTCAACTTTGGTGCATATCTCAGCCATTTTTGGGAATTTTGGCACCAAATTTTCAAAGTGGGGTTATTGCGACCCCTCCTCATGAATTCAGCCACTGTCATGGCATTATTCAGTACCGAAACATGATTTTGTGGTCACTGCCTGGAATCACCTTTCAGAACAGATTAACAAAATGACAGTGCCAGTGTTCATGAGGTGGGTTCTCAAAAAGCCTATGTTGCAAATTTGGTGGAAAAATCCAAAAAATGACTGTTTCACAAGCGTGCATTGCTCAGTTTCCATGCATGCTCATACCTTCACAAATTATTTATATTTTCACTCCAGATTTTCAACACTGGCATTTTTTCACACCTCCTTATGAACAGTACAGCTGTCATTTTTCACATTCTGACCAAAATGTGTTTTCGCACTTCTGGAGCAGAATAGCGTGGTCACTGTGGGAAATCAGTGTTCAGGACACAATAAGAAAAGCATAGTGACACTGTTCATGAACAGAGGACCTAAAATGCCTATGTTGAAAATTTAGTGACAAAAGTCCATAAAATGACTGTGTTACAAGCGTGTGATGCGCAGTTTCCACTTATGCTCGGAACTGCGCAAATTTGTAATATTTTGACTCCAGATTTTCAACATTGGCATTTTGCCACACCTCCTTATGAACAGTATAGCTGTCATTTTTCATATTCTGCCCAAAAATCTGCATTTTCACATCTGGCGCACAATGGCATGGTCGCTGTGGGAAATTAATGTTTCAGACAGGTTAAGAAAATCATAGTGACAGTGTTCATGAGCAGAGGTCACAAAATGCCTATGTTGAAAATTTGGTGAAATAATTCCACTAAATGACTGTGGTACAAGTATGTATTGCGCAGTTTCCATGTACGCTTGGAACTTCAAGCATTTTTAATAATTTCACTACAGATTTTCAACATTGCCATCTCTTCACACCTCCCTATGGATGGTACAGCTGTCAAAGTTCGGGACACTTTAACAAAAGCACACTGCCACTATTCATGAGAAGTGGTCCCAAATGCTTTCATGAGGTGGGGGTTACAAAAAGGCCATATTGAAAATTTGTAGTGCAAATACCAACACACACCCGGTGCGTTAGGGTTTCTAACCGTAACGTCCTACCCTGTACAGACTGAAAGGCATCAGAGGTGTAACTTTGGATCACTGGCTGTAATGCTCATGCCATCTCACCCCCACCCTGAAGCCAGTGACAGGCATCAAGGTGTGCCTTGTACACTTGAGCCCCAGACTTCACCCCATTCTCCTGTACTGCACCCATTTCAGCGTATGTCCTTATGAAATGGGGTGACTGTGAAGCCGAACACCCCAAAGCACACCTCAACACTTGTCGGTGTCTACAGGATAGGGTGAGGTGAAATGCTGCGAGCATTATGGGCAATGACCCATAGGCACACCCCAATGCCTGTCCATCTCTGCAGGGTGGAGGTGAGATTGGCATGAGTTCAATACTTCACTGCCACTCCTATTCTGCATCTGTCTAACTCCTCCACGTCCATTGCTAATATCAGCAAGCAAACATTCACCATTGACAAATGCTTGTTTGTTATAGAGATCAAGTAGGATCTGTGGTGATACTATAGGCTGGGAAAAATGGGCAGACTAGGTGGGCTAAGCGGTCCATATAAACTGGTAAATTCTATGTTTCTATGTTTCTGTGTTCATTTGCCCATCACATCCAGCCTCCTAGATTCCTTACTGGGAGGCAGAGTACTCGCATGTCTCCAGACCTATCATGAGCAGACATGATGACCACAGAATCAGTTTCAAGCTGGTTAGCATAATAAAGCTTAGCAGATATACTTTGGAGAGTCACGTGATGTGCCTGGAGGAATAGCAGCAGCTTTGGGACTCTCCCCGCTCCGGCGTTAGAAATCCGTTTTATTTTACACATTCTAGTGTAATTTGTTTAACCTAAGCTATTTAAAAAGCAGTGCTCTACTTTAAATAACTCCCTTCGGCTGTCGGGCAGGAGATGGATGAAACACCGCAGGAGCTCGAGGCGAAGCGGCCTCGGCGCAGTTCGTCACCAGCAGACCCCCAGGAAGAACTAACTCCTACTTGGGTTTATACCGAACTTTCAACAATAAAAGAAGCTCTCTTCGAAATTAATAGAGGAGGTAGCCGAATTCAAGCCTGCATTAACACAGCTTGCTCGAAGAGTCACCAACGCCGAAGCTCGTATTTCGTCTTTGGAAAGAAATACCGACAAACTCGGCCCAGCCATGGTCGAGTGCTAGAGAGCGGTGGCTAAACTGGAGGATCGTCTCGATGATTTGGAAGGAAGGAACCGTCGTAACAACCTGGTTCTGTTAGGGCTTCCAGAGGGAGAAGAGGGCCCGAATACAATTCTCTTCCTGCAAAAATTTTTAAAGAAAACAGTCGGGCCCTCGCCTAATGGGCCGAATACATCATCGAAAGGGGCCATCGGGCCTTAAGGGCAAAACCACCTTCAACAGACCCTCCCAGGCCTCTAATTTTCAAGCTCCTTAATTTCCTCGATCGGGAGTACATTTTGAAAGCGGCGAGGAAATTACCAGCGATCTTATGGGAGGGCAAGAAGCTTCGGGTGGTTCCCGATTTAACCCTAAAAACTCGCTTAGCAAGATCTAATTTCCGACCCATTACAACGAAGCTGTGGGCCACAGGAGTCAAACATCGCATGCTATACCCAGCCAGGCTGGAGATTTCATTCAAGGATGGCTCTAAACGCTTCGATACACCGGAGGAGGCTATAAAACACCTCAACAAGATGATGCCTGATTTATTCCCAAAAGGGTGAAAAGATCTGCAGCTGGGACATTTCGTTTTTATTTCTGCTCCCAAAGACTTTAGCTGGATTTTTTTATTTTAGTGTGCCAGAGCTCCACTTGATGTTGCTGTACTTGGACCTTTCCTAAGTGCATTTAATTTTAATATAAAGGGAAAAGTGTTCAGTATGCTCGAGGGGATGTTATTATTGGGAAGAGGGGTAGCCCTACTAATTTGTTCTGTAACCGCTAGAGGGAGCGGGTAGCTTATATAATTATGTGTGACTTGCTTAATGTCCCCCCATTAGTTTCTTTTTCGTTTAATATTTAGGATTTTCGAAGGACAATCATTTACATGCAAGTTCTACACGAGATATGTTTTAGTTTGGGGACCTGCTGTATCGGTACTGTTTGCTTTGGTATAAGACTTGTTAACATTCCAATTGGCTATTCAGAGGGGACTCATGATGCTTTTTCCCTTAGAAACTGCTATATGATGTTTTTGAGTCCCTTATGTGTTTTTTTTTTTTAAGGTATTATTAGGATACCTTTTAGGCGTATCCTGATTGATTGCCAGGTTGTTTCCCACCTCAATGGGAGTTATTCCGTTACTTATTATTTACCTGTGTAAATTGAATTATGGGGGGGATATAATTCCTTGTAAGGTTACCGCTTGCCATATATTTAAGGGGCTATACCTTATTCAAGGGTTTTACATAGTTCGTGTTAGAGTTCTCGGGAATGTGATGCCTAATCTTTCTTAACTACGGGGGGGAAGGGCCCATGCTTCAGTGCACGTCATGGTCCGGTGGTACTGGAGTCGGCCATGGGCCGGGCAGTTGGTGCTTAGGGATGGTTGGGTTTTGGTTAGGGTATTGTCTAATGGGGTTTTTTTTCTAAGGTTTGGGTATTTGGGGGGTATTAGGGTGGGTGCAGGCAGCTTCCAAGTGGTCCTATATTTCTTTGTTGAATTTCTTTATGGTTAGCAACCTGAATATCATTTCCTGGAATATAAAAGGGGGGAAGATAATAAGAAAAAATATGTTATTTTAAATCATTTGGCACATTTTGATCCATCAATAGTTTTCCTTCAAGAAACTCATATGCTCCAGGAACACCTTCACCACTTTAGGAAAAGGTGGGTAGGTCAGGTTTTTGGGGCAGGGATCTCCTCTAGCAAAAGGGGGGTAGCCATTTTAGTGGCTAAAGGAATCCCCTTTTTCCCTTCAGAGGTTCTCTCCGATCCTAATGGTAGATAAGTTATAGTCTCAGGAAAGTTGGGGGGAGTTAATTTAGTACTGGGGTCTATATATGGCCCAAACCAAGAGTCACCCTCTTTCTTCACCCAGCTGGCTGTGTTAATCACCCCCCTTGCAGATAGTCCCATTATCTTAGGAGGGGACTGGAATCAGGTACAGTCCAACAGTATCGACCGTTCGTGGTGTAGAGCCGCTTGTCTGTCTCCGTCTCAGAGGGCGTTGGCTGAGTTTACCTCTTCCTTGGGCCTAATCTACCCTTGGAGAATGCTTAATCCCACTGCCAAAGAGTTTACTTTCTGTTCCCCTGTTCATAGAAGCTATTCTCGGATTGATTTTTTCCTGATTAGTTACCAAGTTCTTTCCTTTATTTATGAAGTTTCTATAGAGAGTCGGGTAATCTCAGATCACTCACCCATTGGTTTTCGATGCCGACCTTTGTCTGCTCCACCAGATCTTATTCATGGTCTTTGAGCGACTCTTTATTAAAGGATCCCAAATTGTTAGGTCATTTCAGTTCCTTTATGTCTTATGCAATTACATCTAATTGGGGTTCTATCAGTGCGGTGGACCAGACATGGTCGGCCTTGAAGAGCCATATGGAGAGGTGAGTTAATTAGACTTGCATCAGTTCAAAAAAACAGCGCGCCTTCTATCTAATTGTTTAGAGAGGATTAAAGCTTTGGAGCTTATGGGAGAGGAAGCGAGATCTATGGGTCATGACCAAGAATTAGCCACGCTCAGGGCCTGGTACGCAGGTACTTTATGGGAAGGGGTTGAGAATCGAGCCTCTAGATTGAAGGCTTTATATATAGGGCAGGGTAGCAAAGCTGGCAAAATTCTGGCATGGCAGTTGAAACAACGTGCAACGGCTAAGGGTGTGGCAGGGTTGAGGCACCCTGAGACCAACAATATAGTCTCTGATCCAAAGGGCATACTAGCTATCTTTTTTGACTTCTATAAAAATTTATACTCTAATACGCCTCTTTCTTCTGACGGGAATACTAAGATAAGGGAGTTTTTGGCAAGTGTTCCCCTTCCTTCACTCTCGGAAGAGAGTAGTCAGAGGCTAGTGGCTCCCCTTTCTCAAAAAGAGATAATTGAAGCTATTGAGGCTCTAAAGTTAGATAAGGCCCCGGGACTGGATGGATTTACTGCCCTTTTTTTTAAATCGTTCAAAGATCTTTTGATACCGCTGTTGCAGCAACTCTTCGCCTTCTGGCAGGAGCATGGGATTAAAGACCCATCTCTTTTCGAGGCGAGAATTATTTTACTACCCAAACCTGGTAAACCAGTAGATCTGGTTGGCAACTATAGACCAATCTCACTACAGAATATCGATATTAAAATCTATGCCAAGATCTTGGCCACCCGAATCAAATCCTCGTGGCTAGACCTAGTGAGTCCGGAACAGGTTGGTTTCATGGCGGGTCGTTCATCAGGGGACCATTTCAGAAAATTGTTTTATTTAATTTCTGCATCCTCATGTCCAGATACGGAAGCATCTCTGGTGTCTTTAGACGCAGAGAAAGCTTTTGATAGGGTGGAGTGGGATTTCATGTTCCAGGTATTGTCCAAATTTGGTTTCCCAGAGAAATTTTTGGATTATATTCGGGTCCTTTATATGTGCCCTACAGCGAGGATTCAATGCAACAATTTGATTTCAGCTGTTTTTCCCCTGCTGCGAGGCACACGTCAGGGATGTCCTCTTCCTACCTGTTTAACTTGTACTTAGAACCCTTAATCAGGGCCATTAATAACGACAAACCGTCCAAGGAATTTGCATAGGGAAGTCTGAGTACAAGCTATCAGCCTTTGCTGATGATATACTCCTGCATCTCCGCAATACCGAGGAAATTCCGTTTATTCCAAATTATTTGGTTTTAGTAAAATTTGGGTTATAATTTGAACAAAAGTAAAACTGTGGTTCACCCACTTTTCCCCTTCCTGCAACAAAGCTGGTGTGCATCCTTGGGCCTACAATGGCAGCCTAAGTCCTTGCAGTACTTAGAATCAAATTTCAAAAACGTAACTGACTTGCTAGATTTAAATTTTAAACCTTTATTTAAATCTATTAAGGAGAACCTGGAAAGGTGGTCTAAGCTCCCGTTATCCTTCTGGGGGAGAGTTAACACAATCAAGATGATGATCCTACCAAAAATTTTTTACCCCCTTTATAACCTTAACTTATACCTTCCCAGGTCCTTCTTTAATTCGATTTACAAATACTGTACGGATTTTTTATGGAAGGGGAAACCTCCTCGTAGAGCCTATAAGAAGCTCACCCGCTCAAGGACGGTAGGGGGCCTACAACTCCCGGATTTTTATATTTACTATCTGGCTAGCCATGTTGCCAGGGCGGCCCTATGGGTGACAGGTGTGGAAACAGCTTCGGAGGGGCTTAAGCTTGACTGGTCGTTAGCTCATAGCGCCAATTTAGACCTTGAAGCCTGTCTATATATTCCATGGTCCAAGGTTCCTGCCAAAGTGAGAGAATCCCCGGTGGGATGGGACATAAAGGCCCTCCACCAACTCTATTCGCTTTTGAGTATTCCCTATGCAAAGGATTTAATGCAACCCCTTTTAAAGAATCCTAACCTTCTGGTTGGTAATCAATTGTTAAAAAGAAGCATAGGCAACGTCCCCTCCAAACCCAAAATAGCTGATTTTACTTCAGGAGGTTCAGTTACTTCGGCCTCTGTGTTGGCGGAGGTGCTTAAAGTGGAACCCAACGACCGATTACGGTTGTACCAGATCCACAGATGTATTAGTTCTCTCCTAGGGGGCAGTAAAGGATCGGATGTAGCTGGGGAGTTCCTAAGGAAAATGAGGGACTTGACATTATCTGGTAAATCAGTCTCTAAATTATACCAAGTAATTATAGCCAAAAGGGATAGTATTATCTCCCCAATACCTTATTACTGGGAGGCGAACCTTTCGTTGGGTTGGACTGAGGAGGAATGGTGTAAGGTTTGGTCGGACTTATATGTATATGTCAAACAAGATAGATTAAGGGGTCTTCAATTTAATCTTTTGCATAATCTCTATCTCTCCCTGGCTAAACTCTCCCGAATATACAGCCTTAGCTCCCCAGAGTGCAAGGTGTGTGGCTGCCCTGTTGGCACTACTTATCATAAACTATGGGAATGTCCTAAGGTAGTTAAACTTTGGGAGTTAGTGAAGATGTGGATAGGCCCCTATTCTAACATTTCCGGTTATTTTAATGCCGATGCATGTATTTTTGGCATGTTTTCTCATATTCCTACGGTAGTCCAGAAGTACCAAGTGGCCCTGGTGGCCTTTGTGACGAAGCTTCTCCTCCTCCGCTACTGGCATAGTGATAGATCTCTCTCCCATAAAGAATGATGGGATGAGTTTCTAAGTGCTTTAAATGCGGAGAGGGCTGTAGCAAATTTCTTTAATTCAAATAAAAAATTTAACAAGCACTGGGGTATTTTTTTGCGGTGCTTGAAGACTAAATATGGTTACTAGGGGGGTAGGATTCTCCCCTCCTTTGGGTACATAAGTTATCCCGACATCTGTAATTAATTTTCCTCTCTCCTTTTAACTATATCTGGAACGAATCTGGATAAGAAGGTATTCTCTCTTTCCCTCACACTAGGCATACAGATTGAATGACCTTTCTCAGTCAACTTAATCTAGAACTACCTCGGTCATCTATTGTTCAGGCTGCCAATATACTCTGGTTTATACTATTCAGTTTTTCCTTTTTTTTTTTTTCTCCTTTCTATAAGGAATGCTGCCTGCGGGTTGGGGGTGGGGTTGTGGGTCGGTGGGGAGGGTTTGGAGAGGTACCTTTTGATGTGTTGTGACTTATGATAATTTACTGTATGGAAAACTTTAAAGGGTAACTGTTTTTTGGGTGGGGGTTATGTATTATTATTGTTGTTTGTTATAAAATAAAGTTATTTGCAAAAAAATTAAAAATAAAGCTTAGCAGATGTTGCAGGATACTGCTTATCAGTTTTTCTAGGCACTGCAGACAGTGAGCTTGGTCTGTACCATGCAGCCAAAGTAGCATACTCTAATGCAGGCTGTACAGTACAGGTGGAATGATAATGGAGGGTGAGTAGGGTGCTTCCAAAAATTCCATAAGAGTCATTTTCACTGAATCTTCCTCTTCCACAGCAAAGTGCATGGCAGAATAGCAGACTGCATTTGCTACAACATGAATTAGAAAAATGGGTCCTCAGAAGGAGATCTTGGGGTATAAACCACCAAGTCCTTTCCACAAGATGAGAAGGTAGAACTAGATTGAGGGGGACCCACCAGCAATTATTTCCCTCATATTCCTCCTCGAGATCCTCCTCTAAGTCCATGATTTCAGGATTATATTCCATTTCTTTAGCAGCAGCACACTTGACGATGTGAGCCACAGAATAGACCAGCAATGCCATTAGTGGCTGAGAGGCAGGAATCTGTGGCATGCTATTGGAACCCCTCAATGGGGGGCTGAGTACTTGAAGGCACCATCAGTGGAATAACTGCCTGCATTGTCAGTCCTGGCACAATGCCATTAGCAGCTGAGAGGAAGGGATCAGTGGCATGCTCACTGGTGAAAAGTGGGGTTTAAACTTGTGAAGGGGGGAGGGATGGGAGAAAAGGCTGTCAAGGGGGTGCCGATAAAGGAGGGACTCTGTCTCCACCCCCCTGGGGAGCTGGAGGATTGCGGGAAAAGGCTGACTGGCAAAGTGCAGACCAGGAGAAAACAGAATCCCCATGGGAACACGAGCAGGGGGAAATGGAACTATAGGGAAAGGGTGGAAGGTAGTCCTGCTAAATGCCAGGAGCTTGGGCAATAAAATGCCTGATCTCCAGGCGATGCTAACTGAGGGAGCAGTGGATGTGGCAGCGGTCACTGAGACTTGGGCCACTGCAGGACATGACTGGGACCTGAACCTGGAGGGTTACACTATGTTCAGGAAGGACAGGGGGGAAGGAAGGGGAGGAGGGTAGCAATGATAGTCAAAACTGCATTGACATAGGGGGAGTAGAGGAGGCGGAGGGAACCATGGAAGCAATTTGGGTCACTTTGATAACAAGGGGGGGCAAGAGAGTAAAAATAGGAGTGGTGTATAGACCCCCTGCGCTGGCAGAGGAGCTGGAGGACAGTCTGGTGGCAGATGTTGGGAGACACTGCAGACTGGGCAGAGGAACAGTGGTGGTGTTGGGGGACTTAAACATGCCAGGAACAGACTGGGAGACTCTGACATCCTCTGTGACCAGGGAAAAGAGGTTGTTGGATGTCTTTCAAGGCGGCGTTCCTAACTCAGCAGTGAGGAACCGACCAGGAGGCAGGGTACTGGATGTGGTCCTGGCAGACAGTGACCAGATTGGGGCCTGAGGTAAGGGACCCATTGGCAGGGAGTGACCATGCCACGGTCTGGTTCTGCCTGGATCTAGGAGGGTAGAAGGCTGCACAAAGGCGGGAGTAACCGACTTCAGGGGCAGATTTTAAGGAAATGGGAAGGATCTTTAAGGAGCATTTGGATGGGATTGGAGTCAGACATGGATGCTGATAGTAGGTGGGAAATCATCAGGAGAGGGGTGCAGGATGCTACCAGCACCTGTGCAAGAGTAAGACGAAAATGCGGTAGGGTCCAAAAACCCTGCTGGTGGACCAGGGAGGTCCAGGAGGTGGTGCAGGGAAAGAAGGCAGCCTATAAGCAATTCAAGTGCTCAAGGAGTGAAAGGGATCGAGGGGAGTATGAGCTGATGGCTAGAAGGGCCACTAGGGTGGTGAGGGCGGCTAAGGCAAGGAAGGAGCAGAACCTGGCCAGGGAAATTAGGAGAGGGAACAAGGGGTTCTTTAGATACATTGGGGAAAACGAAGGGTGAAGGGGCAGATTAGCAGGATTAAATCAGGGGAGAGATGGGCACAAGACCCGGGGGAGCAGGCTGAGGTACTAAATGAGTACTTCACCTCAGTTTTCACCAAGGAAAATGGGGGTGCTGCACCATACATGGGAGGAGACAGAGATAC
The DNA here is from genome assembly GCA_016271365.2 of Neoceratodus forsteri. Lineage (NCBI taxonomy): Eukaryota > Metazoa > Chordata > Ceratodontiformes > Ceratodontidae > Neoceratodus > Neoceratodus forsteri. The sequence goes on along the minus strand of CM057456.1, from coordinate 1,324,962,716 downwards.
TGAGGAGGGGGACCCTTACCGATCGGCAGGTCTGGGGAGAGGGGGAGGCATCACTGGCAGGAGGGGGGAGGGCTAAGCAGGGAGAAGAGGTACCGGAAGTGAAAATCACAGCAGAGAGAGTGAGGGAAGCCCTCAGCTCCCTTAAGACGGAGAAAGCACCGGGGCCGGATAAATTACATCCCAGAGTGCTGAAGGAACTTGCGGATGTCCTGGCGAAACCCCTGGCGGAGCTTTTCACCATCTCTCTGAGGACAGGGTGGGTGCCCCAGGACTGGAAGGTGGCGCATATAGTGCCTATCCACAAGGGGGATCAAGGGAGGTGGCAAGGAACTACAGGCCTGTCAGCCTGACATCATTGGTGGGTAAGGTGATGGAGGGCATTGTCAAGGAGAGGCTAGGGGGGACCTGGATAAGTCAGGGTGCCTGGACGATAGACAGCATGGATTCATCCAGGGGAAATCATGTCAGACAAACCTGGTGGAGTTCTATGACTGGGTGACGAGTGCCTTGGACCTGGGTAAACCAGTGGACGTCCTCTTTCTAGACTTCAGCAAGGCATTTGACTCTGTTCCTCACGTGGTCCTGTTGGATAAGCTGGGAGAAATGGGGGTGGGGAACCAGATGATCAGATGGATAGGCAATTGGCTCCAGGACGGACCCAGAGGGTCGTAGTTAGCGAGGATAGTCTCATCCCAAGGAGGGTCATTAGTGGGGTCCCACAGGGATCAGTCCTGGGCCCCTTCTGTTCAATACCTCGTCTCTGACATAAGGACAGGAATCAGGAGTGAGATGAGTCTCTTTGGATGACTCAAAACTGGGGGCGGTGGTGGATGGGGAGGAGGGAGGGTGGCCTACAGGGGACCTGGAGGCTCTGGAAAGATGGTCTAGAAAGTGGAAGCTGAGGTTCAATGCAGGGAAATGCAAGGTACTCCACCTGGGGCCAGAAACCCAGGCCAAGTGTCACCCTGGAAATGCTACAAGTCTCGATGGCTGAGAGGACCTGGGGTGGTGGTGGATGTCAAGATGAACAACTCTGAGACTTGTAGGAGGGCAGCAGCCAAGGCCAACAGGATGCTGGGATGCATCGCTGGGGATCACCTCAGAAGGAGGAAGTGATACTCCCTCTGTATATCTGCTTAGTGAGGCCCTGCTTGAGTACTGCGTGCAGTTTGGAGCCACACTTAAGAGGGACATTAACCTCCTGGAGAGGGTCCAGAGGAGGGCAACCAAAATGATTTTGGGCTTGTGGGAGGACCTATGGGGAGAGGCTCGAAGAACTAAATATGTACACATTGGAAGAGAGAAAGGACTGGGGACATGATAGAGGTCTTCAGGTACATGAAGAGGGTAAATAGGGAGGAACAGTCAGGGTGCTTTGAAGGAAGGAGGAGGGCCACTGAGGGCATGGGTGGAAGCTGGAGGGAAGATTCAGGAGAAAGGAAGAGGTGCTACTTCACTGAGAGGGTGGTGGAGCCATGGAATGCGCTGCCTAGGGGGCTGGTGGAGGCAGAGACAGTGGAGGGGTTCAAGAGGGGGTGGGACAGGTACAGGGGAAGGGTTCTGGAAGCAAAATCCAATGCAGCAAGAATATCCGGAACTGGGAAGGAAGAAGCCAGAGAAGGCGAGGGGGGCAGCAAGGTCAGCACCCAGGGTGGGGGCTGACCAAACAAGCAGACACAAAAGACCGTTAGGCCTATTCTGCTGGCATTTTAGTGTGTTAGTATGCTATTGGGAACCATCAACATGAGCTGAATACCAGAAAGCCCCATCAGTGGAATAACTGCCTGCATTGCCAATCCTAGTAGAATGCATTGAATCATTTCAGAAAACAATGCTAGCACATCCTGGGAGTCAACGGTACTCTGCTATGGGGTGGGACTACCTGCATTGACTGGCTTTGGCCCGATAACGATGATGTCATACTGTCCATAGTAGGCATGACAGCACCTAAGCCAAGCCCCGACCTTGGTGTCTTACCAACAGTTGGGAAGGCTGCATTCAACACCACTGGAGTAGGCACTGACAATGGTTTACCTTGATTCAATGGTGACTGGGACCTCACTGGCGAAGTAGACTTGTCTTTCTCTCTGTGTTTGTACTTATGGCCGGATAGCGAGGAGGGCCACGACAGTGCCTGTTCCTTGCCCCTATCCTCACACTTCAAAGGTCGCCTTTTAGCTGACTGGGGAAGAAACAGATTTTGAACCTTCTTCCTGGCTTTCAATGTCTAACAGAAGGACATTTTCTGGAGCTTTCTTATGGTGTCACCTCGTAGCCTGTTAAAGCTCTGGTAAATCTCACAAGTTTTCACACTGTGAAAGAGACCCAAACAGCACACACAAACCACATGTGTGCCTTCTATAAATGTAAGCGCTGCACTTACAATACTGAAATAAATGCCCTTTCAATTTCAAAGGCATACAGAGATAACAATAGAATACCAAGAAAAAAGAAAAATTAACAAACAGCAATGGCTAAGTATTGATGATGTTTCCTTCAGCAGGTCTGACAGGGATGCTGGATACCAGAAGAAAGAAGTGAGGGGTGATGGGACTGCCCACATTTATATATGCATAGACACGACATCACTGTGGGCAGGCCCCGGCTAGCAAAAGCTTCTGAGTGGTCCTAATGCTGATGGCTTATAGTTCCAAAGGTGCGGTCTAATGGAGGAGACATCCTCAAAAAAGATCATGAATTAACTGGCTTTGACACAGTAAAAATGCATCATGTGATACATGTACCTAAGAAGAAGACTTGAGCTTATTTGTTGAAACTGAAAAAGATCTTAATGTACTTGAATTGCCTGCATCCTTGATAACCACAGAAGATGAGGTTTGCCACCCTCTATAGTAAGGGGAGCACTACAGTTAGTTTGCCAGGATCACCTTCCTCAGGGAATTGGAGGGAGAAAGTTTGGAAACTTCTAAAACAAGAAGGGGAAATCGGATTAAGACTTGAAGGAATTGTTGAATGTGGCTGAGCAGGAAAGTTCTCAAGCAACTAATTTGTTGGATGCCTTAGGAAGATTAATAGAAATAGTGCAACTACCCGCACAAGAATACAAAGAGTATAGAAGGCTTCTACAGTTTTCTGGCATGAAACCGACTTCCATTTGGGAGGATGACTTTGATAAGTGATTGAACAAGCTACTCAAATGGTACAAGATCTGCAGTATTCAGTTTCTGAGAAAAGAGCACAAATGGAGAGTGTCTCCAGAGTCTTGCTTTAGATGCAGCTGTTGCCCTCAAAGCTAACTATTCAAATGTAAGTGCTCAAAATTATTTAGCCACATTACAAAGGATTTTTGACCATGTAAAGAAACCTGGCACCCTCCTTACCATGTTATTTTGACCAAGCAGCATGAAGGGGGGCAACTGTCGGATTTTCTGGTGAGTTTGAAGAAAGTTGTCCAGAGAGCTTATAGAAAAGGATTTGTGACACCCAGTGCTATGAATTTTGCCTGTGCTACACAAATACTAGATGGAGCAGTGTACTCTAATAAAATTCTGTGAGATATCCAGCTGAGAGACCACATGGGCAGGGTGCCACATTTTGATGAGTTAATGAGAGAAGTTCAAGAACAAGAAATAGTGTACAGGTCACTGGCAAGGCTCATCTAGAGTATGGAGTTCAGTACTGGTGTCCACACCTCAAAAAGGACATTAACCTGCTGAAGAAGGTCCAGAGGAGGGCTACAAAGATGATAGCTGGTCAGCAGGGTAAGGCATATGAGGAGAGGTTGAGGGCACTTAACATGTACTCCCTGGAAGACAGGAGGGAGAGAGAGAGGGGACATGATTGGGACCTTCAAGTACTTGGAAAGGGATAAATAATGTTGATAAGGAAAGTCTCTTTAAACTGAGTGGTACCCATAACACAAGGGGGCACAGTCTTAAGCTGGAGGGTGGGAGGTTTGGGGGAGGTCAGGAAGCACTTCTTCACAGAGAGGGTGGTGGACACTTGGAATGCGCTGCCAAAAGAGGTAATCTCATTGAAGACAGTGGGCAACTTTAAGAGAGGCTGGGACAGGCATAAGGGGTGGGTAAGGGTCATGGGTAGGGAGGATAGGAGGAGTACATGGACATTAGCTCAAGCTTTGGAGCCTGCAATACGAGCAGACTTGATAGATCAAATGCCCTTATTCTGCTGGCTTCTTTGTATGGTCGTAAGAAGAGAGGTTATTGCCTGTGATGAAAGCCATGACCCTGTGGCTATCCCAACAGTGCCCAATAATGAAGAACTGCTAGAATGTATTGACAAGCTAACACTGCTGGTGGTGGAGACAAGTGAACCTGCATGAGTAACTGCCAGCACTGGGTGGCCCATTCTGCTGGAGCCATGCAGCCAGCTGACATGAGTCGTCAGACAAAGTTTTCACACTGAGAGTATCCATGGACACCAAAGTGGCAAGAAGATATCTTCTATTATACATGTTGAGAGAATGGACATTTGTGAAGAGAGATCTGAGAAGGGCGAATGAATTTCTGACCAAAAGGTGACAAGAGCAGGGAAACTCCAGTGGGGCCTGGTAAAGGAGTACACTGGAGCCCCAGATGCAAGATATTCCTATGTGAGGACAGCAGTACCTCAAACAAGTCACACAGTAAAGAAAGCACCTGACTGGGAGAAATTGTTGGGCCCTCACCAAGCTGAAACTTAACATTGAAGGGAAGTCTACCTGAGCATTGCTAGACAGTGGTTCACGAGTAACCACTGTATTCAAAGATTACTATGTTGAGTTTTTGAGTCATGTACAATTGGAACCTCTTGAAAGACTGCATGTTTGACTGGGGCCTGAGTGAGGAGAAAGATCTGTACTTAGGAGTTGTATGGATCTCTATCACATTCTCCGAAAATGTGACTGGGGTTGTGGTACCCGTGGACACCTCTGCTTTGATGTGTTCCCAAGCCAAACTGTAAGATGGCATACCAGTCATCCCTGATATGAATGCAAATTTATTTGGACATTTAAAACAGCTCTGGGAAGACCATGAGAAGGAAAATACCAGAAAGAGTGTCAATTTGCAAGAACAGATTCACATGACATATGTTAGACATACAGAAAAACAAGGTGACCAGAAAGACGGTCCCATTGGTATTATGTGGCACAGAGACAGTAAAGAATTGGACCTACCCCCAACCTCTGAGTGTGCCATTTGAGGTATTGCCGGTCAAAGAAAGAATGCAGAAAAACATGTACAATTTATTGATATCCCAGCAGAACACAATTTGATTAAGGGATTCCTAGTGAAGCCCAGTATTTTGCTTGTACTTGCCTATGCTTCTGTCTACAGAATAACAGTACATGTAAAGAATATTATGAAACACAACATCACTGTGCATAAGGGTAGGACCTTAGCACAGGTATACCATGTTGACACTGTTGTTCAACCCAAGTGTACCTCACCCACCCAATTGATCCAAACTTGTTTGATTATATGGGTATAAAATACAGCCTAAAGGAAAGTCAGGAGGATCAAGGATAGTCCATAGAAATCATCTGTTACCAATTGGACAGAGTGAGACAAGTGCAAATCAAGAGGTGCCTGAGCCACTCATAAAATGCCGCACCAGCTCTTTAACACACAGAAGACTAAATGCCTCATCCTAGAAATTATCCTAAATTACAAAAATCCACATGCACACTGCAACCTGTGGTTCTTTCAGTCGTACCTTAAGAGTAGTCTGGTGATGAAATACATTCTGTACAGTACCACTCCACAGAGGACATTCCTGACCTTCTCAGGGAGGTTGCTGCTATGCTGAACCCCAGTAAAAATGCTACTTATGTGAACTTTGAAGTTGAGGTAGAGGAGCCCGATAATATAAGACCCAATATTAAAGAAGATGTTCAGCCTGCAGTATTGGAGAAACCCATGGAACAGCCTGTGGAGGAGCTCAGTGCACCTCAGGAGGTTATACCAACTGAGGACCCTATCTTGCTGGACAAGGAGGATGGCAGCACATGCCTGAGAACAGAAGAAGGAAACACTGTAACTGAGACATTCACAGAGGTTAGTAAAGCCCATTCTTACAACTTTCCTATGATGCCCCTGGTGCCTCCATGGACTTACCCATGCATGTAGTCCATAAGGTATATACATCAGTCCCAGGTCTTTGCCCCAAATCAAGTTCAGTAATGCTAATGGGTGATATGGTACATAAAAATACGGAAGTGGATATCTTCATTGTGCTAGACAGCTAGCATTTGTCTAGATAGACTGATGTTCAAAGGTAAATTATTTGCTCTAAACTCAAGAATCCTAAAGGGGACCTTTTTTATACATGAAACTTTATTCTACCAGATAGGAATCAAGTGTCTAGATAGAAATGTATGCAGCTCCCACTCCCTCTATGTCTAAGGGTACCGGGTGTTGTGGGGAGGGTGGAACTACAGATCAGAAACACTCCATGACGCTTCTTGCAGCAGCATAACTGAGATAATAGAGGTGGTCTACCTTATGACATCTTCAAAAATGGTCTCAACCTACCTCATACCCAGCCAAGGATTTTACTCTTCTTAAGCCCAGCAATGATGGAAAATGGATCAGCTCCCAGATTTGAATGGCTCCAGCTGCTATGGCACCCAACTGGTGGGGGGCGACTCCATTCTCTCACCAGAACACAGGAACAAACTGATCAAATTAAAACAGAATTTAGTAGCAGGCACCTCATTGGAGTTAATAAAAAATCAGCAGCACCACCAAATTCTGAAAACACAAACTTTATTCTAGGCCCAAAAATGACTGGGCCCAGAGGGATTCAATCAAAAGATTAATTGGAGAAGCTCCATGGGGCTGACAGACCGTAAACAAATGGCAGGTTCGGGTATAGATTTTTTTTTTCTGTTTTGATTTTCCAAACAGCATGCAGCAGTAATGAATTACTGGATCTAAGAAAATTAGACCACACTGGCTCCTTAAGTTCTGACAGCTTCTTCCACAGAAATCCTTTCCTCTTCCATTCCCAGTGCTTTGTTCACTGCTACCAATTCCTCTAACCTCAGATGGGGAGTGACTTATTCCTACCCATGCCAGCCAAGCCATTTGTGCCTCGGGGGAAATAGCAGCCTAAACCTCCACGGCTGCTCCCACAGGGACCTCCAAGCCAAACTTTCTGCTCAGCCAAATGTGCAATTTAAAGGGGCACGCCATACCAGCCCCAGGCAGAAACTGCAACAAATGGTAGCACCTTTCCTTCTTTAAAGTTACTACACCTCACAGAGAGACCCTAACCCTTAATGGGTCTGATGGACCTACCCCAGACCCGGGCATGGTAGGTCCCAGGGCCTGTCCAGACACAGGCATGGCAGGCCCTATAGCAAATCCCAGGTCAGCTACCCTGACCCTCTGGCTGATACTCCCAGAAAGCATGCCACATGGGTAATGACACCCCACAGCTTCCACCTCGGGATGCCCAATCACAGTGCTGCCACCACTGAAGCAGCCCCACTACTTGGGCACCACTTTTACCTTAGCAGGGCTCCGGGACACCCTCTGAACCGCAGGGCCTCCATTTGCCCTCAGATCTCGCACTTGCCTCCTACTGCACCTTCCTGCTCTGCAGGTGATGTCCAAACTACCAGGGGCACTCTCCCTCCCACCTGGAATCCACACAACCACTGCTACATTTTCTTGCCCTCTCAAATACCCCTACGTGGCACCAAAGCTGCTGCCTGCCGACCTGACTAGGCTAAAGGGGGGGCTCCCTTGGGACACTGTCCCTGCACCCACCACTGACTCCTGCATTCAACATTTTCCTGGGCTAAAACCAGGGCTTTTATACCCTTCTTGCTACTGCCCCCTGGTGACAGCTTAGAAAAAAAAAAACAAGGATGGGGTGCTCCCAGACTGACCGGCTACTACAGTGGGGAGGGAACTGAGGGTACCAAAAGAGGCTAGTAAGCCCACCCAGGAGGGGGGGGGAGTACTCTCTTCCCCCCTTAAAAATCATTTCCTCCTGGAAATGGAGTATACAAAAGCCATCGACGTCCTCAGGAAACCATGTGCACTCTCAACCTAGTCCCTGAGGCCATCAGGAATGCCCATCCCAAACCAAAAACCCCCTCCTAACCTTTTCCTAAGAAGCAAGGGTGGTCAGATGAACACTAGAATAATTTAGAAAAAAACATTAAGACATTTAGATTTTAAAACAAAAATTAGATGCCAGCCAGTCTAATAAACAGGCTAACTAGAACAACAATCAAACACCTTTTCATTTGCTTCATGTAAAATGAATATAAAACACATTTCTCCTTCTTTTTCTTTCTTGACCCATTCCCACAACTTCCACACTCCAAACACTCTCTCTTCCACTCTCCACTCACACCGAGGTAGAATTGTAGAACTCTTTGAAAGTAACCCAAAATTATCTCTCTTCTTTTATTTCAAAGACCAGACAACTCATGGAGAAGTAGCAATGATTAAGTGTTAGCCCAAAGAATGGGGACGAAAGGTCTCCCTGGGCATATGACATTTTAATAGCTTGCTTTTCTTTGGAAATGCCAGAAATCAGTCAGCTTAAATTCTCTCATCTTAAGTCCCTTAAGGGAGACAATCCTGGCTCAATTTGAGGCTCTAATTGCTCACTAGGCTTCAAATAGGGAGGCCACCACCAGGGGTAAAAATAGTAGTTCGGGTCAGGCTTGGTGGTTTCATCTCCAAAAGAATCTTTAGATATGATGTAAGACTTGATGCTGCACCCTGCAAGATCCTGCACCAGAACGAAGTGCATGAACAATGTGAAACCGGACCAGGGGCCAGAGAAGCACATAGACTGGGCCTTTTGGATCAGTTGCTGCAAAGAATGACCAGTCCCTCCTGGCCTCAACTGTAGCTCGTTAAGGCATTCTTGAAAAACCCAATCTGACCTCTTTTCTTCGATTACATCCCAGAGGCGTTCTGATATGTAGCGGTACTCAGCATCAGGGTATTCAGTACGCATCTTCCTTCTAGTTCACTGCTCAGCTTGTGAGCATTCAAACAACTCCCTGACGCTGGTTCTTCTAGACTCCCTTGGCTCCAGCCACACACCATTTCTATACACCATACTGGCTGCGTCACTTTGCAGCAGGCCATCCATGTGAGCTGTCAAGGCTTTGCTCTGTGCCGTCAGACACAGGGTGTTATCTGGGAGAGTTATGGCAGGATGGTGGAAAGGCTTTGGGATCACTCACTGGATCTTGAAGTCGGCAAACTGATATCACTTAAGGGGTCCTCCAGTAGTCACTAAGGCAGGTTCATCCTAGTTTTCTTCCTGAACCACCGCCATCTGGATGAGCCCCACCTTTATTACAGGCCAGACACTATAAAGAGGAGAGGCTTCACCTTCTGCTGCAGATTAAGTGTATATGCTGTTGTTGGGCAGGTATCCCGTTGGAGACCCCCTGGGCCCTGGGATGTCCCCTGATGCCAACTGCAGACCCCTACTTCTCCTTCTGCCATGAGGATAGCCACCAGCCAGCAGGGTGGAGCTGGGCAGATGGCTGTGCTCCCCCTCGCCACCTCCAGGAGTCTCTTCCATGGTCTCAACCTTCACATCAACCACCAAGTTGCCAGCCTCTTGCACCTCCAACCTGACCTCCACTCCAGATCCAGACTTCCATAGGACAACAAGGATGATGATCCTGCTGAAATACTGGCAGGGTAATACCAGGGGTCTCACACAGGCGTCCCTTCAAAAATACCTCCTGGAGCAGTACTGGAGCAGAAGGCACAAATAGGCAGCTTGACGAGCCCTCTGCCTTGATATCCATACCTTACACACCTCTCCTCAGTCTGTCTCCTCCCTGATAAGTCCCAAAGCCAAGAAATCAGAGAGGTGGGAACAGCTGCATGAGGCTCCTCCTTGGATGTATAGCCTTCTGCCTTGATCTTTGTCAGAAAAAGTTCTTCAGTTGCTCCAAAAATGCTCATTCACTACTGCTGACACCTTGAAGTCTCTCTCACTCTTTTAATGCCCAACAGAAAATGATGCCTCAGATATAGCTTTGCTTCACACCTTTCTTGAGCTAGTCAGTCACAGTTCCCCTTTTTACCACGTGACACATCCTTCTACAGAGGTGCCAATGAGAGAGAGAGAACCACGCCTATGCAGAGCTCACAAACAGGCCTACGACCTGCCACATCTGCACCACATGGACACAGGCCAGGGCCAGCCAGGCCCCCCATGGCTCCCCTTCACAGCAGTGCCACCAGACATTAGGAATTTGCAGAAATAAGTCCCGGACGAGCCCCCACATCTGTAGCCCCCACTCCCTCTACATCATAGTTTCATAGATTGGGTATGAGTTCAGTGAACTGGGGTCTTTTAATGAACTCACCACCACTATATTTTTGGTTTCCCATAAACCTATCTAATCTTTTTTTTTAAATCCATAGTATTACTATTGACTATGTCTTGTGGTGGTGTGTTCCATCTATTAATGACTCTCTGTGTGAAGAATTTACTTCTTCTTACTGTAACTGATCGATTAACCTATTAATTTCAATCTGTGTGATCTGGTTTGCTCTCTACTAGTATGTCTTATTAGTCCAATAGTATTTAATTTGTGTGAGTTATTTATGTTTTTAAAAATCAAGCACAAATCGCCTCTTATGCTTCTGTAACGGCTTGAGTACAAGTTTAGCATTTCCAGTCTTGTACCATATTCAAGGTGTGAATATTGCCTGATTTTTTTGGTAAGTCTTCTCTGGACTTTTTCTAACAGTTTCTTAGTTTTTAACATCCTGTGGAGTGCAACATTTGGCCACAGTATTCCAGATGTGGGCATACCAGAGTGGTGTAAAGTGGAAGTATTATGGTTTCATCTCTACTCTTGATATTTCCTAATATGCATCCTATAAGCTTTGGACATTTCTTTATAACCTCATTATTATGTCTAGTAAAGGACAGGTCATTAGTGATCAATACCCCAAGAGCTTTCTCTTCTTCAACCTCTGTTAGTTTATTATTATCCATAGTGTATGTATACATATGTTTTTTTCCCAAAATGCATAACCTTGCACTTCGAGATGTTAAAATCCATTTTGTTGGTTTTTGCCCTTAGAGCTAATTTATCTATGTTTTTTGAAACAACGTAGCGTCATTTATAGATGATACATGACTTCCTACCTTACAATCATCTGCATATTTGCAGATCCAGATGTTGTCTGTAGGTTGCAAGGCAGATATCATAATATTTAAAAGAATTGGGCCCAAGATTGAGCCCTGAGGTACTCCACTAATAACCTGGCCAGATCTAGAGTAGTGTCCTTTAATTGACACTCTCTGAGTTCTGTTTGCCAGCCAGGACTCAACCCATTGTATTATATTTGTATGTACTTTCAATTTATATAATTGTTTCAATAATATTGTATGTGAAACTTTATCAAATGCCTTAGCATAATCTAAGAACACTACATCCATTGGTATGCCGGCATCCAATGCTGCGCTGACAGGTTCAAAGAAGTGAAGGAAGTTGGTTAAACAGGACCTTCTAGAGACAAAGTCATGTTGCATAATATTCCTGTTTCCTGTCATTTCTATGTGTGCTATTAATTGCTTGACTAATAGTCTTTCCATTATTTTACACAGTGCCGATGTTAGGCTGATCTGTCTATAGTTGACTACATGGGTCCTATTTCCCTTTTTGAATATTGGAGTCACAAAGGCTGTTCTTCAACCTTCTAACCTTCTAGCCTTCAGATAGGGATGTATTGAATAGTAAGGTAAGAGGCCTGGCTAGTTCATGAACTAACTTTTTTAAAAATAGATTTGTTATACCATCCGGTCCTGGGCACTTGACGTCTTCAAATTATGGATAGAATCTGTCATTTCTTTTATGTCAAATGGTATAGGGGGTGTTGTAGGTTCAGGGATCTGTATTGGTAAAGTATCCTTTGTGTTATATACGCTAATAAAATAATCATTTAGAGTGTCTGCCATATCTGTTTCATCAGTGATAATTCCGGGTGGTGTGTGTATAGGGCCTACAGATGTTTGCCTTCCCTTAAGAGATCCCACATATGAAAAGAATTGTTTTTTATTATCTTTCACTCATTCAACCAGCTTCCTAGTTTAGTTTTAGATTTCTTAATAATGCTTTTAGTTTCTTTAGCCAATTGCTTAAACTTCATCCAGTTTGAATCCGTGGGCACTGATTTGTATTTATTAAAATATTTTTGTTTCTTTCTTATTGATTTTTTTATTTTAGAGTTCCACCATAGAGGGATTCTTTTTGAGTTTTGGTATATACTTCTTGTAGGTACCCATGTTTTAATGCAGTGATTTATATGCTTATGACAAATAGCCCATACATATTTAAGACCTTTTCCATCTAATTCCTGTTTCCAATTCCATGTTTTTAAATAATGTTTTATACTATTATAATCTGCATTTTTGAAATCTTTAAACTCGGCTTTATCTTGGGTTAATTTTTGTTTAATTGCATACTCATAACAGATCATATTATGGTCACTGTCTGCCAACGGTGGTAATATTTTCATATTGTTAATTTTTCAGGCATGTTTGTAAGTACCAGATCTAAGATATTTCCTCTTGTAGGTATAGTTATTAATTGATCTAGATTTAACAGTGTGAATATTTCCATAAATGCTTTTCCACAGAATTAGTACCTGAGGATGATTTCCAAAAAATACCAGGGAAGTTCAAATCACCCATCAAAACAGTCTCACCAGTTGTATCTGTTATTTCTAATGTTGTCAAAAATAAATCATTTTCAATTTGGGCATAATTCAGGGGTGATAGACTAATCCTATTTTGAATAAATTGGTAGATCTTTTTAGTTGATACCAGCATAGTTCAAGGCTGGGATGAATAGTATTAGAGTCAGATTCTACAGCTAGGATGGTATCTTTTACATAGAGGGCAATTCCACCCCCAGTTGTAGGTCTATTTTTATTTAATAGATTATAACCATTAATGTTAGTGTTCCAGTCACCCTCAGAAAACCAAGTTTCAGTGACTGCACATATGTCAATATCATAATGATTTAGAATGAATCTAAGTTCCTTTATTTTGTTTCTCAGACTTCTTTCATTGAGAAGTAAAATCTTTTGTTCATTTTTCAGGTTATAACATGTTTCCTTGATGGTTGTCTCTTCAACTTATTGGTTTCCTCATATAATAAGTTTTTATGAGTTTATAGAAGTCCTGATGATTGGTTTTATTAGTGTTGTCTGATGTCCCCCACCATTTATCCATTTAAAGTTTGTTAAGCAGTTTATGATATGTTCTGCTAGCAATTTGTTACCCTGTTTATTTAGGTGCAGCCCATCCCAGCAATATAGTCTGCTGTTATCATCAAATGATTCCCAATGTGTTATACATTGTATGTTTTGTTTGGTGCACCATTCTCTAATCCAGTTATTTATTCCTTTTAATTTTTTATATTGCCAATATGTAGCTCGTGGTATGGGGAGAATTTCTGAAATTACAAGGATGCAGCCAAGATTAATTATTTTATTGGTCAAATTAACAAACTCCTGTTTTATTTTATGTAAGGGTTCATGAAATATATTATTAGCTCCCACACAAGTTATCACAAGAGTGTTTGTAGGTGCATTCTTTATTATATTATCCAACATGTAAGTGATATTCTGTATTGTTGCTCCCCTAAAACTAGATAAGGTTCTGGTTGCTTTATTAGGTTCACATATACTGCAGTCTAAGTGTTTTATAATTGAGTCTCCCAGTACGTAGATTTCAGTACTGGTTTCCTGCTCTGTGAACTTGTCTGTGGTATTTGATTCAGTTTCAAAATGTATTAGGGGTTGTCCTTCACTTGAGTTATGTTGAGGGGTGGTTCTGACATCAGATGTTTCAAAATGATTAGGGGTTGTTCTTCTTCTAAATTATGCTGAGGGGGCGGTTCTGTCATCAGATATTATAGTACTACTAGAAACTGCAGTATCTTTATTTACATTGGTAAGGGGATCAAAGTGGTTCAGTAAAGGAATCTGAAATTGATTAGCCTTTCTATCCTTTTTTTGCCATTTTGGACCCTTAAACTGGGGTACCACTCATCCTCAAGATTTTCACTATTGTCTGGCTCCCTGTTTCTTTTTTTATTTTTTTTTTCCCATTTTTATGTTTGTACCTTGTGTAGTCTTCGTGCTGGCTTTGTTTAACTGCACTGGGGATTTACGTGGCTGTGGGTCTAGACTCTCTCTGACTTTATTTACATTACTGACTTGTTGGCTTGCAGCTCGTTATATCTCGAAGTCATTTCTTGCTGACTTTGTTCTAATACTTTAAGCCTGTCACCAAAAGTTTTTATTTCTTCTATCATGTCAGCGTTTTGTTTACACTTGTCACATGTAAGTACACCTGCAATTTCATAGCTCTCAATAAGTTTATACATTAAACAGGACACACATTGTTTTAATTTAGTTCCATCTTTAGTTGATATACACGAGTCCTTCTTGGGATTCAATATAGCATGCCAACAATTTGTTTGGAATCAGATTTAAAGTGACACCCATGGACTGGAGCTACTATGAACTGGTACCTTTTTTTAATCAAACCAACACCACAGCTTGGTTTCTAACGTATGGTAACAAGCAGGAATAAGTAACCTCAGGGTGATACTGCTATTAGTACAATTGTTGATTGTTAGACATAGGCACTATCAAACACTAGATTGCTGCCACACAGTTCTAACTGTATATGTTCAGGCATCAGATTTTTACCTGCTTCCTTGTTCAATCCTTTTCGCAGTGCTATACTTCTCCCTATACTCGCGAGACATGTGCTATGCCACACGTGTCTTTGCGCGCAGCTTCACGCGCTGATTCACGCTTGCTCTGCTCACAGCAGGGCATGTTTTATAGAGCCTGGTAAGCCGGAAGTGTGCTCGGGTGTTAGTCAACCTGCATGTTTACACAAAATATCAGGTAGCTATTTAAAAACTGGAGCTTCTCTACTGTCCAATGTAAATTAAGGAAATACTGGACAGCAAAACAAAAATAAGACCCAATAGTACAAACAAAATACACCAAACACATGGGTTAAAATATCCCCTGATGGCAGGAATGACTCCCTCTTCCTGTTCAGTGGATGGCAAAGGGAACATGGCTCAAATTGCCACTCGGAAACACTTGAGAGCAAGTAGCAGCAAATAGCTAAACACATTAATTTACAATAAGTAATGTTTCATTTAAAAGGTGCAGGTTTCAAGTTTTTGCTACAAGATCCCACAGCACAACGTTCTGCAACTGTCTACAGGACTGCTGTGATAGTTTAGGATGCCCGCTTGCAGCAGAGCATGTTTTTGTAGAGCCTGGTAAGCCGGAAGTGTGCTCGGGTGTTAGTTAACCCATACGTTTACACAAAATATGAGGTAGCTATTTAAAAACTGGAGCTTCTCTACTGTCCAACGTAAATTAAGGAAATACTGGACAGCAAAACACAAATAAGACCCAATAGTATGAATAAAATACACCAAACGCACGGGTTAAAATATCCCCTGATGACAGGGATGAACCCCTCTTCCTGTTCAGTGGATGGCAAAGGGAACAGAGATCAAATTGCCACTCAGAAACACTCGAGAGCAAGTAGTGTCATATAGTTAAACACAGTAATTTACAATAAGTAATGTTTCATTTAAAAGGTGCAGATTTCAAGTTTTTGCTACAAGATCCCACAGCACAACATTCTGCAACTGTCTACAGGACTTCTGTGATAGTTTACATCTAGGGGTACTGGGTGTTGTAGGGAGTATGGAACTACAGACCAGAAACACTCCGTAACACTTCTTGCAGCAGCATAACAGAGATAATAGAGGTGGCCTACCTTATGATGTCTTCGAAAATGGTCTCAGCCTACCTTATCCACAGCCAAGGATTTTACTCTTCTTAAGCCCAGCGGTGATGGAAAATGGATTGGCACTCAGATTTCAATGGCTCTGGTTGCTACGACCCCCAACCAGGATGGGGGGAAGGGCGGACTCCAATCTCTCACCAGAACACAGGAACAAATTGAGCAAATCAAAACAGAATTCATTAGCAGTTTTTGTAATAAATCCCGGTCACCATTCATTAGCAGTCACTTCATTAGAGCTAAAAAAAAAAGTCACCAGCACCACCGAATTCTGAAAACACAAACTTTATTCTGCGCCTGAAAATGACTGGACCCAAAGGGATTAAATCAAAAGATTAACTGGAGCAGCTACATGGGGCTGAGAGTACAGGCAGTACACAAATGGCAAGTTCAGGTATAGATTTTTTGTTCTTCTGTTTTGATTTTCCAAACAGCGTGCTGCAGTAATGAAATTACTGAATCTAAGAAAATTAGACCACACTGGCTCCTTAAGTTCTGACAGCTTCTTCCACAGAAACCCTTTCCTCTTCCATTTCCAATGCTCGGTTCACTGTTACCAATTCCTCTAACCTCAGATGGGGGAGTGACTCGGGGTGAAATAGCAGCCTAAGCTTCCACAGCTGCTCCCACAGGATCCTCCAAGCCAAACTTCTTGTTGAGCAAAATGTACATTTTTTTTTTTTTTTTTGAAATTCAAGTTTATTGATTTTAACAAACGAAAATATAACAAAGCCATTACATAGATTAAGCCAGATATCCATACATGGTATACTGAAAAAAACCCTAACACCCCCACCCCAAGACCCCCACCAACCCTCCCCACAAAGTGTGCCAAGTAGTTGTGTAACTAAATTAACGAGTACATAAATATCTCAAAACTTAACCCTGCCTTCAGGATCTGAGAAAGCAGATATAAAAAACAAAGTGAGGAGAAGGAAGAAACCACAGTGGGCATCAGAGAGGAAGCCAGGAGATCATTGGTGTAAATATAGTGCGTATAATTTACCCCATTTTTTAAGAAACAGGTCCATGCAATTACGCGAACTGGCTATCAACCTTTCCATATTAAGGTAGGCAGAGAGCTCGGTCAACCATTCAGAGTAGGTCAGAGTCAGTTGGTCAGTCCAATGCCTAAGAACTAGTTTCTTAACCACAATAGACACAAGGGCGATGTGATATCGGCGCTCAACACAGTCTATGCCAGAGTAATCTCCTAGAATACAAATTTCAGGAGTGAAAAATTGCAGACCAAGTAGGGGTCTAAATTGTCCTGAATGGCAGACCACAAAGGCTACCTTATTGCAATACCAGAAAATATGTAGGGAATTCCCTTCACTGTGTGAGCACCTGGAACAGAGAGAGAGAGTAAGCTTTTTAAGCTTGAAAAGTTTCTTAGGGTATAATACATATTGTTCAAAATATAATATTGGGTAAGTCTAAGCCTGTCTTGGGTGTGGTATCTGTGCAGATCTTTCCAAATATGCGACCAGTTGAGGGTGGAATCAGGGAGTAAGGAAAGCCAGATACTAGAACCTGCGATAGGTTTCAGAAATTTGTAATCTAATAGGAATTAATATATTAACAAAATGGAATGTGGTTTAGAGGCGAGGGTAAGAATGTGAGAGAGAAAGGGATACACCTTGGGTTCTCTAAACTGTGTGTCGAATTTCGCAGCAATAAGGTGCCTTAGTTGATATACCTTAAAAATCTTATTATTCGGAATGTCGAATTTGGCTAGGATGTCAGATGATGAAAGGAGGGATCCTTGATCGTAGTAGTGTTCTAAGTTAGTATCCTTAATTTGTGGGAGCCACTCAGGAGCAATCATTGAGTTGCCCAGCTTGATATTGGGGTTAAGGATGATAGGCTGAGCCAGATCTATTTTAGGAGAGATTTTTAGGAAGTATAAACATTGAGAAAGAGATTTAAGAGATGTGAGAATTGTTTGGTCGGTTATCCACTGTGAAAGCACTGAAGTGGGAGTGTAAAAAATTGCATAGGGATCTAATTTAGATTCCGAAAGGATCGATTTCTCGATTTGGAGCCAAATCGGGGAGAAGGGGTCAGTATGGGTTAGAAACCATCTGCCGAGTTTGGAGAGGTGGGCAGCCCAGTAGTACAATAAGAGGTTGGGGAGTCTAAGACCCCCTTTGTCCCTGGGGAGGGATAACTTAAGAAATTAAAGCCGAACTCCCTTCCGTCGCCAGACAAACTTCGAGAAAATTTCGAGAAACTGTTGTAGATAAGAAAGCGGCAGCCAGAGACCTAATAAGTTAAGGGGATAGAAAATATGGGGGAGAATATTCATCTTGATGATGTTAATCCTACCCCAGAGGGAAATAGGAAGGTTGGACCATCTTAACAAATCTTGCTGGATGTGAGTCTTGAGATCATCCAAATTGAGTTTCATAAGTAGAGAAGGGTCTGAGGAGAAGTGAATGCCTAGGTATCTAATCGATTTAGGGGACCATCTCATGCCAAATTTGATAAGATCGTGCTTGTATGTATAGGTATTTAAAGGGAAAATTTCAGACTTAGATATATTCAGTTTATATTGGGAGTGGTTGCCGTATTGACTGATGAGGTGCAATGCATGTCCTAGGGAAGTAGCGGGGGTGAGTAACATGTAAAAGTATATCATCAGCATAGGCTGAGAGGACTAACTCATGCTGATGCACCAGACAGCCTTTAATAAGTGGGGAGGACTTAAGTTTAATAAGAAGGGGCTCAAGATATAAATTAAAAAGAAAGGGTGAGAGAGGACAACCTTGTCTGGTACCAGTATGAAGCTGGAACAGAGAGGAGAAAACCCCATTACAATATATCTTGGCCGAAGGGGAGTTGTATAAAATCTGGATCCAATTGATAAATGAACTTGGGAAGCCCATCTTGGCCAACGTAGCCCAGAGAAAAAGACCAATCCACTCTGTCGAATGCTTTCTCTGCATCTAGCGAAATTAGGGCCATTGAGAGATGGGATGATAGGGCGAAATGAGAAATGTGAGAGAGGGTTCTAAGGTGGTCTGAAGGGGAACGAGAGTGTACAAAGCCGACCTGCTCTGGGCTAAGGAGGTGGGTCCAGATTTTCTTAATCCGTTCGGCCAAGACCTTAGAGAGGATTTTCATGTCGCAATTCTGGAGAGATATGGGTCAGTAGCTAGCCGGATCGGTGGGAGTTTTATCCGGTTTGAGAATTAGGATGATGGTGGCTTCAAGAAGTGTGGAGTCCACGGTGGTGGAAGAGAAAAGATAATAATATAGTTTGAGGAGCAGAGGGGCAAGCTCCTTGGAAAAAACCTTGTAAAAATTTGAGGGAAACCCGTCTGGACCGGGTGCCTTGTCAGGAGTCATAGAGGCGATGACTTCTTCTATCTCAGAGAGTGAAATGGGGGTGGCAAAATGTACAATTTAAAGGGGCACTCCATGCCAGCCCCAGGCAGCAACTGTAACAAACGGTGGCACCTTTCCTTGCCTGAAGTTACTACTCCCCACAGGGAGAACCTGGCCCTTAATGAGTCTGACAGATCTACCCTGGACATGGGCATGGTAGGTCCCAAGGCCTGCCCCAGGCACAGGCACAGAAGGCTCTATAATGAATCCCAGGCCAGCTACCCCAACCCTCTGGCGGATACTCCCAGACACTGTGGAACATGGGTAATGACACTCCAGAGCTGCCACCTCCAGGATGCCCTGCCACAGTGCTGCCATCACTGAAGCAGTACTACTACCTGGGCACCCATTTTACCATAACAGGGCTCCAGGACACCCTCTGAACTGCAGGGCTGCCACTTGCCTCCAGATCTTGCACTTGCCTCCTACTGCACCTTCTTGCTCCACAGATGATGTCCAAACTACCAGGGGAACTCCCCCCAGAACCCACACAACCACTACTACACTTTCTTGCCCTCCCAAATGGAGAACCAACCGCTACATTGCACCGATGATGGTGCCTGCCATCCTGACTAGGCCAAGGGGGGACTTCCCCTCGGGACACTGTCCCTGAACCCACCACTGACTCCAGCATGCTACCTTTTCTGGACTAAAACCAGGGCTTTTATACCCTATTTGCTGCTGCCCCCTGGCAGCAGCACAGAAAAAGCCAAGGATGGGGTACTCCCAGACTAACCGGGTACTACCGGGGGGGCAGAGGGCACTAAAAGAAGCTAGTAAGCCCACACAGAAGGGAGGCTTACATGTATATATGTGTATATATGAACTTTCAGACTTTGCTGATCACTCATCTAACTCTGGATTGATAGGGACATCAATCTGACAACAAGGGGAGAGTGTAACCCCCCCAAAAGGTGGAGCTTACTTGTTGAGCCCCAGGTGGCTTGGGGTGGATCCATCTATATTGCCTGCACCCTCCAGCTAGAACTGGTGCTGGAGGCCAGGACAGGAGGGTTGTTACTGTCCATTCATTCTGACTTTGTGTGCTGCCAATGACAGGGGTTCTCTGTACCTGAAACTGGACCGAGAGGATCACCAACATTACCAATTAGATTAACTATTTGCAAAGTTAAGAACAGCAGCTAACAATTTGTTAACTTGTGTGGTGCAGCAGTCAGACTTTGTGCTGTGTGCAACCAAATGGATGCCACCATCTTGTTACCCTTGACCCCTGTGAATAACCAGCCAGAATGCACGGTGTCCTGGAAAGCAGATAGGCACATGAAATGAATAGCAACCAAGTGTTTGGTGCCCTTTGGTAGCCAGTTGGGAAGCCCAAGTGTAACTGACAAGCTGTACGGCAAATCAGTATCTAAGCAAGGTGGGAGTTGGACTGAATTCTTCCCCAGCCGAGGAGGAGGAGATGGCAGCAGTCCTTCCCAAGTGGCGGTTGAGATCAGAAGTTCTGAGGAGGAGAGCTGAAAGCCCAGCCAGGACTCAGGGCCAGAGATCCTGGTGTGAGAGATCTGTTTGCTGTATGTTCCATCTGAGGTGAACCTAACAGTAAAGAAACCTGCATCACTGTGAGAAAGTGAATCTGCTGAAGCCATCTGCAGGCTTCTGATATCAGAGATAAGAACAAGCCATGCTGCCCTGTCTAGTCTGTTGTGTTCAATGGAGGAGGTGGTCAGGAGCTTGTCTTCAAAGTACTTGTACCCTTGATCGAAGGGGCTCCCACTGGGATGAGTTGGGGTGGCCCTTAGTCTCGGCCTAAGTTTGTCATACTGCCACGTATTGAGTGAGCAGAGGAGTGCTGCGAAGACTGGGCCAAGCCTGGGCCATTGGCACCGTTGCCTGCTGCTGTGACATTGTTCATATCTAAGCATCAGCTACTGTTTCCATTGCGTAGGACATGTGAGTACTGGCTAGCCAGCCAGAGAAACTGCTACAATTGCACTAAAGTTCTCTTTTGGACTACATTTTGCTCTAAAGTTCCCTGTTGGATTACAATTTGTTCTAAAGTTCCCCATTGGATTACAATTTGTTACTCACACTAAAGTGCTAGTCAAAAGTCAGTCAATGGTTTTAAAGCAAGCTTATGTATTAGTACGTGAACCAGTGCAAGATCTTGGGACACCAGGCCTGCAACTGCATTCTAGTCATCTGGGTACCTAGTGTTTGAGAATGAACAAGGATTTGAGAAAGTAGTTCCATGGGATTCTATGGGAGGTCATACAGTACAGTAGACATCCATTACCGGCCTGAGTTTGGGTGTGGGGAGGTCCAGCATGCCAGCTCTAAGGAGAGGCCTAGATATCTGAGCAATGCTTGCTAAGGGTGATGCATCTGAAATGCTAATGATCATACAATCCCTTAGAGAAACAGAGCTCAGCAGGCTTAAAGCCCTATACAACAGAATTGGACACTTTGCTACCGATGCCCACTCCAGATAGCATCACTGTTATGTTTCTTCCTGTCTGGGCTGGCCCTCCCTTGAATACAGATTGCAATACTCAGTACTCTACCAGGCACACCAGTCAGTTGGAGCCTCCCCTCCTTGTTTCCTGCAGGGCATTTTGGAAATAAAGCCTCAATGGAGACTCTTCTGCTACCACACTGTTAACCATCCCTAGGATTAAATCTGGCACTGGTCACATTGAACCTTTGCCTACGCTGCCTCTTATGGAACAAACTCCTCAGTGATATCCAAAGCAATGGCAACTCTTAACACTTTTAATGCTAGACTTAAGACTTACCTCATTGGCAGCAGTTGATGCAACTGCAATAGCCGAACCCTCTTTGCACTTCACATACTGTCTGTACCCTCATTTAATTTCCTGTATACCACTGTTGATTCACATCCTGTTCCAACTGTAATGCCTTAAGCCACTGTATTATTGTGTTGCTTAAAATTGCATAGGCAACCTGTACCTGAGATTATTGCACTGTTTACAGATGATAACTGTATCATGCTATTGTTATGTCTCTCTGCTTTCTGTATTTTTGTAATTAATCCCAGTTACCCCTGAAAAAGGAATATTGCCTCAGTGAGCTCACCTAGTCACCAAAATCCAATAAATAAAATAATATAAATAAGGTTCCTTAATGCCTAGAGTCACATCTCTCTGGCACCATGAAAGATCGAATCCTCATTCTGTGGGGGTCATTTGGTCACAAGGGTTAAAGTTTCAAATGCGAGACAGAGAAAGTGAATGGCAAAACCAAATGTTACACAAACACACTTACTATATCATCATCCTCTGACCCAGTGAACTAAGGGGTATTGCAGACTTTCTTGGCTGATTCTTCTAAAACCAACACTCCTTTTTTCCAAAACCAATTATAGCTGTAATGCCCTGGATATATTTAAGTAATCACATCACACTTGATAACAAAGAAAGTTGAAAACCTAAAGGAATTACTGTGTCTTTGAGATTAACATATGACCCTCTGGCACAAGACTGGATAATTGTCTGGCATTTCACCATGCTAAGCGCTACTGCAAGTAGGGCAGTGAGAACAAAACCTTTTAAAATATTTGGATAAGCAAATTAACTCATATGAAGATTTAAGTGACCATTATTTCTTTGGATTCAAGATTTATATTACCAGACCTTTGAACATAATATCTTGCATAACACAAACACATAATATTATGAAATTAATGGTATTCTCAGGACTACTAAGGTTTCAAATGTTTATTTTTTTATATATACTGTAAATATTTGCTGGAAATCTATTTAAACACATATCTATAAGCATAACATTGTTAAGGCACAAAGTTTGAACTCTTCAAAATCATATAAACATTGAAAGTGCAGCTGTGCTTTTAGAATGGAAAATCAGTCTGTCTGAAAAAAGTCTGAGATTTATGTTGTAAGCTATGTAACACATGTAGTGCTTGGCTAAAGTAGAACATTTCAGAACCCTTAAAGATCCCATGATGATAGTGGGACAACTTTGAAAAAACATGCACCATTTATACAATATTCAGCTAATATTTCATAATTTTTCTCTGCTGTTTCAATGGGGAAAATGCTCGGTACCTAAATGGAAAATTAACTAAAAAGGAGTTACTGTCAGCCAGTAGTCCAGGTGTTGGTACTCTTTTACTGAAGAAAAAGCACAGTCCAATTGTTTCCCATTCTGACAGACACTTTCTTTTCAAGCTCTGACTCTAGCTATAATTAAATGTTTAAAACCGATGTTTACAGTGCAGGAGCCTGCTTCAAAACAGACCCACAGACAGAGTTGGTAATTCCAGAACAGATATGGGGCTAAAGCAAGGTCAGAAGCAGCAAGCTTGTAAATTCAGGATCTGGACATCTTCAGTTCTCCTAGATCTACAGGGATTCCTGTATTTTACAGGGATTTGGGGCCATCTAAAGGGACATTTTTCCCATAGACTTGCATTGGTTATGTGGGAAAACATAGCAGTTTGGCTTCCATAGAAAATAATATAATCTACAGAAAAACACAAGAAAATCGCCCTGGAGTTATAGGGAAAATCAGGGCCAGATTAAGGTAACCTGGGGACCAAGAGAAATCTGGGGGCCACTCTCGCCATGACCATGCCCCTTTGCTGCAAAGGACCCTGTCACAGACTATAAGGCACCTAGGGAATCCATTTACATACAAACTGTATCTGATGTTAGGATACAGTTTGTATGTAAAGCGATACAAGCAACAGAAAACAAATCAAAATTCCTACCCTTCTGCTCCCCTTTCTCAAAATCATATTAGAGACAGTGCACACCATTCTCTAGTCTCCCTTTTCCCCAAGTGTCACGTACTGTACTGTTTGATTTCAGTCTGATAATCTATAGTGCACCCTTGACTATCCACCCATTTTCACACAAGCAAAATTGGGTGGATAATCAAGGGTGTGAGATAGTAAGGGGCAATGAAATAACTATCATTTTGTACAAACATTTGGTGGATAATCAAGGGATCACTGTAAGTGCAAGACTACTCTCGGCATACATGATTGCCACCTTTCTTACACCACTTACATTACTGCAAATACAATCTTACTTCCTGATGCAGCCCCAACCCAAAACACCACACAGGGAAGTGGTTGCAGTGCTATAGAAAGGCTTAAGCACAACAGGCAGTACCTATGGTGGTACCTACGGCCGTGTCGTCGGCCGCCACCTCCCCGAACTCAACCACCCTTGTCAGACTGGCCGCCTGGTCCCAACTCCCGGACTGAGTAGCAAAGATCGGAGCAACCCCTGAGCGGCGCACAGCACAACAGGTAGTATCTACAGCTGTACCTACGACCGTGTCGTCGGCCGCCACCTCCCAGGACTCAACCACCCTCGTCAGACCGGCCGCCTGGTCCCGACTCCCAGACTGAGTAGCAAAGATCGGAGCCCCCCCCCCCACGAGTGGCGCAGAGCACTACAGGTGGCACCTAAGGCCTTGTCATCAGCCGCCGCCTCCCCGGACTCAACCACCCTCATCAGGCCATCCACCTGGTCCCGACTCCCAGAGTGAGTAGCAAAGGTACGCCGCCATTTGAATCTCAAGCCAGGCTGTTTTGGTGGCTCCCTCATTGGCCATGGCTTTCCCAGAAGGCTTCTTATTGGGCTGTCCAGGAGGAGAATCGCTCCCGATTGGTGCGCTTTTCTGCCCAGTTCTCTAGCTTGAATTCAGGTAGCTGGGGGCTCGTTGCTCTGTCCTTGTCTGCATGGTTTTTCGTCCCACCCCCCTTCCCCTCCCAGGCCACCTTTAAATACTCCTGCTGCCCCTCCTTCTTCAGAAAGTCCCCTTCCCATTGGCTCTTGTCTCTCTGCTGATGCCTTTGAACCCAGGGCTCCAAGATTAGGCAGCACACCTGCACTCTACTCTCTGCCTGCTTGCCCAGCTTGACTTGACTACTAACATGAGCAGTATAACTCCGTTAGTCTCATTTGCATGTCTAGCTGCTTTATACTGGTATGTGGACTGGGTGATAGCTGGGACCCTCCAACACCCTGAGGGTGAATGTCCTCCTCACCCCCAGCCCACGTTGAACCAGAATCCCTGGCTATACTTCTCTACACCCCCTGTCTGCCTAAACATGATACAACTATGCTTGGGTACTGGCTTCATAAACAACTCAGTACTCCCAATGCTACCCCAGTCCTTGGAATTTTATCTACCGGCACCTTGCCCTGGATAACTGTCTCCACTCTTCTCCTGCTGCTCCAGGCTGGGGACATTGAAACCAACCCTGGACCTGCACTGCATTCTCCCATGAACCAATCTGCAGCGTCTATACCTTCTGCAAAAGGTCTAAAAATAGTCCACATTAACATTCGCAGCCTATGCCCCAAAATGGTCGAATTGAAAGCCTGGGCTATAAGAATGGCCACCGACATCCTTCGCATATCCGAATCCTGGCTAAAACCTGCCATCAAACAGCATGAGGTGGCCCTCCCAGGCTATGGCAACTTTAGACACGATAAGATAGGCAAAAGGGGGGGGAGGGGTAATGATCTACTACAGAACAGGCCTCAACGTCACTCTCCTCCCCACTCCTGTCTCCTCACCTCCTCCCATTGAGTCCCTGTACATTACACTTACACTTGGAAATGTTAAACAACTCCTCATAGGGTGTATATATGTGCCTCCCAGCCTTGCCACCACTATCCTGCCTCCTCTCCTTGCATCCTTAGACAGCCCCCCAAAGCACAACCTCATCCTATGTGGGGACTTCAACATCGACTGGCTCCACCCCAATACTGGAAATACATGTACATCACTTGCTGATGGTAACTTCACCCAGTTAATCCATGACCATACACGTGTCAATCCAAAATCTGGCAATCATACCCTGCTAGACTGGATGGTCACCAACTGCCCACTTAAAGCCAAAGCTGCTGGCACTCTCACCAAAAGAGTCAACCAACACGCCCCTAAGAAAAAATGCAGATCCAAGGGCATTAAAGCCCCGTGGCTCTCCGGGGATATCAGATCCCTTATGACCCTCTGCAATAAAGCATGGAAAATGTATAAACAAAGTGGACTCCCCTCGGACTGGCTTATTTACAGACAGCTCAGGAATAAATGTAAAAATTCAGTACATAAAGCTAAGAGATACCATCTTAAATCTCTCCAAATGAGCACCTTAGTAATCCCAAGGAATTCTGGAGACAAATTAACTCTGTAGTAAAAGTAAAGAGTGTAGAAAATCCAAGCTCTATTACTGTCAATGGCTTCACCCTTGATGACCCACTCTCCATAGCCACTGAATTTAACAATGTCTTCACTGACCTACAAAAATACACCTCAGTCTTCCACAACTCCCCCCCGCTTCACACGACTCCCCCACCTAACCTAGGGGGTCATCCAGAATTCCATTTGAAACTTGCCACACTCAAAGAGGTGCAGCAACTTCTATCCAATTTAAAATCTGAGGGCTCTCCTTGATATGACTCACTGGAACCAAAGTTTCTTAAGCTAGGTGCCCCTGCTCTAGCTCGCCCCATCCATGATTTGTTTAACCGGTCCTTCCTCTCCAACATTGTGCCAGGTAAGTGGAAGGTAGCAGTCGTAGTTCCAGTCCACAAAGGGAGACCTAACTCCATAATAGAAAACTATCACCCTATATCTCTTCTCTCACACCTGGCTAAAATACAAGAGTGTATAGTGCATAACCATCTACAAGATTATATT
Source organism: Neoceratodus forsteri (assembly GCA_016271365.2). Lineage (NCBI taxonomy): Eukaryota > Metazoa > Chordata > Ceratodontiformes > Ceratodontidae > Neoceratodus > Neoceratodus forsteri. Next base: position 1,324,935,842 of record CM057456.1, on the reverse strand, counting down.
GACTCCCACAATCTGCTATCTCCCTGTCAACACAGCTTTAGAAAGAGTCACAGTACTATCACTGCACTCATAAAAGTAACTTCTGACATCTTCCAAGCTATGGATAAGGGCCAGGCCACTGGAGCCATATTCGTGGATCTCACAAAAGCATCTGACCTCCTGAACCACAGGCTTCTACTTCACCGGCTGCATCTACTTGTCCTGGACCATAGTTCATTGCTTTGGATCAAGAGCTATCTATCTGATCGAACCCAGAAAGTTAAATGGGATGGTTCCCAATCTGAACAAAAACCAGTTTCCTATGGTGTCCCGCAAGGCTCCATTCTGGGCCCCACGCTATTCTTGCTCTTTGTCAATGACCGCCCCAAATTCTGCGGGGGAGCCACAATTCATCTATACGCAGACGATGCCATCATTCACCACTCCTCTCCAGCTATAGACCAAATCAATTGAGACCTTGCATCAGACTTCGCCTCCCTGGAAGACTGGTTACAGTCTAATCATCTTATTCTCAACTCAAAAAAAACAAAATGCATGGTCTTCTACCATCAACCTGAGCATAAGCCTAGTCCTCCTTCCCTTAGCATCTCCACTATCAAGGGAGACTCGTTAGAGGTGGTCCACTTCTTCAAATATCTGGGTGTTACCTTAGACTCCACCCTCTCGCTCAACTCCCATTTCTCAAACACTATCAAAAACCTCAACCAGGAACTCGGACTCTTCTATCACATATGCCCACACCTCACACTTGCCTCCCGCAAAAAAATAGCCACACATCCCTCCTTCCCCTCCTATCTTATGCTGCACCCATCCTCCTTGGCACTAACTCTGCCTCCATGTCCCTCCTCTCTCAGGCCTACCACAGGGTTGGTCACTTTGCCTTGGGGGCCCCTACCCGCTCTCACCATTGTGATGTTCTCGCCTCACTGGGATGGTCCTCATATGAAGCAAAACTGAGATACTCCACTCTGAGCATCATGTTCAAGCTAGTCCACAACTTCACCCCTTCTTGGTACAGAGAACTTATTTGCCTCAGACAAATACCACACTCACTTTTCTCTGCCTCTCTCCCCCTGCTCATTGTACCCAAATTACGTCTTGCTGTATCCAGACACTCCTTCTCTTATGCTGCTATAACAGATTGGAACTCCCTCCCACCCTCCGTCCTCTCCTGCTCCTCCCTCTCACAATTCCAGTCTGCTTTCCAATCTAACTCGGCTACCTGCTCTTGCTTTAGCTGAAGGGTGCCTGCCCAGAAACTCCTACTCCTCCCACACGGCTGCCACCTCATGCCTTTCCTCCCTCTCACACCCTACTGCTCCCTCCTAGCATAACATTGAAAGTAGTACATACAGAATCGCTGATCCAAGCCATTCCCGTGTTATATTGCTACTGTTTAATACAAAGTTTGTACTAGAACTGCACTGTATATAGCCTCCTCTATCTAGGCTTGCATCGCTTGGCAAAAAGAAAGTCTGAAATTGATTGTTTGTATTATTGCAATATCCTGTCTTGACATGTACTCTGCCTAATGCCAACATTGTAACAAGTGAACTGCATTGATGATTTCAACTGTAACTAACCTCAGGGTTGTTCCACAACCCTGGGTCAACCCTGAAAAAGGGACTGTAATTGTCTCAGTGGACTTACCCTGTTACCAAAACTCAAATAAATAAAAATAATGGTCAGGATTAGTGGTGGCCTTCAGATACAATGTGTTTACTTTGCAGGCAGTTGTACATAATGGGGAGTAGTACTGTATGTATCTAGCTCCATAACATATACAACTGCCTGCAAATTAAACAAATATGATCTAAAGGTCACTGCTGCCCCGATGGCATTGTAAGCCTATTGATAGTACTGAAGCCTCTTTGCTACTTTGTGCCATTAAAATGTGGTTTTGTAGGTGGTGTTAAAGATCAGGCTTAGCCATACTGTTTGCAAATTGCAATACAGTATTTTTAAAGGACTCAGAAAACTCTGCCCCATTTTTTCTTTTTGTCATAACTTTGATGGTCATGTTCACGACACTCATCACCCCAACCCAAACTCAGCTATGAACCCTCCTACTAATTTTCCCTGAGAGGAGAATTGCATTTAACAATGATAATCCAATTCCAGTCAAGGAGTGTAAAAATGAATTACTACATTAGGCAGTATAGCCTAATGGCTACAGCCCCACACCAAGAACCTGGAAAACATATAGACTAAGAACACTTGGATTTGTGATACACAACCTCTATCTGCATACTACATGACCCAGGGCCAGGGCATGTCACAGAACATCCATGTGTCAATGAGAGGCATCAGGAACTTGGAACAGGCTCTAAAATAAGCAGGATCTGCTGGCTCTCTGATCCTTCCAATATGAATGATAGGGCCTCACTCAAATGCATAAGATGTGGCAAGTAGTGGACAAACTACTGCAGGGGGCTCGCATTTAAGATTTGCACCTGTCACTCTCCCTATCAGAAACACCATTTGGGGGGGCAAGGATCTTCCTAGATACTTCTTCTGATTTGGGATACCGGGGGGGGAGGGCAAAGCAAAGGAAAAGGTCCTGTTTTCACCTTAAAGGTCAGTCTGGCTGGAGCCCCCTGAAGCTGTCAACTGTACTTAACACCTAACCAGGGAGGTGAGATTCACATTCAAGGATACCAAGCAACAGAAAAGGACCCTGTTTACACCTTAAAGGTCAGTCTGGTCGAAGCCCCCTGATGCTATCAGCTGTACTTTACACCTAATCAAGGAGGTGAGATTCCCATCACAGTTCAGCTCCTGCCTTACTCAGATTATTCAGCAGCCAAGTCCATTACAAAAAACTACAGCTCAGGCAGAAAGAAATGGGTATGTAGTAAATATATTTGGGGATTGCTGGGGGCCCCCTGGCAGGTGCGGGCCCTAGGCTAGTGCCAATGTTGCCTATGCTTAATCTGGCTCTGGGAAAAATGCCAAATCAATCTGGGAGCTCTGCATCTTTTTAGCAGCAGCGACTGCACAGAAGGGATTGAGACCTGCATAGCCTGGAGTCTTGAGTGAAGTGGACATCCTAGCCACTCAGATTTTGGCCATGCTTAATAAAATAAGGCGATCAGACAGGAAACATACAAGCGCTTCACATCAGTGGAGGTAAAACTCGGTGAGTTGGACAACAATACCAAGAAAAATGCTACCTCTCTACAGGAGCTCACATGGGAGTCAGAGAGGCAGCGATACATCAATGCAATGATGGTGAAGGACTTGAATTTCATAAAGGGCAAAGATGGATGCGCTTGAAAACACTCAGCACCAAGTATACATTTCCACAGTGGGCCTTCCTCCCAGACTAGCCAGCAGTAATGAACGTATATTCAGAATTGAATGGATGATTTTTTATTGACCTGAAGTTGTTGCCAGTTGAGCCAGGAATTAAAGTCACCTGAGCCTTCGCCATCCAGATGCAAGCCTGTCCACATGATGGGAACCTGCAGAGCCTGTTAACAATCACGGCTATGTTACACAGCACGAAGACTCACATTCCTTTATTCCAAGCAGCCAGACAGCATAGGGACACTGTATGGGAAAAAAAGCAAAATGACTTGCTTTCTGGACATGTCCCAGATTCAAATTAAGAAAAAAAAGAGATTCAAACCATTACAAAAACACTCTTGGCTCATGGGTTTGGTGCACAACTCATGTTTCTAGCACAATTACAGGTACAATTTATTTATTTAGCTTTTGTTTACTGGGTAGGTGTGCTAGCCATAAAGATGATTATTTTCAGGCACGACCTGGGAGGTTACAGGAGCACAGAATGAACAGTACAAGATCAGGAAGTATAATACAAACAGTACAAAATCAGGAAGGAGATACCAGCAGTGCAAAAACAAGATGTAGACATATCAGAATCTTCACAACAAACTGTACACAAGGATTACAGGAGCAGGAGGTGAACAGTACAAAATCAGGAAGTATAATACAATCAGTACAAAATCAAAAGATTAGATACCAACAGTGCAAAAATAGGATGTACTGTAGATAAATCAGAAACCATCACAGTAAACTGTACACAATGAATAGCAGTGAAAGAAGACAGCTTATTATCAGCTAGTAAGTACTTATATAGAAAATTGGTGTAAAAAAGTGCAGTTAACGTGACATCTAAGCTAAAATAAGATCCAATAAACAAGGTGGAGCAATGGCAAGAACACAGGAGAAGCTGTAAGGTAAGTATGGGAGTAGCAGGATTGCAGTGGTAGGAGGGGAGGCACATGATAGTTCATAACAAGCAGAAGAAAAGGGCAAAACAAGGGTAAGTGCAAGTTGCAAAGGAATATGGGGGAGATAAACAGGAGAGAAAAATGGGAAAACAATAGTAAGGACTAGTGGAGAAGAGTGAGAGTCTAAGGGAGAACTGATCCATAGGCAAGAGTATGCTAGGGAGGATTAAAACACACACAGGGGAATGATATGGATAGGAATTTTAGTAGTTCCTTTTTAAAGATAGCATGGGAAGGCAAGTGGCATAAGGCAAGGGGGAGAGAGTTCCAGAGATTTGGGGCAGCATGTGAGAAGGTGCAGGAACCCTTAGAAATTTTACACCTGGGTATGTGTAAGAGAGATTGTTCAACAGAACGAAGGTCATAGGAGGAGGTTAGGGGGATAAGCATGGTGGAAAGAGAGAAGGGGGTTTGCGATCTAATTACAGAGTCCATTAGGGAACCAAGTGAGTAGAGCCTAAGGGCAGAGGGGGGGAGCCAGTTTAAATCAGCATAGAGCTGGCAGTGATGTTTGCACTGTGGGGAAGATAGGGCATACCGACAAATATTATAAGCTGAATCCCACTTGTGAAAAGTGGTCTTTGGCACATTAGCATATGCAGGAGAACCGTAGGTAAGAACCAGAAGCAAGATATCTCTAGCAACAGCCAATTTGGCAGAGGGTGTTAGAACATACCTGGTTTTGTAGGCAATCCCTAGCTTGATATTAACAGACTTGCAGGTAGCCTGGATATGGGGATCAAAGTCAAGGGACCCATCCAGCAGAACCCCAAGATACTTGAAAAACTTTACAGTCTCAATTTGGGAGCCATGAGGAGGAGGAAACCCTAAGCTGATCTTAACAAGATTTGAGTTCGGAGGCACAGATTTCCCCATATTTAGGACAAGCTTATGAGCAGAGAGCCATGCCTAATTTTCTGAGAAGGCAGAGGATAAGCTAAGGTTAATGTCGGCTACATTTCTGGAGCTAGCATACAGGACAAGATCATCAGCAAAGTAAAGAAGAGCAGGTAGTAACTTCCTCAGTTATGTTGTTAATGAAGAGGGAAAAGAGGAGTGGGCCAAGGATGGATCCCTGAGGGACACCGACATTGATGGTAGTAGGATCAGAGAGGGCCGAGTTAAATTTGACAAGTTGAGTTCTGTTAGATAAATAGCTTTTGTACCAGGTGACAACAGGACGGGAAAAACCAAAAGAATGGAGGGTGTCAAGGAGCATGTGGTGGTTAACAAAATCAAAAGCCTTCATGAGATCAGTGAAGACAGCTACTGTTTGAAGGCCAGAATCCGTAGCAGAGAGAGTATCACTGGTGAATTTAAGTAAAGCTGTAGTGGTGTTGTGGCCCTTTCGAAATCCATCTTGCTTAACAGAGAGGAGGTTATATTTTGGATGAAACTCAATGGTTTGAGAGGCAACAAGCTTTTCAAGGATCTCGTTCAGTATGGAGAGGATGGCTGGTAATTTGAAATATCTTTTGCATCCCCTTTTTTGAATACATGGGTAATACAGGCAGATTTCCACATGTCAGGGAATTGACTGTGGCACAGTGACAATGTAAAAATTCTAGCCAGTGGAGTGGAAATAAAAGGAGCTGCAAGTTTTAGCAGCCTTGGCTCAAGGCCATCGGAGCCAGTGCTGGTGCTGTCAAAGACTGAATTAAGTAGATTAAGCACTTCAGTCCTAGCAATGGCTTTGAAATGGAATTGAGGGATCCCTGTACTGGAGTTTAAGGCAGAGTAATGGTTTGTGGGTAGTGATGCAGAAAAAGAGGAGGTATATTTGGATAGGTCAGAGAAATGTAGGTTAAAGGAGTTGGCAATATTGGTCGGATCATTACAGTGAACTCCATTTATTATCATGTCCTTTGAGATGTTGGACAGGTTAGAGCTGAGAAAGGTTTTTATGTGGGGCCAGAATTTCCTGGGGTCACCAGCTGCATCCTGGAGTAGCCCTTTACAGTAGAAACTTTTAGCAATCCTAATCTGTATTTTTGCATGCATTACATTAAGCCCTGTGGTTATTGAAATCAGATGGCAGACCAAAGGCCCTATAATACTTCCAGCAATTATCCCTAGGTCGGAGTAGGGATAGAAGGTCCTTATGGAGCCATCTAGTTTGTTTATCACACACTTGGCGGGTGATAAGGGGTGTATACCTATCCTGCAGAGTGCCAAATATGTCAAAGAAGCAGCTTAGAGCTGACTGAGCGTCATGAGCCAGAATAAAGCCTACATTTGTACCGATCCAGAATCAGCTTCTGCCTTTGCAAACAAGCTTATGGCTACCATGGTAAATGAAGAGACTGAATAACCCGAAGAGGGTTGAAATGACTTTATTTAGGCATGGTTCTATTACTGTACTTATCTAATCCTATAAGGCACAGGGTTAATTAAATCAGCTCTGGCACTTACAAATAGATTATGATCAAATGGCAGGTTATAGTTATATTCTTTTGTTTCACCATTTTTTGTAAGCTTTTTACTCCTGATGTTACTGTTTCACCATTCTTTCATCATGCCCAGGAGACAGGCAATGGCATTGTGCAGAGTGGAGGTACACACCTGCTCAGTTTGTGAACTTTTAAACTGATGTTATGGTATTACATTGTTCCCTCACCTAACCAGCTTTGTGGCCTCAGTGGTGAGATGCATTATACCTTAACTGAGCCCAGGGGGTAGGAAATGATGGCATAGTGATCTAGACTATGAGTCTATATGAAGGTGAACGCACACAGACCTATATTATAACATTTTTACGTTTGCTTGTGCACGCACAAGAAATGTTTTGTTACACTAAACAGGACTTTGGAAGTGTGTCACTGCCAAGCTCATTGCAGTTCAAACTGGAAGGGACTCAGCAGTCCAGACCAAGGCCACACACACTGTGATCATGACACTATTTGCTGCTTGCTGGCTGGGAACTTCATGTAGGTGAAAGTACCAAAGTTGCTCCAATCAGAGAGGGCTTTGGTCCATTCATTTGCATGAAGCTGATCAGTAAGCAGCTGATCAGCTTTCAGCAATTTTAGAATGTTGCTGCCTAGTCCTGTACTGCAATCTATCTATCTATCTATCTGTCTGTCTGTCTGTCTGTCTGTCTGTATATCAATTAAGCAATCCGAGGCGCCCACCCCCGGTACCTCTTCTTTCTCCTCCTCCCCTCCAGGTGACTAGCCTACCCGCCATTTATAGTCATATTTTTTTTAATATATAGGCGGTCCAGTGTGCCCACCCCAGGTACCGCTTCTCTTGAGCCTCCCTTGCCTCCAGATCACCCACACCCATTTACCTATGAGCCTGACACTGGGGTGCCCAATCCCAGTGTCAGAATAGTCCTGAAATAAAGAAAACTGCACCCTAATGTTTTTTTTAACCTGTAAAATAAAAAAAGGTTCCTCACCAACCTGCCCCCACACACTCCACCTACCCACCCTGCCTGACCTCCCCCTCAGCACCTACCACCCCACAGCATCCACACACCCTCCCTCACCTGAACATGTCCCAGGGCAAAGATCCATTCTCCAATCAGAGACATGTCTTGCTGCTGGAATTGCCAACTGCAATATAAGAAACTAATGTAAGTGTGGTTCAATGTATTTCAATGGGATTTTGAACCTTGATGCATAACTTTGTCATTTTTGCATATTTTGGCCCCAAATTTTCAACATAGACTTTTTGGTAACCCATCTCATGACCAATAGCAATGGAATTATGCAAATTCAGCCCAATAAGTGATTTAGTGGTTGTGTTGCAAAATCACTTTTCGGGCAGGATTTGAAAATTCTCACTGCTCTTGTTGACTAGGTGGGGTCATAAGAAGGCTATGTTGAAAATATGGAGTTACAATACCTAAAAATGGCAAAGTAATGTGCATACATTGGATTTTTTCTGCGCTTGCTTGTAACTTTGGTAATTTTAAATATTCTGATCCCAAATTTTCAACAGCCATTTTTTTACACTACAGCTGTCATTTTTTCAAATCTTGGCCAAAATGTGCTTTTGACATTTCGGTAGTGCAGAATGACATTTTGGCAAGGATTTGAAAATGTTCACCAACTGGGTTCATGAGGTGTGGTAAAAAGAAAGCTATGCTGAAACTTTGGTGTACAGATATAATAAAATGTCCAGGTTATGACTGAATGTTACGCTATTTCAATGTTCACTCATAATTTTGCTAATTTTTAAGATTTTGACTCCAGACTTTCAACACAGCCATTTTTCCACAACACCTTATAACTTGACATGTGTCAGTTTTTAAATCCTGTACAAAATGTGTTTTTGCACCTGTGGTATGAAATTACATTCTGGCCAGTATACTATAAATGGTACATGTCATACTAATAAGGTGAATCATAAAATGAATATTGGAGTCAAAATTTAAAAAAAAAAAACTTAACAAGCTTTGTGTGTAGTGCCAGTCTTCACCCCAGTGGCCATGCTTTGTGATCCCATGTTGGTGAGCTGAGTTTGGGGGTGAGCTCAGTCTCCCAGCTGGATGGGGTGAGGGTGGGGAAATGGTGCTGCTATGCAACCCCCCCCTTGTCTGCATGGGCTTGGGTACCATATAGTGAAGACAACTATCCTCTTGGCATAGGGCCCTGTACCTCTCCATCCAAGGGTGGCAGAATGCCTTGTGCATTGGCTGACAGATGCACTCTTTGCCCTGTGCATCTGCATCTGTAGTCACATGGAAGTGCAGGACCACAGGGCCCTGCGCTTCCACAACCCATCAGACAGACCCATGAATTCTTCATATCTGTTGCTGCACAGCAGTGCTGGGCCCTTGGATAGAGTCTTCCTTTGAGGCAGGGCATTTGCATCTGTGCACTATCTGTACCAAACACCTGCAGAGCACATACTGTATGTGCAAGCAAATGTTCAGCATTGAGAAATACTTGTTATTTTACCAAACCATACTCCTTTATTAAAATGGTAGATCCAGGTATCTAACGGGGTATTATGACTATAGTTATCTACAATATATTTCTGTACCTTTTCATTTGGTATGCAAACCCTTCTCTTTTAATGCTGTATGGTATGTATTGTATTACATAAAATCTATAAATAAAATTAGAAAAAATGTATTTGTAATCACTCACAGATGTTCTGTAAATAGAATATAACATATGGGAATCATGTAAAAGTTTATGAAAGAAAACTTTTTGATCATGACAATGAAGTACAGTATAGCATCATTCCTAATTTTGCTAAACTCCCAGGTAGCTATATTCTAGACAGAAACCATTGAAAATGAGACAATGCCTCCCAGACTGACTATCCTCAGCAAGGACACTGTGAAATCAAAGTAAATAAATCTACTAAAAGTTGAACTTTTTTTGAGATTGTGCTTACAAGAATTTCTATCACACTGTTCCCTTGTTTCTGTAGAATAAGCTTTCATAAAAATATATATTAGAAAACATCAGATTTATACAAACTAATAATATAATGCAACTTGCAAAAGTATTTTCTAGAAAGGGAGAACCAGATGTCTTAGGATTGATGATTACGTCAACATAAGCATTTTGTGGAATTCAAAACATCATAGTACTGGGGCTTCATTTCAGTTTTACAAAAGAATCAAACACCTCAAACTTTGGATGTTCAGTTCTTTCAGACTGTGGTGAACTTTTAGAGGAAATAGGCAGACTTTTGGTTCAACTGGTTCACCCTGGTCCAAAGGGTGTGGACCAGGTGAACCAATCAAACCAGGAAACACAGCTCACACCTGAAACAATTAATAAGACACAGCCTCATTTTGGAGATAGGCTCAGGTCAACCACGTGAGCCAGTGTGAAAGCTCACTTGTGCTCATTGTTGGTCTGTTAGGTAGCTCCAGTAGGGCTGTGGTTCACTTCTAGTTAAATTAGCAAGGAAAATCTTCAAAACAAGGACAATCTTTAACAGTTCGACCTACACTAGTCCTGCAACAGCAGGACTGCTGAAGGGGTGTATTTAGGAGGAAAAAGATGGGGGGGCGGAAATGAAAAGGCAGGCTGGGCAGCAGTGCTGCAACAGGTCTCTAGGACCAGGGGGCTTGCCTAAGAGGGGAGAGACTGTACTCTGGAGGACGGGGAGTGTTCTCAGGGCTGGGCAGTGGGCAGGTGGGGCATGAGGTGACACTCTGCCAGTACCTATTTGTTGCCTAATCTCAGCAGTGCAGCACACATTTTTTTCATTGCAGAACTAACATTTTATTTGGGCATTTCAAATACAAACAGATTTTAACTGAAGCCCCTGGCAGAAGCCTGAGATGTGATTTTCTTTAGGGGGGGTACTCTTATTTAGTAATTTTATTGGCCATTAAATGTGTACCAGCTGGCATTAGGGCGGTGCCGGGCCACTGGTAGTTGGCACCTTGATGGCACCCCATAAAAATATTCTTCATTCACATTCGTGACTTCACTTTCCTTTTTGTAGCAGTTTCAAAGTCTCTAAATTCACTTAAGTTGCAGGTTTGCTTACAGCAGTTACTTCATCCTCCTCCTGAGTCCTGAAGCAGCATTTTGTAGTGTGATCTGGTAGTGGGCAAGGTAGCAGGTGTGTGCAAGCTAGCAGAGTGCCAGTGCCTGGCCCCTGTTAGTTGGCACCTTTGTGGCATCCCATAAAAAAATAAAAGGTTTTTTTTTGGTGGCAGTTTTCAAATTGAAACTCTTAGTCTTCGCATTCCCCCCAAGTTGCTGTCGTTCATCCCTCTTGAATTCTGAAGCAGCCTGTGTGTGTGTTAGTTATCCTGAGCTGTGCTGTTGCAGTGTGATCTGGGCAGTGGTCAGTAAGTGTGTGTCAGATGGTAGTGAGTTGGTGCCTAGCTGTTGGTGGCATCCCATTGATACAATAAAAAATAATCACAAATAAAAAAGCTAAAATAAAAATAGTAACAAAAACTAACATGAATTAAATAAAATAAAGTTTTACCATTCATCACCCAAGTGGCTGAGTCCTGTAGCAAGCATTAGGAAATGGAACAAGAGAGGCTAATGAGCTGGTGGCATGGGATCATCCAGTCACATCAAAGAAAAACTAAAGCAGAGTGGACTTGATCATAGAACCTCTGCCTTAGTGGGAACTACGGCTGTAGAAGAAAATGACAGTAGTGGTTGAGTAGTCCATAAAGTATCACACATTTTAGGAACCACTCAGAATGGCACTGTAAGGACTGCAACATGAGTAGTCACTGTAGGAAAAAGCAATAAGAAAGGAGTGTATCAGGTAGTGATACTAGCAGAGGAGGATGAACAAAGTTACTTGGCAGAGTTTGGGGACATAGATGCAGACTGTGATTATATACCTGATAAAAGTGATAGCAGCAGCAGTTCTGGGGAGAAGAAGGAGGAGGTGGAACATGAGGGAGTTCAACTATGAGCAGGTACACATAAGAGATCAAAAAACATCAAAAGTGGTGGTAAAAAAAATGAAAGGTCACAAAACAACAAAGGAAAACACAACAAACATCTGAAATGACAGCAGATAAAGACAAACAGGACAAACTGGTGGCCCAGGACACATGGTAGAGGAAGAAGAACTATTCCCTGACCCTGAAGAACTAGTGGAGGAAGAGGAGGAAGGTGACAATGTGGAAGTAACTCACAGTAGCCCACCCATTCAGCAGCACAGGAGAGTGCCAGGAGGAAAGACTTTTAATGATAAACTACTATGGAAACAACTCAATATGGCTTGATAAGCAAGCATTTATCAATGCCGAACGTTCGCTTGCAGGTATTTACATTGGCGTTTGCCATTTATGTAGACCCCCCAGTTGTAGCCATGTCCCTTTAGCATCCATATCCCAAAAGAGTACCTCTCTGCAACTCCTCTTGCATCTGATCAACATTTCACCCTCATACTTCTTAAGTATCTGTCTTAGGAACCCTAATGCCCTAGATGTACTCAAGAGTACGAGCCTGTGTGAAAACTATGCAACCCATGTTTGTAACACAGTCATTCAATGGAATTATTTCACCAAATTTTCAACATAGGCATTTTGTCACCTCTGGTCATGAACACTGTCACTATGATTTTCTGACTGTGCACTGAACACTGATTTCCTACAGCGATCACGCTATTCTGCGTCGGAAGTGTGAAAACACATTTCAGCCAGGATGTGAAAAATGACAGCTGTACTGTTCATAAGGAGGTGTGGGAAAAAACAAATGTTGAAAATCTGGGTAGAAAATGACAAATTACGGCTGAGTTTTACCAATTATTGCACGGAAAGTGTGCAATGCACACTCAGTAAAACAGCCATTTTTTGGAATTTTTTCACCACATTTTCAACATAGGCATTTTAGGATGTCTGCTCATGAACAGTGTCACTGTGATTTTCTTGCTCTGTACCGAACATGATTTCCTACAGCGGCTGCGCTATTGTGTGCCGGAAGTGCGAAAACACATTTCAGCCAAGATGTGAAAAATGACAGCTATGCTGGTCAAAACGAGATGTGGGAAAATGGAAATGTTGAAAATCTGGAATGGAAATATTACAAATTCACAAACTTATGAGTGTGCATAGAAACTGTGCAATGCATGCTCGTAACACAGCCATTTTATGGACTTGTGCCGCCAAATTTTCAACATAGGCATTTTAGGGCCTCTGCTCAAGAACATCGTCACTGTGATTGTCTTACTGTGTAGCAAACACTGATTTTGAACAGCAACTGTGCTATTTTGTGCCAGAAGCGTAAAAACAAATTTCAGCCAGGATGTGAAAAATGACAGCTGCACTGTTCAGAAGGTGGTGTGGAAATATGCCTATGTTGAAAATCTGGAGTGAAAATAGTACAAATTTGTGAACTTATGAATGTGTGTGGAAACTGTGCAACACACACTAGTAAAACAGTAATTTATTTGAATTTTTTCACCAAACTTGCAATACAGGCTTTTTGAGAGCCCACCTCATGAACACCAACAGTCATTTTGTTAATAGGTCCCGAAAGGTGATTCCATGCAGTGACCGCGAAATCACCTTTCCGGATGAAATAACATCATGACAGTGACTGAATTCATGAGTAATGGTGTCAAGAACCCCACGTTTAAAATTCAGTGCCAAAAGTCAAAAAATGGCAGAGCTATCCACCTAAGTTGGAAAAACCCTATTTATGCCATTATACAGCTTACCAGCATTTCCTCAGTTCGCGGACGGCTTTGAAGAGTGCAGACGTGTTCCCGGTCCACTGAAGATCATCACACCTTCCTCCGTAGGTAAGTATGGGGTGAGGGGGGAGTGTGAGGAGGTTGGTTTGCAGAGGGTGGGCATGGGTTGGTGGGAGGGGGCAAGGACTTACTGAGGGACCATTTTCTTGTTTTACAGGAGTTAAGGAAAAAAAAAGAAAAGGATGCATTTGGTACACTTGGGAGGGCTCCCAGCATTACACCTAGGTAAGAGGGGGTGTGGGGAGGTGGGAGCGCAGAGGGTGGGTGTGGGTTGGCAGGGGGGTGAGGGACTCATCGAGGGACCATTTTCTTATTTCACAGGAACTGAAAAACCAAAAAATGGTGGGCTCCCAGTGTGCCACCTACATGTTTGCTGGGGGGGGGGACTGGAGCCGGTGGGGATTGGGCACCCCCACCAGCCACACAGTATATGTGGAGGGGGGGCAAGCATGAGCATGCTGGGGTGGGCTCCCAGCATGCTAACTGGTTGTTTTTTTTGGGGGGGGCCCTGCAACCAACAGAGGATTGGGCACCCCATCGGTCACACAGTGGAACACTCAGAAGGAACTGGAAGGGGACAGGATCAGTTGTGTTCCAGGACAGTAGCTGCTTCTTGTTGTTTTCACAGGGTTCTTGGGGATTTTGCTTGGTAGAAGGTTATTTCTTTTCTTTCTTACTTCTAAGGGGCTAGCAGGGTATTGTTTTGGGGGCTGTTGGAAGTCTGAAAACTGGTTTGGTGGCTGTAAGTGGGCTCATTTGTTGGATGTTTCACTGTGTAACAGGCTGCGCTGGTGGAGGCCTATTTCTTCTGATTTAAAAACTATTTGGTGGGATTTGCTTGGGCCTGGTTGTTTGGCTGCTGGGCTTGGAGGGGAGACACAGGGCTGATACACTCTCTCTCGAGTCAGGTGTCTGCCCAAGACCCACCCTCCCCATCCCTCCCTCCCCAGAGTTCTGCTAATTTATAGGGGAACACCTGCCCTGCAATAGGATGAAAAGGCTGCAGGTGCAGCTCATGTAGTTCTAGCCACTGGGGGTTGGATTTAAAGGCTGGGAGAGAGGAGCTTAGGGAGTTGTTCATTTCCCTTATAAGTTTACTGTGTTGTACTGCACCTAGTAACAGGGTTACTGATCTACTGTGGGACTGTATCTATGATTAGTGGGTGACCTGATTAGGCAGTAGGGTGTATCTTGGACTAGGGGGAGAACCTGGTGGCTCACCCAAGGAAACCTACTTGGAAGGGGATGGAACCACACGTCATTAGGGCCGGCATCTTTGGGAGGGTGGTGGGGTGCACAGGGTGTGGAGCAGCCATGATACTGGACTGGGCTTGGAAGTTCGGTGATTGCTCAGTGTGCTACCACTGGCACAGCTTAGGGAGGAGGTCGCGGTGATTAGGAGACAGCTGGGGGAAGGGGGGAGGTATGGTTGGGGAAGGGAGCAGGGGATCTCCCACGGGGTTGCACCAAGCACTGGGGGTGGGGGCATAGGGAAAGGAGTGCAGGAAAATACTCAGGGGTCACATAGGGACCCTGGCAGAGGGGGACCAAAAAGGACACTACCAAGGAAGCAGGCAGGTAACTGGGGACCCTCACAAAGGAGGGACAGAGGGACAACATTCTCAGGGAAGTAGGCGGATGGCCAGGGCTGGACAGAAGAAAGCAAGGCGGGGAGGTGGATCAGACCTTACACTCAGTAACCGCTACAATTCTCTTCTTCTGCTCGAGGATGAGGGGGGTGATGTAGCCACAACAGGGGTGGTTAGAGACGGAAAGGGAGTGGGGGGCAGGAGGCAGGGGCGGATAGCAGGAAGAACAGGGGAACCTGGAATGCAGGAAAATGGGGGAGCAGTGAATCAGAGCAGGAGGGCAGGGGAAGAGGGAGGAAAGCGCAAGGAGAAGGACCAGTTGGGAGGAAAGGAAAGGAAAAGGACCAGAAGTACAAGGAGGATTCAGTAAAGGGAGCTGAGGGTTTAGGCTAGGGGAGCACGACAAGCAAGGAGGGACTAAATGGAGACAGGAAGGAAGGGAGGACGAGCCAGGCTAGTTTAGCAGATGGGGGAGAAGGACCAGTCACGAGCAGTGAGGGAGTTAGCAAGGTACAGGATACTCAGGAGGAGGAGAGGCACAGGATTGGAGGCGAGGGGTGGCCAGGGTAAATAAGGAGGGTGGCATGTGGCACCCAGATGGGGGGAGGAACAAGGAGCCGGCTGGGTGGAGGGACCAGTAGAAAGGATGAAGGACATGGAGGGGGGGGAAACAGAGGAAAAGGAGCGGTCAGAGTGCTCCTGTTGGGGGATTCTATGATCAGGGGTATCAAATGGGATAGGGAGGGAGAAGCCTGGCCAGTTAGAACAAAATGCTTCCCTGGACTAATGGTGCACAGGGCTAAGCACGAGGTATATCAGCTGGCAAAGGATTGTGGGGGTTCCCCGGACATACTGGTCCACCTCGCACAAATGACATTGAGGAAATAGCGAGCTAGAGATACAGGCAAGATTCAGGGAGCTTGCAGGGTCTGTCATGACATAGGATGCAGTTTCCTCTCAGAAATCCTGCCAGCGCCAAAGGCTAGTGGGGAACACAAAAGAAAGATTAGGGAGATAAACTAGTGGCTCAGGGAGTGGTGTGAGGCCAGAGGGTATGGGTTGATGGGGGATTGGGGGGAGACATGGGAGGATAAGGAGCTGTATGCTAGAGATAGACTCCATCTCAATTTGGAGGTGAGGGGAATCCTTAAGTTGAAAATAGAGGGGCTCATTGGTGAAAAGTGGGGTTTAAACTTGTGAAGGGGGGAAGGATGGGAGAAAAGACTGTCAAGGGGGTGCCGATAAAGGAGGGACTCTGTCTCTACCCCCCCTGGAGAGCTGGAGGATTGCAGGAAAAGGCCGACTGGTGAAAGTGCATACCAGGGAAAACAGAATCCCATGGGAACACGAGCAGGAAATGGAAGTATAGGAAAGGTGGAAGTTAGTCCTGCTAAATGCCAGGAGCTTGGGCAATAAAGTGCCTGAGCTCAGGCGATGCTAACTGAGGGAACAGTGGATGTGGCAGCAGTCACTGAGACCTGAGCCACTGCAGGACACGACTGGGACCTGAACCTGGAGGTTACTATGTTCAGGAAGGACGGGGAGAGGAAGGGGAGGAGGGTAGTGATGAGTCAAAAACTGCATTGGCATAAGGGGAGTAGAGGAGGCGGAGGGAACCGTGGAGGCGATTTGGGTCACCTTGATAACAAGGGAGGGCGAGAGTAAAAATAGGAGTGGTGTATAGACCCCCTGCCCTGGCGGAGGAGCTGGAGGAGAGTCTGGTGGCAGATGTTGGGAGACACTGCAGACTGGGCAGAGGAATGGTGATGGTGTTGGGGGACTTAAACATGCCAAGAACAGACTGGGAGACTATGACATCCTCTGTGACCAGGGAACAGAGGTTGTTGGATGCCTTTCAAGATGCGTTCCTAACTCAGCAGGTGGGGGAACCGACCAGGGAGGCGTGGGTACTGGATGTGGTCCTGGCAGACAGTGACCAGATTGGGGGCCTGGAGGTAAGGGACCCATTGGCAGGGAGTGACCATGCCACGGTCTGGTTCTGCCTGGACCTAGGAGGGCTAGAAGGCTGCACAAAGATGGAGGAAACTGACTTCAGGGGGACGGATTTTAAGGAAATGGGAAGGATCCTTAAGGAACATTTGGATGTGATTGGGTCAGACATGGACACTGATAGTAGGTGGGAAATCATCAGGAGAGGGGTGCAGGATGCTACCAGCACCTGTGCAAGAGCAAGACGAAAATGTGGTAGGGCCCGAAAACCCTGCTGGTGGACCAGGAAAGTCCAGGAGGTGGTGCGGGGAAAGAAGGCAGCCTATAAGCAATTCAAGTGCTCAGGGAGTGAAAGGGATCAGAGGGAGTATGAGCTGATGGCTAGAAGGGCCACTAGGGTGGTGAGGGCAGCTAAGGCAAGGAAGGAGCAGAACCTGGCCAGGGAAATTAGGAGAGGGAACAAGGGGTTCTTTAGATACATTGGGGAAAAACGAAGGGTGAAGGGGCAGATTAGCATGATTAAATCGGGGGATAGATGGGCACAAGACCCGGGGGAGCAGGCTGAGGTACTAAATGAGTACTTCACTTCAGTTTTCACCAAGGAAAATGGGGGTGCTGCATCATACATGGGAGGAGACAGAGATACTGAGGAGAGGGGGACCCTTACCGATCGGTGGGTCTGGGGAGAGGGGGAGGCATCACTGACAGGAGCGGGGAGGGCTAAGCAGGGAGAAGAGGTACCGGAAGTGGAAATCACAGCAGAGAGCGTGAGGGAAGCCCTCAGCTCCCTTAAGATGGAGAAAGCACCGGGGCCGGATAAATTGCATCCCAGAGTGCTGAAGGAACTTGTGGATGTCCTGGCGAAACCCCTGGCGGAGCTTTTCACCATCTCTCTGAGGACAGGGTGGGTGCCCCAGGACTGGAAGGTGGCACATATAGTGCCTATCCACAAGGGAGATCAAAGGAGGTGGCAGGGAACTACAGGCCTGTCAGCCTGACATCGTGGTGGGCAAGGTGATGGAGGGCATTGTCAAGGAGAGGCTGGGGGGGACCTGGAAAAGTCAGGGTGCCTGGATGATAGACAGCATGGATTCATCCCGGGGAAATCATGTCAGACAAACCTTGTGGAGTTCTATGACTGGGTGACGAGTGCCTTGGACCTGGGTAGACCAGTGGACGTCCTCTTTCTAGACTTCAGCAAGGCATTTGACTCTGTTCCTCATGTGGGCCTGTTGGATAAGCTGGTTGAAATGGGGGTGGGGAACCAGATGATCAGATGGATAGGCAATTGGCTCCAGGACCAGATCCAGAGGGTCATAGTTGGCGGGATAGTCTCATCCCCAAGGAGGGTCATTAGTGGAGTCCCACAGGGATCAGTCCTTGGGCCCCTCCTGTTCAACGCCTACGTCTGTGACATAAGGACAGGAATCAGGAGTGAGATGAGTCTCTTTGTGGATGACTCAAAACTGGGGGCGGTGGTGGATGGGGAGGAGGGGAGGGTGGCCCTACAGGGGGACCTGGAGGATCTGGAAAGATGGTCAAGAAAGTGGAAGCTGAGGTTCAATGCAGGGAATTGCAAGGTACTCCACCTGGGGGCCAGAAACCCGGGCCAAGTGTACACCCCGGTGGGGAGGAATGCTTCAAGTCTCTATGGCTGAGAGGGACCTGGGGTGGTGGTGGATGTCAAGATGAACAACTCTGAGACTTGTAGGAGAGCAGCAGCCAAGGCCAACAGGATGCTGGGATGCATCGCTAGGGATCACCCCAGAAGGAGGAAGTGATACTCCTCTGTATAACTGCTTGGTGAGGCCACACTTGAGTACTGAGTGCAGTTTTGGAGGCCACACTTAAAGAGGGACATTAAACTTCTGAAGAGTGTCCAGGGAGGGCAACCAAAATGATTTGGGGCTTGGGGACAGGACCTGAGGAGGACGCAAGAGCTAAATATGTACACATTGGAAGAAAGAAGGGACCGAGGGACATGATAGAGGTCTTCAGGTACATGAAGAGGTAAATAGGGAGGAACAGTCAGGGTGCTGAAGGAAGGAGGAGGGGCCACTAGAGGCATGGGTGGAAGCTGGAGGAAGATTCAGGGGAGAAGGAGGAGGTGCTACTTCACTGAGAGGGTGGTGGAGCCATGGAATCGCTGCCTAGAGGGCTGATGGAGGCAGAGACAGTGGAGGGGTTCAAGGGGGGTGGGACAGGCACGGGGAAGGGTTCTGGAAGCAAAATCCAATGCAGCAAGAATATCCGGAACTGGGAAGGGAGAAGCCAGAGAAGGCGAGGGGGGCAGCAAGGTCAGCACCCAGGGTGGGGGCTGACCAAACGAGCAGACACGAAAGACCATTAGGCCTATTCTGCTGGCATTTTAGTATGTTAGTATGTGTACTGGGAGGCCGCATGAGCTGAGGGGGATTGGGCACCCCCCTCAGCACACAAGGTGGGGGCCAGGAGAATAGTTGGGAGGGGGAAGAAATTAGCAGAGGGAGGAAGTGGGAGGGTGTTGATGCCGAGCTGTGTATGGCAGCAGTTCGGCTGAAGCAGTATGCTAATTTCATACACACTACCACCGCTGATTGCAGCAGACCTTTTCTCAGAAGTGAAGACCAACACAGCTGAACTGCTGTCATACACAGCTCAGCATGTGTTGGTCCCCTAGGGTTGCGCCTGCTACACTGAACACTGGGGAGGAGGGTCACACACCTCCAAAACTCATACTATAACAATACGTTCCTTGCGCATGCACACAAGTGAATATAAAAATGGGAGTGACTGTTGTCTCCGTCCCTTACTGGCACACTTCAGGAGACCCCAAATCCCACACCATGTTTGCAGTTTGCATGCATTTTGGAAGCAAAAATAAATAGAGAAGGCTGGGGAATGGACATGATTGGGGTACTCAGTGGTAATGAACAGAACAGAGTAGAGTAGAGCAGAATAGAGTAGAATGGAATAGACTAGACTAGAATAGTTGGTTAAATATAGCATCTTTCATACAGACTGTATCCCTAGGTGTTTACAGGTCAGTGAGCTAGATAACCAAAAGGGCAGGGACTGTATGTGGCATGCATGCAAAAACTATTAATCGTACTAATACCCACAAACGCACAGTCATACTGTGTTAGGATTTGTATTACTTAAAGAGGGAATATGGGCCAGGACAATGAAGAAACCTCCTACTCTTTTGAAAAGTGCCACTGGATCTTTAACTTCATCTGAGCAGCCACCAGAAATGCACAGAAGTAACCCCAGTTTATCATCTAGTTTGAAAGATGAATGCCTCAAATAGAAAAGTTAAATGCAAGCAGGCTATTCAGCATTTCTCATAAAACAAAAGCAAAGGAGTATGGGCTCAAACTGAATGGTGTAAGGTGCATTGGAAGTTAGGGATTACATTACATTATGGGTGATAGGAATTGGGAAGGCTGCCTTAATGGAGAACTGCACTAAACTTGTCTTTTTTTCATGCAGAAGTTTTTTTTTTTGTTTATACCAGATCCAATTCTTTTTGAGGCAGTACAGTGTAGTGGTTAAGGGCACTGAGCTGCAGACCTGGAGACCTGGGTTTGAATCCCATCAGCCCCCACTTGCATACTGTGTGACCCTGAGCAAGTCACTTAACTTCCTTGTGCTCCCAGGTCACACCTGGAAACAAGCTCTGGCTTAGTGCGCCTTTCCTGTTGAAAAAATTTCCCCTTCCCCATTATTGTTTCGTTCTACTGGCCTTTTAGTAAACTCAGTGGGTGTTAATGATTTACACGCTGGTACCAAGTACCACTTTAGAACTTGGTGATGTAGGATATGTCTGTTTAAATCACAGAATTCCACAGTAGAATGTAGACACATTGTACCAACAATGTAAGAACTTAGCATTAGCAAGGACATAAACTACATCATAGATTTGTAAAATGGTCTTCAGCATCAGAGTGCAAATCTAAAATACTCATGAAGTTTACTCAAAAGTCAGTAAAGATGGAATAATATTAAAGTGTGAATTAGTATTTGAAAAGCAGCTTAAACAGAAAATAACTTGGTGGTTAAATGCAGTTCTCTTTTAAAGTAAATTTAAAGCATTTTGTTGTAGCTCATTGGACTTGATAATCCATTACCTTAAGGCAGTGCTAGCTTTATGCAGCCACATTTTTTTTATTAGGTACTGCTTGGGAGGGATCGAAACTGGAGCCGAACCCACAGACAGCTGTTCCCTTCCACTTTGGTCCACCAGTCTTGCCCCTGCATTTGGACATTTTGTGACGTCTAAATCGAGAGAATGTGGAGGCGCAACCCGTGGAAATCTATGGGGAAAGTTTTCTATACTTTTCTATATATGTTTAAGGGACTTTGAAGAAAAAAAAGCCACTGCTCAACTAATAGGGCCCCTATTATTTAAGCAGTGGCTTAAATCTTTCTCCAGGGCTGGAGAAAAGGAGGAGGTCGAGCATGAGGCCAGGACCCATGAACCAGGAAATGGAAGGGATTGGCTAGCTGTGGGTTCGGCTCCAGTTATGATCCCTTCCTTCCTGAACAGGATCTGATAAAAAAAAAATTCTGATTTTTGGCTGAAAAAGGCTAGTGCTGCCTTAAAGTAATGGGCTATAAATTTCCCTTTAAGAAACAATAGTAACAGACTGAAATTTGAGAAGAACATGGGGAGACAAGTCACAACCAGAGAGTGCTAATGCATTAGAGGGCAGACCTGATGGGCCACCTGTCCTGTTCAAGTCCCAGTACTGTTGTACTATGTTAGTGGAAAATGGGACATTGTAGGGTGGGTTTTTCTGAGGATTGAAGTTGCTGATGCAAATGTGATTTTTGCATCCCTTAATATTCTCCTGATTGTGCCTACACTGAAGTGCCTAAAATGTTTGCCACAGTCTCCACGATTTACAGCAGCTTGCTTCAAAAAAGAGGCAAAAAAAAGGCTACTGGAGGCAGTATAGCGCAGTGGTCTAAGGTTCTGAGCTGCAAATTTGGTGACATTCAGCAGACCAGACCTGGGTTTGAATCCCACAGCTTCCACTTGCATACTGTGTGACCCTGAGCAAGTCACTTAACCTCCTTGTGCTCCCAGGTCGCTCCTGTAAAAAAGCTTTCAGCTTAGTGTGCTATACCTGGTTAAACAACTAAAAAAAAAAAAAAATGTTACATGCATCTTTGTTTGTGATGGTAGCACTGCCATTTTTGTGCCAAAGGTTAGAGCACTTTTTACAGTAGGTGTTGTGTACCCCAATCTCTTTTGGGGTTGCAGACTCTAGAACCTTCTCTGCCTAGGGCATGACACTGTCCAATTGGAGGGATCCCCTGCAGTGAATATTAATATATATACCTGAGTGTTGCCACCTGTTTTGGACCTGTAGCCAGGTACGTTCCAGACAGTAAACAATCCAGAATGAGGCAGATATACTGCACACATGCGTTTACTTCATGTTAACTGTTAAGGTTTGTTTCCAAGATCACTAAGGTCCAGAGATCCCATTTCATTTGCAAAGTGAATAAAGGCTGTGCAGTTACCCCATTTCTCACTATGAGTGCAAACCACCCCTGGGGCTAGGTAATACTCATATTCCTCTTTCTCCACTGGCACCAGGCATTTGCATCTCCTAAGGTAAACCCTATGTTTCTCAGGTACCTGAGTGCATGGTTACCCTATTGAAATCAACATTCCATGATTTATTTCCTCCCTCCTTCCAGGGATCTGGATCCAGATTGCGTTCCTCTACATAAGAGCAGCAGCAGGGAGGAGGCTAGGAGCTACAGTATAGGCCGGTCAGTCTTACTTCAGTGGTGGGGAAATTAATGGACACACTGCTGCAGGAAAGACTGGTAGAATATCTTGCATCCACTGGGCTGCAAGGCCACAGGTAACATGAATTCACCGGGGGGGGGGGCATGCCAGACAAATCTGATTAATTTTTTTCGACTAGGTGACCTGGGAAATAGATCAGCGGAGAGCAGTGGATGTGGTCTATCTGGACTTCAGCAAGGTATTCAGCACTGTGTCCCAGAGAAAACTGACAAAAAAATTCAGCAACCTAGGGATGGGGTCCAATTTGGTGAATTGCATTAGAAACTGGTTAAGGGATAGGTGACAGAGGGTGGTGGTTAACAGCACACTCTCTAATCATGGGAGAGTGACCAGTGGAGTGCTGCAGGGCTCAGCACTGGGACCAGTCCTCTTCAGTATCTTCATAAGTGAGAAGAGAAGGTATGCCTTTTTGAAGATGATACCAGAATTGGTAATAGCGTGGCACAGGGATCTTGGGAAACTCTAGGAGTGGTGAATAGCATGGCAGTTGGGGTTCAAAGCCAAAAAATGCAAAATCATTCACCTAGCGCATAGGAACCCAGGAGTGATGTATAGGATGATGGGGGGAGGTACAATACTGACAGTCACTAGGCAGGGAAGGGACCTTGGGGCTATTGTAACTGATAATCTCAAAGTGGCAGGGTAGTGTGATAAAGCAGTGGGTAGAGCTAGTGGGATGCTGGGGTGCATAGAGAGTGGTATCTCCAGCCAGATGGGGGAAGGGGTTCTGCAACTGTATTGCTGTCTGGTGAGACCCCACCTGGAGTACTGTGTCCAGTTTTGAAGTACACACCTCAGAAAGAATACAGACAGAGTGGAGGCAGTCCAGAGGAGGGCAGCTAAAACGGTGCAGGGAATGCATGAGAGTCCCTATGAGCAGAGACTACGGCCCTGTATACACTGAGCTTGTTCAAATATTTAAAAGCTCTTAAAACATTTTAAGAAGCCCAAACATGGTTCAAGTCCGCACTGAACACGGTTTGAAACCGTGTTTAAAAAACCTGTTTATACCCTGCTAGGGACCTGTTCTTAAAAACGGTTTACACACGGGTTCAAACCTAATATGCTTTACCTTGTGGTGTGGATGGGAGATCATTCCATGTTGCTCTATTCAGCAACAGTGTTTCTGTGCTACTGAATGAGCTACAGAACCATTCCTGAAAACATTATAGCCTTTGGTGTGGATGAAGTTTTACCTTGTTTAAACATGGTACAGGACAGGGTAGACGGACTTCTGTGGTGACTTTAAAAATGTTTTTAATAATGGACCAGCAGTGTGTACAGGGCCAAAGGGATCTCAACATATACACACTGGAAGAGAGGGGACATGGTAGAGACCTACAAGTATCTCACAGGGGTGAACAGGGGTCAGGAGGGGAGTCTCTTTCAAACGAGGAAGAGCACCAGGGCCAGGGGCATGCAGTGAAGCTGGAAGGGGAAGTTTAAGAGGGATGTCAGGAAGCACAACTTCACTAAAAGGGTGGTAGACACTTGGAATAGACTGTCAGCAGAAGTGGTGGAGGTAAAAACAGTGGGGGGTTTCAACCATATGTGGGACTGACATAGGGGAATATTAGTAAATAGGCAGGGAGGGTTACTGGAGACCAGTAAGAGTCTGTAAAGACAGAATAGACAGGGAGCATCAGGGCAGACTGGATGGGCCATGCTGTCCTTTTCTGCCAAGAAATTCTATGATTCTGTGTTTCACTGAAAGGGTGGTGTAATGGACACCTTGAACAGACTGCCCGCCGAAGTAGTGGAGACGAAAACTGGACTGCTTCAAGCATGCATGGGATAGACATAAGAATGTATTAGAAAACAGGCAGGGGGGAGGAGGGCCTCTGGAGCCATTTAGGGTCTGTGGAGACAGATTAGGGGGGGAACATCTGGGCAGACTGGGTGGGCCAAGCAGTCCTTTTCTGCTGATAATCTTTATATTTCTGCTTCCATATTTCCAAAATGTATGTCAAGCATAATGATCCTTGTCTCTCCTTGTTTTTTTCTTTGGGATAAGACTTTGAAAGCCAGTTACTGTAGAACATTAAATTCAGAACAGTCAGAGCAGCTGTGGCCTGTGACACTGCACTGTGCTGACCTCCCACCAACTCTCCTTTTGTGAGAGCCCAGACACCTAGCTGAACTACTCCTGCCCTAGTTCTGGCCACTGCACCAGACTAGACCGCCACCATTAACCCCCTGGGCCATTGCTCCTAAGCTATTCATGTGGGCACCCTCAGCCTGGTATGCATTCCTGGAACACCACAGGCTTCCCCTTTCATTGCAGCACCTCCTATCTTGCCACTAGCACCCCTCATCCTGGGCACCCAGCAATGGATCCTTGTGTGTCTCTCACTGATCATGCCTCCCACCAGAGCCACTCTCCATAACTTTGGGGGGGGGGAGGTGCAGTCCAACTGGCCAGCAGGGTGTTGTCCTTGAAGGAATAGCCCCAACCTAAAGCTGCCATACCCTCCAGGTGACCCCCCTTATAGTGTGCCAGATATTTAGGGAATTTCTGTTGAAAGGGGTCGCAACTTCTTGAACAGACTGCCCTCTGAATGCCAAGAAACAGTTGGCTCTCCTTCTGTTTCTCTCTTAAGTTCCTCCCACACCACTATCCTTAAAGACCTGGCACCAAGGATGCCCATCTTGGGATGAGCACTGACAGATGACCCCCTGCCTCCCAGTGGTGGGAAAGAATTCTGTTACAGATCTAACAACATCACAAATTTGTCACAATTGCATGAAATTTGACTGAAATAATGGCAAATTAATTTGAAAACCTTGCCCTTGGCTATTATTGATGCACATTTTATGTGAGAAGACATTCATTTATTTATACTTTCCATTTTTACTTTAAGTAACAATTACTGTTCTGTAAATGGTCTATTTATGGTGAATCCAGCTCTCAAATCAACAGTGAATCTTGGAACAAAACCCTTGTTTTACTTTCCTTCTCATGGCGCCTCTGTTTTTGGCACACATTCTGTTTGCATAACACTTCAAATATGTTCCTTGCAGAAGCCTCTTCGAACACAGGAAGACAATATCATACAAGCATTTGTCAATGCTGAATGTTCGCTTGCAGGTATTTTCATTGATGTTTGGCATTTATGCAGGCCCATCCCCAGTTGTATCCATGTCCCTTTAGCATCCATATCCCAAAAGAGTACCTCTCTGCAGCTCCTCTGGCATCTGATCAACATTTCACCCTCATACTTCTTAAGTATCTGTCTTAGGAACCCAAACACCCTGGACGTGCTCAAGGGTACAAGCCTGTGTGGAAACTACGCGAACTCAAGGCCAGGAAATATTGTGTCATTCAGTGGAATTATTTCACCAAATTTTCAACATGGGCATTTTGTCACCTCGGTGATGAACACTGTCACTATGATTTTCTGACTGTGCAACGAACACCGATTTCCCACAGCGACCATGCTATTCTGCATCAGAAGTGTGAAAACACATTTCAGGCAGGATGTGAAAAATGACAGCTGTACTGTTCATAAGGAGGTGTGGGAAAATGCAAATGTTGAAAATCTGGAGGGAAAATATGACAAATTCGTGAAGTTAGAAGTGCGCGTGGAAAGTGTGAAACGCACGCTCGAAAAACAGTAATTTTTTGGAATTTGTGCACCAAATTTTCAACATAGGCATTTTAGGATTCTGCTCATGAACAGTGTCACTGTGATTTTCTTACTCTGTACCGAACATGTTTTCCCACAGCGGCCGTGCTATTGTACACCGGAAGTGCAAAAACACATTTCGGCCAGGATATGAAAAATGACAGCTGTACTGTTCATAAGGAGGTGTGGGAAAATGGCAATGTTGAAAATCTGCAATGGAAATATTACAAATTCACAAATTTATGAGTGTGCATAGAAACTGTGCAATGCACGCTCTTAACACAA
The DNA here is from genome assembly GCA_016271365.2 of Neoceratodus forsteri. Taxonomy (NCBI): domain Eukaryota; kingdom Metazoa; phylum Chordata; order Ceratodontiformes; family Ceratodontidae; genus Neoceratodus; species Neoceratodus forsteri. The sequence goes on along the minus strand of CM057456.1, from coordinate 1,324,909,177 downwards.
CCCTTTTATGGACTTGTGCCACCAAATTTTTTACTTAGGCATTTTAGGACCTCTGCTCATGAACAGTGTCACTGTCTTACTCTTTAGCGAACACTGATTTTGAACAGCAACCATACTATTTTTTGGCGGAAGCACAAAATGCATTTCGGCCAGGATGTGAAAAATGACAGCTGCACTGTTCAGAAGGAGGCATGGAAATATGCCTATGTTGAAAATCTGGAGTGAAAATAGTACAAATTCTCGAATTTACAAGTGTGCGTGGAAACTGAGCAAAGCACACTCGTAAAAGTCATTTTTGGGACTTTTTTCACCAAATTTGCAGCATGGGCTTTTTGAGAGCCCACCTCATGAAAAACAACAACACTGTTGTTTCATTAATAGGTCCTGAAAGGTGATTCCACACAGTGACTGCGAAATCAACTTTCGGGACTGAATAACACCATAACAGTGACTGAATTCATGAGAAGGGGTGTCAAGAACCCCATGTTGCAAATTTGGTGCCAAAAGTAAAAAAAATAGCCGAGATATCCACCTAAGTTGGAAAAACCCTATTTTTTGCCATTATACAGCTTACCAGCATTTCCTCAGTTTGTGGTCAACTTTGAAGGGTGCAGATGTGTTCCTGGTCCACTGAAGATCGCCGTGCTGGCCTCCAGAGGTAAATATGGGGTGAGGGGGGTGTGGAGAGGTGGGTGCGCAGAGGGAGGGCACGGGTTGGCAGGGGGGAGGGGCCAAGGACTCACCGAGGGACTGTTTATTTGCTTTGCAGGAGTTAAGAAAAAAAAGGACACTTTTGGTATGCTGGGGTGGGCTCCCAGTGTGCCATCTAGGTGAGGTGGGGGTGTGTGGGGAGGTGGAAGCGCAAAGGGTGGGTGCGGGCTGGTGAGGGACTCTTCGAGGGACCATTTTCTTATTTCACCGGAATTGAAAAACTAAAAAAAATGACACGGTTGGTATGCTGGAGTGGGCTCCCAGAGTGCCACCTACATGTTTGCTGTGGGGGGGGGGGACTGGAGCTGGCAGGGATTGGGCACCCCTGCTGGCCATACAGTGTGTGTGAAGGGAGGCAAGCATGAGCATGCTGGGGTGGGCTCCCAGTGTGCCAATTGGTTGTTTTTTTTGGGGGGCTGCAGCCAATGGGGGATTGGGCATCCCCGTCGGTCACACAGTGTGCTGGGGGGCCACATGAGCCAAGGAGGATTGGGAACCCCTTAGCACACAAGGTGGGGGCTGGGAGAACAGTAGGGAGGGGGAGGAAATTAGCAGAGGGAGGAAGCAGGAGGGTGTTGATGCCGAGCTGTGCATGACAGTAGTTCGGCTGAGGTGGTATGCTAACTGCATACACACTACCACCGCCGATTGCAGCGGACCTTTTCTCAGAAGTGAAGAGCAACACAGCCAAACTGTTGTCATACATAGCTCGGCATGTATTGGTCCCCTAGGGTCGCACCTGCTACACTGAGTACTGCATTGAGGAGGAGGGTCACACACCTCCAAAACTCATACTATTGCAAGACGTTCCTTGCTCATGCATGCAAGCGAATGCAAAAAAGCATGGCAAGTCACTTTCTGACACAGCGATGCTTGAGATGCCAGCAAACAAAATGGTGCAGGATGATCTGGATGATAACATGCCACTAGCAGAAGAAGACAAGCCTGTATTGTACTGGTACCGAAAAAAGACCACTTGACCCTCTCTGACATTAGTAGCTGTTGAATGCTGCCCTGCAAGTACATCCTCAGAGAGAATTTTCAGTGTTGCAGGGAACATTTTCACCCACAGGAGAACATACCTTTCAACCCAAAATGTAGAGAGGCTCGCTTTTCTAAAAATTAGTAGCAGTAGTAGTAGATTTTATTCATTTACGGTGCCCTTCCCTTGAGGCCCAGGGTGCCAGTACTGAGTACAAATTCTAAATTAAACAACAGCTATAAATATTATAATAAATATATAGGATAGTTTATTGTGGCCCATGCACAACAACAATATTCTTATACCTAGTGGTTACTATGACGTCAATGACCTCGAGAGTGAAACTCGAGATATCACTTTGATGTCACAGTAACTATGAGGTGTGAGTAGAACAGTGTTGTTTATTTGGGCTACCATACACTATTCTATATAGTGTATGGTTCCAAAAATACAAAATTGCTTTCTTTTTTTTTTTGCAAGCATCAACCTCTGCTGTCTGCAACCTGCACTTCTTGGCCATCTGCCCACCTTCCAGCTCATGAACGTGATGCTTCAACCACCGCTAGCCCTATCAACAGCGCTGATGAAGTCGCTTTCACTGTGATGTTCATACTAACGCAGAATAAAAAGTCGTTCTCCGCTAGTAGGAATGTCACTACTGCAGCAGAACAACTTTTAACAGTGTATGGATCTCCATACACAATCACTTTTTTGACCATACACTATAAAACAATACAGAATAAAAGAATAAAACTGCTACCAAATAAAACAATCCATAAATCAAAAAATCATATTGCACCTAGCTAAAAGGTCACATCTTTAAGTCAGTGAAGAAATAGACTCCAAAGATCCTGAGAAAATAACTATTAAAACCCTCCACTGAAGGGGCCACCCTTACAGCCCTTGGAAAGGAATTCCATAACACAGGGCCTGGCACTTCAAAAGCTTGGTCCCCAGAAGTTTTCAGTCTTGTCCTGGAGACCACAAGGAGACCCCTCCTGGGTGGAGTGAAGGAAGCACACGGACCTGTATATATGCAGCAGGTAACCTGGGCCCAGCCTGTGTAGGGCCTTGTAATTTAGTAAGCCAATTTTGTAGGAGATATACCACCTCACCAGCAACCAGTGCAGATCATGCAGCACCAGGGTAATATGGCTCAACCTAGGAAGCCGGGTTAACACCCTAGCCACCGCGTTCTGCACCAACTGCATGCAGCATAATGTACCTCCACTGACTTGTAAAGAACTTTACAGTTATTGAGCCTTGAGGTCACAAATACATGCACCAGTGAGGGCAAGTCTTCTGAGAGGATAAGGGATCAAATCCAGGTGATATTCCTACAACAATAAAAGACTTTCCAGACTATTGCTTCCACCTGAGCCTTGAATGTCAACCCTTCATCCAGATTGACACCCAGATTCTTAACTTTAGCAGCAGCCATAAGCATGGAAGCACCAAGGTATAGCCCCGTCTCCCTCCTGGCTGCACCCCATATGACCTGGCTCAATCACCAGTATTTCAGTTTTGCCAGAGTTCAGTCTTAGCTAACTCAAAGGCAGACAGTCCCTGATCTCAGTCAAGCACTAAATTAGCACATCTACCACGCCCCTTGTCTTGGGCGAAAAAGACAGGTAAGGCTGGGTATCATCTGCATAGCAGTGAAACACCCCTCCATTCCATTAGATGATCCTTCCTAGGGGTAGCAAATAAATCACAAACAACTTGGGCGAAAGGACTGACCCCTGGAGTACACTACAGAGCAGGTCTACTGGGCGCGAAGAGAACTGTCCCAGTACCACCCTGCCCCTAAGATAGGACTCACACAGCTGATGATTTTGCCAGTGAGTCCCACTTCCTCCTTGAGTCAGTCCAATAAAATGTCATGGTCTACAGTATCAAATGCTATAGAGAGAGACCAAGGAGGGCAAGTATTGACCATGCTCCTCTATCTCTCACCCTGAGAAAATCATTAAGCACCATGACCAGCATGGTCTCTGTGCTATGGTTTGACCTAAATCCAGACTGAAGAGGCTCATACGTGTCAAAAGGTGTGCCACCAGCTGCAAAGCAACCACCTTCTCAATAACCTTGCCTATAAAAGTCAGGTTAGAGACCGGTCAGTAATTTGCCAAGATATCTGGGTTCAGTGATGTTTTTTTCAGAAGGGGTTTCACCACCCCATTTTTTCAGTGCAGATGAAAAAATTCCCTCTGAAAGGGAGCACCTGATAATCTCGATGAACATTGGGACCAGCTGCCTGACACAGTTCACTAGTAGCCAGGCCAGGCCTGGAAGAAGTTCGCAATAGGTTGGTCTCAAATCTGAGATCACCTCCACAACCTCTTCTACCAAAACTGGCTAAAATTCTCCCCACAACCACTGACTGCAAGTGCAAGCTCCTGAGACAACATTTGTGGATCTACATGACCCCGTTGGTGAGACTGAAGAGCTAATAGAGGACACTCTCTTTGTCCAAAAAGAACTGAGCAAACTCTTCACATTTGATGACCGAAGCAGCTTTCAAGGGCTCTAGACAGGCTGGATGAAGAAGCCTATCCTCCACCCAGAAAAGATGAGTAGGTCAGCTCAGTTCCTTCTGAATGCAATCTCCCTGGACAGGAACTCTGCCTTCTTACAGGAGACTGTCCTTTGATATTCACTGTAGTGAATATTCATAACTAGTTTGCTCCCCTCTGCCCCCAGTCTCCTGCAACACTGCCCCAGTCTCTGCCTCTAGCCTTTATCGCTCTCAGGTGATGATGTGGAAGCAGCCCACAGTAGCCCACCCATTCGGCAATAGCTGGGAGTGCCAGGGGGGAAGAAAAAATCAAAAGCCTTTTTTGCCACAGTTTATGGGTGGTGAATCTCTTACACTTCCAGCTGGGCTAAGGACAGGGGAGGATGATCTCGAGGTGGATGGGGAGGGCTTTTATGTCCATTAGTTTTTTTGGATCCAGTAGCTTACACACACACTGTTGGATGCTGCACTGTTGTCTTTACTCAGTCTTCTTCAGATTAATGTTTTTTTAATTTTTGGCAGGACTACACAGGCCAAATAAATAATTTTGGGGGCAACACTGCCCAAGAAACCAGTGTGTACAACACTTATCCATGGCATAATGGGGAAGCCTTGTCCATGTGTGCCACTATCCTAATGGGTACGCAATATGTGGAACCAGTAGCCTACTCTATGGGATTCTGTATTAATATTCTGTGAGCATACATAAGCCTTACAATTATAACCAGTTTATTTGAGCATAGTTAGCTACATGCTGTTGCTCACTACTAGCATTGTCCCTGTTTGGCACTGACTGAACTGACACACTTTTTGGAACCATCACCTCTCAATGCGGCCCATGCATCATCCTGCTGTTTTGGATGCTTCATCAGCCCAGTGCTTCATGTTATTTAATTTTTATCCCATTTCCCAATGCTTTTTTAATGGTCAAACCAATGCAAACCCGTTCACTGTTAAGAGAACTTTACATGGTTCGAAGGTCAAAGTTTACACGATCAAACTTTGGGAGTTTCACTCAGCCCTAGACAGTATGGTATTCTGGATGCCATATAAACAAGTTTCCCCACAGTACTACAATACATAATATTTAATAGCATTCCATTCTAGAAGGGGCTTTTTATTCAGCCTTACTTATATTGTCAGCAACCCAGCATGCTCCTCTATGGGCATTAACTGCTTAACATTTAGGCAGACTCAGCTATTTTGTATTGCCACGAAGCAGAATTTTTATTTATACAGTACATCATCTTTTATAGGTCTTACTCAATCTTTGATTTAGATTCTTGTGGGGCCTGGATGTGTTACATCAACAGATTCCTTCTTTTAACACATTTAGTAAAATTTTAGAGCTTCCAAAGTCTCAGCATACACCAGTGTATTGTGTGCATCACACATGGGCATTGGTGAGCACTAACTATTTTGAATATCTGTGTTCAGCACATTTCCAAAGTGCATCATATTCCAGCAGGGGCCCTGATCCTCTTCAAAATGTGACTCTAAAGATAGCTCATTGATGAATGTAAAAAGTACAAACACGGCAATGACTTTTCTGCATATAGGCTTTGTAACTTCCATTGATGCCTTTACAAACAGGATTAACAACTGGTATCTATTTCTGACTTGTCTGCATAAAATAAATTTAATTACAGAGTTTCCTTTATTGTACTATAGTAATCTAATAAATTACAAGGTAGCTACAACTTTGTAACCAAATCCACTGAAACCCTTTGTATTTCATTACGTGTGAATCCATATTGTCATGCAATAGCATTGTGCAGTGTATGCTAACATTATTTAACAGTTCAAAAACACATCAGTTCATCTAGACACACAGTTCAGTCTAGGATGGTAACAGCCAGATTTCACAGTTCATTTCTAGTTTGCCTTTCTTTAGCAAAGGGATATATCCTTTTTCAAACAAAACCAAAAATGACTCGCACTCCAGAGCCAGAGGAGTGTAACACCAGTGAAGGTGGCAGTTGAATGCCAAAATAAGTAACAACACAACTTTACTTCAAGAAAAAATGAAGCATTTATTTTGCTTAAGTAATTGCAAACACTCCTAACACATGGGAATGCTGCTACAGATACGCCGGCACTTTGCCAATTAAGGCTTCATCAGGGATATATTCTTTTTCACACTGGTTCAGGGCTCCTACTTTAAAGAGTTAAACCCATAATCTTATATTTAGCGTGAGAAGTAGAAGCTGCAGGTCTTCTATTCACAGCAGTCAGTTTCAATCTGATTCTCATCTAAAACCACGTCTTTTTATACCCCCTTGCTCCCACAGTATCATTTGATCTACATGAAAACATAAACTACACATTTTCTTTATAGAAAAATATGTTGTAATTATTTTATTCTAGCAGTAATATGCCTTTAATACTTTTAGATTCTATAGACTCGATTTTCAAAGCGCCCTTAGAGTGAAGCAAGTTGTGTCCCTCTGGGGCTGTGGCAAATTCTGGATGCACCAGGAACCCTGTGCATGGTTTTACAAAAATCAGGGTACCAACCCCAACCTCCCCAGGTTTTCCGCTAGCCAACCGTTATGCCAAACAGTTGGAGCACCTGAAGGAATTGCCACAGGGATTCCCCCCCCAACCCAGAGCAACACTAGAGAGGCTGGAATGGGTGGAGGTGACTGTGCTGGACAGGATGGGGCCATCGGTAGAAGGGGCACAGGAGGTGGCATGGGGGAGTCAGGGAAACAGCTGGGCATTAATGGGAGTGCTGTGGCACCCAGCGGGGTACATTTGCTTTTGCATGTATTTGCCCAGTGTAGTGTACCTATGAATTATACTGTATGGGGGTGGGGTGGGGACAGAATGAGATGAGCAGTTGCCAGATCTGTGCCCTCCTAGTGCCATGTTATGTTCTGTCCCTGGAACCCCTCTCCCCCGTACTGTATAATTCATAGATACAGTACAATACGCAAATACATACAAAAGCAAATGCACCCTGCCAGGTGCCATAACAATCCCATTAAAGCCCAGTCGTCTTCCTGACTCACTCTATGCCACCTACCATGCCCCTTCTGCCCCTAGCAGCCCATTGGCAGTCCCCATCCTAATGGCACATGCCACTCAGACCACCTCCTGGCTCGCCTAAGTGGTGGCCCTTGCTGTGTACATGGCAGGGCTTGCAAAATCCCCCAAAAGGGGATGTTAGAGCCCCGCCATGGCACAAGCCCCCTTGGACCTGCCGCACCAGGTTGTTTGACACAACCTTGGTGAAAGGGGGCTCTGGCACAGCTGTGTCAGAATTTGACACAGGCAGCATTAGAAAATCACAACTAAGGCAAGTTGTGATGCAAGTCACCCTTTGCATCATAATCTTTTGATGCAAGTCCCTTGTGTCATTCTAGCCCCTTTAAATATTGAACCGCATGTGTTAAACGCATATAGAATAATTAACCTCTGACAATGGAGAACAGAGTTTTTAGGACACTGAGGGTTTTCAGTTACATAACAGAACAATGAAAGTAAACATTCAGTAGTACTATGATGTAACTAGAACCCTGAAATATCCCAGCAATACTGTTCTTCAGAGTTAGAAGTTTTATTATACAGACACAGTAGCACCTGTATACTGGGGCTGAGTAAGCACTTCAATGTTAAACCACAATTTTTCCACATTAATAACTTCAGGCCCCACTCAACTGATTTACTTGAAATTTGGCAGACACTGTGTGGGTGCCAAGGTCTCTGGATGCAAAAAAGGTGCAAAAAATGTGAACTTGGTGAAAACTGAGACCTGTTTTTGTTCACCAACAGCATAACTAAAAATCTAGGAGGATTTCAAACCTGAAACTTGCAGATTTGATAGAGTTTGCCCCAAGGTGTGTGCTTTGTAAGTCCTCAAGTTCCCCTGTTTTTTTTTTAAATTAAGGAAAAACCATGCACATGCTCCATTTACAAAGTGAACATTCTAAGGATAGCTGATTTTTATGACTGCATTTCGAAATGCAGTCATTTAGTGAATGAGTAGTGCAGTGTTCCTTGGAATTGTCAGCCCTAATGCTTGCTTACTCCCATGAGCAGACAAGGTCAGAAATGAAGAAAGTTATGACTGATTCTGTTGGCAACATGTGGCCAGCCATACTTCTCTATCCCCGAAGAGTATATCAATAAGAGGCACTGGCTTGGAGCTGTACCTTGAGCTCTGAACAGCAGGATACAGGCTGGGGGAGGTAGCATTAGGGCTGACAACATCACGGAACACCCCACTACTGATTTTCGAGACTCCAGAGACCCCAAATCCTAATGTTTTGTTCATGTTCCTGCTTTGTGTTCTTTAACTCTGTGTACATTAACATAGTTTTCTGCAATTAATTGTTATATATACATGATTTGTCCTGTTTGCAAACCCAAACAATTTATTTAAACACCAAAACATCCGCACATCAGGAACCGTGTTTGGGTGTGGGGTGGGGTGAGGGGCTGCCAATTTCAAAGATATCCAGCAGAGGGTAAGGGTGAGAAGTGGACTAGAGCCAAGTTCAGCTTCAAGTTGGGGCCTGGGAATTTGAGTTGGCTTCACTAATTTGGAAAAAGACATTTCAGCCATTAGTGTAGCAATTAGCATAGAGTAAAGCAAACTACAAATGGGTGGGGGAAGGGGTAAAAAGGCCTTGAGTTCAGCAACCAGTATGAATTACTCTTGCTGACTTGTGGCATGTGGTGTTGGAATGCATCTGCTGTGGATCACTGTTTTGTAGTGTTGTGGCAGAGTCTGCAAAACCCACTAAAACCACCATGGCCCTGTGCAAACTACAATAATTGTCATATACCTCCCCGTAGTCTCTGCTTTATCTCCATGCCAATTATTATATTCCCTCTGACTCCACTGATTTTCAAATAATATAATAATAATACTCCCACCATCCCCCAAAAACAAATCATACATCACAAAACAAATAAAAAAAGAAGGTAAATGCAGGGCATTATATTAACCGTAACAACATTGGCCATCCATGGATGTATTTTTATTTCTTTTTATATTTTAATTGATTACTCAGATGAATTCGTGGTGCTGCAACCCCCCTCTCCACCACCACCATCATCACTGTGACTTTTACCCCCCACCGCCACGAGTACCACCACTGCCACTAACCTTGCTTTGCTGGGTTGCTGTAGCAGGTCATAAACAATGGTTTGTGTGACATTTAAAGTAGGCACACCATGGAATGACCATTCTAAAGGTTGCTGATTTAGCAGTAAAATGAGTAGCTCTCCATTCGTCTTCAGAAGTGACAACATCTGCATGTATCCTGATTCATACATGGGAAAAAATGTGATTTGATAAAAATACGACTAATCTTGACTTTACCATTCTCTCTTTTTTTTCTATAGAAGTGTTTATCCTGCAGTGGCCACAGTGGGGGAAGACTCCCTGCTGTCAGCTTCGTCACTCCCCTCCACCATCCATAGTCTCCATGGGACTGCAGCCCTGGCCCCGATGGATTCCCCCCATGGTGGGGTTGGGAGGGGAAAGGCCATCCTTCCCCCTGATGCCTTAAATCCAGTCACTCACCATAGGTTGCCCTGGTGGTCAGGTGAGTAGGGGTGCAGTGAGCAGGTGTCATACACCCCCAATGTGCTGACTGTTTTTCTTCTGGTTTCCTCCAGTTCCATCCCCAGCTGCAGCATTCTTGAGGAGTGCATGCACATGGAGGCATGCATGTGTCCTGAGGCCGCAACTCCCACCTCCCTCAGACTTTCGCCTGTCTACTGAAGCTCTTGCAGGCTTACCACCAGGCCGACACCTGCTGGCAGCCAAGAGCTGGTGCACCAACCTCCCTGATCGGAGAGAGGACAGCTGCCTGATGGTCGCTCAATCCTCTCCCAGCCCCCCCCCCCAGCAGCCCAGGCTCACTCCTGAGCCCGGGTCACTGGCATGGCAGGTGGTGAAGGCATTCGGTGTCCCAGCCCTGCACACCACTGGGCCAGCATGACTTTACCTTTTTTAATGCGTTTGACTTGAAGTGCCTGTATTAGGTACAAGAAAAAGTTTTGGAGAAAACATGATTCAAGAAATTGTACTTTGAGAAACCCTGATTTAAGAAAATGTGACTGGTCTTGACTTTGCATTTCTCACCTCATTTTACATGAAGAGGAAATAGAGGCCAGTGAGGACTGGAGATGTCTTTAAACTGAAGCTACTTAAGGGAGGAAGAGGGGTGAGATCGGTGTGCTTCTGGATTGCTCAGGGTGATTTCATCACCAGATGCACTGGATGACCAGCTGAGAAAGACGATCACAGTGGAAGCAGAATAAGTGGACCTTTTGGAATAATGAACCATGTTTTGTTTGGCCATACTATCATGCACCAAGCCCTAACGCTTCTCTCAGGTGTAGCCTCCGCCCCACTTCTACAACTACCATCACCGTTTACTGAAATGGTACTTGGTGGAACTAGCATGGTGAAACCTTTTCCTGCTCCTTTTCACCTTTGTGTAGCACCTGCTTGTTCAGTCCTTTTCCACATGGTTTGTACATGACATTGAGGCAGATGCCCACACACTCATCCATCATGTCACCCATGCATTGACACATCCTTCTCCGCAACCTCACTGAGAAAAATTGTGTTTCACTGCAGAAGCCCACTGCACTTGGTTTTTACTCCCAGGCAAAACCAAAACAGGATGGATTTTTGTGCCCTCTGCCATCAACAGCCACATTATTTGCCAAATGATTCCTTTAACAACCCCCAACCCCTTCACCTTTCCTAGTCTGCTAATTTCACACTGCCTTGCTCCCACTGCAAGAGTCAAATCAAATAAACTAGAATAAAAAACTATGGATTTCTGTGCCCTCAACACCATCCGCACTCTGTTAATGAACAAAAAAGGATTGTCAAAAAATGTTTTTTCCAAAATCCCACCTACATCATTTCCAGTCTGCTGAATTCACTCTGCCCTGCTCCTGCTGCTGCTGCAAGGCATGCAGCTGGTTGTGCAGACTCACACACTGCATGCTCCTCTCCCCTGCAGCATGATTTCACTAGCCTGCAGGAAACTGCAGTTACATGTAATGATAATTAGCTAACTAGAATGATACTACACAATACTGTGATGATAACAAAAGTTTTCCAAGTAAAAGTCACTCTTTTTTCACACAATTTGAGCTCCTTCAGTAGCCACATCCTTCCCCTGTGAACAAGAGCTGGAAGTGACCCAGAGATGTATGTAGTACAAGGAGTTCTCAGTCCCAGCTTTGCTGATTGACTGCTGCAAGTCATGTGGCTTGCCAGCAACTTAGACAAGTTTAGTGTGTGTTCCCTGTAAAAGTGCTGCTCCATGACGCTGAAGTGCTGAAATGCCAAAGGGAAACAGACTTCACTTGGACTTGCTTCACCAGTGTCCAAAATGTCATTTTGGGCATGTTCACTGAATGCATATTTAGCACAGGCTCATCCTTACAGGTGAGTTGTTCAAGTATCAAAGTTGATGAGAAAAAAGGTGACTGTTCATAAGATATTTTCCTTGTCTCCCTTCAAACCCATTCTTTATATTTAAACTCATTCAGCATGGTTCTAAGTTATAAAAATGTCATTCTGAAGAACGGCTTCTTAAACCACCAGAAAAATAGATTAATCAATATACTGAAAATATTTGCAGATTAGAAACATAGAAACATAGAATTTGATGGCAGGTAAGGACCGCTTGGCCCACCTAGTCTGCCCATTTCCCTACCTAACGGATAAGCTGCAGATCCTAGTTAACCAACAGCCTGCTTTCTCCTACCCCCCACTAGAATTGCCTTATGTCTGTCCCATGCAGTCTTGATTTCCCCCACTGTTTTTGACTCTATGACCTCTTCAGGAAGGCCGTTCCATGCATCTACAACCCTCTCTGTGAAGTTCCCCCCTCTATCTCTATCTTCAAATTGTGCCCCCTTGTTCTTGCACATCTCTTTTTCTGAAAGATGCTACCCTCTTGGACTTTGTTAATTCCCTTGAGGTATTTGAAAGTTTCTATCATGTCCCCCCTCTCCCTCCTTTTCTCGAGGCTATACATCTTAAGCTCCTTTAGTCTTTCTTCATATGTCTTCTGGTGCAGACCCTGCACCATTTTGGTTGCCCTCCTCTGGACAGCCTCCACCCTGTCTATGTCTTTGTGGAGATGGGGTCTCCAGAACTGTACACAGTACTCCAGATGTGGTTTTACCAACTGTCTGTACAGAGGGCCAACAACTTCCAGTTTTCTACTGGTGATGCCTCTCCCTATGCATCCCAGTATCCCCTCAACCCTCCTTACTGTCTTCTCACATTGGTGGCCCACCTTTAGGTTGTCTGATATGACTACCCCCAAGTAGTGTTGGGTAAGATACCTTTTCTATTACTTTCTATTACTTTTGGAAACTTGTTCCAGAAAACTCTGTGCAGTCACTAGCAGGGATGGAGAAGTACTGGAAAAAGTGATACACCTTACAGTTACAATTACTTATGTCTTTTTATACAAAAGAAATACGTAACTGTAACTGATTACATTTTTTGAAAGTAACTAGTGACTAACCTATTACTTTCAAAAAATGTAATTTGTTATAGTTATGTATTATTTTTGTATTGTTTCTGTATAAAAATAAATAAGTAACTATAATTGTAAGGTGTATTACTTTTACTAGTACTTCTCTATCCTTGCTAGTGACTGCACAGAGCTTTCTGCAACACGTTTATAAACATAATAGAAAAAGAAACTTACTCAACACTGCCCCCAGGTCCCTTTCCATTTTTGTTGTTGTCAGTATCTCACCCCCCATTGTGTACTCTTCCCCTGCGTTTTTGTTTCCCAGGTGCATTCTCTGTGTTAGCTTATTATTTTAACTAAAAACCCTAAATGAGTACCTAAACCATGTCCCATGGTTCCTTCCTAGTGCATCACTTCTCAGTTTCACTATATAAATGAAGGTAGCTGTGGAGTGAGGCCAGCTGGAGCCTAGAAGAATCACCACTTTACAGGTAAGTAAGTGCTTCTCTAAAATATCAAGGGCTCCATTTTTACAGCCAGCCATTTGTGTCATGCACCCATTAGTCATGTGCATGAGATAGCACATGGCCAGCCTGGGGATATATTCAGACAGACAGCATGCTCTGACTGGTGAGCACTGTCTGTCTTTATATGGGATCTGTGGGAGTGCAGCCCACAGTGACTATGCACATAGCCAACACAGTCACCTGCAGGTAAATGACTCACAGAAGCAAAGAAAGTTATTAAGTCCCAAATGCCTTTGCCTCTGTGAGTCATTTTCAGATACCAGCATGCTAATAAGACCTATGGCATGCAATGCACTAAGAGGCCATTTGTACACTTTTATGTGCTCATTAGCATATCAACACAATGCCACTGCATATGACTATACAGAGGCATTGCGTGGAGCAATGGCTGCTACCCCCACCGATCACTGGTCCAATCTCTCAATGTACAGCAACTGCTGTTTCTACACTAGTGAGCAAAAAGGCAGCACACCAGCACACCAGACAGCAAACAGCAAACATTAGCTTAAATTGCTGAGAAGTAAATAAAACAAAATACAGCATCTAGCATGATAAGTCAGTCAAGACCACAGCACTAAACCCCAGCACTTTGAGTCAAATTGTGACTCTTCATCAGGGAGTGTGTCTATGGTTCAAGTTTATTTAACTGGGAAAATTCTGTTGAGCAAGCTTATTTACAAGGGGGTCCCATGTAGACAGGTAACATGCAATTACAATATAGACGTATAGTAACATACAATTACAATATATACATATGGTAACAGCAGAGCAGTAATTACAAACATTCTGGAAGTCAAGTGCAAATATTAACAATGATAAGTACAAAGGAGCAAACGATAATACGAGATGCAGAGGCAACTCCATACAAGATAATTCAAACTAATGAGGCATACAAAAGCAAAACATTTCCAAGCATAGAACACAGTTGGCAAGGTGTAAGAGGAGAGGGAGGTAGAAGGTGTTAGGGGAAATGAATATGGAGGAGATACAAGGTGGGAGCAGTAGAAGGACGAGTATGGGGCAAGGGTAAAGGGTTTAAGTTGGATAACAGTGGCAAACATCTTGGGCACATTTGGTGACAATTTTTTTAAAAACATTTAGGGGGACAAGGGTGGCCAATTTGAGGGATGATTGTAGCTTATTCCAAGCAAGGGGATAGCATAACTGATGGCAGCCAAGCCACAGTTGGTGCCAAATTTAGGGACTACAAGCGCAATATATGAAGTTTTTCTAAGAGCGTAGGAGCGCGAGGATTGATAAAACAGGCTTGAGATGTATGGCAGTAGTTTACAGAGCAAGGCTTTATAAGCCCAGACATAAGTGTTTAATAATCTTCTGTTAGCAAGGGGAGGTCCAACCTATCTCAGCATAGAGGTCGTAGTAATGCATCCTGGCTGGAGCATTAGTGACGTAGCATATTGCTCGATGGTAAAGGGCATCTAATTTATGTAGGGTAGACGATGAACAGCGGCTATAAAGGATATCAGCATAAGCTAGCAGCAGAAGAAAAATGGATTGTACCGGTCTTAACCTGGATTCTTTAGAAAATGAGATTTTGTTTCTATAGAGAAAACCAAGCCTTAACTTTAACTCATAGCACCCCTTGTGGTCGACACCCCGACGGCGAAACACAGAAAAAGACCATTACGGTGACATTCGCGGTAATGGTCCTTTTTCTGTGTTTCGCCTTCCCCCAGTGTTCTGTCCCCTTCCTGGACCAACTCTGACCTGAAGTTGGAATCCTAGAGTCTGGGGGGTGAGGTGAGCAGAGCCCCTTGCATGGGGGGTGTGGGACGCTCAGCCCCCCACAGAAAACAGTGATACAAGAGGCGGCACAATACCTGTGACGGTAGTGTGCCATCACTGTGTGGGAGGTTGTCATTCTCGCCGACAACATATCTTGGTGCTTCCCTTTAGCTTCTTTGCAAGAGCTTCAATATGGGAAGAGTAGGAGAGATTTTGGTCTAGTAGGAAGCCAAGATATTTAAATTTATCCACCCTCTCTAGAGTGTCACGTAACAGGGTTAGGATAGGCAATGGGGAGGTAGAATTTTTGGATGCAGTAGAATAATTATTGGGTTGGAATAACATAACCTTGTTTTTTTTGGCATTCAATAATAGACTAGAATGAAGAAAGTTCTGCTGTAAGAGGCTGAATTCAGATTGGAGTTCGAAGCAGGCATCCGTGATTGAGGGTTTGGAAATACAGAGAACAGTATCATCCACAAATAAATGGAGCCTGGCATTTCAAATATTATTGCTTAAGATACTGGTATATAACAAGAAAAGGAGGGGGCCAAGAACCAAACCTTGAGGTACTCCTCTAGAGTGCGAGAGAAGTGAAGAGAGAGTCCCATCGACCTTGATTTGTTGGAGATGGCTGGACAAATAGCTGGAAAACCAATTTAGAGTGGATCCATTCATGCCATGCTCCTTTAGTTTGTCTAACAGTATCGTATGATCAACTTTGTCAAATGCTTTGCTCAGGTCGAGGAATACTGCCCCTGTTGTATATTTGTGGTCTAGGGCAAGAATCCAGTCATTTGACACTTTTGCAAGGGCAGTAGGGGTGCTATGAGGAGGCCGGAAGCTGGATTGTAGAGGATTTATTAAATTTAAATTATCGGCTCAGTGGCGTAGAGGGTTGAGGTGCTGGCACCTTTCCTCAAACCACGACGGCGACCAAGGTTCGGGAATGGACTCGGGGCACCAGGGATTGGCAGGGAGAGGATAGGATCGAGCATCCAAAGGACTGCTCTCCTATCCTGGGGTGGCATCAGGGAAAGCCTCGCTCGACAGCGGCCCCCAGTGGAGACTGGATGCACTACATGAACAGCACTATGAGGAACCAGAAAAAACAGAAACAGCTCCAGTGGTCCACCGGATGATGGCTGCTGTGCTCTGCTACCACCAAAGTCCTCCAGGGAGCCCTCTCTCTGCCTCAGCAGCACCCAAACCTACTAAGAGTGTGCTGGTAACCCCCTTCCGTTGCCTTCCACCTCAGAGGAGGGGGACCTACCTGGCGAAAGGGTTACGCTGGGATACTTTGGGGATGGCTACGATGTGAGGCTGGAGGAGTGGCTTGAGCAGGGATAGTAGGGGTAAGTCAGGGAACTTGGTAACCCGAAGGAATGGGGGACATTGGGGCACATAGGGGATAAAAAGATCATGCAAAAAATTTTTGTAATTATCTAGGTAGGCTCTGATCTGGTTGTTGATTAGTTTTTCTAGCAGCTTGGATAGTATAGGAAGAAGGGTTATAGGCCTGTAGTTATTGAGGTCCCCAGGGTCCTCAGATTTAAACAGTGGTAATATGTGGGCTGTTTTCCAAACAGTGGGGACTTTGCTGTTTTCGATGGACAAATTAAAAAAATGCATTGTCAGTGCTGTTAACATTTGGGAGCCTACTTTTAGGAACATCACTCCCTCCCTGCCATTTGAAATATGGTCTCACTCTACCACTATTCCTTATGCGGCTTTGATAACAGTGTCCACATTCACTGCAGTTCTCCATCTTCTTCTTTCTCACTCATCCACTCCCTTCTCCTCAAAACTCCCAACCTCCTCGCCATCCCCTTCAAAATCCTCTAAGGTCCACTTTTTCTTACTCGCCCTCCTCTTGCTCTCCACCAGGGATATCCACCCCAACCCAGGCTCTATTGCCCCTTGCTCCTCTGGTGCCTCCTCTTCTACTACCTCCTCCCACTCTCTTCTCTCAGCCCTCCTGAAGGACTTAAAGGTCCTACATCTAAACACCGGCAGTTTGTTGCAAAAAGTAGACCAGATTCAGACCATGGTATGCACTCTAAAATCAGACATTCTAATCATCTCAGAAACTTGGCTAAAGAGCACTATCCCTGGCCACTCAGTCTCCATTCCTGGCTACTCACTGCTAAGGCAAGACCGTGCTGGCAGGGGTGGTGGTGTGGCCATTTATGTCCTAGCCTCCATCCAATATTCCATCATCTACTCATCCTCCAATCCTGAAACCCATGATGCCCTAGCTATCCATGTGACCCTCCCCTTCACTCTCCCAATCTACATAGCAGGCATATACTGCCACCCAAATGCACATCCTTCAGTCGCGCTAGACCTCCTAACCTCCATCACTTCCCTTGCTGACTCTGGGGAATTATTTATCCTAGGAGACTTCAATATAGATTGGTTGTCACCTAAAACTACCAAAACTAAAATCAAAATCGGAGCTCTAAACCTTTCCCAACTGATCTCCGAACCCACCCACCCAAACCAAAAGACACAACACTCCCTACTTGACTGGGTCTTTACATCCCACCCCCACCGTGTCATCATCTCTGGCATCCTCCCCAATGCTCTCAGTGACCATAACCCAATATTCATAGTTAGGAAAGTCCACAAAACTAAATTGTCACACAAAACCATACAACTACACTCTTTCAAGTCTCTTGACCTTGAACATCTCTTGAGTAACCTTGCCACTTCTGACTGGTCCCCCCAACCTCCTTCCCCTCAGTTGATAAGGCCCTCGCCTACTGCAAAGAAATCTTTCTTGTAAACTGGAATGCCTTTGCCCCACTCAAACAAACCAGAGTCAGAGGTAACCATTTACCTTGGATAAACCCTGATCTTCTGGCCTGCCTCAGGGCTAGAGATTGAGCCTGGAAGCATCATAAAGCTATCCAGCATCCTAGTGACCTTGCAAACTTCTGCATGCTCAGAAATACTTGCACCAGGGCTACAAGGTTAGCCAAGTCCGAATATTTCAAATCTGCCTTCGTCACCAAAATAAATTCCCCTTCAAAGTTCTGGAAAGTAGTCCACACCCTATTTACCCCCTCATCTCGCCCACCGTCCCTGGTACTTAAAGCACATAGCTCACTAGTGTCCGGCCCACCAGCTGTAGCTGTGGAATTTAACTCCTACTATACCTCCTGCATTACTGAGCTACTGAAATCCCTCCCCAACCTCTACCAGTGTGCCCCCTCTAGCACTCTCCCATCTTCCCTTCTCATTCGCTACTGTAACCCCAAATGATGCCTTAAGTGCCCTCCTCACCATCAACCCCTCTAAAGGTGCCTCCCCTGATGGCCTTGCCCAAAAACTCCTCTCCCTCTCCACTTCAGCCTACTCCATCTCAATAACCCTAAATCTGTAATTTTCTACTGCCTCAGCCCCCTCTTAATGGAAACATGATGTGGTCCTCCCTCTACCCAAAGGGGGTAACCCCTCATCCACTGGCAACTATTGCCCCATTTCTCTCCTCCCTACCCTTGCCAAGCTTCAAGAACACATTGTCCTTCCCAACTTTTCTATCTGACACCTCCCCTCCTTCTTCACCCCTTTCCAGTCTGGTTTCAGGAAAAACCACTCAACCACCACCACCTCTCTCCTACGGTTCACAGACTCCATCCTAACTGGGATGGACAATGGCCAAATCACCTCTGCCATTTTTGTCGACCTGGCCAAGGCCTTCAACACCATCTCTCACTCCCTTATCCTCAACTCACTCCCAGCAGCTGGCCTATCTCCCTCTACCACAAACTAGTTCAAGGCCTACCTTATTGATAGAACCCAATCAGTTAAGATCTTAACTTCCCCTTCCCTCCCGATTAGCACTGGAGTGCCCCAGGGCTCAGTATTAGGTCCCTTCCTATTCTCCATCTTCTTAACATAGAAACATAGAAGTTGATGGCAGATAAGGACCGCAAGGCCCATCCAGTCTGCTCATTTCTTTTTCTACCTTATAAATGTGTCATCGGCCTTTGCTCTAACAGTGGCCTATATATTCATACTCATCTGCATTGCTCCATTATTTCTATCCCATGCCTGTTTGAAGCACTGCACTGTATTCGTATCCACCACTTCCTGAGGTAGACCATTCCATGCATCCACCACCCTTTCTGTGAAAAAGAACTTCCTCACATTACCCCTTAATCGGCCTCCCTCTAATCTCATGCTGTGTCCTCTTGTACTGCTATTTTTCTTATACTGAAACATGTTAGACTCTTTCACCTTGTTAATGCTCTTAAGGTGTTTGAATGTTTCCATCATATCACCTTTCTCCCTCCTTTGCTCTAGGGTATACATATTGAACTCCGTTAATCTGTCCTCATACGTTTTCTGATGCAGTCCCTGCACCATTTTGGTTGCCCTTCTCTGTACTGCCTCAATTTTGTCCTTGTGAGGGTGTGGCCTCTAGTACTGCATGCAGTACTCCAGATGGGGCCTAACCAGTGTCTTGTAAAGAGGGATTATTACCTCCCTCTTCAAACTTGTGATACCCCTACTAATACACCCAAACATTCCCCTAGCCTTACTTATTGCTTTAGTGGTCTGCTTGGATGATTCCAGGTCATCGGTGGTGATGATGACGCCCAAGTTTCTTTCTTCCCTTGTGACTGCTGGCAACTCCCCTCCAAGCCTATAGGTGGCTTCAGGGTTTCTCTTCCCTATGTGCATGATCTTGCACTTCTTTGCATTAAACCCCAGCTGCCACTCTTCCGACCATTTTGCTAGTTTATCCAGATCTCTTCTCATTCTGCCCACCCCATCTGGATCATCTACTCTGTTGCAGTCTTGGTGTCATCTGCAAACAGACAAACCTTACCCTCCAGTCCATCTGCAATGTCACTGATGAACATACTGAAGAGGACTGGCCCCAGGACTGATCCCTGAGGTACCCCACTTGTGACTTGTATCTCTTCTGACTGTATACCGTTTACCACCACCACTCTGTTTTCTGCCCGTCAACAAGTTTGCCACCCAGTTGACCAACTTCTGACCCACCCCCAGCCTACCCAGCTTATTAATCAATCTTCTATGTGGAACAGTATCGAAAGCTTTGCTGAAGTCAAGGCAGGTGACATCAACTGGTCCCCTTTGGTCTACCACTCTGGTTACCCAGTCAAAGAAATCTATGAGATTAGTTTGACAGGACCTTACTTTGGTAAACCCATGCTGTCTTGGATCCTGTGCTCCTATGGATTCCAGGTGTTGCACTATCCTTTCCTTAAGGAGTGCTTCCATAATATTGCCTACTACTGAGGTAAAACTGACTGGTCTGTAGTTCTCTGCCTCCTCCCTGCTACCACTCTTGTGGAGCGGGATCACGTGAGCCCTTCTCCAGTCTTCTGGGACCTCTCCTGTGCTCAGAAGCTCACTAAACAGTTCTGATAATGGCTCTGCTAGTTCCACCTTTAGCTCCTTTAGTACCATGGGATGTATGCCATCAGGTCCCACTGCCTTGACCACGCTGAGCATATCGAGCTCTTGTAGGACCCTTTCTTTTGTGAAGGGACTAGTGCTCACCTCCCTCCCCCCTGTGTCCATGGTGCTGAGCTGTGGGCCCTGCCCTACCTTCTCATCAGTAAATTCTGAGCAGAAGTATCTATTTAGGATAGATGCTTTTACATGGTCCTCCTCCTCACATGCCCCCCTTAGCTCCTTTGAACGTAGCAATAGCCCCTCAAGATTTTCTCCTTTCATTAATATATCTATAGAAAGTCTTGTCCCCTTCTTTTACTGTTTGTGCTAGTGTTTCCTCGGTTTGGGCCTGTGCCTGCCTTCCCTGCTTCCCTTAGAGATGTTTGGTATGCCTCCCTATCTTCATCCCTCTGTGTTCCCTTATATTTCCTGAAGGCCAGCCTTTTGGCTCTGACCTTTTCTGCTACTGTTTTTGAGAACCAAAGTGGTTTCCTTCTTCTTTTGCACTTCTTTTTCTCTCTAACACAATGGGATTTTGCTTCAAGTATTGCATCCTTAATGCTTGCCCACTTTGCCTGTACCCTTTCACATGTATTTCTTTTTGCCAGGGCTAGCTTAACTCTGTTGGCCATCTTATCAAATCAGCTCCTCTGAAGTCCCATATTTTTGCCTTGGAATGGGATGATTTAGTTCTAGTGGCCAAATTGAACCATACCATGTGATGGTCACTGGCCCCCAGGTGACCTTCTACGTGGAGATCTGTGATCCTTTCCCTGTTATTCAGTACTACATCTAGGATAGCCTTATCTCTTGTGAGTTGCTGTACC
This sequence comes from Neoceratodus forsteri, assembly GCA_016271365.2. Taxonomy (NCBI): domain Eukaryota; kingdom Metazoa; phylum Chordata; order Ceratodontiformes; family Ceratodontidae; genus Neoceratodus; species Neoceratodus forsteri. The sequence continues at coordinate 1,324,887,959 of CM057456.1, read as the reverse complement.
AGATGTTTGAGGCCCTCTCCCTGCAGGGAATCCACCATGTTTCTAGTTCTGGCAGATGTTCCTGCTGGTATTGACCAATCTGTAGCTGGCATGTTGAAGTCTCCCATTATCAGAACCTCCCCTTTAGCTGGTATGTTTTGTACATCTTCTAACAGTAATGTGTCTATGTCCTTCCCCTGGTCTGGGGGCCTGTAGACAATCCCAGTTCTTATGGCTGTCCCATTTTCTGTTTCCAGGGTGACCCACAGTTCTTCTGGCTCCTTTTGTGTATTCTGAATTTCTGTAGCTTTGATATTTTCATTGACATACAGGGCCACTCCATTCCCCCCCACCACCCTTTTGCATCTCGGTCTCTTCTGAACAGTATATAGCCAGGTACTGAAGTCTTCCAAGTGTGGTTACTGGTAAACCACGTCTCGCTAATTGTTATTATGTCCAGTTCAGCCTCTGTCATTATTGCCTGCAGGCCTGGATCTTGTTTCCCAGACAGCGAGCATTTGTGTACATGATCTTCCATTGGCCAGATTTCGGTGTGTTAGTTGTTGGGTGAGGTCTGGTGTTTCCCCTGTGCATTGAATAGGAAGCTGGACCTTTTTCCTTACCTGGTGATGCAAATGAACTGCAAACATGCTGAACTCCTGTTTGACCACTAGCTGAGGGAGGAGGGGTGTTCTTCCCATTCGACGTATGGGGTGCTGCACCCCTCTCCCCATTTGCTAGTTTAAATATTCTGCAAAGACGTCAAACTTCTGCCCCAATGCACTGACTCCCTCCTTAGTCAGATGCAGTCCATCAAATGTAAAGAACTTTTGCTCCCAGAACTGTTGCCAGTTCCCTACAAATATGTGTCTGTTTTCCTGGCACCAGCCCTTGAGCCACATGTTTAGCTCCCCTATCTCCCCTTCTCTGACCTTCCGTCCATCTGCCCCCCTCTCCCAGACTGACAGGATCTCAGAGAAGAAGATGCCAGATGAAATGGATGATAGTTTGTCATCCAGCCTGGTCAGGTGTTCCTTGGTCTCCACAACTGACTGGCTGGTGAGAACCAGGACGTCAATGTTTTCTCCTGCTTCTTGAACAATTTTAGCAATGTGGTCAGTGTCTCTCCATGCTGATGTACCTGGGAGACATCTGACCATTACCCCTGGCTGGAGATAGGTATCAACTCCCCGAATCATTGAGTCTCCTATGATCAGAAGTTTTTTTGATTTCCTTTTTTTGTTTTGGTTCCTGTTTTGGGCAAGTTTTGTTGTGCTAGCTCCTGTGCTGCAGTGTCCTGCTCTGCAGTGTCCTCTGCTCCTTTGTTTGATTTCGGAGATAGAAGCAGATACCTATTTGTAGTTTTTATATGGTTTGTTGAGGTAACATGTTGGAGAGCACTGAGTGATGGGGCACCCGATTTGGCCCTCCTAACCACCTGCCAACCTCCCGGACCAACTACCCTCTGCAGTCGAGGTGCTTCTGTTGGATGTTGGAGAAATGGCGGGTGGTTCTTATAATATATTTCCTTTTGAATATGAAAGCTGAGGCGTGCAATCTCTGCCCATGCTGCCTGGAGCTCAGCCCTAAGATTTCCAATGACCCAGCATGTAGGACAGTGTCCTAAATCCTGTAAAAATGCCCTTCTGAAAAGTGTTCCACAGTACCTGCATTTAATGATATCCATTCCAGATACGTTGCTGAGTTTATAACCTGGTCAGAGCAATTAGAAGGAAAAAAATGAAAGCAAAGGTTTGATTTTGTGCTTTGTTTGTTTTTGTATAACTTGTTATAACAAGTTAAATTACTAGTGCCCCTGTAAATGAGGTCACCGTGTGGATACCCCACTGATCCGCCCCTTCCTGCTTTGCCACAGGAAATGTCATGACTGGGCTACTCTGTAAAAGGAGTGTAGTGTGGGGTGGTTTGGGGTGGGTGGCTGGGCCCTTCCCCTGCTGAAAAAGAACCACGGACAAAAGAAGCAAGGAGGTAAGAGCAGAAACAATCAGTCAGCAACAAATGCAGTAACCCTGAAAGCTTATCCTAATGATAGATAAAACTGTAAAACCTGTAAAGCACCACCTGTAATAATTTCACAGAAGATGTATCCTGTAAGAAACATTTTGCTACGGAAAAAAATAAAGCAGTGACAGAAGATATACCTTGCAAAAGACAATTTGAATCAGAAGATTACAGCAGTAATCTGTTATCACACACCAGGGCGTAGCTACAGGGGTGCAGGGGGTGCACTTACACCCAGGCCCTTGAGGTTTTAGGGGCCCAAATCATACTTTTGATGTTTGTTCAAAACTGTGGAGGCCCTATAACACACCCTTGCACCCAGGCCCTCTGGGAATTTGCTACCCTACTGGCACACACCTGTAGGCACACCTTGTAATAATGCAACAGAAGGTATACCCAGCAACAACAATTTGAATCAGAGAAAAATAAAGCAATAAAATGTTACCAACAAACAGTAACAATCCCTGTGAGTACAAAATAAAAATACAACACACAGTAAATCTGCCTAGCTAAAAGAAGTCTTAATCCTTCCACTTACTCTGGTAAGGTTCTTTGCTCTGTTCTTTCAAGCAACCTAGAAGGAAAGAGCTCAGGTGAAGCTAGGTGCCTTAGCCAGCAAACCTAGTCTTCCACGACCTTCCCTCTGTTTGCTCCCCATCCTCCGCTATACATATGTATGCCGATTATACAGTCCTATATGCATTTGGCTCCTGTCCTGATGAGGTTATAACCAGCTTACAACAAGACTTCAACAAGGTTCAGCTCTCCATGACCTTTGGCACAAGGCAGAAACTTTCTAGGCTTCCCTCCCTACCCACTTTTCACACCCTTGAGGGGACTTTACTTGAGAACACATCCTCCTTCAGGTACTTAGGTGTTTGTTTGGACAAGCACCTAAACTTTTCTGGACATATTGACGTCATCCAGAAAAAACTGCACCCCTAGCTTGCCGCCCTGTTCAGGAATCATAGTTGCATCCCTCCTATGCCTAGGCATGAACTTGTTCAGAAGATGATATTGCCCATTTTCGACTACTGTGACCTAGTCTATGGTGCTGCCACTAAGTCCTCCCTGGCCAGACTGGACATCTTCTTCAATTCCTTCTGCCGCTTTGCCCTGGATGTCCCCACTCACACCCATCACTGCAATCTTTATCGTGCCCTATCCCTCTCCTCTCTTACAAATAGGCGACTCTCCCACTGTGCTAAATTCACCTCCAAAAACTGGATGGGTGAGCTTCCTTCCTACTTCACCTTCTCTTTTATAACACACACACACACCCACCCTTCCATTCCCTTAGATCAACTGACTCCCGTACCCTGGTTGTCCCCCACAGATCCACCCAAATCGGCCAATCAGGTTATTCTCACCACCTCCTAAAAATTTGGAATTCCCTCCCCCCTCAGATCTGGCACTGATCCTCCATCTACTCCATCAACTCGGCCTTCAATAATTACCTTGCACCTAGCTGCTCCTGCCATGTCCCTCCCTAATTCCCTTCTCTTAGCCCTGGACAAACCCTGCCCCTCTACCCTCACCTTCATTTTACCCTGTGCACACCCACCCCCACCACATCTCTAGCCCTCCTCCCCTTCCCCCAAATTGTTCCTCCTTACTGGCCTTCATTGATCTCTCACAGAATGTAAAGGACTCTTAATGCTCTCCATGGGTCCCTCTCCCACCCCCCAAGGAGCTTGTATCTTTCATCTACTCTCTTCCCCCACCATATTAAAGGGGTCTCTCTGGGACACTGCCTTATCCCCTTCTCTCTGGTCCCCCCAGTTCCCTTGCAGGGTTCCTCGCTTCCTGAAGGGGTTGCCAGGAATACGACTCTTCCCCCTTCCCCACCTCACCCTTCCCTCCCCATTCCCCCTTTTCTTTCATGTAAGCACTTGTTTACTTATTAACCTGGCACTTATTATTGTTCACTCTTTCTACATGTTATGCGCAACACAGTCGTAACACTGTTTGTAACACCTGCCTTACAACTGTATGTTAATGTTGATCTTGTAACTTGAATGTTTACTGTCTCATTCCAACTGTACCCCATGTCTCCAGGTCACACCGGGAGATGAGTGACTTGTTGCTCAGTGTGTCTTCCTGGTGAAACATTTCAATAAATAAATAAAAATATACGGTCCAAGCCATCTGTTCCTGCGCTTTTTTTAATATCAAAATGTATGAGTAAATCCTCAACTTCTTTAAAGGTTATTGGAGAAATGCAGAAGGAGTCCTGAGGACAGGGCTTAATATTTGGACCTGAAAGGTTATGTGCGGACTGCAAACCAGCAGTTGGAGAGGAGTCGAAGTCAAGGCCAGCTATAGAGAAGTGGGTGCTGAATTTTTCTAATATTGTAGGTTTAACAGTAATAGCTATTCCTTGGCAAGTAATTTTTGGGAGGATGGATGGAGAGGAACATCGCCCCTCAACTGATTTTACAATACCCCAGAACTTTATTGAGTTTCCCTTGGCATTCTCTAGGGCACTAAGACAGAAATTTGCTTCATTTCCCTGATCAATTTTGTGCAGGTATTTTGGCGGGCTCTGAATGCCGCCCAGTCAATAGGGTCCTTAGAGTGTCTGGCAGTAGCCCACAGATAATCCCTCATTGACACTGCACATTTTATTTCTCCTGTAAACCAGGGGCACGATGCTTTCCTGGTCCTGCATTTAATTAATGGGGTATATTTATTGATAATGCCAAGCATGGTGGAATTAAAGATGTTCACTGCTTCATTGATATTAGTAGTTAAATAGAATTTTTGCCAGTGTATGGTGCAGAGGTCATATAGGCAGCTACAGTATCTATGTTACATTTCTTAAAGCTCCTTTTCAAAATAAATTTACAGGGAGGACTTATTATTTGCAAGCCCCTGACACAGACTGCTATAGTATATTGTGATCGCCTTAAGTCATTGTGCAATACTGCTGTTTGGGGGATTTTATGGATTTATTAATAAGGATCAAGTTGAGGAGTGAGCTGTTCCTAGGGTATTTTCTATTTGGTATAGTAGGCTCTGAGATTAACTGGCTTAGGCTGAGTTCATCACACATATCCTTTATGGGATGTGATTTTTTACTAAGCCAATCAAGATTCAGATCATGAAAGACTACGGACTCGTTACAATTAGAATCAAGGAAGCTGTGCAGGTACGATACTATGTCCAACCTCCTGATGGTGGCCTATAAACACCAATTATATTGAAGGTCTCTGCTGAGGGAAGTTGGATTTTTAATGCCAGACACTCAAATTCTCTGGGTTTGGTGGTAGCTAGGAGAAGGTTAGTGGGAACTTATCTTTTACATATATGACCAACCCCCAGCGTGGATCTATCAGCTTTAAAAGTATTGTAGGGGCGGTTGTGCTAGTTTTCTTTAATCAAGTTTCAGTTAGCATGAGAATGTCAGGGCTGGTATTGGAGATCCAGGATTGCACGGCATCCATTTTCCTGATGAGACTTCACACGTTAATCAGCATAATTTTCATCCCTTTTGCTGATGCGAAATCTGTTGGTGATGTAAGTACGGTGACAGGGCCTGGATTTAGCTCTGTATTCCCAAAGCAAAGTAGTAGGAGGAGGATAACTTGCTTTAGCCAATAGAGTGAGAGTATCTCTCTGACTTTATTTGGGGAAAGATGCAAGGGCCTATTTTTATTAATATTAGAGCAACAAAGGGTTGTTGCACAATACAATGTAATGGCACACACTTGGACAGGATGGGGGGTGACCAGGGTAATAGACAAAAGGACTGTGGGTGTGTCCCATAGTGGGGGGAAACTGGTCATTTCAGGATAGTAAAAAGTACTGGTGGGAATGGTCCCTAAGGGACAATATGTTGTGCAGGAGAGTGGCAAGAATTCCCCAATAGGTGATGTGCAGAGATAGGACATAAGTAAAAGAAGGGGGAGTAAGGCTATTTTAAGTGGCAATTGTATATTAAATAAGGTTTAGGACCTAACAGTGGCTAAGGGACTTTGTGGCAATAACAAGCATGCAGCTGATAATATGGAGGAGAATTCAGCGAGAGGTGGTACAAGAGAAGACAATCGGAGAGAGGGTCTTGGCAGTTAATAGGAGAGTTAAACAGAAGAGCTATAAAAGGGAGAGGGGAGGGGCAATAAGTATAATAAATATAAGGTCTAAAGGAAGGTGGGACACCTGTCACTCAGCACAGATGACTGAATAAAGAAAGGGAGACTATGCTTAGGCAGTGTGGCGGGGCACCAGGAAAGGGAGATAGTTTCTGGCACCTTCAGGACCTTTGACCTTTTAGGACTATAAACGTAGAGATGACCAAGGGTGGGCGGGAACACACTGGCTAGCTGAGCAGCTTCTTCCGTACCTGGAGTGTGTTTTTCAGGGGTCCGCCAGCCCTGTAAAGCACCAGGTGAGATGCGTAAATTAATATGCTGAAAAGACAAAAAGAGGACTATTGGAGGTATCGCATAGAGAAGGGAGGGGGTAGCTACAGGCAGGATGACTAAGGGAGAGGGGGAGAGGAAAGTCAGAGGAGCGGAGACAATTTTCAAAGTCCAGAACACTTTTGCCCTAAAATATGTGTTGTTTTCAAAGCGTCTGTGGCTCCACCTGCACTAGTATGGTCACTTAAAAACACACCAATCAGACTATTAAGGCTAAATACTGATTAATATAAAAACAGGCTGCTGCACTTTTACATTTAAACAATTTACTCTGCATTACACATACAAAAGCCTACTTAACAGCAGAGCAGGATTTATTTGAAAATGACACCTTCATGGCAGTACAGGGTTTGAAATTTTTTAATTTTTTATTTTTATGTTGGCTTGCCGAGATTGTGCACAAGTCAACATCTTGGGAGAGTGCAGAATTGGAGGCGTGGCCGCTGTTGGGCGAATGCAGGGCATGCATCAGTAGGTGCGTCCCTCATTCCCCAATCAGTCTGCATGCCATGCCACAACATTTATGCTAATGTGGTGAGCACATCTAAGGAAAGGTCCACTGCAATCCAAGCAAAGCTCGTCAGATGCAGCGGACCCTTCCTGCGTGCTGCCACATTAGCAACATGTGATGTATGTGGCCCGACTTGGGAAGCCTAATCCCCCAGCCCGGCTTTCTGTAGCCACTGAAATTTGCTGATGGGGAGCCCACTCCCGTCGCTAGCAGCAGCCCCATTTCCGATATGCCAAGCAGGGTGCCCAATCCCCCTCGGTTCTTGCCTCCCCGCTTTCATTGTGTGCTGACAGGGAAGCCCACTCCCCATCAGTATAAATTGGCCCCCTCACATTTCTTATATGCTGAGGTGCCCAATCCCCTCGACTCTTGCCCCCATAGTCACTGTGTGCGGCCAGAGTGCCCAATCCGTCGGCATAAGTTTACCCCCACTGTCTGCCAATGAGGGTGCCCAATCCCCCATCAGCTGCAGCAACCCCCAAAACAGTTAGGTGGCAACACTGGAGCCCACCCCAGCATGCCAAGTTCCTGAAAAGGAAAAACTGTCCCACAATGTTATTTTTTTTTCTACCCTGTAAAAAAAAAAAAAAGGTTCCTCGTAGGTCCCTGCCCCACCTGCACCCACCCACTGCTCACCCTGCCTCTCCACACCCCCCTCACCCCATACTTACCTTCGGAGTCCAGCGCAATGATCTTCGATGGACCGGGAACACGTTAGCACTCTTCAAAGCCGACTGCAAACTGAGGAAATGCCGGTAAGCTGTATAATGGAATGAATAGGGTTTTTTCAACTTTGCTGCATATCTCGGGCATTTGTTGGAATTTTGGCACCAAATTTTCAACATGGGGTTTTTGGGGCCCCTCCTCATGAATTCTATCACTGTCATGGCATTAGCAGGCCTCGAAAGGTGATTTTGTGGTCACCGAGCGAAATCAGCTTTCGGGAACCCTTAATGAAATGACAGTGCCAGTGTTCATGAGGTGGCCTCTCAAAAAGCCTATGTTCCAAATTTGGTGAAAAAAATCCAACAAATGCCTGTTTTATGAGCGTGCATTGCGCAGTTGCTACGCAGGCTCGTAACTCCGCGCATTCACAATATTTTAATGCCAGATTTTCAGCATTGCCATTTTTGCATGCCTCCTTGTGAAAAGTACAGTTGTCATTTTCCACATCCTGCCTGAAATGTGTTTCTGCACTTTCGGCGCACAATAGCACAGTCGCTGTGGGAAATCAGTGTTTGGGCCACATTATGAAAATGACAGTGACACAGTTCATGAGCAGAGGTTCTAAAATGCCTATGCTGAAAATTTGGTGATGATACTCCATAAAATGACTGTGTTACGAGCGTGCGTTGGCAGATTGCACGCACGCTCATACCATCGTGCATTTGTGATATTTTCACTCTGGATTTTCACCATTGCCATTTTCTACACCTCTTGATGAACAGTACAGCTGTCATTTCACATATCCTGCCAAAATGTGTTTCGCACTTCGAGCAGAATACGAAGTCGCAGCGAATCACTCTGGGACACTTCGAGAAATAACAGTGACACTGTACAAGAGCAGAGGTGCTAAAATGCCTATGTTGAAAGTTTGGTGCTGAACACCCATAAAATGGCAGTGTTCCAAGCGTGCGTTGCATATTTCCCACACACCCTTGTAATGTCGGAAGACCCCCATGCACACCGCGACACTTGTCGGTGTCTGCAGGATAAGAAGAGGTGAAATGGCATGAGCACTATGGCCAGCACCCAAAGGGACACCCCAATGCCTGTCAGTCTCTTCAGCGTGGGGGTGGGTTGGCATCAGTTCAGTACTTCACTGCCATTCCTATTATGCATCTCTCTAACTCCTGCACTACCAATGCCAATGCCAGCAAGCCAACATTCGGTATTGACAAATGCTTGTTTATTTTAGTCTTTGGTAACCGGGTAAGGCCCACTAGGCACAAGTGCCTGTTTTCAGGGGTGACCGGGGAGCACTGGGCGGTTAAGTGACTTGCTCAGAGTCACACAGTATGCAAGTGGAGGTTGTGAGAATTAAACTCAGGTCTGGTCTGCTGGATGTATCAAGCTTGTTCACATCTCGTTCCTCTAACCTCTAGGCTATACTGCCAGCCCACTCTGGCACTCTCTAAGACACAAGCTTGCTAAGCAGCTTCTTCCATACCTGGAGTGTGTTTTTCCGGGGTCCACTGGCCCTGTAAAGCACCTGGGGAGATGCGTAAATTAATATGCAGAAAAGATAAAAGGAGAACTGTTGGAGGTAAGGCATGGGGGGTTAATTACAGGCAAGACAACTAAGAGGCAGGGGGAGAACAATGTCAGAGGAGCAGAGACAATTTTCAAAGTTCAGAACACTTTTGCCCTAAAATATGGGTTGTTTTCAAAGTGTCTGTGGCTTCATCTGCATTGTTTGGTCACTTAAAAACACATCTAACAGACTATTAAGGCTAAATATTGATTAATATAAAAACAGACTGCTGTGCTTTTACATTTAAACAATTGACCCTGCATTACACACACTAAAGCCTACTTCAGAGCAGCAGAACAGGGTTTGATTTGAAAAGGTGCCCTCGTGGCAGTACAGGGTTTAAAAATGGTGCTTTCTAAGACACTGGCTATCTGAATAGCTTCTTCTGTACCTGAGGTGTGTTTTTCGAGGGTTCACTGGCTCTGTAAAGCAACAGGGGAGATGCGGTAAATTAATATGCTGGAGTGTGTTTTTCAGGGGTCTGCCGACTCTGTGAAGCACTGGCCATGCCTTTATTTTGAATTCTTAAAGTTATATAACATACACCATACTACGTAGGTGTAGGCACCAGCCCTTTAATACAAATTAATATGCTGGAGTGTGTTTTTTGGGGGCAGCCAGCTCTGTAGAACACTGGTCATACAGAACCTTTAGTTTGAATTCTTAAAGTGATATAACATGCACCATAGTACATAGGTGAAGGCACCAGCCCCTTAATACAAATTAATATGCTTGTGTGTTTTTCAGGGGTTCACCGGCCCTGTAAAGTACCTGGGGAGATGTGGCAAACTAATATGCTGGAGTGTGGTTTTCGGGGGTCTGACAGCTTTGTAAAGCACTGGCCATACCTTTATTTTGAATTCTTAAAGTAATATAATTATGCACCATAGCAAGTAGGTTCAGGCACCAAGCATTTTACATATGTGAAAACCCTACAAACACCATGTAGTTAAATGAAAAATAATTAAAAAAAAAAAACACAGACTGTCAGCAATCTTGACTCTAGACAATGGTCAATGGGAATCTGCAGATTTTTGGATTACAAGTTACTAAACATAAATAATTTAACATTAAAACAGAGCCAAGACCCAATGGAGTAAGTGAATAAAGCACATAGAGTAAAGATCCAAAGGATTAGACTCGAAGCACTGCAGTTAGTGCTGTGGTCTTGACTGACTTTTGATGCTGGATGCTGTATTTTGTTTTATTTCCTAGCAATTTAAGATAATGTTTGCCGTTTGCTGTCTGGAGTGCTGCCTTTTTGCTCGCTAGTGTCTGATTCCTCAGGCGAACACCCGCTCCCTATTTCTTGTGCACACCCCCACCTGTGTTCTATTTGCTGTTTCTACAGTAGGCACACGTTCAGTCCCTTGTTATTCAGACAGTGGCCCACTAAAGTGGTGAGTGGAGGGGCTATGGTGGTAGCCATCTCTGGATGGTGGAGGCTGCAGTTAACTCTCTTGCAGGGTGAGTGGGGTGCCACCGGGGGGGGGGGATGCTGAGTGTGGTGGGTATGTCGATCAGGCAGAGGTGGGAGATCCAGTAGATTATCAGGGCACAGGTCTGTAGCATTATGGGTAGTGGTGCGTGAAGTTGGCTAACTTCGCTTCATGGATTAATTTGCAAATTTGCTAAATTCATGAAGTTAATCTGGCCTGAGAATTTCAGATTTGCAGTATAGGCTAACTCTGCGAATGGTGAATCTGGTAACTTCACCAGAGAAGTGGGGACCACAGGAAAGTCTGCAATGTTTCATGGAATTGAAAGTCACATGGTACTGAAATGAGTTGTATGCAATGCAGATGCTGTGGTCAGTGCAGTCGTAAAGAAGACAGGGTTGGAGAGAAGTCTGTACTTGCTTGTATGATCTAAAAAAAACAACCTTTAAAACTACTCCAAAAGTGAAGTATTTTTAACTAACTTGATCAGACAAAATATCAAGAGTGACTTGTGCGGCTAAGTTTTCCGTTTTTTGTTGTTAGTTTTGTAGATTTATTTAGTTTAGAGTAGTAGTTTTGTTTTGTCTGTTAAAGCAGTGCTGGGGGGGAGCTACTTTAGCTAACAAGCAAGACAGCCCTGTAAGCACCAGTCTTATGTGTTTTCCTCAGTCTTTCTTTTTAATTATTTTTACCTGTGGTTTGTGGTTTGTGATTTGTCATTTTATTTCTCTAGTACAGTTTTCTGTGTTTAAGTTAATTATTTTTGTCAATCTGTTTCTATATTGATTGTAGTTATTTCATTTAGTTCTTGATGTGACATTGTTACTTACAGTAACTTGTTTAGAATTCCTCCTGCCTTGTGTGCCTTGTTTTCAATCCATGTCATGTATTTTTGCAGTGTTTTTTCTGTAGCTACTGTTAGCTCAGTAAACTGTTCTGTTATGATTAAGATCATACTGCTAATCTCTCTGATGAGGTGTTGTATTGTCTGCTGCTGCTGGTGTTTTACTGCAGTGTTTAAAGATCTCTCTCTCTCTATCTATATATATATATATAAGAAATGACTGGAAAGAGATGCCTGAGTAAAATGAGAGTTGCTGGCAAGGCAGCCAAAAAGTGTATAGGTACTGTGGGTCAAAAGGGCATTTCACCTAACAAAAAAAACAAACAACTTCTGCAGTAACTTCACTTATGTGCTTCGGGGCCGGTAGTAGGAGTAGTTGGCAGAAGTGGTGGAGGCATTAGTGAGGCCAAATTCTTCTCTCACACACCTGTGGCATTCATGCTGGTGGGAGGTGGGAGAGGGGGCAATAAGAGGATCCATCCAAAAGGTAGAAAAATCTCTGGCTCAGGAACAATGTTTGAGGAGGAGGTTGCTTTTGTTCCCATGATTGGTGGCGGTGGTGGTGCTGACCCTGATCCAGATGGCAGATTCCCAGATTTCCCATTGTGTTCCTGTATATACTGTATGACTTTTATCACCTAATGAATAAAAGAAGTTTATGTTTTTTTTTAATGTTAATTATGAGTAATTGTTGGAAACCGGGTTTGTTATTATGTTTGTATCCTTTGTAATTCCCTTCCCCAGACATGGTTGAAAAAGGGTCTTTGGATCCAATCCACTTTTCTGGTAAAGCTAATAAACGAAATGAAATGAAAATTTCCTAACAAGAGTGTTGAACTTGAGAAAGAGTCAGAGTCTGAGGAGGGAGAACTGACTGTTGCACATTCAGAAAAGATTACATTTAAAAATGTTTCTGTCACTCAGGATGATGAGAAGGAAAGAGATTGTGGATAACGTGAGGAGAGAAGGACAGACCTCAGAAGGAGGACAAGGAGGTCATTAGCCTGGCTGGGGATGATAATTTGCACATCCACCTCATGGGAACCAGAAAAGAAAAAAAGTAAGGGTCATGCTGCTGAACCTGTGCTCACCTCAATTATTTCATGGAATTACCAGAAGCACCCCACCAATACTCTAACTGTTGTTCCTGTTACCATTGTCGAGTCTATTACACTGTGTGAGTCGCCCACCATTGCAGTACAGAAATCATCACAAAAAAACACCTATTAGGCCAGCCCACCAGCTCAGCGGTAGTGGGACTCAGGTTCAGTAGCGAGCCTGGGTCGTCAGAGGGCCGGCCAGGGGGAAAAAGACTGAGCACCAAATGGGCCACTCTCCTTCTCCAGGTGGGGTGGGCAGCACTCTTCACCACAATACTGCCACCACCTGGGTGACCATGAATGGTGCAGTGCAGCAGAGGAGGCAGAACTCAAAGGAGAGGCAGGCATTGGCCAAAGACTGGAGCGGAGGCACGTCTCTATGCATCTCCGGCTTATTGGTCCTCCCTGTGCGCTGATGTCTGCAGGGGGCAGGGAGAACAAGGAAAAAGAAACCCCATAGCCATGCCAGTAGATGGGTTCCTGCACCATGGCTCCAGTGCACGCTCCCACCTAAGGCATGGGGGAGAAAGGGGACTCCACCCCAACCGGGGGGTAATCCAGGGGCTTGTGAATTCATGGGGAGAGGAGCACTCATGGGAGCTAGCCTGGGTGCATTGGGACCCTGAAGAATGGAGCGGCCATGGAGAGAGTGGGGGCAAAAATAATAAGTATTAAAAAAAAAAAAAAAACATTGCCACACCTCCACTGTTCCAGTACATTCACCATATAAAATTAAGAGGTACAAAATCCTTAGTTTGGGATTGTTAAATATTGGACCCAGCTGATGAAATGGTGGTTATCTGCCAGCTGTGTCAAGTGTGAGTTAGTCATAGGAAAAAGGGGAGCCAGTTAGACATTGGTGGCCACACACACACACACACACACACACACACACACACACACACACACACACACCTCAAGTCCAGGCTCCTGTTACGCTGGACTCAGCACCAAAAGAAAGCTGGTGAAGGGGGAGCTCTCTTCCTTATCATCTTCATTTGCCAAGGCATCCCAAAGTGGCAGGGAAATAGTCCCAGTAGAGGCAGGGTTAACTGACAAGGACTACTACAATCATGTTGAGGAGTATGTGGGATTACCTAGTAGTGATTATAGTAAGATGTTGTGTGCGGAGTACTAGCACCCAGAGGTTCCAAAGAAAATCAACCACAGTCCAGAAAACACTTTAAATCCTCCATTTCATTCAAGCAGCATCCATGAATTGCTCTGCGTTAAATACTACCCCACCAGTCAGGACGCCGTACGGAATCCAGCTGTTTGGAAGCCCAGCACCCAGAAACGTGCAGCCTACGTTGCACAGCATGATTGAATGTAATACAAAATACTCTCCCAACCATGCTACTGCTTGTAAACTGAATTTAGCAACTGCTGACATGATGGCAATTGACCTGCTACCATTCTCTGTTTTGGAGAATGTGGGAATCAGAAGGTCGATGCACAGGTCTGTCTCAAATGGCAGACTCCCTTGTGAATGTACTTCTCCACCAGTGCCATTCTAGAACTTTATGGGACTGTTCCACATATGGTAATGGATGCCCTGCTGCATTCAGCATCCCCGTGCATGCATCTCAGTATACATATGTTGACCAGTGGCCAAACAGTTTGAAGCTCCTGTCTGTGCATCACAGCCCATTGGGCACAGATATCTGGGGTAATATTTGATTCTGGAAAGGGGAAAAATTGTTATAAGCCAAACTGCAGAGACAGCAACACTCCTGGTATTTGCCAACAGTCCATCCTGGCAATGAAGAGTGTAACAGGCTCATACATGGGTAAGAAAATGTTAAAATTGCTCCTTACTGAGACTGATGAGTGGCTACACCACCATTCTCTGAAAGCCATTTTCATTGTGAGCAATAATGGCTCAAATGTAGTGAAATGCATCAGTGATGGGGGTTCTGTCAGGGTGCCATGCCTGACACACTATCTTAATCCAGTTGTGCAGGAGTTTCTATCATATCCTGAAATAAAGTCCATGTTGACCATGGCCCATTGCATCTCTGCCCACTTTGCCCATTCAGGAAAGGACCGTGACCATCTCAAGCAGCTGCCGATCCAGAACTAACTGCCTCATCACCAGATGAAGCTGGAAGTCATCACCAGGTGTAAATCAACACTGTACATGATCAAACACTTGTATGAGCAGTACAAAGCAATCTTGGAATATCTGCTGCTGCATACAATTCATGACAGTGCCAGAGTCTCCACAGCGGTGTTTACACAGCAGTAGCACTGGAAATACAAACCGCAGCAGTGCAGTCCCAACCACTTGCCACCCGCGATTTCTTTGTCTACATGGCCCCTCTCTGTACTGCTGCAATCTGTGCTGGTGAGGGGACATGCATAGCGGGGGAGCTGGACATCTGTTGATTGCTACCGCACAGGCAGTCCACACTGCCACTTAAGCTGCTGTAAGCTGCTCACTCTTCTTGGCGCTCCCAGCTTGACAGGGAATCTGGGAGCTTCTTAGCAAGTGGCTTATCCTAACTGGGTATATGTCTACACAGCACATTTGCACTGGTGCATCCTGAGCACATAGGTTACTCCAGTGCAAAAGTGACCATGTAAACACGGCTCATGTCTCTGACAGCAGACCCGTGGAGACCAATTAATAACCTGAAAGTGATCCTAAGCCATTTGAACATGCAACACCAGCAGTGAGGGGCAGGGCCCTTGAGAGGGCGAGAGAGTAGGGGATAATTCCTGGGATCCAGTGCCAAGAGAGGCCCAGGCCTCCCAGCATACTGTATGCAGGGAAGGGGCTACAAACTGGTAGGGGCCCCAGAGTATGAACTTTTCCTAGGGCCCAGAATTCCTCTCAAGGGACCTGGTGAGTGGTGACATTGGCTTTATCAGTCAGGTTATCCCACTTCTACGGGTGGTGAGGCAGACACTGTGAAATGTACAGCAGGTGCAGGAGGCAGGTGGTAATATGGGACGCTGTGCCTTAAATTAACACATGCTCCATGTCTTTGACTGCAATACCAATATTTCCAGCATTCTGCAGTCTGTAGATTATGGCATTGCCACCAAGCTGGACTCACGATATAAACAGGGCCTGCCATCGATACTGGAAAGTTGGTTTGATCAGGTCCAAAACTTAACAGATCAGCTAATAAAACAGGTACACGGGGCAATGATGTTAATCTAATCCAATTCAATTTTATTTATATGGTGGCTTTTGAATACCAAGGTGCCTTACAACAATTAAAACAGCTTCTTCATAAAATTACATATATTATAAATAATATAAAAATCCCTCCATGGTCGGGCACTCACGTAACTGGCGGGGTTGAGAATTCCAAAGGGTGGGGGCCACGTGCATAAATGCACGGGCCACAGAAGATTTTAAACAAACCCTTGGAATCTCTAGCAACCCCTCATCAGTCGAGTGGAGTGATCGCCCAGGGCAGTAAGGGACCAGAAGCTCTTTCAGGTAGTCTGAACCCTGTCCGTGTAGGGCTTTATAAGTCAGAAATCTGACTTTGAAGGTGATGGCCACTGTACTGGCACCTAATGCAGTTCATGCAGTACTGGGAAAATATGGCAGGACTGAGAGGTTCCCATCAATAACTGGGCTGCCGCATTCTGCACCAGCTGCAGGCATCGAATATAAACCCCCAGAAGCCCTAGGTAAAGGGCATTTCAATAATCCAGGTGAGAGGACATGAAGGCATGGACCAGCATAGGAAGGTCACCAGACGGAACAAGGTGCTTAACTCTGGAGATATTCCTCAGATGGTAAAAAGAGGATTTGACGACGGCTGATACCTGTGAACGAAGTGTCAAACCCTCATTAAAAATGACCCCCAGGTTTCGTACTCGCTCAGAGCTTGGGAGTGGGACACCCCCATGAAAAAGTCCCGAGGGTGACCCCACCCCCGACCGCTCTATCCAGCAGCCTGGGTCCACCACCGACACCTCAGTCTTTGCCAAGTTCAAACTCAACCAGCTCGAATTCATCCACTCCTGGATTTCTATGAGGCAATTATTAAATACTGTGAGAGCGCTATCCTAATTGGGTGCAAAAGAAAGGTAGAGCTGGGTATCATCAGCACAGCAATGAAACCTCAGCCCATACCTTCTTACAATGTCTCTGAGGGGTAGCACGTACACTGCAAACAACATGGGGGACAAGACCGATCTTTGAGGAACCCCCACATGACAATGGAACTGAGTCAGAGGAATAAATCCCTGACACCACCCTCTGAGTTCTTCTGGTGAGGAAAGATGAAAACCACCTGAGGACCGTACCTGACAGGCCACAGATGAACCTCAAATGATTGAGTAGGAACCCATGGTCCACAGTGTTAAATGCTGAAGACAGATCAAGAAAGACCAAGGTGGAACAGTTCTTCCGATCTCTAGCCATCAGATCATCACTGAGCACCCAAACCAGCACTGTCTCAGTACTGCGCCTCTTTCAAAAACTGGACTGGAGAGGCTTATAGATATCATGGATGGTCAAATGGTTCTCCAGTTGTATGGTAACTTCTTTCTCGATCAACCTCCCCATGAAGGGGAGGTTCGAGATTGGTCTGTAATTCACATGGCAGTCTGGGTCCTAAGAAGCTTTCTTCAGGAGGGTTATCACCACTGCCTCCTTCAGGGAGCTAGGAAACTCACCTGTTTCCAAGGAGCACCAGACTATCTGTGCAAGGACCAGGCCAAGAATGTCACTACAACCCAAAATCAGGGAAGTTGGTCCTGGGTCCAAACTACAGCATGTAGGGTACATACCCTGGACAATCCGCATGATATCCATAAGCTCCGGATGGTTGAAAGTATTCCAAGAAAACCTAGGGACAGTGACCGAACGCTGGCCTACAGCAATGCCAGAGTGTGCCAGTAGGAGTTCCGCCCTGATGTTGGTCACCTTAGCTGCAAAGAATTGAGCAAGCTCCATGCACTCAACTTGCAAAAATGCTCTTCAAAACTGTAGACAGGCTGGGTTGCACAGTCTGTCCATGGTTTGAAAAAGCTGAGTTGGTCGGTTCTGTGCAGCTGCAATCTCCCCGGACAGGAACTCTGCCTTCTTACGGGTGATTGTGGATTGAAAGGCTTGATAATGGTCCAACAGTCTAAGGTGATTGGCATTGCTGGTGGATTTCCACCAGCAATGCTCTAACCTTCATCCTAGTTGCCGCATCTCCCTCAAGGATCCATCAAACCAAGTGGACCGAGGGTGAAGGGAGAGAGGACGAACTCAGACAGGAGCAATGACATCCAGTGCCAAAGTTATGCCTTATTGTAGGTCACAATAAGGGCTTCTGGGTCATTGGTTGCTGATGGAAGGGCCAATTGGTCAAGCACTGCCACCAGGCCTTCAGAGCTTACATCTCGTAAAGGGCGGTGCCTTACCATCTTCTACGGGGGCAGGCCTACGATGGGGGGTGCAAAAACAAACACACGGTGTAATGCTCAGACCGTCAGACTGGTTCCACCCCCAAATCAGAGGCTTCGACCCCCAGGAGGTGAACCAAGCCAAGAGAATGACCGTGTTTATGGGTAGTAGTGGAAACAATCTGTATAAGGCCCAGAAAAGACATTAACTGGAGGACGTGCTGACCAAATTGTGAGAGTACGTCATCAACCCAGGCATTAAAGTCACCCAGGACCATCAGCCTAGGGGATTCAGATACCATATCGATCACAAAGTCTGCCACTTCCTGAAGGAATCGCTTCTCATCACGAGGTGGACGGTAGATGAGGGCGATCCTACAGCCTACACCTGCTACCACAGTACATTCAAATGACTGAGTCTCCTCAACTGGTACACTCTTGAGGCCCAGTTAGGTCTTGAAACAGACCGCAACCCCCCCCCCGTGATCCAATCTCGGGTGGTGAATCACCGAGTACCTGGCCAGAATTGCAGCCTTCAATGCGAGACCAGAGTTCTCATCCAGCCAGGTCTCGGTGATGCATTCCAGGTCCACTGTACCAACTAGATCTGCCATAATTGCAGTCTTGTTTTTAATGGACCTGGCATTACATAACACCGCACGAGTTGGATGAGCTTCCAGGGCTATTCGGGCCACCTGCCCATCAACACTGATGGTGCCCTTGGGTATGGAGACCAGACATGGAAGAAAACGATCTAGGTTCCATTTCACCCCAAGGCATCTCCTGGATCTCATGACCCCAATGTGGTGACTCTGCTCATTCACCCTCCACTGTTTGTATTTCCCGACTCCCCGACGAGCAATACCCAGTGCCCTAACAGCACTGGTAGTTGTTAAACTGCAATGGGGGATGATGAAGGGACGGAGGCCATGAAGAGCAGAGGATGAATAGCACACAACTGTGGGGGCAGGCCTCCAACACATTTTAATAACCGTAGTAAAACTCCACAGAATAAATCTAACAATTCACTAAATTATACTCATAAAATAAAAGAAAAGAAATTAAACTAAAACAAGATAAAACATAAAACTCCCTCAGCTCTTAAATAAGGAAGAAAAAACCTTCAGGTAATGACAGAAAGACTAGAGTCCATGTAAGTCCAGTAGCAGGGAGAAATCAGAATTCTTCAACCACCGATGGATATCTCACCATCAGAGGAAACCAATAAATTCCCCCCAAGGACTCTCATTTCCTAGGAGGATAGATGTTTAAAACTCAATTACTTCTCCAGGCCCCAAAGTACTCTCACTACCAGGGGACTTTGCTGATGATAACCAAACCCTTTACTTTCTTGGAACTCTCTCACAATTCCAACACTAAAGGATAAGAGGACACTCTCACTGCCTTCTACAGACTTTAAACATGAAGTATAAATAGGTCTGACCATATCTTGAAGGAAAAAGAATTGAAAATAATCCACTTCAAAAGATATAACTCTGAAGCCGGAGTAGGTCTCAATAAATCTAGCAAGGGGGGACCAGACTGCAAGCCAATAGCCACTGCTATGGATCTCCGCCCTGACCCACTTACTAGCAGGCCCCATGGAGAATTCCTAGAGGTACACCAGTCCAAGTTGCCGACTACCCAACAAAAAAAAGACTGGGACCCCCGCTCTGCCACACACTGCAGTCAGCCCACTGGCAGGATCAGAACACCAACTCCCTGCTCCACATCAAAGCTTATCTGGATACGCCCACTATTTTGGAAATCCTCAGGTGTGCTGCCAACAGTCCAGAGATAGTCCATGGCCAATAATCCAAGGTCTTCCCTGAACCAGTCCAAGTCTCTTTCACCACAGTAACTGGTCCCTTTGATCGCAGCTCCCCAAGGATCTCAGCAACAGATAGTAATACTGGCTCAGTTATGTCCAAAACTGCCATAACTGGTAGCAGTAAATCCTTGTCAGTAAATCAGCATCTAAACAGTAAATAGTCCGATGTAGATCACAGGAGCAAAACGGCAGCAGACCCAACAAGCCGAGTGCACCGGCTATAACGGGTGAAGAAACAACAGCCCCAGAAGAAACAATGACCCCAGTGCATGCTGCGAGACAGTCTAAAGAAATGCCCAACAGTGCTTGTAGACCCAGCACAGTCCACCGCCACCTTTGCTCCAATGCTGACTTGAAACAGTGGAAAAAACAAAACAGTCCAGATTAAACAAATGAACAAAACAAAAACAAAGTAGAATAAATCTGTGGAGTAGATAAAATCCAAAATGGTACAAACAAAGAGCAAAGTTGGGGATTTTTAAAAACACTGTGCTGCAGAAGCAAATGCCGTCGACAGCACGTCTAGTCTGGTGGCCATGTTACCATACGAGTCTAGTCATAGTTGGGTCCAAAGCTGGTAAACAGGATAAGAAATTGGTTAGGGGTAGGTGACCCCTTCTGTAAAGCACAACATGAAAGTGTTCACAGACCAAATGTTGTTACTGTCTCGCATTGTAAAAGGGCAGACAAAACCTGCAAGTCAACTGAGAAAACAGCCACAAATCCACTTTGGGATGTTTTATCACAGGTGGGAATTGAAGACATGAATGAAAAGGAGGAGGTGAAGGTGGATGAGAAGGCAGCAGGCCTAAAGGCAGCACAACACATGGTGGGTGCTATTTGGCAGATACCAGGCACCTTAATATCAGAGAAAAGCTCTTGCTGTACTGGAGTAGCCAGTTCACTGACTGGCCAGCACTGACCTCCGTAGCAGTTTAATACCTGAGCTGGCCACCCTCTAGTGTCAGTGTTGAGAAGGTATTCAGGTCAGCAAGGGCCATGGTGCAGGACAAGCATATGAATCTGTCCCTTCAAAACGCTGGAATGCTAACATTTATTAAAATGAATGTGGGGCACATTCCATGCAACACAGTATTGTTGGCATTCCTATCACATGAAGGTTGCAGTGGTGGTGAAAGTGAACATGAAGAGTCTGAAATAATTTGCTTTAGTAAATTGCCTTCTACTGAAGTAGATGAAGCACAGATCGAAAAATAATTTCTATGAGGAGACAGCTCCAGTCTGGAAGACCGTGAGGGCTGATTCCTTGAGGGTGATAACAACTGAATCATAAAAAGATACTGTGTCCATAATTTCCTCCTCAGTTGAATACTTTTCCTTATGATTCTATTCTGTTTTCCTGTCATTATATTTTTCCCAATGTTATGTATGTGAAATGGTAATGCATTGCGTTACTCTGCCACTTGAGGGCAGCATTCCGAGATGTGTAAGCTAGAAAGAGAGCAGAGAGAGAGAGTGTCATTGCTGAGACCAGAGAGGCACCTAAATAAAAATGAAAGCTGCTCTACTCCTGTTGCAGTGTGAGTTTGTTGAACAAGACCAGAATAAATGTTAAAACATAACATAATTGGCGACGAGGTGTTTAACTACTCTCCGGTACCTTACCAGAACGAACCGCAGCTGCAAGGGTTTTCCTGAGACGTAGCTTTTAGACCCATGAGTGAACCCACGAGGAGACACATAAAGATGGCCTTGACTATAGGACATATTGATGCCTTTGATGAAAATGTGGAACAATGGACAACTTATATTGAGAGATTTGGACATTTTGTCACAGCAAATGATATAAGTGATGAAAAACAAGTGGCTGTGTTACTGAGTGTTATGGGCAGCTCAACGTACAGTTTGCTGAGAAGTCTAATAGCGTCAGAAAAGCCCGGGGAGAAAACTTTTGCCAGTATTGTGGAGGTCTTACAGACACATTTCTCTCCTAAGCCTCTGGTGATTGCTGAAAGATTTCGCTTTCACAAGAAAAATCAAGCAGTGAGTCTGTTGCACAGTATGTGGCTGCTCTAAAGAAATTAGCTGAGCATTGCGAGTTTGGCACCCATTTAGATGATGCCCTCCGGGACAGATTTGTGTACGGTTTGAAAAGTGAAGCGACACAGAAACGTCTTTTAACGGAGGCGGGACTGACATACAAGAAAGCGATCGAGATCGCTGTATCGATGGA
The DNA here is from genome assembly GCA_016271365.2 of Neoceratodus forsteri. Lineage (NCBI taxonomy): Eukaryota > Metazoa > Chordata > Ceratodontiformes > Ceratodontidae > Neoceratodus > Neoceratodus forsteri. The sequence continues at coordinate 1,324,866,000 of CM057456.1, read as the reverse complement.
AACAGCTGCACGGGAGGCTCAGCACTTAAGTGATTCCCTGAAAGTAAATGCTTTATCCTTCCCTTCTTCCAGGAAGCCTAATCACAGTGATAAGGATTGCTGGTTTAAAGAACAGACATGTCATAACTGTGGGAAGAAAGGCCACATTGGGCGAGTGTGCAGAGGGAAAAAGAAAGGAGGGGGAAATCAATGGAAGCAAAGGGAAGCAATTTGCGAACTGTAGAAAGAGAGAAGTACATCATGTGGAAACACAGGGAACGTGCAGTGATGACACTGATACTGAATTAGCATTGCACGTGCTGACTCTTAAAGGGGAAATGGAAACCATCTGTGTAACACCTGAAATTGAAGGGAAACCACTGAAAATGGAATTGGACACAGGGGCTGCAGTCTCATTGATTTCTACAGACAAGTATGACGCTATGTTGAGACATCTACCCCTGCAAATGACGGACGTTGTACTGAGGACATACACTGGTGAGGCAATTTCACCTGAAGGTGTCATCAAGGTGCAGGTGAAAATAAATGGGCAGATGGCCCTACTGCCTTTGTACATGGTTAAAGGTAACTATCCTTCACTCTTAGGCAGGGAATGGCTGAAGAAAATATGCCTCAACTGGCAGGAGATAAGGACTGTTAGTACGTGTGACCACAACTCTCTAGAAGCAGTGTTGCAAAAACATGCTCCTTTATTCAAAGGGGAGCTAGGCACAATGAAGGGCATTGAGGCAAGAGTGTTTTTGAAGCCACAGCACAAACCAAAGTTTTGTCAACCTCGCCCAGTACCTTATGCACTCAGACTGAAAGTGGAGGCTGAATTAACTCGCCTAACCGAAGCTGGAGTCTTGTCACCTGTACAGTGTAGTGACTGGGCAACGCCAGTAGTGCCAGTGGTAAAGAAAGACGGGTCCATGCGAATATGTGAAGACTTTAAAGTAACCATAAATCCAGTTCTGTGTGTGGAACAGTATCCGATTCCACGCATCGAAGACTTGTTTGCATCGCTGGCACAGGGCCAACGCTTCAGTAAGCTGGATTTGTCACATTCTTATCTACAAATGAGAGTAGATGAAAACTCAAGGAAATATCTCACAATAACCACCCAAAAGGGTCTTTTCTGCTATAATCACCTACCTTTTGGCATTGCATCAGCTCCAGCCATATTTCAGCGAGCTATGGACTAGATTTTACGAGGTCTTTCAAATGTTCACTGTTACCTGGATGATATACTGGTGACCGGAAGGAATGATGCAGAGCACCTGAAGAACCTGGATGCAGTTCTGCAGCGACTGGAAGATTTTGGCTTGCGTGTCCAGAAGGAGAAGTATGAATTTTTCAAGACTTCATTGGAGTACTTGGGCCATACCATAGATGCGAGCGGGCTTACAAATCGCCTGAGAAAGAAAAAAGCGATTGTGGATAATTCTAGCACCGGAAAATGTGAGCCAGTTACGGTCGTTCTTGGGCCTGTTAAATTATTATGGCAGGTTTATTCCATCTGGCTACGATTCTCAACCCACTAAATGGCTTGCTGTGCAAGGGGAAGTCCTGGTGTTGGACAAAGGACTGTGAGAGTGCGTTTAAGAAGGCTAAAAAGCAGCTTGTTTCTCAAGATGTGCTCATTCACTATAATCCACAGCTAAGCATCAGACTGGCATGTGATGCCTCACCTTATGGGTGAGCAGTTCTTTCTCATGTTCTACCAAATGGGGACAAAAAGCCAATTGCCTTTGCATCCAGAACTCTCAGCAAACCTGAACAAAACTATGCCCAAATTGAGAGAGTTTGGCAATAGTGTTCGGAGTTCGCAAATTCCACCAATACCTCTATGGTCGGGAATTCACACTCCTCACTGATCACCATCCCCTCACGACCATGTTCAGCCCCCACAAAGGTATTCCTTCCATGGCAGCAGCCAGAATGCAATGTTGGGTTCTCTTGTTATCAGCTCACAACTACCGCATTGAATACAAGAAGGCGGCTCTTCATGGCAATGCTGATGGGCTCTCAAGATTGCCTCTGCAGGTGGCCCACAGTGACAAAGTGGACACTGTCGATGTCATCTACATTAGTCAGCTTGAGAAATTACCTATCACAAGTTCTGAAATTAAAAAGGAGACGAAAGTTGATCCTGTGTTGTCTCAAGTCTTGGACTTAGTAACAAAAGGGACTTTTACTGTGAACCAGGACATTCAAGTGAGTTATCACCATTCTACGCCAGACGTAATGAGCTTTCAGTACAGCAGCGTTGCTTGATGTGGGGTGTCTGGGTGATTGTCCCTTCAAAACTACATATTTGTGTTCTGGATGAGCTACATGTGGGACACCCGGGTGTAGTGAGAATGAAGGCTTTAGCTAGAAGCTATATTTGGTGGCCAGGGATTGATTTGCCAATTGAGCAACAAGCAAAAACATGCACTACCTGTCAGCGTGTTCAGAAAATGCCGTGTTCCTCACCTCTACATCCCTGGATGTGGCCAGGTGCACCATGGCAGTGCATTCATGCAGATTTTGCGGGGCCATGGGAGGGACACATGTACTTAATTGTTGTAGATGCCCACTCAAAGTGGCCCAAAATTCAAGTCATGGACACTACTACTACCAGTAAGACCATTCAAGTGCTGCGAGGACTGTTTAGCTGTTACAGGATTCCTGAACAGCTGGTCAGTGACAATGGACCACAATTTATTTCTAGTGACTTTGCAGCATTTCTGAAGTCCAATGGTGTGAGGCATATTCGTAGTGCCCCATATCACCCCTCGACTAATGGTCTAAGGAGTTTGTGCAAACCAAGAAGAATGCTCTGAAATCGTGGGGGTGTCTTTGACCTTACAACACAAGTTGGATAACTTCCTGCTGGCATACCAAAATACACCCCATGCTACAACAAAGGAATCGCCAGCAATGTTATTTTTTCAGCGTAAGCTTCGCTCCCGTCTTGATTTGCTTAAGCCAGATGTGGGATCAGAGGTTTTGAAGAACCAAGAATCTCAAATACTGCGCCGACAAGCTCGTTCAAAGGACAGGCAGTTCATTGTTGGTCAAGAGGTGCTTGTTCAAAATTACCGGAAGGGGGAGAAGTGGACCTCTAGTGTGGTGACATCTCAGACGGGTCCAGTGTCGTATACAGTTGATGTTGAATCTGGAGGAAAATGGAGATGGCATGCTGAACAGCTCCTAGATCTTCAGCAGTGTACGGATGGGGACACTTCCAGGGAAGAAAACCCACGGGAAATGTGGATTCCATCTGCCGTAGCTTACAGAAGCCTCACTATGGAAGTCTCAACACCTTCTGAAGATGCAAAGGAGGAGGTGGAGAGGAGCAATGGTGAGGCTGTACAACCACCAACCGAGGATCGGAGGGAGGTACCAGACAGGGCAGCCATGCCAAGGGTTGCTCACGAGAAACGTTATCCATCCCAAATCTCAAAACCTCCAGATCGTTTGAACCTGTGAGACATTTAAAAGAAATAAATGTTTTGTGTAGTTAGAGAGCCAGATCAGATTATCGGGGCAGAATAATCCCCTTGACTGGTTTGAGGCCTGGGGCAGTCTATCCCCTACCTCTAGCATAGAATAAACCATCTTAATAATAGCGAATAATGCTAATACTTGTTTATTTGGCAACAATCTAATTTAGTGGGGAGGAAATGTTATGTATGTGAAATGGTAATGCACTGCGTTACTCTGCCACTTGAGGGCAGCATTCTGAGATGTGTAAGCTAGAAAGAGAGCAGAGAGAGAGTGTCATTGCTGAGACCAGAGAGGCACCTAAATAAAAATGAAAGCTGCTGTACTCCTGTTGCAGTGTGAGTTTGTTGAACAAGACCAGAATAAATGTTAAAACATAACACCCAAGTTCTGCTGCTACTGTTCCATAAATCCATCTGATTACCTCCTTCTGCTCTATATTATGTCATGCTAACAATAACATTGGCCCCTGCCACATGCACAGAATGCATCCTGCACTGTAGATACCCCTTCCATCATAAATTATGCTATTGCAAGCCATGCAGAAGAGGCATTCCCACCAAAAAAAAAGACTACACCTCCTCTTTATCCTCCATCATGCTTCTGTCCTCCAACTCCATCAACATTATTGTCCACACCCACATTCACTGCACTGAGCCTCCAGACTGAGAAACCTTGACAATTAAGCCATCTTATATGCTGATTCCAGCAATACAGACCATACATCTTCCAGTAATCTTGAAGACTCAACCTCCACCTCTTCTGCCTCCCCTGGCATGCTTTTGTATTCCTCATCCATCAGTGACATACAGACATACATGCCACAACCATTGCACCACATGTATCTAGATTCCAGACTGAGAAATACAGGCCTAAATGCAGTTGCTATGCAGACCTCCAGCCAGCCTGCCAGGCAGCCAGCCAACCCTGAAGCCGAGTCTCCAGCAAGACAGCCCATCACAGCAGCAAAATATGATGTCCATCAAGGCACACATTTGCATGCTTTGATGGTAAGTTAATTTCTCTGAACTGCACACCCCTTATCCTCACTGTTGATGGCGAATCCCTTCTCACTCCAGAGGGGTTTTTCTATTGCTTGACAGACATTAAAATGTTTTTTTTTTCTTTCCTTTTATCTCCCTCTAACTGCAGGTTAGAACACTCACATGGAAGAGTCACAAGTTAAGTTGTTTCTTCATGCACCACCCTCTCAGTGGAACCATCATGCCAGTACACAGCAAGATCATCGTCAAAGTTTGATTCTTGTGTTCTTTCCCAGTGTTATTTTAAGGTTTCCTTTCACAGGTACTGTACATAGAGACACAGTGGCCAACTCCAGCAAAGTAATCTCTATTTTTAATTCACAAGTGACAGGTACAGTAAGACTGGGAGTGGACAACAGATGTAATGTGCGTGCACCACAGTGTTTGGTACATCCTAACTAATTTCTCTTTTTTCTTCACAGGTGATCAGTACAGTAAGACTGGGAATGAAGAATGGATTTACTATGTGTTCACCACAGTGGTCAGCACATTCTAATTTCTCTTTTTTCTTCACAGATGACAGGTACAGTAAGACTGGGAGTGGAGAATGGATTTACTTTGTGTTCACCACAGTGGTCAGCACATTCTAATTAATTTCTCTTTTTTTTCATAGGTGACAGGTACAGTAAGACTGGAAGTGGACAATGGATATATATAATGCAGCCACAACAGTTGCCAGGACATTCTAACTAACATCTCTTTTGTCTTCACAGGTGACAGGTACAGAAAGACTGGGACTGGATAATGGATATACTGTGCAGCCACCACAGTGGCCAGAGCATTCTAACTAATTTCTCTTTTTTCTTCACAGGTGACAGGTACAGTAAAGCTGGGAGTGGACAATGGATATATAGTCCATGTGGCAAATAACTCTGTGCCTGTTTGAGTATAGTCTAAACATTTTAATACATGGATTGAAACATTAATAGTAATGTAAAGCATATAAAAGTTTCCTGGTAACAGCATCAGTGCCCGATTGATAATAGCACCGTTCATGACTGATAATACTATCATTCAGGACCCGTAATAGTATCGTTTGGGACCCGAACAATAGTATTATCACTTAAACTCCACAGCACAACTGCAAGTCTGCCATACCACTTCTTCCAAATTGGGCCTTCTGATTGGCCACTATTCCGTTGTTGGTGGGCAAAACAAATTTTAAAACATGGCGGCCATCTCTCACTTAGCAAGAGTGAATCATGTCTGGTGCTTGGCATTCTCTCATTTTTTTGTTGTTGTTTGTTTCACCAATGAAGTTGGAATTATGTACTTGATCCTACCTTCAAAAAGGTAAGGCTGCCTACCAATCAAAACACGTTTAACTTGTATAGTCGAGGGGTGGCATTGAGAGAACAAGGGGGGGTGAGACCGACGACAACCAAAACACTACCTAAAAAAAACTAAATCAATGCTATTTTCCCACCACCAAAACAAAGCAAAAAATGCAACACTCCTCATCCTCCCCAGCACCCAGCACCCCCTCGAACAGGTACCTACCTACAAATATCTTGGACTTACCCTCTACTCTGCCCTTACCTTCTACGACCACATACACATGCTAGCAACCACTGTGAACACTCGGATTGGACTACTATACCAGCACAAGGACTGCCTCCCACCTGATGCCCTTAGGCTTGCAATTACCTCCTCTATATTGTCCCTTATGGATCACGGGCTCCCTGTGTATGGGGCAGTAGATAACTCCGTTCTCCAGAAAATTCATATCTCCCTCAACAAGGCCTGCAGGCTTCTAACTGGTGCCCCTCAACTCACCCACACCTGCTCCCTCTACTCCACAGCCAATCTCCTCAATCTTGATGAAAGACTCCCCTACCAGGCTTGCCTGCTGACCAAGAAAATTTTGCTCAGTCTCTCCCCTCCCGGGGTCTCCGCCTCCCTCCAAACTACCACCCACACTGTCTCCACCCACAACTCGGACAAAGCCATCCTGGCTGTACCCAGGGTAAAAACCTCCCTTGCCCAGAGATCTTTCTGCTTCAGAGCCCCTGTCTGGTTCAATGCACTTCCAGCTACCATCACCAGCATTCCCAAGATTGCCCCTTTCAAAGCAACCCTCTGCAACCACCTCCTTGATAGCTGCTCCTGTGCCTGCTACTAGCTTGCCCACTAAACACCCCTTAGGGCCCAAATCATTGACAATGTCCATTATGGACTGCCTCCACCTCATCTTTGACTATTCAACCACAGGCTTCTATATAAGATGAATTACCCTGTGTTGCATGCTCTCTCGTGGTAATAATATTTCTTGCGATCTCTCATGGTAATAATGCTTATGTGCTTATGTAAATATCTGTATCCGCTGATGAAAATATCTATATCCGATTATGTATATATTATCTGTATACAACGTCTGTATATTATACATGATGGCTAAACATTTGCAACTGACTGTTTTCGCTGTCCATTGTAACTGTTTGTTATCCCTGTCTTCCCTGTGATGAGGTGCCTTTGTAAATGAGCCATTGGCTCAAAGATTGTAAATCCAATACATCAAATAAATAAAAATACTGTGGTGGTCAGCCAGGATGAAGAAACATCTTCAGTGTAGCAGCTGACTGCCCCTTACAAAAGGAGTAATAATGGAAATAAATCAGATACATATATTAAAAAACATAATGCATAAGTTGCTGTGCATTACCAGCGAGAGATACCATCTCGAGGTTCTGGACACAGGAGTTTCTTGAGCTTCACTCTTGAGGTTCCTACGTGTCCAGAACCTTTCAATGGTATTACTCGACAGTAATGCACCAGAACCTATACATTATTCTATTTTTCTCTTGTATTCACAGTTCTTGGGTAATGCTGCCTTCTCATCCAGCAAGAGTTCTCACCTTTCGCCTCCTCTGTCTGTGGCACCTTCCTGCCATTTCTAAGCATGGCCATCACCAATGTGATAGGGAGTATCCTTTCGAACAATTCTTTTTTCTTTTAATTGTTTATTTTTACTTTCCCTTCACAGGTGCAAAAGCAACACAATAAGGATTGCAGTACAGCCTCAATAATTTCTATTTTGCAATCTCAGGACTCATCCATTATGTCAGAAAGTATCTTGCTCAAGCAAGTCATTGCCATCTGATCCACCAGATCACTGACACGGTCAATGTTATAGACTCAAGTTTGGACCTCCTCCTACACCTCCAGCTTCTCTCCCACTGTATACGGTCTTACTAAAGTCAATGCATCCTCTGTATCCATCGTGAATAACAGTAATCCACCTGTTGCTACTGCCTGACTTTAAATGGTCACACAGCTGAAAGTTATTTGAAACAAGAGAAACAGGAGCAGAAAACAGTTACAGAGTGATATATAAATAACATTTAATAATTAAAAAAAAATATATATATATAAATATACTTACCTTCACTGGTAGAAAACACTGCTAAATTAAATAACCTCATCTGGGCCAGAACCATGCAGCAAGAGGATTTAAGCACCAGACTACTAAATACCAGGAATGATGGAAAACAGGAACAAAAGAGGGTTACAATTATAAATTCCCCTCCCAGGCCAAAACAAAAACAAGCTCTGGCAGAGCCACTACAACTGTGAATGCATTAACTAGATAAGGGTGTTTCATGGGCTTAAACATAAACATTTATTTATTTAAAAAATATCAGATTTACAAACCTTTGAGTCAGAGACTCATTTATAAAGGCACCTCGTTGAAACTAATGCAAAGACAGCTCAGTTAACAAGTCCAAAAACAATGGCTCGGAGAGCAGACAGTTATAACAATCATTTACTGGAGATACATGGGTAGCAGTAGCTAAACATATTACATAGTTTAGGCACACAAGCACCACATCATGAAGACCAAAGCAGTTCAAACAATATACAACAGCTAAAGCAAATAGACATCAGGAGTCAAAGAGAAGCCCAGAGTGTTCACATGATGGTTGTTGCACTAACCGAATCAAAGTATAGTACATTGAGAAAGGGCATATTTAAGCAATAAGACACGACAGGGTGTGTGTTATCATGTAATAACATCACTCCTGGGGTGGGTTAAAGCACGAGATGAAGACGAATAATTATTTATTTATTTGCATGTAATTATTTGATCCACTGGATCAGCAATATCTGCACAAGCTGTGCCCAGTGCACATTTTAAAGCACTGGTCCTAGTCTGGTGATTTGGGTTTTACCCATACCACACTGCATATGGCTTAGTGATGACAAGTTTCCTAAATACTGGTACCTTATCCAGCTGTGTTCTGCTTGGGGAGGGTGTGCGTGTTTAAACATGTAACTTCCTATAGTATATTGTATAGCACCGTGAATCCTGGCTAAAGTGTTTTTACAACTGTGGGCAGAGCCTATAGGAGTATTGCATGTACAAAAGGAGTGATGTCATGTTTTCTGTCCGTGGAACTGACTGAAGGTGTAAATAGTCTCCTCCGCCTTACCTTCCTCCAAGTAATGTTTTCCACCCTCAAAAAAATATGCTTTCATGTTAGTCAATGGTTGCAGGGTACTACTTTCTTTCTTAAATGGGTGGTACAAGAACTGGAACCTGAGCAATGGGAGGCAGCGTTGTGTTTTGCAGGGAAGTAAGGTCCACCCCACCTCCACCCAAGAAGCTCCAAAAGGCCCATTCCACCTCTTTTTTTATTCATGTGGGAGGGGCATGAGGTCGATCTATCATCCTTAAAGAAGACTCATTAGAATTTGGAGTGTGGACCAAGAAACAACACATCTGTGGAGTCCCTGCATTTTGTTAAGGACTAAGAGAACAGAAGATACTTAAATTGCCTTCAGACTGACTTAAAAACCCTTGGAACAAATGATTATCAGAGTCACCTGGTGTCTCAAAAGGAAACACTAAGAAATGTCTGAAACTACAGCTTAAGGATTCACTTCAAGGAAACCCTTGGAACAAATGATTATCAGAGTCACCTGGCGTCTCAAAAGGAAAAACTAAGAAATGTCTGAAACTACAGCTTAATGATTCAACTTCAAGGAAAATAGACAACTTTCAGGTATTTCTTAAACATTTATATACTAAAATGGGCACAGTACTTGGTAAACACAGTCTGTGATAAAGTGTATTTTTCTTTTTCAGTTTGAGTAGTGGAGTTGACTTGCATATGTTAAAAATACCAGCTGCAATTAGCAACTACTGTAGTTGTAGAAACAAAATGTGTTTTTTTTTTCTATTTACATTTTTTACTGGCTCAGTTTATATCAGTGAAGAGCTGCCATCCAACTGGATAAGCTATTTATCACTTAAAATAACATAAATGTGGTTTCACATTTTTTACCATGAGGGAAGCAAGATAAACCAGCATGGTTAACAAATACATTCATTGACACCTCTGAATGAATGGGGTAGTTTTTTTTAATATTCCATTTGAGTTAATTACTACTTGGAACCTGTTATTCCAGTTTTTTACGACTGTGATCCTGGAACTTTATGCATGACAAGCTTACTTAGACACCGCACAGCACCTCATTAAGCCAAGTGACACTACTATCTTTGCAGGACATTGCATACTGTAGTAAGAGACCCAATTGTTTTGCCTCTCAGGCAGGCAGGCAGTTCTGGGCTAGTGTTAATATTCTACTGAATTTTCTTAACTTGCAGTTTGTGACTATAGGTGTTTATAACTGAATGATAATTACCACATTCGCTTCTCTTGCAAATAGCCAGGCATTTGTGTATCTAATCTCTGTTTGACTTACTGTAGGTTACACATAGAATCTGAAAAATTCATAACATGCTGTATTGTGATTCAATGAACTGATAAATGGGGATTTTGGTTTCTTTTACGAATTCATTTTTCCTGACCATGGATATACTAAAACAAAAATTTCTCAACAAATTTTTTTTAAATAAATTATCTGGTTGGGGGTGCCGCCACAAACAGAATGGGATTTCACAGATGAGGGAACTCACAGCAGCAGAAAAAAGAAGCATGTTGCAGGGTTTTAAATAATTGATTAGCAGTTTTTTTTTTCCTGGAACGATACTAACTGTACAGAAAGTATTTATACAGATTTTCTAGAAGTGCTGTGTTTGTTAAACACAATGAGGCAAGAACTATTAATTTTCACAAAGTTTTTGCACTTTTATGAGCAAAACGCTAATCAATTTTTAGAGTTAAATAAAACCCTTTATTTGATGCCCATTTTTAGGCCTTATATAGTAATATCTTCCTTCAAGAGAACAGCTTATAATGACATGTGTCGAATTTACATTGGCATTTGGGCATATGGACTTTTATATTATATGAATTTTGTGTGTGAACTGTATATCAGTCTCTAAAAAAAACACATCAGTTGTCTTCAAAAACTTGTCTCAACATTGTGTTTATCTTCACCTTGTCACAACATACAGCTGTCTCAGCAGTGTTTTCAGTTAGGGTACAGTACCTTCTTGTATATGATGGCCTGGTTCTGTTGAGTTGATTGCTATAACAGTGCATAGAATAAAATGCAAAACATACAGGTAACTGTAATAGAGAAGGTGGCATTATTTTTAATTATACAATAACAAGGAAAAAAATGTAAGAAGCTGATTGGCAGCTGACCCATTGAAACAGTGATGTTATTACACAACAACATCACTGTAGCTTTTGATTTGGATCATTCCTTGCATTTTCTCTTAAGAAATATTTTTCCACATTAACAAAAACATCCTTTAAAATGTATTTTTTACTTTGTATATAACAACAAGCCATTGCACAGTTGCAATAAGGCACTCTAGGGTGTGTGTTATCTTGCAATAATGTCACTCCTGGGGTGGTGGAAGCACTCGGCTTTGCCTCATGCTTCAACCACACCAAAGTGTATTATTACATGATAACACACCCTCTCATGCCTTATTGCTTAAATATGCCCTTTCTCAATGTACTGTACTTTGATTCAGTTAGTGTATATGCAACAGCCTTCATGTGAACACTCTGGGCTTCTCTTTGACTCCTGATGTCTATTTGCTTTAGCTATTGTATATTGTTTGAACTGCTTTGGTCTTCTTGATGTGGTGCCTGTGTGCCTAAACTATGTAATCTATTTATCTACTGCTACCCATGTATCTCCAGTGAATAATTGTTATAACTGTCTGCTCTCCAAGTCACTGTTTTTTGGACTTGTTAACTGTGCTGTCTTTGTATTAGTTTCAATGAGGTGCCTTTGTAAATGAGTCTCTGACTCAAAGGTTTGTAAATCTGATAGTTTTTAAATAAATAAATAACTGTTTATGTTTAAGCGAATGAAACACCCTTATCTAGTTAATGCATTCACAGTCATAGTGGCTCTGCCAGATCTTGTTTTCTCTGCTGTGGCTAAGCAAGATACTGTAAAAAGACACTGGCTTGCTGTAGGGGCTATTAGACAGCAAACCAAAGGGTATGCTGTGAAGACTAAAAAATTAGAAAAACTCCTCTAACAACCTAGGCAGAAACAAAACACTGGATTGAAGTGAGAACTCAAAACTAATAGTAATACATATATAAAGCTATCTAACTGGGGGCACTGTAAGAAAACAGCTGCTAAATAGCTCTAATTCATTATTTGTGTGTTTGATGTTAAAACACTCCTGCTAGCTAGACTTGATGCACAGAGAAAACAGAAATAATGAATTAGAGCTATTTAGTAGCTGTTGTCTTACAGAAACCCCAGTTAGTTTGCTCTCAGTTATCTGCTAAACTAACTGTTGACATTTGTGCTCCCTGGATAAGAACAGTTACAAGGCTCTGCTGTTGCTAAACTAATTTTAAAGAAGTACACATGCTAAATCTAAGGGCATGGCTACATCACTGTTACATGAGACAGGGGGCATCGTAGGAGAAACAAAGCCAATAAAACTATTTGTTATGGAGATCCCCAGGGGTCATAAAACTACCATACTGCTAGCAAGCTAATTTAGGAAAAACTCCAAATAGCAGAGAAAGGGAAGGACACACTAGGATTTAACATACATATCAAAACACTCTACATAACATATGGTTTTTGCACCTTCTGGGTGGACTACTCCTTTAAAAAGAAAAATACACTTCATCACAAAATGTACCTTCACATGAACATGCATGATTTATCTGTAAAGACAATTAAAACAATGTATTTCTAAATGCATTAATAACAGCAATGCTTTCAGGATTTTGAAACTACTAAAAAGACAAACTATATATAAAGACAGATAGAATATAGTAAACACATACTGTTAATCCCAAAATCTGAACTTTGTTTTTAGTATATAAATGTTTAAGAAATACCTGAATGCTGTCTATTTTCCTTACTTTTTAGATACTTCTTAGTCTTTCCTTTTGAGACACCAGGTGCCTCAGATAATCATTTGTTCCAAGGGTTTTTAAGTCAGCTTGAAGGCATTTTAAGTGTCTTCTGTTCTAGTCCTTAACAAAATGCAGGGACTCCAGACTTGTTGTTCTGTTCCTTGGTCCACATCCCAAACATGTGAGTCTTCTTTCAGGATGATAGATTCACCTTATGCCCCTTCCATATGGATAAAAAAAGAGGTGGGATGGACCTTTTTGAGCTTTTTGGGTGGAGGTGGTGTGGACCTTACATCCCCCCAAAAAACAATGCTGCCTCCCACTACTCAGGTTCCAGTTCTTGTACCACCCATTTAAGAAAGAAAGTAGTACCCTGCAACCATTGACTAACATGAAAGCGTATTTATTTGAGGGCGGAAAACATTTCTTGGAGGAGGGTATGGTGGAGGAAACTATTTATACCTTCAGTCAGTTCCACGGACAGAAAACATGACATCACTCCTTTTGTGCATGCAATACTCCTGTAGGCTCCGCCCATAGTCATAATTAGGATACAAAGCCGTACTCTACAATCATCACCCAAATCCATCTTTAACATCAACTTCCCAGTAATGTCACCCAGTGTTGAATGATCCCATGGCCATTATGCCCATGAATAATGGGAACCTCTCACTGCATTTGGGGAGAAGAAAGCAATCTAATTCATTCACAATAGTGTTATTTCCTGACAAAAGTAGCTTGGGTGAGTTGTGTCTGGGATCCAGGCAAAGTTTAAGCTGGAACTGAGTACAAAGCAGACTTCAACGTTTTCCATGTAAAGTACTGGAATGGCCTGTTAATTTATTTCCGGTGCAGATTTAATTCAGGCATATATGGATCTGTATATGTGGGAAGATGGCTATGAATCGATTCAGACATTTCCTCCTGATGAATAGAGCGATCCAATTTCTTCTCCAGGTCTGCTACTTGTGTATCCAATTCTGCAAGTGTATTGTCTAAATTCTGAATGATACCATTTATCACTGTTAGAGGTTTGATTCTCATCCTCCAGTCAAGCCAAAACCATTTGGCACCATGTAGCAGCCTAATATACTTTTCCTGGGATTTCAAAAACATTCATCAGCTCTGATTTTATATCTATTTAGCTTTTAACACCATTTCCCCTAACGTGTATTACAAAAACTGCTGTTGGGGGACAGTCACAGTGTGGCATCATGTAGCGCCATGCCGTAGCCTTATATATTTTTTCTGGGACACCAGAAAAATTCAGGAGCTCTAATTTTATGTCTGTTCAGCTTTTGCACCATCCCTAATGTGCACTACAAGAACTGTGATATGGGCGGGCCTATCACACACTTTAGCAACAGGCAGCAGCCTTCTATATTTTCACACCATTTCCCATAAAGTATGTAACAGGAACTGTGCTGGTGGGAGTGACGCATAGTGCAGCACCATGTATCAGCTTCTACCAGCCTGAAGTATTTATTCTGGTACTTAAGAAGCAGGTATTTACTTCTAACAAACAGACAACTGATTGTTTCATTTATTGTATTTTGGTGTGTTAGTAATTACTTTATACAGTACTTTTATAATAAAATATTTGTTCAAGCTGTGAAACAAGTGGGTTTTTACCTGTGCTTTTCACACTTCCAGTAAAAAAAGAATTCAGTGGAATCTTGGTATTGTGATGTCAGAAACTGTCAGCTACTTAGGAGCCCAATGAATGTCAATGAGAAACTAAATATTTTTTTCCTTTTCAAAAGAAACAGATACTTCTTTCAGCAAGAAACGTTGACTTTTATATGTTTGCAATACTGTGGTCCATCTGTATGATTTTATGATTTTTAAAACAATAATTGGCATCTCTTTTTTTTCTGGTTATGAAGAAAATATCACCAGCTTAATTATAACAAAAGGCCACAGGTTATCACAAATCACATATTTCTGCTAAATATATAATATTTTGGTGGTGGAAAGTGTTATTTCTCTATAAAAATCTGAAAACCGGTATGCAATTTCCCATTGAAATATACTGCCAGCCTTGCCAGTAAAGAGTTTCTGATATCATAATGCAAGAATTCCATTGTATTCTTTTTTGATAGTAGTTGGCAAAATGCAAATAAAATGATGAAAAGATAATTAAAGAAACAAATAAAAGCAAACAAAATGATTACAGAGGTATCTAAAGGCCCCAAACTTTCATTCTTTATGATATACATCCTTGCTAAGCACCTGCTCTTCAAGAAAAATGGTGCGATCACAGAATTTATGTAAACTGTGCTTTACACAACAGAGTGTTGATTTTGTTAATGTAGCAAACTCATACTCACACATCCTCCTCCTTCTTTCCTCCAGCTTCTCCACCACTGTGTGTTGTCTTACTAAGTCAAACCATTATATATTGTATATATCTAGAGTGAATTACAGTCATTAACACTGTCTTCGTCACACAGCTGAGAATTAACCTGAAACTAGACAAGCATTTGTCAATGCCGAATGTTTGCTTGCTGGTATTGGCATTGGTAGTGCAGGAGTTAGAGAGAGATGCATAATAGGAATGGCAGTGAAACATTGAAGTAACACCAACCCCCACCCCCAACCTGCAGAGACTAACAGGCATTGGGGGTGTGCCTTTGGGTCATCAGCCATAACTCTCATGCCATTCCACCTCACCCCACCCAGCAGACACCAACAGGGGTCGCAGTGTTCATTGAGGTCTTTGGCCCTTACGCTCACCCCATTCCATAAGGAAATAAGCTGAGATGGGTGCAGTATAGGAGACTGGTGTGAACATTAGGGCCAAAGACCCCAAGGCACACCTGGATATCTGTCAGTGGCTGCAGGGTGGGGGTTGGGGTGGAATGGTGTGAGCATTATGGCTGATGACCCCAAGTCACACCCCCGATTCCTGTCAGTCTGAACAGGGTGGGGGTAACAGTTGAAAACCCTAACACCCCAGGCGTTTGTTGGTATATTTGCTCCAAATTTTCAACATGGACTTTTTGGGACCCCACCTCATGAACAGTGGCAGTATCATTTCATTACTCAATCCCGAAAGGTGATTTTGTACAGCGAGTGTGCCATTTGGTGCCACAGGTGCGAAATCACATTTTGGGCAGGATGTGAAAAATTACAGCTATACTCTTCATGAAGAGTTGTGAAGTAATGGCTATGTTGAAAATCTGGAGTGAAAATATAAAAAAGTAGCAAAGTTACAAGTGTGCATAGAAACTATGCAATGCACGCTCGTAACGCAGTCATTTTTTGGAAAGTTTTCAAATTTTCAACATGGTCTTTTTGGTACCTCCCCTCGTGAACAGTGGCATTGTGATTTTGTTACTCTGTCCTGGAAGTTGATTTTGCACAGTAACCGCACCATTCTGTGCCACAGGTGCAAAAACACATTTCAGAAAGAATGCAAAAATATGACAGCTATACTGTTGATAAGGGGGTGTGAAAAATGGCAATGTTGGAAATTTGGACTGAAAATAATAAAAATTGAAGTTATGAGTGTGCGTAGAAACTGCGCAACAGACACTCATAACATAGTTGTTTTGTGAAGTTTTTTCACCAAATTTGCAACAAGGGCTTTTTGGGGCCCCACCTTATGAACAGTGGCACTGTTGTTTCGTTAATTGGTCCCAAAAGGTGATTCCATGCAGTGACCATGATATCACATTTCAGGACCAAGAAACAAAATGACAGTGCCAGTGTTCATGAGGTGGGGTCACAAGAACCCCATGTTGAAAATTTGGGACCAAAACTGCAAAAATTGGCTGAGATATCAACCTAAGTTGAACCTCCCCCCAAATTGACTGCCATTATAGGGTTTACCGTCATTTCTTCAGTTCCAGGTTGGTCTTTGAAGTGTGTAAATATGTTCCTGGTCCACAAGATGTTGCTGCTCCTGACCTCTGGAGTAAGTATGGGTGAGGGAGGTGGGGTGCAGGGAGGGTGCGGGTTGGGGAGGGCCAGTGGGAGCGGAGGGACCATTTCATTTTCAGGTATAAAAAAAAAAAAAAAGACATTGTGGGAATGTTTTCTTTTTTACAGGTGAAATATTAAGAAAACAGATTTTGGCACACTGGGGTGGGCTCCCAGTGTGCCAGAGTACTGAGGGTGATCAATGCCAACCCGGTGACTGGACACCCTAAGGTCAGCTGAGAACATAGGGGTTGGGGGTGGCGCATCCGACACTGGGAGTGGGCATCCTGGTGTTGGAAACATCAAAGAAGTACTTTTTGACACACTGCGGAGTTCTCCCAGTGTGCCAGAATAATGGGGGGAGGGGGGATACATGCTGACATGGGGTTGAGTGCCTGATGTCGGCAAAGGATGGAAAATGGAAGGTGGCGGGCGGGCAGCAGCAGTGGGAGGAAGCTAACATTTTAAATTTGTTGTTCTGCTGTGTGCCTGGCTGGGGGGCTGCTGCTGCAATGATGAAACTGCCCTGATTGCTGCAGCAGATTTCCTTCAAGTGCGGTGCTCGCTCTGAAACTGCCATTATCAGCAGCTTCAGAATTAATTGGTGGCCGAGGGTCGCGCCCATTAAAGTGTCCACTGCATTGGCCACAACACTGCCACACTTCAGCAATGCTCTACTATCTCAATATGTTTCTTCTGCATTGCGTGCACAAGCAAACACAAAAAACAGGAAGACAGAACAATTATGGAGTGACATATAAATAACATTTAAAAATGTTAAACCAAAATGTGAAAGCAAAAAAGAATACTTATGTTCTCTGGTAGAAAACATGCTAAGTTAAATAACCAGGTCTGAGTTGAAAACATTATTTAATCACAAGACTGATAAATACCTGAACAGAAAAAAAAACAGGAAAGAAAGCTGGCTAGAAATATACTTTTTTCCACAATCCCCATGGCTGAAAAAAAATATAGACCAAAAATTCTTACCTTTGCTGATAGAACAAAAAATAATATTGGAAGATCATCATCTGGACCAGAACAGGCATTATGATTTCATAAAAGAACATCCAGAATTTCAGTTAAGTACAGTTTATCAGGATTGGTGCTGTGTAAGGACACAGAGCACAGGAGCAGCATACTGAACAGCTGGTATACTGCCTAAAACCACTATTAGTTTATAAAAACAGTCAACCATTTCCTTTTATATCATTGTTTACCTAATGTTAGTAGGTGTGCTGTGTGGAACAGCACTCTGCCAGGCAGCAGACATATCTCATTTTGTTGTCTCGTGCAAATATTTCCAGACATAATTAATTTAACTGAGAATTGTGTTGGTAGGAGTAAAACACTGCGTAGCACCATGTAGCGTCATGCAGAAACATATTTCTTCCTCTTGTTGAGAACAATTCTTGGATGGCAGAGTTCCCAAACATTGTGCTTTTCGCACAATTTCCCCCAAAGGGTATTACATAGAGAATAACCGATAGGTTTGTGTCTATTACTGGGGAGTAATATCATCGAGAGGTTCTGGATGCATGAACCTCAGGAGCGTAGCTCGAGAGGTTCCAGTGTGTCCAGAACCTTGCGATATCAGTATTCCCTGGTAATGGACACACAAACCTATCAGTTATTTTTTTTAATATATGGATGCGACATTTGTTTCGAATTGGTGGTCGTCCATTTCAGTGGAGAACTGACTTTGTACTGGTCGGCCGCTGCACTGTTCTACACTGTGGGTTCAGCAGTCTGCTCGCTTGTGATGGTTCCTGGCCCCTGCCTGTTTTTTTTTTTTTTGTAATTGAGATCCTATCTGCTCTTCAGGACTGGAACGGCAGGATCAACCAGATAATTTCATTTTCTGAGGGGGAAAAGTAAAATAAAAAGTGAGAAGCGCAACGACGGAGTTCACTCTCAGTAAGCGAGAGAAGGGTCAGTATGTTTTTTAAACTGTTCTGTCCGCCCACACAGGAAAAGCAGCCAATGAGGAGGCACACTTATGATGTGGGGGCAGAAGCTATCTTTTCAGAAGCTTGCAAAGATACTATTATCTCCACAAAAATATGCTATTAACAATGATTGACAGTACTATTACCAGTGATTGACAATACTATTATCACTGAACCTTTGAGGGTATTACCTGATTTTTTTTGTATGCTTTACAGACCTATTAAATTGAAGATCCATATATTAAAAGAACAGTGTTGCTGTGACTGGCACACAGAATGGCACCATGCAGACGTATGCATCAGTCTGATGTATGTATTGTGGTGCTTGAAAAAATTCAGGGAGCACAGACAGATATACTATGTTATCTGGAAGCTCAGTATCCTGATGCTCACAATACTGAGTCCAGTTTCCCATAATCCACAGACCTGATGGCATCACTTGCCTGATATAATGTCCGGAAGCACAGCAACATATGCCATGTGTTACAATGTGAGGGCTGTACCACCCACACCCCCCACCCCATAACTAAAATATCTAACTCTGAGGGAGAGCAGACCCCAGAATAAAATAAGTAGTTACAGGGGTGCAGTGTGTAAAATGGCATGACCCAGACCAGAACCCAGGTCACACAGAGCATGTTGGCCAACCTACTGGTGGCTTACCCCTCCACGCCACCGGAGCAGCTCAGCTAGCAGCCTCATCCAGCCATCCTTTTCCATACTACAGAAGGGGTAAGTCAGCTTTCCATCATATCCACTACCTTAGCCCATCAGGAGGAATTCCATCAGGTTAATTACCATTGGGATTCCTCATCTATCAGGCAAAGCTGGCCGGGGTACTGAGCTTCAGGATACCATAACTATACTGCACAGACTGTATGTATATTGTGTTTTGAGTCACATTTCACATGAAGTGAATTACACAACAACTGTGCCAGTGGGACAGACTCACAGGGTTGAATTGGTAACTTGTAGCAGCATGCAGCAGTGGAGCAATTTATTATGGAAGTTTCCAAAAATTCTGAGAGCACAAAATGTGCATTAGTTTGCTTTACACATTGAATTAGTAGAAACTGTATTACAGGAAATGTGGTTTGGGGGTGACATACAGCTTAGCACATTGTACCACTAGCGGTAGCAGCAATGGTACATTACCACCATTTCATAAACTCTTCTTTGTCAGCTAATTTCAAGAAGGGAGAAATTTATATATTAGGCTTGTGCACGTGTGTAGACTTGCCTAATGTGCTTTACAGATCAATCTAAGAGGGTGATTTGAACAGTGCAGCAGTAGCTATCACCATTTAATAAGTTCCTGTCCGTGATTAATTTTAGGAAAGTAGGAACAAGGTAAAAAAGAGACTGTCTTGTGTGAAAGTACAAGTCACAAGATGAAAACGTTCGAGTGACATATCGCTGCATCAACTGTTGGACTGAATTACAATATTTGGAGGCTAGAAACTTAGGGAATATTATGCTTTTTAAAAGTACTATATATGTAAACAGTGCTTTACAAGAAAAATAGTAGTGTGAGATAAGTGAATGATGTGGTGCATAAATGGTGTCATATGAAGAAAATGTAAATATAGAATATAGGTTCATATGTGTTAGCTACAAATCAAGCAGTGCTAGAGCCATATAAGACTTGTCACTTATCAGTTGTGACATTCTCTTATTTTTTTCTCCCATATATTTGTCCAACCTACTTTTAAAAGTGGCCAAGCTAGGTGCTTCAACCACTTCTTTGGGGAAAGCATTCCAGTTGTTCACCACTCTTTGGTTAAACTACAGACCTCTCTTTGTGGAACTGAATGACTCCCCTTTTAATTGAAATTGCTGAGTCCTTGTTGCTGTTCCTGTTACTGTTTTTTTATTTAACCCTGCCGATTCCCAGAGTAAGCCATCTCTGAAAGCCTTGTAAACAAAGCAGAGGTCACCTCTGTGTTTTCTGTAGGATAAAGAGTACAGGCCTTAATCAAGCATTCCATCCGAATAACATTTATCTTTAACTGTTCTGATTTTTCTAGTCATTCTCCTCTGGACTGTCTCCATTAGCTTTGTACTGCCTACTGTTTGAGGGGTGGAAAAAAAGGGCTCTGTATTCTAAAATAGATCTAACCAGGGACCTATTCAGCAGCACCAGTACCTCACGTCTCCTACTTTTAAAATTTCTCAAAATATTACCCATTATTCTAGTTGCTTTCTTTGTTGCTTCTTTATTGTATCAAAATTGAGGCTATTTGTAACTATGACTCCCAAGTCTTTCTCATTCTCAGTGCAAGCTATTTACTCTGCTATTTATAGTATAGTTTGACTGGATATTGTTGCTCCCAAAATGCATAACTTTGCATTTATTCTCGCTGAATAGCAGTTTATGTTTATTCGCCCAAACCTCCAATTCCTTGAGCTGTTTTTAAAGGTTGTTAATAGAATCTATATTATTAACAATTGCTCCTACCTTTGTGTCGTCAGCATATTTTTGAAGCCAGGCTCCACCAGAGACCTGCACACTTGACACAAATGTAGCAAACAATAAGAGGCCCAGTATCGACCCCTGAGGCACCCCAATAGTCACCTGTCCCCAGTCTGACAGATGGCCTTGGACCTGGACTCTGTAACCTTTCATTCAACCATGACTGTATCCATTTAAGTAAACATGGATCCACTCCTATTTCTGATAGTGTTTCCAATGAATGATGATGAGAAACAGAATCAAAAGCCTTAGAGTAGTCTAAATAAATCATGTCAACCAGTAATCTTTGATCCAAGGCCTGACTAACTGGTTCAAAGAAATCCAGTAGACTGCTGACACAAGATCTTCCCTGAGAAAAACCATGCTGGGTAACATCTATTGAACCTCTCTGTCTCAGATTTTCTTCCAAAAATAATTTCACAAACCTCTCCATTATTTTGCCCACAATGGAGGTAATACTAATTGGTCAATAATTTTGTACTGTGAATTTATCTCCATTTTTGTAGATAGGTATTAAATTAGCTACTTTCCAGTCATCTAAAACCTTACCTTGTGCCAATGATCTGTTAAACAATAATGCCAGAGGTCCTGCCAGTTCCTCAGCCAAGTTATTAAGAACATTCGGATGTATACCAACCAGGCCACATGATTTGTGTTTATCTAGTAGTTTCAACCTATCAAAAAAATTGTTTTTTTTTTCGGTAATAATGAATTATTTATGTTCTTTCAGTAAGCAACTACTAATTTTGATTGGGTCATGCTTATCTTGTTTTTGATAAACACTGAGGAAAAAATTATTAAAGTTAGATGCCATTTCTCTTTCACTGTCTAGAATTCTTTCTCCTTCCCTAATATTTGAGATATGCCTGTGCCCATTTCTCAAACTTCCTACATAACTGTAGCATTTTTTACAGTTGTTCTTTTTGTTTTGGGCTAAACTTAATTCCACCTTTGCTTTTGCTTTTATGGCCCTTTTACATTTCTTAACCTGACATTTATGTTTTTGTTCACTTTCTGGTGTTGGCTTATCTTTGTGTAGGTTTTTTTTTTTTGTTAACAATTTGTGCGTTTTCATTGTAAATCAGTTAGGTATTCTGTCATGTTCATTATACTTATTTACCAGTGGCATGAGCCTCTCTACACATTATTTTATTTTTAATGGTAGCCCATGTTTCCTCGACTGCATTTCTGAAGTTCAGTCTTCCAATCCCAAAATGTAGATAACATTTTTTGTTGTTGTTGTTTTAAAGAGAGAGAGAGAGAGAGAGAGAGATCCAGAAGAAAAATAATCGTGTGAAACAGTAAAAGAGAAAGACGAAAAGACTTAAAATTTGTTGGTATTTTTAAAAGTTTTTGTGTTTTAATTTTTGGGGGGGCATAACAAACAGGGGGTAATAAAGCATAAGAACAGATGAGGTGGGAAAGAGGGAGGAGTGAGGACTGATACTGAAGGGAGGAAATACATGACAAGAATGGGCAATGCCCATGTGTGTTTTTTAGGGCACACTGCCAGATGGACTAGCAACACCTGCACTGCAGTAACAGAGCTTTTGTATGCCAGCAAGTAGCAGCTTCTGTTAGCCAATAGCTGGCTCATCATGGTCTCCATTGAGCTCACTTAGTGGTAATGTTCCCCAATCTCCTCCTGCAGTTTTGCTATCTCTGACTTGCAGCAATGTGGGTGCCAGTACTGGGGCTGGTGCGGATTCTCTATAGCGCTTTTGTCTGGGTGGCTCCCCCCTAGGTGCCACAGATGGGCCACCATGCCTGATGATGAGGTGGGTGTGCTGGCCATCTGCAACAAGATGGCTCCTCTTTTGCCATGGCTAACTAATGCCTTGCAAATGGTACACATTACAAGGCTCTCATCATTGTGGTCCACAGTGAAGTACTTCCAGACCAGGAAGGAATAATAGCTACTTTTGTTTAGGATGTACTGATGAGGAGCCAGAGGATGGGTGGGACTCTTAGGGAGGGGGGTAAGCCTGTGGTGGTGATACAACAAGGGGGTGCAGAGACTTCAGCCTGCTGCAGAGAGGGGGGGGCTGCTGTTCAGCTGGGAGACTGGTAGCAGAGGGAGCTAGAGGCTGCTTTGTGGCTCAGGCTGCTGCAGGGCAAGAGGGACAGGGGGCTTCTGTATAGCTGAAGAAATAGGAGTGGGAGTTGTGGAAGCTGGAGACTACTGCTGCATTTGGAGCTTCTGTAAAGGGGGGGTTGCTGAAATATCCTTGAATGAAGTATACCAAGGGCTAGATCCAACAGGATTGGGGACTAAGTCCTATGCTGTAGCCACTGCTGTGAGACAAAATCTCTGCAGCTGCAGAGATTTGTATTTTCAGCCAGCGCAGCCATGGGTAATGTTACGCCTGGTCCCACTAGGTGTACCATTTCCCTACAGCTGTGTCATTGAGACACAGGTCAGGAAGCATAAGAAAAACTGGGAACAGTAGTAAAATTTGCAAAAAATATTTATTTACACTAGCAGTAACATAAAAAAATAAACTTGTTCAGAATAACTATTTACAAAGGAAGAATAAACAGCAGATTCATCAGTTTTCCTTCAATCTCTGTGTGTCCGTCCCTGCAAGCAATTGCAGCTCTGTCTTATAAGTCCTTCCAACCACCCATTCTTATCAAGCATCTTCCAAAGTGTTCTTTTATATTTCAGGCAGGTGCTGGCAAGAACACAGTGTGCCTGAGCTGAGGCCCTTTTCCACAGCTCTTCTGCAAAAGGCTTAAAAATTGCAGTCAGGTAACTCCTTGAGTTTCTAATAGCTTTTCACAATCATCTCAAACTATAATTGTATATATTTCAAAAATTAACACTATATAATAAAACAAAGGGATCCCAATATCAGTTACATTTCCACATAATGATTTGCATATATTTTTATACCAGCTGATATGAAAGGGAGGAGAAAAGACAGACAAGCAGTGGAAGACAAATAATTGTGAGACTGTCAGGGTGATCAGTTCCTAGGTCCCACAGGAAAATTTGGTTGCATAGCCAGACAGACAAGAGACAGGAAAACAAAAGAACAGATCCTTGCATTTAAACCCTTTCTCCATAACAACTAGGACAGGGTCCTATTCGGGGACAGCACTAACATGCACCAAAAGGGCAAAAAGTTACAGCCTTTCCAAAATTGACCCCTCTTTCCCTTGCCAGTAGGTCCAAACTGATGCACTTACTCTATAACAATATCTAAAAGAAGGGAACATGAACTGCTCAAAACCTGCCACTGATTATGTTTTGACCCAGGAGGTTCCTCTTTAGACCCACATTTTTTACACTATTGGGTCCAATTCAACCCATGTTTTAAACCCCACTGTGCTGTCCTATTCCACCCTCTCATAAGCTCCAGTGAAAAAACTGTTGCAAGCTGTCAAAAATCATTGAGCTGGTTGTAGACCAGTTATACCTTTAAAAGTACCATGGCTGCAGGGAAATCTGCAGCTCCGAAAATGATGACTGACTTGCACCAGTTTTTTTTTTCCCCACAGCTGTGGGAATTTCAGGGGCTTTAAAAATCCAGCCCCAAATGCATATGGCACCTTCGCAAGTTCTCACACACCCAAGCCACCTCCCACCATGAGACTACATGTTAAAGATTTAAAAGGAGAAAGAGAGATTTAGAGACAGATTAAATGGAAAAAAGGCAAAACACAGATGGATAATAACTGAAAAATATACCAATTAAGTTTAGAAAATAAAATGAATGTACTAATAAGGCAGAGAATGGACAGAGGATAAGAAAAGAATAAAAAAATCTTATGATGTAAATATAGTTTTTGTACCTGTTAAATTGTTCTTTAAGGGTTCTATGTCATAATGGTGAAAGAAAGATAGTGACGACCATCACAGGTAGTGTACAACAGCAAAAACCAAAAAAAGACATTGTACACTACACAGACTGCAAACACAGCACAAAATACCACTAAAAAGACAGGGGTCAGCAAAAGAAAAAGGCTGTATTCATAAACACTTTTATCAAAGATTATGTAAAAAGTGAAAACAATTTCTGTCATAGCCACATAGAGAGAGCACGGGTAACGCGCGGTGCTACAACTACAAAATACCAAAGCGAGTGGCAGAAAAAACAGACATAATGGTAAGCAAACCTTTGGGACAAAACCAAAAAGCATACCACTCCAAAGCTAGAAAGCATGCGTCTCAAGCTGTAGGTCAAACAGAAAAATGCTACACACCGAAAAGCACTGTGGCCCGAAACCGGAAGAGACAAGCGGACCCAGCGTCCACGATATCACGTTTACGTATACGACTACCCGTCTTCTTCAGAATGTGAGTTGGCTATTCTGTGTCCCCTTAAATACAGGGAGCTATTAAAGAGATATGCCACAAAACCCTATGCGAACACATACCTCCATACACCTACAGATAATAAAATTAAAAAAAGATGCATAACTTAAATACATAAACACCGTTAAATATACAAAAGGGAAAAGAGCCGAACAAGTCATAAGCCCCACTGAACTTGGCTAGAGAACGGACAAGTCATAGCCAAGTATATATAGAAAACCCATGTCTAGAAATACTCTGATACGTTTTGAGAGTTGCCACCCTAGATCTGTAATCAATAATATCCCTAAGGGACAGTATATCAGAGCTAAGCGTATTTGCTCCGATAATAAATCTTTCTGTGAAGCGAGAAAGGATATCACGGATAGGTTTAGAAAAAGAGGTTACGAACCAGGAGTTTTGCTGACAAGCTTACATTAAGTGAATAAAATGGAGAGAGAGGTACTATTAAATCCTGATGCACAAAATCAGAAGGAAATGGATAAACTCATTTTTACTACTGAATTCAACCATTTGGCTCCCAAAGTAGGCCATATTATACATAAACATTGGAACATTATTAATTCAGATGTGAGACTGAAACAAATAGGCCAAAATCGTCCTTTGATTTCGTATACCAAGGGACACAATTTAAAAGACTTGTTGGTGAATTCGTATATCCCATGTGTTAATGAAAATAAACAACATAATTGGCTACCTTCTTTCCCAAAAGGCAATTATCGGTGTGGAAGATGTGTACATTGTTCTAACACGTCTGATGTAAAAATTTTCCATCATCCACGATCAGGTAAAAGATATGAGATACAATCTTTTATTAACTGTAACACTCAAGGGGTTTTTACATGCTGACTTGCCCTGTGGATTATGTTACGTAAGTCAAACCAAAGAAATTTAAAATTGAGGATAGGAGAACACAAAGGAGCCATTAGGAATGCTAACATGGAATATGCGATTGCACATCATTATCATGAAGTGAAACATGGATCTCCAGCCACACTGAGATTTGTTGGTTTGGAGAAAGTGGAAGTTGGATTTCGAGGTGGAGACTTCAATTCAAGAATTCTACAAAAGGAAGCGTTTTGGATTTTTGAACTTAATACTATGGTACCTTATGGTTTGAATGATGAACTCCCTTTACATAGTTTTTTATAGTTAATGCTAGCATTTGTGGATATGACCTGTGCCGTGCTCTGTCCACAAAATGGGGACATGACTTTTCCGGCTCTGTCCCCGTTTTGGTGTTTTTATAGCTGTATGATCATTACATGTATGAATTTTTTGTAGAAATTATATTGTTTTGGCACTCATTGTCCTGGTGATTATGGTGGCACTTATGTAGTATACTTGGCTATGACTTGTCCATGCTGTAGCCAAGTTCAGTGGGGATTATGACTTGTTCGGCTCTTTTCCCTTTTGTATATTTAACGGTGTTTATGTATTTAAGTTATGCATTGTTTTTTTCATTTTATTATCTGTAGGTGTATGGAGATATGTGTTCGCATAGGGTTTTGTGGCATATCTCTTTAATAGCTCCCTGTATTTAAGGGGACACAGAATAGCCAACTCACATTCTGAAGAAGACGTGGTAGTCGATACGTACGTGTGACGCCGTGACGCTGGTCCGTTTGTCTCTTCCGGGTTTCGTCATGGTGCTGTCATGTGTGCAGCATTTTTCTGTTTGGACCTTACAGCTTGAGACGCACAAACTTTCTAGCTTTGGAGTGGTATGCTTTTTTGGTTTTGTCCCAAAGGTTTGCTTACCATTATGTCTGTTTTTTCTGCCACTCGCTTTGGTATTTTGTAGTTGTAACACCTCACGTTACCCGTGCTCTCTCTATGTGGCTATGAGAGAAATTGTTTTCACTTTTTACATAATCTTTGATTAAAGTGTTTATGAATACAGCCTTTTTCTTTTGCTGACCCCTGTCTTTTTTAGTGGTGAGTCTGTAGTTTCAACTCCTGGGGTATTGTGCAAAAATCTGTGTTTTTGAGACTCCACGGTCCTTGTAGTTTTTTCTCTTGGACTTCGCTTTATCATTTTACAACACAAAATACTTAGACTGATACGGGACAAAATATTTTACTTTCAATACGGGGGACTGTGCCCCAGCACCTCCCCTATATTATTATAACTAACTCCAGGGGGGTGCATGTTGGGGAGAGGGAGAAAGTTGAGGGGGGGACACAACACTGGGACAAAGAACCTTGGGAGCAACTTGGGGGTGAGGAGAACAACGTCGGAGGAACAGTACACCAAAGATGGCAAAAAAATTAAATTACACAACCCCTCAACATAAAACAAAACTATAGCACACCCATACCCAAACCCAGGTCCACCAGCATTGTAACCTGTTACTCTAACCACCACGCCATCAGAGCAGCTTGGCAGCCCTCCTCCAACAACTCCACATATCAAATCAAATCATTCTTTATTTATAAAAAGGCACCTTTCTAAAACCAAGGCACCTGTATACAACAATGAATTAAAATATATCAATAAATAAATAGTACAGAAAGTTAAAATTAATAAATACAACAGCGGCATTAAAAATCAGAAACTGCTAGGCTAAAAAGATAGGTTTTCAGGCAACTTTAAAACTCTGGATAGTCAGGCAATCTCGCACCTGATGAGGTAGAGAATTCCACAGGGTTGGGGCCATAAAACTAAATGGCCTTGCCCCAGATGTCTGTAAATGAACCCTGGGAATCTCTAGCAATCCCTCATTGGTGGATTGGAGCAGGCGGAGGGAACAGTAGGGATGAAGGAGATCTTGCAGGTAACTAGGTCCCTGGTCATGCGGAGCCTTATAGGTCAGCAAACCAACCTTGAAGGTGATCCACCACTGTACTGGCAGCCAGTGCAGTCTGCGGAGCACAGGCATTATATGACTGGTCCTAGAAGTACCAGTCAAAAGCCTGGCTGCCGCATTCTGCACCAGCTGCAAGCGGTAGATATCAACTCCTGGTAGCCCAAGGTAGAGGGCATTGCAGTAGTCAAGGCGGAAGGTAACGAAGGCGTGGACCGAAGTTGGGAGATCGTCAGGAGGAACCAGGTGCTTTACCTGGGCAATGTTCCTCAGGTGGTAAAAAGAGGTTTTGACAACTGCCGACACCTGTGATTTAAGTTCAAGCAGTCATCAAACATAACACCCAGGTTCCACACCCGGTCTGAGGTAGTTAGCTGGGCACCTCCAAGCCACAGACCCGAAGGTGAACCAGCCGAAAAACCTGCCTCCTGATGACCTGGGTCCACAACCAACACCTCAGTTTTTCCTGGGTTTAACCGCAGCCAGCTCACATTCATCCAATCCTGGATCTTGGCTAGACAGTTGTTAAAGACCGAGACAGCATCATCCTGGCCGGGCACAAAGGACAAGTACAGCTGAGTGTCCTCTGCATAGCAATGTAAACTCAGACCGTACCACCTAACAATCACTCCAAATGGCAGCATGTACACCGCAAACAACATGGGCACCAGAATGGAGCCCTGTGGCACCCCACAGGATAAGGAGAATGGAGCTGAGGAAAAAATTACCTGACACCACCCTCTGAGTCCTACCCTTGAGAAATGATCAAAACCATCTGAGGACCATCCTAGAAAGCCCACAGACAAACCACAGGTGATCCAACAGCATGCTATGGTCCACGGTGTCAAATGCCACAGAGAGATCTAGAAGGACCAAGATGGAATGGGTCTTTCTATCACTCGCTATTAAGAGGTCATTTAGTACCCAAACAAGGGCTGTCTCAGTACTATGTCTCTTCCTAAATCCAGACTGGAGAGAATCATAGACATTGTGGCTGGTCAAATGGTCATCCAGCTGCAACGCAGCCACCTTCTCAATAACCTTGCCCACAAAGGGTAGGTTAGAGACAGGTATGTAGTTAGCCAAAGAATCTGGGTCCAAGGAGGGCGTTTTAAGAAGAGGCTGAACCACGGCCTCCTTCAGGAGATTCAGAAAGATCCCCCTCTCCAAGGTCATCCAGACTATCTCGGCAAGGACCAGGCCAATTTTATCCACACAGCCCACTAAGAGGCATGTGGGGCCTGGGTCCAAACTACAGTTGGTCGGACACAATAACTGGATGACCATCACAATGTCATTGATAGTGGGCCAGCCGAAGTCACACCACACAAACTGGGCATCCAACATCTCATGCCGACCACCGCAACTCCCATTAGAGAAGTTGAGGTGGACCTCAGACCTGATTGTGGCAACATTATCTCCGAAGAACTTGAACAATCTCCTCACAACATTCTTGTGAAAAAGCAGTTCCAGACTGGAGAATGATTGGATTGCACAATCTGTCCACAGTCTGGAAGAGCTGAACTGGGGGATTCCATGCAGCAGCAATTTCCCCAGACAGGAATTCTGCCTTCTTACAGGTAATTGCTGATTGGTAGACCACGTAGTGGTCCATCAAACTAAGTTTGTCACACTCCAGGCCCGACTTCTTCCAGCACCTCTCTAACCTTTGTCCTACTCTCCTCAACTCCCTCAGGACCTCATCAAACCAAGGAGACCTGAGGTGATGAGGGAAGGGACGAACACGCACAGGAGCAATGGAATCCAGGGCCCCTGTCACTGCCTGATTATAGGCAAGTACAAGGTCCCCTGGATCCATGCATTCACTCGGTAAACCTGACAGGTGCAGCACCACCATCAGGCATCAGGGGTAACACCCCTCAAAGGGCAGTACCGGACCATCTCCGTAGAGGCAGGCCTACTGGGGGGGCCAGGAAACTGAACCCAGTGGTGTGATGGTCAGACCACCTGACTGGTTCCACCACCAAGTTGGATATCTTCATCCCCAGGAGAAGCACCAAGTCCAATGAAAGACCACCAATATGGGTTGAGGAGGAAATAACCTGTGTGAAGCCCAGTGAAATCATCAACTGGAGGAAGTCCTGACCAAACTGCGAGAGTTCGTCGTTGACCCAGGCATTGAAGTCCCCCAAGATCAGCCATTTGGGTGATCCCAATGTCAGGTCAACAATGAAGTCCGCAACTTCCCGCAGGAACACATTCCCATCTCCTGGTGGATGGTAGATGAGAAGGATCCTGCATCCCACACCCTCACCCAGGATACATTCAAATGAGTTAGTAGTCTCCACTGGTACCTCCATCAGGTTCAATCCTACTCTCAGTATCCTACTCTCTCTAATGCTGCCTTGCTACCTGCTCACTATTGCTTTGCTATATCCACACTATACCCTACCTTCGCTATCCTCTCATAGTCACTAACCTTACAGGCACTCAAACTGAGTCGCTCAAAAGTGAGTCACTCAATTTGAGTCACCCACATCACTGGATATCCTCTTTAAGTTGTCTAGCTCATGTCTGTTCCACTAACAATGCAAGCAAAACCAAAAGTGAAGCTGTCTTACTGTCTAGAGATGTACTATATGACCAGCAGAAGCTCTTAAATGTCACATTGAGACACCTGTTCACCAGTAGCCTCATTCTGACCAAACTTTACCTTTGTGTACTCCAAGAGCAAAGTTACAGGTGAAGTTGGTAGGTAAAGTTGCCAAAAGTGAATTTCCTATTAAATAGGAGAAAAAAATCCACAAATTGATCTGCAAAGGCAAATTTGACTAATTTGCCTTAACTTCGCTGTCAGATTAAAATGTTGCAATGTCTTTAATTATTGGTCAGTTTGGGCCTGGGATCAGGAAGGGTCCACTAGACTTTCAGGAAACAGGACTATGGCATTATGTGACAGTTCAGACCAGGGATTGGGGGTTGGGAGACTCTAGACTACCAGGGATACTGACAGAACCACACAGACACTCAAAATGATCAGATCAGTGATCAGAGCAGGGGGGGAGACACTAGACTACCAAGGATATAGGGCAGTTGCCACACTTTGAAAGATTACACCCATGATGAGGGGGGCACTAGACTACAAGGGATATGGGCAGATGTCACACTGTGAAAGATCAGACAGGGGGACCAGGGACTGACAATCCATGCTGTCAGTCCACTGCCTGCCATTCAGGAGGGTGGGGGGAATCCTGCACAAATGTGTGCTCTAATAAGAGTAGGGTTTTGAATTCCTTAAACAGTGCTGTGACAGAAGCTGTTTATGACGTTCAAAACTTCTGAATATACCACTATGCCCTGTATGCAACAGGGATCACTTATGTGCATAGGCACAGTGGCATGTTTTGCGCATATGTGCTATCCACTTAGCGGCACACACCCAGGGCCACTGAATACCACTCCCACCCAGTTTCATGTGCTAACCTGAAAATGGGGGCAGAAGAGTTTGTAACCATTGTTTTCCTTTTTATTACAGGTATCCTTATTACAAAAAATGTGGGGTCTTTTTGTGCCTGGTGATAAGAAGTACTCTGATAATATATTATAAGGAACAAGAGGAAGAGTCTAGCACTAGGAGACTCTAAAGCCAGAGGTATGGGGAGGTTGGTGTGTTCAAATGACCACAAAGAAAGAACAATCAACTGCTTGCCAAGAGCAATGGTGAGCAGAATGCTTCCTCAACTGGAGAAGCTCATCAAGGTAGGAGATGGGAAACCAGACTTGAGGATTCATTTAGGTACCAATGATCTGGCAGGCGGCACCATAGATAGGGTAAAGGACCACTTCTGAGAACTAGACAGAAGACTGAGGGTAGAAGCAAAGATTGCAATCTCCTTTGGTGGGAAGCATTACAGCATACTGGTTAAGAGCACTGAGTTGCAAACCTGGAGAACTGGGTTTGAATCCCAGAGGCATCTCTTGCACACTGTGTGATCGTGAGCAAGTCACTTAACTTCCCTTTGCTCCTAGGAAGCACCTGGAAACAAGCCTCAGCTTAGTGTATCTTTCCTACCCCAAAACTGTAAAAATAAAAAAGTAAACCTCCTCTGTTGTTCTGCCGATGCCACGTACACTAGTAGCAGTTGATTTGCCATGTTATGTTCCAATATCTCTGGAGCTCTCCAAGGAGATTTGCTGCAGCACTGGGAGTCACAGAGATCTTTTTCTCATTGGAGCACTTAAGCCTCTCGGGAGACAACTTGCTGAATTAACTTCTATACCTGTAAGGGTGACGACAGACAGGAGAAAATATGGAGTTTAAATCATGGCTAAATGAATGGTGTGAGAAAGAGGGGTCTTTCAGGAGTACTGAGTGCTGGGATGGGTCCGATTTGTGTTATCTGCTTTTTCCCCCTAAGTGCTCAGGGCACAACCACTCCTTCAGGCTACCAAGGACTCCCACATCCCTCCGATTCCACCTTGAGTCTCTTTACCTCACATAGCAGCCATCAGGGTAACCCAGCGTATCTCTTCACTGGACGGGTCCCTCTCTTCCGAGGGGGAAGGCACTGGGGAGGGGGCAAGCACACTCTCAATTGGCCCCGTGCTGCTGAGGTGGACATGGCTTGCAGGAGGTCTGGAGGAAGTGTGGGCAGTCCAGCAGCCATCATCCGGCTGAGCCCCGAGCGATTTTCCATTTTTCTTGGTCCCCCAGCTATTGAGGTCCTCTTGCAGTGCTCCTGGTCTCCACCGGGGGCTGCTGCAGAGCTATGTGTGCCCAGTACCCATGCCAGGAGAGGAGAGCATTCCAACGCATGCTCAATCCTCATCCTCGCCTGCCAGCCTACAGCAACCCAAGTCCATTCTCAAACTCAGGTCACCGGCGTGACGCGAGGTGTGGTATCCAGCGCCTTAACCCTCTACACCACCGAGCCGGCGATGGGTCCTCTTTAATCTCTTTATAAGTGATATTGCAAAGGAGCTGGAAGGGAAAGTCTGCATCTTTGTGGATGATACCAAAATCTGCAGTAGGGCTGACACTCCAGGTATGGTGGAAAGGATAAACAGAGACCTGATAAAACTTAAGGAGTGGTCAAGGGTATGGCAGCTGGGTGTCAACATGAAAAAGTGCAAAGTAATGCACCTGGGGCACAGAAACCCAGGGGCAGAGTATGAAATGGGAGGAGTGGTGCTGATGACAACCAAGCAGGATAGAGACCTGGGGGGGGTGATCATATCGGATGACCTAAAGGTGGCCAGGCAGGGTGACAAGGCAGTAGGGAGGGCTAGTGGAATACTGGGGTGCATAGGAAGGGATATCAGCAGCAGAAAGAGGTAAGTGGTGCTGCCTCTGGGTAGACCATTAGTAAGACCCCACCTAGAGTACTGTGCCCAGTTCTGGAGACCACATTTCTGGAATGACATAGACAGAGTGGAGGCAGTCCAGAGGAGGGCAACTAAAATGGTGCAGGGTTTGCATCAGAAGCACTACGAGAAGAGGCTTATGGACCAAAATATGTCCACCCTGAAGGGGGGGGGGGATATGATAGAGACCTTTAAATACCTCAAGGGGGTAAATACAGTCCAGAAGGGACATATTTTTCTGAAAAAAGGCACTCAAGGACAAGGGGGCATAATAAGAAGCTGGAGGGGGGGTAAGTTCAGGAGCAATGTGAGAAAGCACTTTTTCACAAAAAGAGTAGTGCATTCCTGGAATAGTCTTCCAGCAGAGGTGGTGGGGGCAAAAACTGGTGGAGTTCAAGAATGCATGAGATAGGCATAAGGGAATCTTAAGGGAAGGGGGGAGACGAATGGAACAGAGATCAAGTAGGATCTGCGGTTATACTATAGGCAGGGGAAAATGGGCAGACTAGGTGGGCCAAGCAGTCCTTATCTGCTGATAAATTCTGTTTCTATGTTGTTAGGGAATATTCTGGGAGGTGCACTGGTTGTTTGCAAGGGATAGTATTCATCTGAGCAGAGATTGCAGTCGTGTGCGGTGGCAGAAGTTAAAGGCGGAAAGGAGACCAGGAACTGATATCAAAAGGCAGGCCTTGAATCACACACACACACAAACACACAGCTACAATGGCTCTCGCCATACACAAATGAAAAACATCTCTCCCTTGAGCAGTGACAGACATATAAGGAAGTTAAGGAGAGGACATGAAAATAGTAGGGAGAAGGAGAGGATGGAAAAGGTGGCAGTCAAAAGAGCAAGGACAAACATAGCTCATGGAAAGTGTATTAATTAACACTAGGAGTTTTGGGAACAAAATCTGGGACCTCCACACAGTGGTGTCAAAAGTCCAACCCAAGCTAATTGCAGAAACAAAAACATGGACATTCGAAAATCATGACTGGGGCTTCACTATCACAGCATATGCATAACTGAGTAGGGAGGCTGTTCTCTGGTGTCCTAAGAACTCCTTGTAGCTCTCCTTCCTGGCTCTGCAGCCTGACTGACTGATGGTGCAAACCGTTAGTGTGGTGATAGGGTCAGGGTGCCAAAGGTGGCATTGCCCTCTATGGCTGTGGGGCACTGGTCCCAAAAGTCTTCATTTAAAAGGACTCCTGCCCTCAAACAGTATTGTTAGCCCCTTTGCTGTAGAAGTACACTATCATGCTAGTGTCAGGTGCCACCAAGACAGTGATCAGGGGAATCCCATCAATTTTGAGCATAATTGCTTGCTTTCTCAACAGTGGCAGTGGCATATGCAGACTACGTGGCTTTGCTGGATCTACATAGGCCAAAACAGGTTCATTGGTCAGTCTCAAGATAATTTCATGGAACACCCTTTCCCAGGCAGTGTTCCATGGGTCAGAAAGGTTCATGGACCTTGAAATAGAATTTGGAGTTTACCTTCTTCTCTGTCATTCTCTTGCTCTTGTTCACCATTAGATATCCCCGTGTTAGATTCAATACTGGTCTTACATGAGGTGTAGTCTTTGATAAAACACCTGTAGTACCCAAAGAATCCTAGAAACTTCTCTAGCTCTTTCTTGTTTGGAGGCCAAGGCCAGGTGGTTAGGGTCTTATTTTTAAGGTCAGCTGAATCCCTTGTCCAGAAATGATATGTTCCTCATACTTTACTGAGCTTTGGAAGAACTGACATCTGTCTATACAGAGTCTGAGTCTAAACTTCTTCAGATAACCTAGAACTTTAAACAGGCATGCCTGGTGCTCCTCCAGTGTATTCCTTGAACATGACACTGTCCAGGTAGACTAAGCATACCACCAAATTCATATCTCCCACAGCTCTTTCCATAAGGTGCCAGAGACACCTTGGGGCATATGTAGAAACTCATAGACTCTCAGTGGACAAATGAATGTTGTTTATTTCCGATTGCCACAGGCCATGGATATTTCGTAATAACTGCTCCCAAGGTCTAGTACACAGAACTAGTAAATCCCATTTAAACAGTTCAATGTATCCTGGATCCTTAAGCATCATGTACTGATCTGGCACTATTCTCCTACTGAGCATGTACATGCCATCTTGTACTTCTTGTGGATAACCACAATGGGCAGTGCATATGGGCTCTTGGATTCTTTAATCATTTCAGCAGCAAGTAGTTCCTGCATATATCTGCAAATGTTGTCAGTGTCTGCTGGCACCAGACATCAAGACTTGTCTCAGAAAGGGCAATGGTTAACCAGGCAAATATAATGCTCTTCCCTTGTCATGCATCCAGCATCCCAGTCACTC
The DNA here is from genome assembly GCA_016271365.2 of Neoceratodus forsteri. Lineage (NCBI taxonomy): Eukaryota > Metazoa > Chordata > Ceratodontiformes > Ceratodontidae > Neoceratodus > Neoceratodus forsteri. The sequence continues at coordinate 1,324,830,087 of CM057456.1, read as the reverse complement.
AGTGAGAACATGCTGGTCAGCTTAGCCAGCTTACAGCTCACCCTAGGATGAGCCTGGGTCAGTCCTTTTTTTGTATTGGTCCTTGAATCTGGAACTCTGTTCCAGTAAATTTATAATCAGTAAATGGGATGAATTATTTCTGTTAATTAATGTTCCTGGTTTATCTATCACACGGGATGAAGCCTTTATCACATTGTCCACCTTACAGCATAGGTTAAAAATAAATTCAGGACACTTCTGAATTATATTTGGTATAGGTTAAATTATAAATATTTGATCTTTCTGGATTGCTAGTTGTACCTAGTTTGGATAGTTAAGATGTAAAATTTATAACGTATAAATCATTAGCATTAATGTTACTGTTTCACAGCATGTTTTGATTGCTGTTCTTTCATTCTCTGTAACTGTGTTTGCCTGGTAACCCATCGAATGGGTGACTGCAAATGAGCACTTGTGTTTTGCGCCAGTCATTTGCAGCATCCGGGAAGAGAGCGATTGGGGAGGGTTCACGAATGGGGTTTAAGCAACTGTCTGAAGAACATAAGGGCGAGTAAGGGATGGCACAATTGCTGGAAGGTGTGACGTAAAGTAGGATATGGGAGGGAGTGTGGGCAGTGTTGCCGAGCTGCTCCCTTGGTTCTGCAGATCCCTCAGCTAACTGTGGAGTTCAAGGTGCTGGATTCAGGGCTGGAATGGGGTAAGTAAAAATTTAACATTTTAACTTGCGTGCGACTTCTGTAATTTTATTTTATTTTTTTGCTGTCCCTTTCCTGACCCCCCTGGAGTTGTGCCCCCGTTGCAATCCTCCCCCTGAAAAGCCCCCTCCCAAGGGTTTGCCTGTACCCCAGAGTCAGACCCCCATCAGAGTTAATTATAAATAGAAAGGAGTGCGAAAGGGCAAACCCCCCCACATGGGGGGTGCTCGCGGCATAGCACCCCTGCATAAAACATACAGTATTGTGTCTTTGGGGGTCCCTGAGGGTGTCGCTAAAGTGGTTGTCGGCAGAGTGCAATGTCGCCGTATCTGTTTTCAGCAATGTACACTCACTGACATTATTTTAGCCCTTAAGAAATTGCCGTTATGTCATGGAACCATTTGCTTGATTACAGGAACCTATTCAAAATGAGCCTCTGCTCAAATGGGTAATTACCTTTTAATATACTGTATGAATAAAACTATTTATTATTACTATTACTAGTTCTACTATGACTATTACTACTACTACTATGACTCGAGTTTGTCCTTCATTTCTCTTGCAGATGTCAGTCTCCAAAATTGAATAATGTAAGGTAAATTTCTTGCTTGGCTCCCTCTGAATTGGATTTCGGCAGGACGGCACTGTCAGTGCAATACACTCTGGCCAAAGTCAGTCCCTTTCTGATACTGATATCCCATGCAGTCACATTTTTCATGTGAATGGTAATCCTTCTGGTACATGCCTGTGTACGCATGGGCAACATGCTTGGTTTTACAAGTATGCCTTCTGGTAATCCATGCTCTTCTGCAGTATTTATCATTAGGATATGGTTCTCAAACTCTTTCAGTCTGATCATGCCACTGATGGTGCACCCTACATTGGGTGGAATACCAACTCTTTGGTATCCCGTCACCTGTGCCAACTGGATCTTCTTGGTCTCTACGCATCTTCTTTATCTACTTCTGGTTGGCTTGCCTTACCAGTCCATGAACAGGAAGTGTTATAGCTTTCAGCTGAACATCTCATTCCTTACAGAGTTGGGTGAAGCACTCAAACATGAGTGGACTCAGGACCAGCACACTGTCATACATTCTGTACTCGTGGCATTCTAATGTCAAAGTAATTCCCACATGTACTCTTGATTATTGCCACTTTCATGGGAAACGCAATCCATAATCTTCATATAGCCTACGTGAGAGGAGGACTTCAGGGGGAAGAAAGGATGATGGGGAGGGGGATGGCGGAGCAACATATAACAAATGCACATGATCTCCATAACAAGCAGACTCAATAGACCTTCAGGCATTCTTCTGCTGGCATTTCATATTTGTACTTGTCACTTAGCACCTACACATTTAATCCCTCCAGGACCGGCCCAGCAGCGGTTTTGATTTCTGCTTGCAACTCCAATGACCAGGGTTCAGGAATGGACCTAGCAGCTGAAGGGTTGGCCAGGGGGAGAAGGCTTAAGTGTCGCATGACTGCTCGCCTGGTGGAGGCCGGGAGCACAGCAATACATCAGACTCCATCATGGGAGGGAGTGTGACAGATGTCGGTTCCAGCCTTGACATCAAATGGCATGTCACGCTCCCCACCGGAAAAACGGAAAATGGCTCCAGCCTGGCTGGATGACGGCTGCTCCTTCTCCTACCATGCTGGCCCCCAGAGCACACCTCCTCCTCCATCTCCCTTGAAAGCACCAGCCCCTGGGGCACTGTATCCCCAAATTCTCCTCCCTTGCCCTCAGGGAGGGGTCCCTTCTGATGGGATTAGTGCCAGACCCCCTGGTGGTATGGGGCACATGGGACCATGACCAACAATAGGAGAGGCAGCGGAGGTGAGACAGTGGGCACAGGGAGCTATGTGGCCCAAAGAAGTGGCATGACTGAGGCCTGAAGGAGGATAAAAAAATTAAAATCCCTCCAGGGGTTGTAGTTCTCTATCATACAAATGCTGGTCATACCAGTCCTTAAAGATGATTGTGACTTGGGAGCTACTGTTCAGTAGAGCTCCGAACAGTACTCCCTCTATAGATATTTGTCTTAATAGAGGGCCTTACAGCTACAAACAATGGATGGATAAATTCAGACCAGTGAACATGAAAATTCTGATTCTTTGGCTAGGGTAGTGGGCAAAGCTGCTGAATGCTTGTCAGACAACTTAGCAAACACTGGGACTTCAGTACTTGCTGGGACATGCTGAAGTTTCCACTGCTTCATAGCTCATTTTTGGAACTGGTCCTTCACTTACAGTACTTATCCTCTTGGGATTAATACACTCTCTCTCCAGATGTCCATCTTCCCCACAGTGATAGCAGAACAGTCTATCTCAGTGAGCTTGGTTACATGGTGCCACACTGGTGGGCATCCAGGTCTGGCCTCCTTCCCTTGAGATTGTGCCAAAGGACATCATAGTGGGGTTCCTCACCATAAAAGGTTCTAGCACAGTGTGTTCCTGCAATGGTGACCTCACAAACTGGGAGCAACTGTTGTGCTTTCAGATGCCCCCTTACAAACTTTGTCAAAGTTCTGATCTGCACTTACAGATCACTGATGGACAACCCACCTACTTCATCTGAGGAATCATTTTGGGTACTGAACTGTGAGCCATCCCCGGGTGTGTTTGTGTGGTCTCTCTTCTTGGAATCAGGTCTTCTTGCTCCCATACCTCTCGTACCAGTTCTTCATGGAATTGCACAGTTGATCCACATGGTCCCTCAGGCACAAATTAATCAATTTTCAGTCAGAGTACACAGTTCCTTGTAGCACTTGTTTCACCCAGACATGTTCTTCTCCTTTGCCATTTTCTCCATCTTCACCAGGAAGTCGGGGAGCCTCTCTCCCTCTTTCTGCTTCATAACTGAGTCATGGCTCATCCAGGTTTTCCCACACTCCCAAACAAACTTCACAACATGGATAGATAGTCAAGTGGGGAAGCAGCAGGTCTGATAATCTGAAAGGCCTGGTTAGCATCTAGTGCTGGTCCTCTTAGGCAACTACCTATCCAGGCTTTCTTTTCCTCACTTGAACGCTTCAGGTTCTGCAATACAGAAACAGAGTTTGTTGACAGAAAGGGACAACAAGGCCCATCCATTCTGTCCTAATACTTCCTACCCTATATGGTGGGAAGGGGAGCTATGCAGACCCTAGCCTTCACTAATCTCTCCAAGTGATTCTTATTTTTAATGATACCCATGTGTCTGTTCCACACCTGCCTGAATTCTGTCACCGTCTCTGCCCCCACAACCTCCCTAGGCAACTTGCTCTATTTATCCATCACCATTTTATGAAGAAAATTTTCCTTATTTCTGTCTTGAAACTTCTCCCCACTAACTTCATTGTGTTCCCTCTTTTAACTGAATTTATGGTCAATGTATAAAGCTCTCCACGCTCCACCCAGTTTATACCCTGGAGATATTTAACGGTCTCAGCCATCTCCCCCTGGTTGTCCTGTTCTGCAAGGAGTACATGCTGAGGCCCTTCAGCCTTTCTTCATTGGGTTTCCCCTGCTGAAGTAACTACAGCATGTTTCATATATTTGAGAAGCTGCTTGTGAACAGTGCAACACACAGCTAGTAAAAAATGTTTTTCTTACTTTATGTACCTGTAGGACCACTTTCCCTTGGCAAAGCTGGGGGATAACCAGTAAAACACTGTTATGTAGTGGCCACAACTGAAAAGAAATTAAAAATAATGCAAATTTGATCAGAATTTCTATGTTCAGTCATCTGAATTTATCCATCCATTGTCTGCACCAGAATATGATCCATTCTGGATAATTCTCAGTGGACAGCATAAAACCTTCATTTTGGGATTGACTGTGAGGGGGCTCAGCTTTTGCTACACTGAACCCCAGCTGCCATATTTTGGACTACTTTTCTAGCTTTTCCAGGTCCCTCTTCATGATCTCCACTCCCTCCACTGTTGTCTAATTAATTGCAGATCCTGGGATCATCTGCAAATAGATGTTTTCTTCTAGTCCCACCACTACACACCTGATGAATATATTAAAGGGCACAGGGGCCCAGTAATGCCCCCGTGGTACTCCACTCATAACCCCCATCTCCCCTGAGAAGTCCCCATTTGGTATTAACCTCTGGGTACTGTTCCTTATTCAATTTCCCACTCACTGGGTAATTTGTTTTCTGCCCAGCCCCTATGCATCTTAACTTCTGTAAGCCACATCAGTAACTCATCCAATGTCCACATGACTTGTCACCCAGTCAAAAAGTGTATTAGATTCATCTGGCATGTCTTCCCCATGGTAGATGCATGTTGCTTAGTGTCCTGCAATCCATTAGATTCCAAGAATTCTACTAATCTCTCTTTCACGTGGGTCTCCGTTAGTTTCCCCACCGCATAGGTTAGGCTCACTGGCCTGTAATACCTTGGCTCATCCTTGCTGCTGTTATTGTGTGAGGAGACAGCAACCACCTTTCTCTAGTCTTCTGGGAACACTCTTCATTCCACAAACTGTTAATCAAGTCCGTCAGTGGGGTTGCCAGGACCTCATCTAGTTTCCTTAGCATCCTTGGGTGCAATCCATTGGGGCCAGTGGCATTGTCAACCCTTAGCACCCTGAACCCTTTTTAAAACCCTCTCTTTTGAAAATGGTGTAGTGTGTATCTCCCCAACTACCTCTTCCTTACCCTTGTATGCTCCCTCTGGCAATGTCCACCCTTTCTCCATTGTGAATACTGAACAAAAGTATTTGTTCAGTGTTTCTGCCCTTGGCTTTGTTTTCTCACCGATATATCTAAAGATGTCTTGCCCCCTCCATCACCCCCCCTTTTAAATCCTTTTCTCCATCTGTGCATTTGCTCTTCTCACTTCCTTGCCAGCCTCCATTGTTTCAGAAGGTAAGTCTCCCTGTCTTCATACCTCAAACTTGTCTTATACTCTTTGAAGGTCACCCTCTTTGCACATCACATCAGGCTGATTTTGAGAAAATCGCAGCTGATAAATCACCCATGTGGGAAGCTGATATGATGTTACACAAACTGAAAACAGCTGTGACAGTTTCAATCAGCTTGCTTGCACTTTGAAGTCAGACACTAACAGATACAAAAATAAAATGTGGGTGACTGTATGACTACTCCTTTTTTTTTTTTTTTACAGCTCCTCAATGTGTTTTGCCCTTGAATCACTCAAGCTCTACACTCATGGTTTATGTTGCAAAACACACCTTGGGTTTGCAAACAAAACTTGTATCAAGAAGTCACCAAGGATGTTGTTATTTTACATGTAAATGCTAGAAGAATGCTCCATAAAGATAATTATGCACTGGTTGGCATGGTCATTGAACCTAACATTAATAGTTTTAGACAATTTAAAAATAAAAAGTTTGTAATGATAGCCATCCTGTCAGTGCAGCAGTTGGATTTCCGCTTGCAATGCCGGCGACCCAGGTTTGGGAATGGACCCAGGTTGCCAGAGGGCCAGCCAGGGGAGAAGGATGGATTGTCCCGTGGACTGCTCTCCTTCTCTGGGGGGGAGGCAGGGAGTGTGTTGGTGCTTGACAGACCCCTGGTGGAGGTTGGGGGTACCACAGCAACCAGACGCCAGCCAGTGTCAGGGGGTGGGGTGGACGCAGGACATCTTTGCACATGCCCACCCCCCTAAGGGGAGAAAACAACTCCACCAACTCCTAGATGATGTCTGCTCCCACTTCCATTGCTTCAGGCTGATTCCTTGACCTATCCCAGTGTCTATGGCACTTAATGGGGGAGCACAGTGCCACGGCTCCACCCTGGGGGGAAGCCAGGGGGTATCGAGAAGGGCAACTGATGTGAAGCGAAGCGGGGGTCTGCAACCTGACTGAGGTACCAGCGCGGCAGGGGACAAAAAGAATATACAATAAAAAAAAAAGTTTGTAGTGGCTATACAGTCCCTGTCCTTGAGCCACCAGGGGATTTAAGGATCTCTGTGTAACTTCTCTCAATGTACATTATCCTCCAAGAAAGGCCATCCCACTCAGAACTTAGGACCTGTTCCACAAAAGGGCAAGAAAGACCTTTGCACTTGCATAAGGATGTGCAGGGAGGCATCAGGATGCAGTAACCCCTCTCCACACAAGAGGCAGCCTCCACTCATCTTCAGTCTGAGATGCAACCCTTGCTGAGTCTGAGCCTGACAAGATCCATGCTTGTATGTGAATGGTAGGGTTGGTGTTGTAGTCTATACAACGCATGACACATCCCATGTGGTGCGGTAGGTGTACACACTATGCCAAGGGGTTCTCCTGATCTTATTCATATGCACCTCCCAGCATAGCCTCCCAGGATTGCAGTGGGGCACAAATGGTACCCACCCATTACCCCCAACCCTATGGTATGGCATGGAGGACTGGGAGGCATAAAGTGCCCTTTTTAATACTGTATTATGAATCACTTGTGTGATTTTAGCCAATCAGCACACAGAGTGACTGCACCTGAGTCTCTGTACAGTGGTCTCTCACGCAGAAGCATTAATAATAATAATACATTTATTTTTAAGGTGCCTAACAATATAAAACAAGAAAAACAAAATTATACAGACATCAAACAACAATTCAATTCAGTTAAAATCACATAATAAATCAGGAACAAATTTTCAATTAACTAAAAAAGCTTGTTACCACAGATAGGTTTTTAAGCCCTGCTTAAATCCCTCCACAGTTGCGCACTCCCATAATCGACGGGATAGAGAATTCCAAAGGGTGGGGGCTGCATAAGCAAAAGCTCTTGTAACAGATGATTTCAAATTCACCCTTGGAATCTCTAACAACCCCTCATCGGCCAAGCGGAGAGATCGACCAGGGCAGTAGGGGGACCAGAAGCTCTTTCAGATAGTCTGGGCCCTGTCCATGTAGGGCTTTAAATGTCAGTAAACCAACTTTAAAGGTGATCCATCACTGTACTGGAAGCCAGTGCAGTTCATGCAGCACCAGAGTAATACGACAGGATCGAGCAGATCCTGTCAAAAGCTGGGCTGCTGCATTCTGTACCAGCTGCAAGCAATGGATTTCAACCCCAGAAATCCTTAGATACAGGGAGTTGCAGTAATCCGAGCCCAAGGACACAAAGGCGTGGACCAAGGTAGGAAGGTCATCAGATAGAACCAGATGTCCAGGGGGGTCACGTGATGGCAGCCTAGAAAGAGCAGCTCATTTAATCAGCTCCGTTCTCAGCCTGGATTAACAACCCTCAGCTTGAACAAAATTGAGCTTTCTTGAGGGGTAGATATCTGTAAAGTGCTGGAGTTGCAGTCTACGTTAAATATATTACTGAGATGGAAGCCTTTATTACAAAACAACCGGCAAAACATATGCCGCCTCCTTCTCCGGAGAAAGAACAGGCCGCTAAGTGCCCTCGTCAGGGAACCAGCAAATCAACCTCGGGGCCTTCAGCATTAACGGAAGAAAGATTCTTAAAGATTTTTGCCCCGCTGCAATCATCGATAGAGGAGATTTCGTCGGAGATCCAATGCTTTAAATCAGCGATGGAAACCCTGAACACTAGAGTTGGAGACAATGAATTAAAATTAAATCCATGGAAGTAAGAGTTGACAAATATGACCTGGAGCAGGCCTCCCTTACTAAGCGAATAAAGAAAATAGAAGACAAGCTTGAAGACTTAGAGGAATGAACAGAAGAAATAACTTAGTAATAATCGAATTCCTGAGAGAAAGCAACAGAGACTATAAAATTTGTGCAGAAACTCTTTGACAAGATCGCGGGTCCACCCCCAAATGGTAGCTATATGGTGGAAAGGGCACATAGGTCGCTTTGTCCCCCTTCCCTCCCGGGTGCTCCGCCTAGACCGATTATCTGTAAGCTTTTAAATTACCTGGATAAACAGCATATAATGAGTAAAGTTAAAGCAGCACAAGAAATCGCTTGGGAAGGCAAAACGATTAGAATCACTCATGATCTGCCTCATTCAGTTCGCCTCAAGTGGCAAGAACTGCATCCCGTTGTCTCCAAACTAATTGACGCAGGCTTGCAATTCAGGGTTCGGTACCCTGCTTCGCTCCAAGTAAAAATAAAAGAGCATTGGTACACATATGAATCATCAGAGATGGCGCAAACAGAACTCAAAAGATTATTGCCAGAGTTGTTCAAGTAAATTATGAGTGTACAGCCAAGTATTCAAGATAGCTGACAGTTTAGCCAATGTGCTTCTACAGTTTTTGTTTTCCCAATTTCAAATAGAGCTTTATTTGAATCTTGCATCACGTTCATGCAAGTGCCCCTGCAATTTTACATAGACGACCTCGCCTCCCGTATATTTATCCTACATCTGGTAGTAGACTAACAAAGCCATTGCAGCGATCTTTTTAAGTGACTGTTGCTATGGGAGATCGCAAAGAATCTAAAGTAGAAGAGCTCGTCAAACAAGTTGAGAGAGCGAGGCGTCCGGCGCGGACAAGTATTGGTAAGCTGCAGTCTGGTGGGGAAGCATGATGCTAAGGGCAGCATGGGATAGTGCAACTATGATCCTCTAATCTGGGAACACCCCCAAATAGATCTCAGCCCTCTGCGAGTGATCTCTGGGCATTTCGGTTTCTCATGGAGAAGGGGTCTGTTGCATGGCTGCAACTTCAGAGAGACAGAGGTCCAATCCCCCTGAGGTTCTGTTGGAATTATATTGCCCGAAGCTGTCGGCAACCACGTCGGGAAATAGAGAACGTAGAGAGGGTGGTTAAGGACTAGCTAGCGGTTCTGATTCACTCACCACCTCACGCCTCTGTCCGGATAAAAGTTTGATTACTAGCATACGGAGGTCAGGACAGTGGGGCGCTTGCATTTAATCTGGGTATTTGAGAAGTTAATGATAAATCCAGTCATTTGAGAGGTCTGCATTAGCCCTTCAGGACTTGTGGTTATTTCACAGGGATCGTTGCGATTGAACGTTTTCAGACAGACACTGGTACAGTGGAATGCTCAAATGAGTATCAGATGAGTATCTTTGCTGGAAGGAGTGGGAGAGTTGAGGTGGAGTGGAGCCACTCCATGCAAATCTTTTGTTCGGTTTTATTTTTTTTTGACTGAAGAGTGGGTATCTAGTGACTCTGTTGATCAAGGATCGATTGTAATATAAGAAACATGTTTTGTTTAATCATTGATGCCAAAACTCTCTCCCCTGTGAAATCTGTATATGTTTTTTTCCTTTTGACCATTTCTCCACTAGAGGGAGATATTGACTGTGGAATAGGCTCGTTTTCCATTAACAGATTGTTATCAGTACATCTTAACTGATATGGTTATAATAATGAGTAGCAACTGTTTTTATTGTGTTTAAGGCTCAAGATGCACCTTGTTTAATATCTCTTTTTTTTTTTTCCTTTGTTACTTAATGAACCTAGTGAGGTTGGAAGTAATAAGTCTAACATTGTTTAATAAGATCGGGGATGGGCTGGGAGATGGGCTGTAGTACCTAGGCTGATAGTTTCATCACACGGCATTGTGAGGTGGTAATGCAGTTGTTAGAACTGGGGGTGTTAGAGGAAATTAGAAGAGGGGGGTGTATATAGGGATAAAGGGATTTATGGGGCATGGCATCCACGCGCTATATGATGGGAGGACATGGACAGTGACCCTAACAGGAAGGTACACACCAGGGGGGAATGTAAAGGGATGTTTCCATCAATATATGGATGTTGATGAAAGGGGAAATTAAACTTGTGAGTTGGAATGTCAAAGGAGCTCGAGATAGATGCAAGAGGCAAGTTATTCTGAAACATTTAGCTACCCTCAACTGTGATGTAGCATGTCTACAAGAAACACATCTATATAGAAGATGCCCGATTATTCAAGAGACACTGGGTGGGTCAAGCATTTGGGGCAGGCATCTCTTGAATAAAGGTGGAGTAGCCATACTACTTCATAAAGGATCCCTTCCTGGTTGAAAAAGAAATCTGGGACATACAAGGACGGTATTTTTCTTAGTTGGCACTTTAGTTTCTGAACAAATAGTTATTGGATCAGTTTATGGTCCTAACTTAGACTCCCCACAGTTTTTTATACAATTAATAGACACCTTAAATAATTATCTATCCCTGAAATTGTTAGTAGGGGGAGATTGGAATATAACGCCATATTTATATCTCGATAGAACTGATAATAGGCGTGTGGGACTCTCCCCTGCTCAGAGGGCTCTGAGAGAGATGATGGAGTGTTTGGGACTCATAGATGTTTGGAGATTGACCAACGGAAAAGCGAGGCAGTATACCTTCTTTTCTATCCCACACAAATCTTACTCTAGAATTGACTATTACCTAGTTAGTATTAACGCGCTTCCCTTGGTTTTAGATGCCAGCATTAGCCATAGGGTCATTTCTGACCACTCCCCAGTCTCTGTCTTATTTGTACCTAGTCACAGAATAAAAAGCGATTTTATGTGGCGGTTTAACAATCAACTGCTTCAGGAACCCTTTACTCAAGGACACTTGAGGCACTTCATATCTGAATTTATCAATATTAATCTGAACTCAGTCCCTAAGATAGACATTATTTGGGCAGCTTTAAAATGTGCGTTAAGGGGTGAGTGCCTTCGAATATCCTCTATTAGGGCCAAGAAAGCTAGGATACAGTTAGACGAAATTACGGATGCTATCAAGGTCCTTGAAAATAATATTACAAGGCATTCAAAAGAGACAGATTGGATCAAACTGCAACAACTTCAAGCTCAATATTCGACGATTATGATGCAGAAGGCAGAACTAGCCCTTCATAGAACCAAAATAAAATATTTGGAGTCTGGGGAAAGGGCAGGTAAATTACTCGCTCTGAGATTGAAGCAGTTAGACTCTAATCGATACATAGCTTCTATACAAAGAGGTAGTGGAAATGCTGTAGTAAGGGACCCAAAGGAAATTGCGGATACATTTAGGGAGTACTTCCAGCGGGTTTATTCTACTGGGTCAATAGAAAGAGTAACGACACGAAATTCAGGAATTCTTAGGCCCGATATCCCTGAATGGAATTATGTCCCTGAAACAGAGAGTTAGGATCCCAATACAAGAGACTGAGGTGAAATCAGCGATTTCCCAACTAGGAGACAAATCCCTGGGCCTGATGGTTTAACTACTAATTTTACAAGGCATACGTGGATATAGTCAGCCCAATTATAACTAAGGTATATAATTTTTGGTTTCAAGAGGGCTTGGAACCTTCTTTTAGAGGCTTTCATTACTCTTATTCCTAAACCAGGGCGAGATCCGTCCTACCTAATAATTATCGTCCCATATCACTTTTGAATGTTGATATCAAAATACTGGCTAAAATTCTAGCTAACTGTCTTAGGCCGCTAATGAATAGCTTAGTTAGTGATGTGCAAGTGGGATTCATGAGTGGTAGAATGTCAAGTGACCACCTGCGCAAACTCCACCATATAATTGCACATGCTCAAGACTTGCACATTCCCGCGGCGTTGCTCGCACTGGATGCTGAGAAGGCATTCGATCGAGTAGCATGGGAATTCTTATTCACAGTACTTGCCAATTTTGGTTTACCCAAAGAATTCCTGAATTGGATTCGGATCCTATATAGTGCACCATCAGTGCGGATATGGTACAATGGTACACTATCAGCCCCCTTCTCATTGACATGTGGCACAAGACAGGGATGCCCATTATCCCCACTCTTGTTCAACTTATACTTGGAACCCCTGATTCGTAGGTTAATAGCATTACAGGAACTTAAGGGAATCAAACTGGGTACTAAACGATATCTAATCTCAGCTTACGCGGATGATTTGCTAATACACTTGGAAGATCCAGAAAACGGCATACCAGTAATATTAAAGGAAATTGCAAAATTCTCTAAAGTTTCCGATTATAAAATTAACGTTTCCAAGACAAAGCTTTTCCCATTAAATGTTGGATGTCACCCTAGTATAGCATGGGAAAATGGTTTGTCTTGGGAACCAAAAATGTTGACATATCTTGGTATTAAGATCACAAGAGGAATAGGCTCAATGATTAGGGAGAATCTCTATAATCTGGTTAAAGTAATTACACAGGATTTAGGTAGATGGAAATTAATGCCATTGTCATTATGGGCCAGAATAGAGACGCTTAAAATGAATATATTACCTAGAATTTTCTACCCCTTGAACATGCTGGGATGTTACCTACCTAAGACCTGGTTTGAAAAAGTACAAAAAGCACTTAGTGTATTTTTATGGAAAGGGAAGGTGGTCAGGCGATCATATTTGAAACTCACAGGCCCAAAGAGGTTGGGAGGACTTGCGCTCCCCTCATTTTTTAAATACTATATTGCCTCGCATATTAGTAAAGTAGTGCAATGGCACAAGCTGAACACATCGCTAACCTCAAACTCCTATGTACCTTCTTGGCTCTACATTGAGAGAGACTTAGCTCTCAAATACTCGATTTCTTTAAGTTCGATTGCCTACAGTATTATTAAGCTCCTTCCTAAACCGCTGAAGGACACGCCTATTGGGTGGTCGCTCAAAGCTTTACAGCAAACCCAGAAGCTCCTTAAAGTTGATTGGCGTAATTTGTCAGAACAAACGATAACGCAGAATATGAATTTTCTAATACAGCAGGTCCCAATTCCACCTAGATTCTGGGGTCCATTAGAGGTGTAAAATTAGGAATTTAGCTCCCCAGGAAGCTAATGTCATATATGCATACCTGTACCAAATTTCCAGATTAAAAGGACATATTTTCAAGTTTAGGCAAGTTTACAATGCTATAAAGACCCATTTTAACAAAAGGGAACATGGGTACAAAACAGGGTCGAGTGGTTTGTTACTCAAAGCAGCTGACCAACCCCATTCTATTTCTAGAGTTTATAACTTATTACAAAGTATAGATGGGAATCTCCCTTCTGGTGTCTGTCACTATTGGACGCAAAGATTAGGGATGATGGAAGATCGGGGAATATGGGAAACGATATGGGCTAATAATTACAAAAACATTAGACAAGATAAATATAAATTGCAGCAATTCAATATCATGCATAATATGTATTTTACTCCTGCTAAACTTTATAGAATGGGTAAAATGATGTCACCCTCATGCATTAGATGTAGAACCAGGGAAGGAGATCTATACCATGTATTGTGGGAGTGTGCTCGGATTCAATCTTTCTGGAGAACAATTAGTGCCTCATTAGCACAAATCAAAGGTATAGCGGACCTTTTTACGCCAGAAATTTGTTTGCTGAATAGTTTTCCTAAAGTCACAACTAAGCGAGATAAGTTATACATGGGCATTATATAGGCACAGCAAAGCTGTCCTTCTGAGGCACTGAAAGATCCGACTCCCCATCAACTATAGAATGGTACAGAGAAGTGATGCTTGCCTTGCAATTGGAGTTACATATTGCCAGGATGAGTAACAGAGCTCAAATATATGACTCCATATAGGGGACCATTGGGAGCCGTCTTGTCAACTTGGCAAGATAAGTTTACCTAATTACAGATACTGACCCTCATTAGTTATGCAGGTTGTCCTGAGACTCCCGATTATGGAGAATCCTAGGGTTATCTCATTTTAGCATGTGGAGGCCATGGAAGGGTGGGAGGTGGGTGGGCTGGGGAAATATTAGGCAGGCTAACTTGCTATATTGTTAGTCAGTTTTGTAGACATTGTTATCATGTGGTTAGCAAGTAATCTGACATGTTAGTGGCACATCTAACTCGTAAATGTACATCTGTGTAACACTATGCAACCTATGTCCTGTCAAGAGTGTCAATAAAATTAATTGAATTATAAAAAAAAAAAAAAAAAAGAACCAGATGTCCAAGCCTGGCGATATTCCTAAGATGATAAAAGGATGTTTTGATGACAGCTGACACCTGGTAGTGTAGGGTCAGTCCATCATCAAAAACTACCCCCAGGTTACGCACCCATTCAGAGGTAGGGAGTGAGACGCCACCAATAAAAATTCCAGAGGGCGCACCAACACCCAGCCCACCTATCTGATGACCTGGGTCCACAACCAATACCCCAGTTTTTTTCCGAGTTCAACTTCAGCAAACTAGAATCCATCCAGTCCTGGATTTCTTTCAGACAGTTATTAAAGGCCGAGAGAGCTCCATCCTGGTCAGGTGCAAAAGAAAGGTAGAGTTGGGTATCATCTGCATAACAGTGAAACCTCAGCCCATACCTTCTTACAATGTCTCCAAGGGGTAGCATATACACCGTGAACAACATGGGTGATAGCACTGAGCCCTGAGGCACCCCACACGACAGAGAAATTGGGCCTGAAGAATGAACCCCAGACACAACTCTTTGTGTTCTATCTGTGAGAAAAGAAGTAAACCATCTGAGGACTGTCCCGGACAGTCCACAGATATGCCTCAGATGCCCTATCAACACCATGTGGTCCACGGTGTTAAAAGCTGAAGAGAGATCCAGAAGAACCAAGATGGTATGGTTCTTCCAATCTCTTGCCATCAGGAGATCATTAAGCACCCGAACCAGCACTGCCTCTGTACTATGCCTCTTACGAAAACCGGACTGGAGTGGTTCATAGATGTCATGGATGGTCAAATGTTCCTCCAGTTGGGCTGCCACTACTTTCTCAATCACCTTCCCTATAAAGAGAAGGTTAGAGATAGGTCTGTAGTTTGTGTGGCAGTCAGGGTCCAGGGTAGCTTTCTTCAAGAGTGGTGTCACCACTGCCTCTTTCATGGAGCTGGGAAACTCTCCCGATTCCAAGGAGCACCAGACTATCTACACAAGGACCAGATGGATGACATCAGTACAACCCAAAATTAGCTAAGTCGGTCCAGGGTCCAAACTACAGCATGTAGGGAGCACACTCTGGATAATCCTTATGACATCCATGAACTCCAGTCAACTGAAGGTATTCCAGGAGAACTGAGGTACGGTGACCTCGTACTGATCAAAAACAACCCCCATAGGGTGTGTTGGCTGAAGTACCACCCTGATGTCAGCCACCTTATTTGCAAAGAATCGAGCAAGCTCGTCACACTCTAATTGCAAAAAAGCTTTCCGAACATATAGACAGGCTGTGTTGCACAGTCTGTCCATAGTTCGAAAAAGCTGAGCTGGTCGATTCTGAGCAGCCGCAATCTCCCCAGACAGGAATTCTGTCTTCTTACGAGTAATTGCAGATTGATAAATTTGCTAATGGTCCATCAATCTAAGGTGGTCGGCATCAAGGGTGGACTTTCGCCAACAACACTCTAACCTTTGCCCTAATCTTCGCATCTCCCTGAAAGTCCCATCAAACCAAGGGAACTTGGGGTGAAGGGAGAGAGGGTGAACACAGACTGGAGCAATAGAATCCAGAGTCATCGAGATGGCTAAATTATAAGCCGACACGAGGGTCTCTGGATCACTGCTTGCAAACGAGAGGGATGAGAGGTCAAGTGCTGCCGCTAGGCCATGGTAACTTATATCCCGTAAAGGGCAGTACCTAACCATCTCCACAGGGGTAGGCCTATGAGTGGGGTGCTAAAACTAAACCCCATGGTGTAATGATCAGACCACCCAACTGGTTCCACCCCCAAGTCAGATGTTTCGATCCCTAGGAAAAAGATTAAGTCAAGAAAGTGTCCGTGTTTATGAGCAGCAGTGGAAACCACTCGTGTAAGGCCCAGAGATGTCATTAACTGGAGGAAGTGTTGCCCAAATTGCGAGAGTTCATCGTCGACCCAGGCGTTGAAGTCACCCAGAACCATCAATCTGGGTGACTCAAACGCCATGTCGACGATGAAGTCCACCACTTCCTGAAGGAATTGCTTCTCATCACTGGGTGGACGGTAGATGATAGCAATTCCATAGCCTACACCTGCTACAATGGCACACTCAAAAGACTCAACCTCCTCAACCAGTACCCTCGTGAGGTTAAATTCGGTCTTGAAACAGACTGCAACCCCCCCCCACCCCGATCCAATCTCAGGCGGTGTATCACCGAGTACCCAGCTGGAGTCTTAGCCTCCAAAATGGGGCCAGAATTTTCATCCATCCAGGTCTCGGTAATGCAAGCCAGGTCCACTGTTTCAACAAGGTCTGCAATCATTGCAGCCTTGTTCTTAATGGACCTGGCATTGCATAACACCACCCGAGTTGAATGAACCTCCCAGGCCATCTGCCTACCACAATCAGTAGTGCCCTTGGGTATGGGCACCAGACATGGCGGATCACGATCTGGATTCCATTTCACCCCAGGACGTCTTCTGGATCCTACCACCCCAACTCAATGACCCCCCATTCATCCTCCACTGTTCATGACCCCCCGCCCCCTCCTTCTCCTACACATAATACCCAGTACTCTACAGCACTGGTAGGTCACAAACAGAAGAGGAGGATTGGAGAAAGGGTGAAGGGCACGGAGAGCAGAGGATGAGTAGCGCACAACTGTGGGGGCTGGCATCCAACACATTTTACAGAAACAAATAAATAAACAAAACTAACAAAAACTGATAAATTCCACCCAGTCCAACCCCAACTAAAACAATTATCCCAAAATTTAAACTATAAATCACAATAACAAATTACTAAATAAACTAAAAACAAACCCAAAATAACTCAAATAACCCACCCTAACACAATAAAAACACCACTTAAAAATATGTATTATCCTATCCCACATATGCTGAGTCAGTCGGTATTGCACTCAATTTTATAAGAACATTGCAATCTCCCCCACCCCCAACCCCCAAGTCCTCTCACAGCCCAGGAGATAGGGGAATAGGCACTCTCACTGCCCTAGAAATCCAAATCCTCAAAAAGAGTTTGGAAATTGTTTCAGTCCCATCTTATAACTGATAAAATAATATTCTGAATACTGAAATAAGGAAAAGAAAATCAGGCACTCTCACTGCCCGAAAGAGTCCAGGTCCACAAAAAAAGTTAGAGGAAAGTTAAATATATCCAGACAGAAACCTTCAAAAAAATCGAGGTTTCCTCATGGCTCCCTCACTCCACCAGGCCACAGCGTTCAGTCTCCCCCTGAGCAGAAGTCCCTGGGCCCAAAGTCAAAAGCCAGCTCACACCAGGAAACAAATGTAAATCCAACTATGCGAATCAGGTGCAGAACAAAAGAAGGGGAATGCCCCCCTTCCACCGCCACACACAGGTCCCAGTTACTCCCGAGACCAGCAGCTACAGAAGCCTCAGAACTAGGCTATCAGGACCAGTCTCGAGGCCTCTTAGAAACAGTCACTGATAATGGCTCCAGCTCCCTGGAACAAAATCAAGCCAGCTGCCGCTCGGTCCCTAGGATCGGGTATAGCCCTGGGGTCGGTGGAAATTCAGGGAGCTTCCCCCCACTGGAAGTCACAGCTCTCGATCTCAAAATGGCTGTCCTGAATCACCTCTTCCAGTATGTTAATCCACACAGAAACATTCCACAGTATCAGTAACTGAAGCACTCTACTTCAGAGCTGTGGGGAGAACTGCCATATAAACCTTTTGACATTTAATACTTAAAACTTATTATAAATCACTCTAGCTGACTACAGTGATTTATAATAACTTTATAGGGCCTCTTAGGGCTGTCTCATATGGTATAAAAGATTACCTTCATGACATTTGGGCAGACAGAACCTCTAAACTTCACTTCACAGTCCTCTCACTCAAACATCATGCTCAGTCTCTCTTATGCATTAAAGACACCACTCAGAGGCCCAATTAACTTATTAAAATGTTGCCCCCATTTCGGGATATGGCAGCCCTTGCAGGACAACTGTATCCCACAATCCCCTGCAGAACCACCGTCTGTGTCTTGCCTCTCTGTACCCCTGATACACACCTGGTCGCTGCATGCTCCACTGCATGTGCATATTGGGACATCCGGGGGACGATCCGGCCAGGGTGCATGGGCTACATGGGAAGCAACACATAACTCACCCATATTCTGATCCTGCTGTGGACTGGGCCCTCAGTGCTGAATTACAGTACCATGGCTGAAAATGGGCTGCAGAAAATGACAAAGGGGCACACACTAACAGGTAGGACAGACTCAAATACTATATGCTGCACAAATATTTATTGGAGAATATCTCCCAAAACACACAATACAGAAGCAGACGCAAGCTGCACAAGGAAGGCTGTTCCCCCCAGCACAGACAGAGAAACTAACACCCAATGTTACACTGTGCAGCCTAGTCCCTGGAGGAAGCCATAATACTATACATAAGAGCATAGCATTGGGTCATTGGTTTCTCCATACTCGAGGGAAGCCCTCCTTCTGCAACTATACCAGCTTCCATATTTTTTGCAGATATGCTGAACAAGTATTTCTGCCCAGTCTTCACGGTGGAGGCAGAGGGGGATGGACCACATAGAATCAGCGGAAGCTCTGGGTGGAGGGAGATGGACACAAGTCCCTTCACAGATGAAAGAGTCCTGAAAGAATGTGCAAATCTGAAAGTGGACAAGCCTATGGGGCCAGATGGGATACATTGAAGGGTGCTGAGGGAGCTCAGGGAGGTACTGGCTGCACCTCTGACAGCCCTATTCAACAACTCTCTGGAAAAAGGGGTGGTTCCAGAGTAATGGAGGAGGACAACTGTAGTCCTATTCCATAAGAGCAGCAGCAGGAAGGAGGCTGGCAACTATAGGCTGGTCAGTCTAATATCAGTGGTGGGGAAGTTAATGGAAACACTATTAAAAGAAAAGCTAGTGAAGTATCTTGAATCCAGTGGGTTACAAGTCCCAAGGCAGCATGAATTCACAGGAGGGAGGTCATGTCAGATAAACCTACTGGATTTCTTTGATTGGGTGACCAGGGTAATAGACCAGGGTGAGGTGGTGAACATGGGCTACTTAGAATTTAGCAAGGCTTTCAACACCATACTACATAGGAGGCTTGTAAGAAAACTAGGCAGTTTAGGGGTGGGACCCAAGTTGGTAAACTGGGTAGAAGACTGGTTAATGGACAGTCAATAGAGGGTGGTGGTAAATGGCACTCACTCTAATAAGGGGGGACAGGGACCAGGTGGGTACCTCAGGGCTCAGTGCTGCAACCAGTCTTCTTCAATGTCTTCATAAGCGACACTGCAGAAGCAATGGAAAGGAAGGTATAGCTCTTTGCAGATCACACCAAAATCTGCAATAGGGTAACTACTCTGGGGGGTAGAAAATTAGTAGAGACCTGAGAAAACTCCAGGAGTGGTCAAGAGTATAGCAGCTGGGTTTCAGTACAAAAAACTCTAAACTCATGCACCTAGGGCATGGAAACTCAGAGGTGGTGTGGGGCGCGGGGATTGATGGTCACAAAACAAGAGAGAGACCTTGGGGTTATCATATCATATTGCTCCAGGACAAGAGGGCACACAATGAGGCTGGAAGGAGGAGAGTTTAGGAGGGATGTGATGAAGTACTTCTTCACTGAAAAAGTGGTAGATGTCTAGCACAGTCTACCAGTGGAGGTGGTGGGAGTGAAAACAGCAGTGGGCTTCAAGCATACATGGGACAGCCACAAAGGAATCTTAGTAGAAAAGCTGGGAGGGGGAGTAGCCAGCGATCAGGTAGGGTCTGCGGTGACAGTATAGGCAGGGACAAACTGCGCATTCTGGGTGGGCCAAGCCATCATTATCTGCTGATAAATTTTAAGTTTCCATGTTTCTGCAATAAATATCTGCATAGCATATTTGTTTCTGTCCCACATATTAGTATGTGGCATTTTATTTTTACAGTATTTCTTTTTTCAGTGCAAATGGCAGCAACTAATGAGCGAAGTTAGCACATCCTCTGTATGTCATTCTGATTGGCTGACTTGCATTCTAAAAGGTTATATTAATGGCTAAAAAGTTTCTGTGCAATAAAAATTAAATTGCATGATGTTATAATTAATTTTATAATTACATTATAAAAAACATTAATGACAACTAAAACATTTTAGGTTAATAATACCATTAAGGCACTTCAGGTGGTAGAAGACCTTAACTAATCTAACCCTCGGTACAAAACTCACTATCCACTTTGTGCCAAATGATTTACACAAGGATAGATTAACGCCTGGTAACCCAATCCCTGGTCATGCCTCAATACTTAAATGAAAGTAAAGAAAATAAACCTCTGTAGATTGTATTTATATGGCATTAGTTTTGATGTCAGACTAATTGCCAAAACATATTCAGATTAACCTGTGATATGTGACCCCAAACACTGTTTTTGAAGCTTTAAGCAGCTACAGTTTCCTTGCCAAAAAACTCAGTTAACAGCACCCATAGTCAATTAGACTTGTTTAGGAAGACTATTAAGCCAATGCTCGCAATAATAAGGGTAAAACAAGAATTTGTAGATGACGTAAAAACTCTGTGGGAATGATCTGTGGGAAAAAAAGCATTTCAAGATTACTCTAGACACAAGGGATTCCCAAGAGCATACTGTACATGTCAGCTTAATTGCATGAACATTTGATACAATGCTGCTTGCATCTTCTTACTTAACAGGTGCAAAAAAAAAAAAAACATTTGTCAATGCCGAATGTTTGCTTGCATGGTGTATGTGTTAGGGGTGTATTAAAGTTGAGCCTGTGTTAGCAAAATGCAACATAGCCTGATAACCTTATTTTTTTTTTGCCACATGTTCAACATAGCCTTCTTATGACCCCGCCTCATGAGCAAAGGTGGAGAAAATGTTCAACTCCTGCCCGAAAGGTGGTTAAGTGCAGTGACTGTGACGTCACCTTTCAGGATGCTGCGAGAACACACTTGAAAAATGACAGCTGGCATAGTCATGAGGTGCTGGGAAGAAATGGCTATGCTGACAAACTGGGGTCATAACACTTGCAGTCTATGTTTATGTTTCCATGGACATCTACCTGAGCAGAACACCTGAATGTAAGTACGGATTGTGTGTGGGCATGGTTACATCGCCCTATTAACTTTGCATGTCTCAAACAATTACAGAACTAGAAGGGTTAGTGAACTTGCTGCTCTGCCAAGCCTTCCTAAAGTCCTTACCGGCCACAAGCAGAAAGCAGTTATCAGGACAGAGAAACAGCAACAGAGGTGGCTGTAATGGACACGGACACCCGCTGCAGTCAACCCCCCCACAGTGAGGTGAAATAAAGGGACGTACCTGCCACAGGGTGCCTGGGTAGATGTCCAAAGCAGTGACGCCAAGATACCTGTAAAATAAAACATAAAAAGGGTCACAAAGGATCCATAGCTGTTAGGGGGACCAGCAGGGGAGAAGGGACAGGATATAAATAAAACTAATACTTATCTGATTAAGGTAGAAGCCCTTGTTCGGTCAGACCTGTAAAAATTAAAAAGAAATAGGTTAGTTAGATAAAAAAGCAGAAGGAAAGGAAAGGGGCTGAGGTTAGGGAAAGGGGGCTCAGCTGGGATCCTTTGCCCCTAGTGATGGTTGAGTAGCCCTTCTGTAGAAATAAAAGTACTACTGTTGGTCCGGGTACAACATAAAGATAACCCTGGTGGCCTACTGGGCTAGCCCCATTGTTCTGAGGCCAGCATTTATATTAAAATAAATTTTAAACCCTTCCTGGGTCTAAGAGGGGCTTCCCTGAGCCCTAGTTATGGTGTGGGCAGTGACGGGGGGTTTATTTGTGGTGGCAGCAGAGGAGCAAGTTGTAGTGTTAAGCAGCCTGCCAATAGAATGTCCCTGCTATATTGAGAGTGCCTGCTGGTGCTCTAGCACTCCTAGCCCATATGGAGCTTAGGTTGCGGCCTACTCCGCAGGGGTGGGAGACAGGGAAAGGCGTGAGCCAGCGGTAGGTGAAGGAGGCATGTAATGAAAGCGCCTCCTCCCCACCTTCCTAATCACCACTCCGGCAGCAGTTTTTTTTAAATTAGTGTATGCCCTACGGGGCTTAAGAGGAGGCAGAGGGGGCACAAATGAAGCCAGGGGAAGATGGAGGAGGCATGTTAGAAAGTGCCTCCTGTCCTCCTTTCTGATCGCTGCTGCAGTAGCAGTTCTTTTTTATTAATTTATGCCCTACTGCTACAGGGCTTAAAAGGAGGCAGATGGGACATGGGTGGGGGGAGGTGGGGTGCGCAGAGGGTAGGTAAGGATGGGGGAGGGGGGACCAGGGAGACGATGAGGGACCATTTTAGTTTGTCATAGGTTAATGCAGTGGCAGTGTTAACTGTGTGGGGTAAAAGAGTGGTACAGGGAGGGAATGCATGGGGAGGAGGGCAGTAAAAGGAAGGAATACACAGACCGGAGCGGGGGGGGGGGGGTAAGAGTCCTTACCTGGATGACAAGTCTCTGAAGTGTCCAGCAGCCTAATCTTACAGAACAGCACTGCATTGACAAAGGGGACAGCAGTCGGCTCCTCCAGCATGAAAGTGGTCTGGAATGTAAACTTCTTTTTCATCAGGAAAGCCATGGAGGAGTTGGTCAGGTCACCTGTCTCCCCCCACCAGAGTTTGGAGTGAGAGTCAAAGGATGCCTCTGTCAAGATGCTGGGGAGGTGACAGCAGTTTGGCGCCACAGTCAGGGGTTCTGATCACATCTTCTCCAGCTTGGTGCATGCATCTCTCGCTCTTATCTGGGGGTGATTCCACAATGGCTATCCAGAACCTCGATGATGGGAATGGGGTAGCGTGAGTCCTGGAGAGCATCAACCCTCCAGCCTGCTGCGATCGATCCGTCATCACTCCCGGCTATTTGCAGAGCCAAGGCCGCACTGGGATGCAGGGGACTCAGCCACAACAATCCACCGACCGCCTGACTGTTGTGGTGCCGGGCTGCATGTTCAGTGCTAACCGGAGCAGCCGGCAATCACGGCCTGGCAACAGCAGCCAGTTGCATCTCTGTGCCCAGAACAAGGGTCCTTAGACTTCACCGCTAGAAAGATCTCTCCAGTTGGAGCAGGGTCTTGAGTAATAGCAGCCTCCAACTGGCAGCGACCTCTGCAGCAGTTTCTCTCCTGGATCGATGGGGGGAGCGTGCAGCGATTCCTATGCCTGTGTGCTGCGGACTTTGCAGGCAGCTGCCCTTCTGTTCTCATCTTCTACAATCACCCACCACCATGATCAAAGCAGTTCTTGCTTTTCTCTCCTGCAAGCTCTCAGTGCAACACTTCGGTATACCTGCAAACCCTTCTCTCTCACTGGGTTTTCCTCCTGCTGTTCAGAGGGGCGGTGTTTGATTACCTTGTAAGTTTTTTTTATGTGTAATTATGTATGTACAGGTAATCTATAATGTGAATGTAATACACATGGACATATAAAAAATATTTGAACCAATGTCTGGCTTTAGGTAGGAACATTAGATTATGGTTGGGAAAATATAAAATAAGTTTCATATTTAATTTAATGTGAAACACATATGATACTGTATTAAAGAGTTATTTATTTTATAATATAGGGGAGCAACAATAGATTCTGTTGATCAAATGAAATAAGAATTTACTTAGTTTGGAAAGTAGTAAGTGTATTGCCCTGTAATTTCCCTTTATACACATTATTGAAAATTACAGAATATATGTAATATATTGTATATAAATTATTTTATTTTAGATATTAAACCAGAATCCCCGAAGAAGGGTTTTCCTGAAATGTAGGATTTGTTTGGATGAAATATGAATAAAAATATATTGCTATATTTATTTTTTGGTGAGTGGGCCATTCTTGCCAATATTTTCTACATATTATTTTACTCATCATTAATCAGTGGCCTTGGCCATTAGAGACCCATCCTACTGCCGTAAGACAGTCAAGTTCTTGGTGGTGGAGTGGGTAGTCAGCATTGTGAGGCTCAAAAGTACCAGACTTCTTGCTTCAGCAGCAATATTGTTTTCTGTTTTTCACTTTATCTATATCCACAAGATGCTTATAGCTAGGGGCTCAATGGTGCACATACCGGCAGAGCAGGCTCATGGTGCCCGAGCCTGTTAGCATCCCTTCCTCCCTCTCGCCTGCAGGCAGAAGGGGAAGGGCTACAAAAACGTAACAGGAGGTTTGGATGGAGGGAGGTAGACACTAATCTTTTTCAAAGGACGGAGTCCTGAAGGGACTTGCTGATCTGAAAGTAAAAAAAACAATGGGGCCAGACCAGATGCATCCAAGGGTATTGAGGGATGCTCAGTGAGGCACTGGCTGCACTTCTAACAGTCCTGTTTAACAGCTCACTGGAAACAAGAGTGGTTCAAGAGACTGGAGGAGGGCAGTTGTAGTCCCACTTCACAAGATTTGTAGCAGGGACGAGGCTGGCAATTATATGCCAGTTAGCCTGACATCAGTGGTGGGAAAGTTAATGGAATCACTGCTGATAAAAAAGAGCCCTTTGACTGGGCGACCAAGGAATAAGATCAGGGTGGAGCACTGGATGTGGCCTACCTAGATTTCAGCAAGGTTTTCAACATCATTCCACATAGGAGACTAGTAGGCAGGCTGAGTAGCTTATGAATTGGTCCAATGATGGTAAAAAATTGGTTAGGAGATAGGTGACAGAAGACTGTGGTAAATGGAGTTCACTCTGAGGAAGGGAGGGTGACCAGTGAGGTACCTCAGCCATCAGTGCTGGGACTGGTCCTCTTTAATATCTTTATAAGAGACATTGCAGAGGAGCTGAAAGGGAAGGTCTGTCTCTTTACGGATGATACCAAATCTGCAATCGTTTGGTCACTCAGTGGGGGCAACCTGAGAAAAGTTGAGAATCGGTCAAGAAGGGTATGGCAGATAGGTTTCATTGTGAAAAAGTGCAAAGCAATGCACTTAGAGCACAAAAACCCAGGAACAGAGTACAAAATGGGTGGAGTGGTACTGACCACTACCAAGCCAGAAAAAGACTTGGGAGTAATCATTTCAGATGACATAAAGGTGGACAAGCAATGTGACAAGGCAGCTTGGATGGTTAGTATGATGTTGGGTCCATTTGGAGAGGTATAACCACTAGAAAGAAGGAGGTGGTGTTCCCTCTGTATAGATCCCCGGTAAGAACTGACCTAGAGTACTGTGTCCAGCTGTGGAGAACACATCTGTGGAAGGACAGAGTGGAGAGCAACTAAAATGGTGCAGGGTCTGCAGCAAAAGCCCAATGACCAGAGACTAAAGTACCTTAGTATGTACACTTTGGAAGGGGGGGGGGATATAATAAAGACCTTTAAATATGTCACAAGGGTAATAAGGTACAGGAGGAAAGTATTTTTCAGGAAAAAGGTGCACAGCAACAAGGGGATATGTTATGAAGCTGGGGGTGGGTAGATGCTCTGTCCTCCTCCCTCTACTCAGCCCCCGATGTCGCAAGCCTGCTTCTCAGCCTGGGTCACCAGTGCTGTTAGTGGTAGCACTACTGCTTTGCTGAGGAGTCAGCCTTCTAGAGTAAGGCTAAGAATAGTGCACACTGCCATTTGTCAATGCCGAATGTTTCCTTCCATGGTGTATGTGGGAGGGGTGTATTAAAGTTAGGAGCCTGTGATCGCAAACTTCAATGTAGCCTCATAACTTTGTTGTTTTTTAACCATCAGACAACTTTGATCACATTAAGCATACACACAGCAACACCATAGAAAGGACCCTCCCCGCCACAACATGGAATGTTTGTAGCTGGAATTATACGCACACACACATAGATAGATATATATATATATATATGTAAAGTAAGCATTTTATTTGGTTTGAAACCCAGCAACTGTATCTAGCCCCAGAGAGTCATGGAGTGGCTTCAGGTAAGTAAAAGGTAAAAGTGAGGGAGGGGAGAACTGTTTACTCTGCCGGGTGCCAGCCATATAGGGCAAAACTGGGACACATGTCCTCACGTAGTTTTCAGCCAATATGAACTATGTCATGAAATTTTGGAAAGTTGCCATTACTGAATTAATATTGCAAGTACAGTATAATGTGCATATTTGGTGTGCCCCTGTTTTGCCCCATCCTGGGTCGACTGACACCTGACCCAGGGCTAGGTTGGGAACAAAAAAATATTTTCATTGTATTTTAACTGAACTGAAGCCTCTCTGGGTAACCAGCAACTGGATCGAGCATGAGAGTCAGGGAGAGGCTCAAACCAAGTTAAATAATTTCTGCTTGTGGCAGTCTCTGGCCAGGACGGCATTACAATTTTTAAAGTATTTCAGCCAAAAATAAACTGGAAAGTGATGTCACTGGCAGGGATGGTACCAGCTAGGAGGGGATGCGATTAGTTTTTTTTTGTTTTATGTAAATTTTTGTATTTCGGTGCTCAGTCCCACTGTTGGTGGGAAACAAAAAAAGATTACAATTTGTACTGAAGCTTCCCTGGCTCTGCAGAGGATCAAACCCACTCCAAGGTCAAAATTAAGAAATAACCTCCCCTCCTTGCCAGCATCCTCCCTGGTCAGGACACTTAGGGAAATTAATTTTTTTTTTTTTGTTAATACCCTCCTGGGCTTCAATTAAAATTCAAATTTTTCTGATTGCAGCTCAGCACGGTGTCCCAGCAAGGGGAAGGGGTATCAGTTTACTGTGGCCGGGTGTCAGCCAGGAAAGGGACACAACAAACCTGCACACTGTCTGTATAACCAAAATTAATTCAGGAAAAGCAAGTGTTAGAATATGCATTTTGGTTACATAGACAGTGTAAAGATTAAATTGTTAAGGTGTGTGAGGGATGGTGGGTGGGTGGACATTTAAGAACATTTTTCTGCTTTTCTGGTGTAAATCATTTAAATATCTTTTATAAATAACTTAGTTTATATGTATGAACCTGTGCTGTCTGGAAGTGACATCACTCAGTTTGTGTGACTCTCGGCAGTGCTAGTAACTGCAGCTCTTGACCAGGATCTCGGGGATGCGTCTATTTGGGGCTTGTATGGAAACATGATGCACCTCATTCAGCTTTGTCAGCACTGTGCACTAACTCACTAATGCCCAGCTCGTTTTGTGCTTTGCTGCCTTTATGGGTTTGATCACTGCTAACCTCATACCCATAGCCACTGTGCAGATTTAAAGTGAAATACAAAGTAAAACGTTCCCCACTGCCTTGCAAACTATACACAGCATGTGTATGGGGATTTATTTGCATCCAGAAGAGAATATGCAGTTGTTATGGCCACAACTAAATGAAGTGATGTTACCATAGCAAAAATACACACTGGGTATTTGCAGCACCGATGAAACCCAAAAGTGAGGAAGAGACAACGGTGTGCATTTTTCCCCAGGGTGCAGTTAGTTGCAGCATATTTTATGAACAGTGCAGTGATTGTGAAATGCATATTAGGCATCTGTCGTATATGCAGTAAGAAAAACAATGAGATGGACACACAATTTAGTCAGAGCGGGGCATATACTCTGTGTGAAGGAAAGGAGATAGGAATGAAATTGAAAGGAAACGCAGGGGAACAGAGGATACTGAGGAAGGTCATTGCCAGGTGCAATACCAGCATCTGGGTATTTATTTTGCTTGGGCTATGCAAAAGAAGGCTGCAATAAAGGGAGGGGTAGAAGTGGGAGGGAAATTGACAGGTACGGCCATGGCAGCAATGCCAGGGGCTCAGTAAAAAAAAAAATATTGAATTTCTTGGAGATTAGTATTTATGCTGGTCAAAGGCAGGTTCTGAGTCAAAGATGTAGGCCACGCTGTCAAAAGGTTACGAGACTGACCTCACACTCATTCGCTGTGGTAAGTCAGGAACTAGGTGAAGAGGGTAACAGCATTCTGTTAGCATGACTTGTGATGTGGGTTTAGATCTGCTTGGTGGAGCTCTGTAATCACATTTGGTTGTAAACATCCCGCTCACAGTGGGTCCCAGCCCAGATGGGCTTTTTGAAATGGTTTACAGTGTCACTGTTTTTCGTGAATTCTGGTCCTCTGAAACGTCTGCGGTCGACTGCAAATTCCGTGGTCACCCATTAATTCTGTGGTTATTTTCACAGCATTTATTACCCCTGGAGTACACAGACACAGGACAACCTTCAGAGGAACTGATGGGAGACTAGTGAAAGAGAGAGAGAGAAAGACTCACCACAACTGCTTCACCACTTGCTCTATCTCCTCTCACACATCACCAGCCAGCTGCAATGACAATCTCGGTGCACAAGTAGCTATGGGACAGAAGGACAATCAGCGCAGACAGAGGACAGTGTATGAACTGTCCCGGTCACTCACTCACTGTGGCTTCCTCAGAGCATCTGCTCAGTGCTCTCAGTGTTGAACAGGGTGGGGGAACCTAACATAGAACGGGAACAATCTGCTCACCATTGCTGTTTTTTTCTCTCGCTCTCCTGCAACAGCTCGGTAGGTGGTAAAAGGAGCAATGAGGTGCAGAAAACCAGACCACAACCTCAGTTTCTACATTTTTTTGGGAGGGGAGCATGGGCCAAAGAATTCTGCTGAGGGACAATGACTGCCATTCGGTATCATGCTTGGGGGGAGGGGGCTGCTCAATCTGCCTCTGCTTTTCCTATAGCATGACAAGCCATGGAAAACATCTGAGAACACCAGCATAAATGCTTAATCAGTCGAAATACGCTCTTGGAACAAAAAAAAAAAAAAGATTACTCACACTGATGTTTTTTTTGGTATGGGAGAAACTGGGAGGGATTTATTTGTAGCCAGAGGGTCAGCTGGGTGTAACCCCCCTGCAAATGGGGTTCCCAAAAAGTCTTCCAGGAGCTTGCTAAGTGCTCCAAGCCTGGATGGTGTTCGGCGTTTAAGCCATTTAAATGGTACTGCAGCGAGTGATTTTAGTGCCTCTGGTACTGTCTCTTTAAGAGCTGCCTGCCCACAGGATTAATTAGTTTGTATCGTGGGACTGTGTGTTTAATGCTCGAATCCCAACCGAGCTGCTGGCTAATCGCTCCATTTCTGCAGTCGCTAAGAGCATAGAAACATAGAAGTTAATGGCGGATAAGGACCGAAAGGACCATCCAGTCTGCCCATTTCTTTTTCTACCTTATAAATGTGCCATCAACCTTTGCTCTGTCAGTGGCCTAGCTATTCATACTCATCTGTATTACTCCTTTATGCCTATCCCATGCCTGTTTGAAGCCCTGCACTATATTCATAGCCACCACTTCCTGAGGTAGGCTGTTCCATGCATCCACTACCCTTTCTGTGAAAAAAACTTCCTCACATTACCCCTTAATCGGCCTCCCTCTAATCTCATGCTGTGTCTTCTTGTCCTGCTATTTTTCTTATATTAAACATGTTAGACTCTTTCACCTTGTTAATGCCCTTAAGGTGTTTGAATGTTTCAATCATATCACCTCTCTCCCTCCTTTGCTCTAGGGTATACATATTGAGCTCCATTAATCTGTCCTCATATGTCTTCTGATGCAGTCCCTGCACCATTTTGGTTGCCCTTCTCTGGACTGTCTCAGTTTGGTTAATGTCCTTGTGAAGGTGTGGCCTTCAGTACTGCACGCAGTACTCCAGATGGGGCCTAACCAGTGTCTTGTAAAGAGGGATTATTACCTCCATCTTACAACTGGTGATACCCCTACTAATACACCCTAACATCCCCCTAGCCTTACCTACTACTTTAGAGGTCTACTTGGATGATTTCAGGTCATCGGTGATGATGATGCCCAAGTCTCTTTCTTCCTTTGTGACTGCCAGCAACTCCCCTCCCAACCTATAGGTGGCTTCAGGGTTTCTCTTCCCTATGCACATGATCTTGCACGTCTTTGTATTAAATCCCAGTTGCCACTCTTCTGACCATTTTGCTAGTTTATCCAGATCTCTTCTCATTCTGCCCACCACATCTGGTTCATCTATTCTGTTGCAGATCTTGGTGTCATCTGCAAACAGACAAGCGTTACCCTCCAGTCCATCTGCAATGTCACTAATGAAGATATTGAAGAGGACTAGCCCCAGGACTGATCCCTGAGGTACCCCACTTATGACTTGCATCTCTTCTGACTGTATACCATTTACCACCACTCTCTGTTTTCTGCCCGTCAACCAGTTTGCCACCCAGTTGACCAACTTCTGACCCACCCTGAGCCTACCCAGCTTATTTATCACTCTTCTATGTGGAACAGTGTCGAAAGCTTTGCTGAAGTCAAGGTTGGCGACATCAACTGCTCCCCCTTGGTCCACCACTCTGGTTATTCAGTCAAAGAAATCTATGAGATTAGTTTGACAGGACCTTCCTTTTGTAAACCCATGCTGTCTTGGATCCTGTGCCCCTATGGATTCCAGGTGTTGCAGTATCCTTTCCTTAAGGACTGCCTCCATAATCTTGCCCACTACTGAGGTAAGACTGACTGGTCTGTAGTTTCCTGCCGCCTCCCTGCTACCACTCTTGTGGAGTGGGATCACATGAGCCCTTCTCCAGTCTTCTGGGACCTCTTCTGTGCTCAGAGGCTCACAAAACAGTTCTGCTAATGGCTCTGCTAGTTCCACCCTTAGCTCCTTAAGTACCCTGGGATGTATGCCATCAGGTCCCAGTGCCTTGCCCACCCTGAGCTTAGCAAGCTCGTGTAGGACCCTTTCTTTTGTGACGGGAGTAGTGCTCACCTCCCTCCCCCCCTGTGTCCATGGTGCTGAGCTATGGGCCCTGTCCTGCCTTCTCTTAAGTAAATACTGAGCAAAAGTATCTATTTAGGATAGATGCTTTTACAGGGTCCTCCTCCTCACACGCCCCCTTTTCTCCTTTGAGCTTAGCAATACCCCCTCTGGACTTTCTTCTTTCACTAATGTATCTATAGAAAGTCTTGTCACCTTCTTTTACTGTTCGTGCTAGTGTTTCCTCAGTTTGGGACTTTGCCTGCCTTGCTGCCTTCCCTACTCCCCTTAGGGCAGTTTGGTATGCCTCCCTATCTTCATCCCACTGTGTTCCCTTGCATTTCCTGAAGGCCAGTCTTTTGGCTCTGACCTTTTCTGCTACTGTAGTTGAGAACCAAAGTGGTTTCCTTCTTCTTTTGCACTTCCTTTTCTGTCTAACACAATGGGATGTTGCTTCAAGTATTGCATCCTTAATGCACAGAGGGAGCACTTTCTGAAGATGTAACTGTTTGCCTGAAATCATTTAAAGTATTAGTAAAATTGCAGTTTGTCTTACCTGCCTTTCTTGCAGCTGGGACTCTGTATATTTTTGCCCCTCCATTTTGGACCCGAACTGCTGAGATGGGCCAATTGCATTAGTTGAGCCCTAAAATGGAGACTGCTTGGGCCAACCAGAACTTGGACTCTCACCTGGAGCCTACTACAAAGGGGAATGTATGGCAGGTGCCTCTGGGAGTTGTAGTTTGTACCTTGGCACCTTTTTGCACCAACAGAGGGTGCCCTGCAGTGATTGACAGCCGAATCAACCAACCGAACTTGTGTGAAGCCAAAGGTAATGCCCTGAACTGTTGGGACAGAAGCCAGATGCGAGGTGACTGTGTAAGGAGAAGGAGCTCAGTGCTGTAGCGGCATGTAGTTCACGTGGGAAGTGCGTGGGAGGCTCTGATGTCAGCCTGCATCCATTAGAGTGTACATTGGGCTGAACCCGAGTTGTGGAAGAGGAAGAATAAGTGCAGAACCAGGCTTGCCCCCGTGGAACACTGAAGATTTGCTGAAGTGCAATCGACCTGTCAGGAACTGAAGCTGCTGTGAGTGCTCCCAGGTTTTGCAGTGTTTTGTGATCTGGGTTCGAGGAGCAGCTGGCCTGGTATAGTAATTTCCTTTACATATGAATGTGCTTGGTGCTTGTGGGGAATCGTGATCTTATTCCCCTGTACTGTGACTTGTGTGCTGAAGCTGGAAGCAGAACCCAGCTTAATTCAGACTGAATCTGCCTGTTTCAAATGCAGTTGGGCCCTGTCATGAGGGCCTTATCTCCATACCCTGCTTGTCTGGCAATCCAGACCAGACATTCTCCATCCGTTCTCAGCTCTGGGTATGCAGGTACAAATCAGGGTAGCTCCTGTACCTTTCATTTAATCAAAGTGTGTCCAACTGAGTTGCTTTGTGTTTTCTTTCTGTGGACTGAGCCATCTGACTCCGGATTACAATTGTGTGTGCTGTCGTGTATTTTCTCCTTGCAGGGCCCCATCCATCTGCACCAGCCGCCAACCCCAAGCAATGGACCTGACTAGCCCCCATCCTGGGTACCAGAGTGTGTGACTTTGGACCCTAAAGTGCATGCACATTACTGTGATTCGTGTGTTTACTGCCAATCAACCTGATTTGCCCCCTTCCTTGTTACTGCCCCCTAAATAAATCAGATTTGTTGTTGTTGAATTATAATCTGTGGTGTCAATACATATAGTGCCAGCATTGCATTGTGGTTGTGTGTATTACCTAATCTTGTTTTACAGGGGGTCCTCAGGGACATGCTGCAGAATCAGTCCTGAGGGTAAGTGGTATTGTATGTGTAAAAAGTGTGCACATGTGGGGTATTGGGAAGGTAACTCCCGTGTACTGTGTGGGCCACTGGTGGGAACAAAGGGGGGTCACAGTGTCCCAGAGGCCTGTGCCCAAGTTAGTTTAGCCACTACCAACCCTGACCTCTGGGCGGAGGCACCCATCACTGGACCTAGGCCCCTTAACCTGTCACTAGCCATACAGGCAGGGGTAGTAGACCTTGGGATAGCGCCACCTTGGGGTTACATGGGGAACAAGGGAGCAGGGACAACAGTAGCAGAGGGAGGGATTTGGGTTGTAATGGCCGCTATGCAAATGAGAGGAATGAAGTGCACTCTCTCAGTGGTGCGGTTCATTTCTCTCAAGTGAAGGCCAGCTCCCGCTGTGAAATTCCAACGGCTGTCACACTGGGCTTCACTGTTCATTGGTGTGTCAGGGTCACGCCCACTGTGCAGTGCTCTGCATTGGACTCGTACCAGACACCCCTCTGAAATATGGTACTCTTCCAAGGTGTTTCTTGAGCAAGTGTGCAAGCAAACACAAAAAGGTTGAACTATTGCATTTATAGTAAAATGTCTGCATCTTTCAGCAGGCATATTATGTGTGCTAGTACTTCTACTCATGTGAGTTATAATGGACTTTTATAGTTTGCTACCAGACTTGGTCTTCACCAGCTGGTCAGCATGAGTGTAATGTCCATAGGCTGCATTGCTGCCACCCCGATTCCTGATGAGGACTGTCCTCCACTATTTTGGGTCACTGCTCCTTTTGAGAAATCCTCAGCTCTTTCTTAACTGTTTGAGAAGAATTTCAATTATTTGGCTCTCTCAGTGTATGCAGTCCTTCTACACAAACATACTGTAGAATCCATTCTGGGTCCTGTAAACTGCCCCTCCCCCAACCCGAACAGCAGGTAAAAAAAAAAAAAAAAAACTAGACTCGCTCAGGGCTGTTTTCTACTTGAACACCTAGTTCATGGTTTTGCCCTTCCACTTGATCCAAAGATCTGTGCCATATACACAGAAACAGCTTACCCTGTCTGCTCACTTCTATTCAAATTAATCCTACCCTACCCTGCCTTGTAACCCCTGTTTATTATGTCCTGCTTCATGAATAGTATATTGCCACTCCATCTAATCCCAACATCCTATATGGTCCTGCTAAACAACTTATACCCCTCTAAGCTGGTTTCTCTGTCATCACAGGTTCAGATGACATAGTACGAGACTCTATTTAAAATAGGTACCTGGAAAGTACTGGCATAGTTCAAGTGTTTTTTATTACTAATGTGTAATGTTATCACTGAACTAGCTAAGAGTACATACTCACAATCTTATATCCGAAAGATTTACCCCAAATAAATGACAAACATTATTTCTCAATTCAGCAGAAGCAATGTCTCAAAATTGCTATTCCCTATGCCCTGTAGTCTTATGACCTATACCCTTGACTTCAAATCTGAGTTACAAAGCAATCTGACCTAGCTAAGCTGTGCAATAATATTTGCATACATAGTATAAAGCAGTTACCCCCTAACCCAGCAGCCTCAGTGACCAGTAGTCTTGCCTACTAAAATGTTCTATAAGGGATAATCAATGCATGAAGCAAGAGCTGAGCATATTCTTACCCTCGGTGGCCTTGCAAGTACCCTGCAGCCAATGTCCACTAAGACTAGCAACCAGCAGCTATCTTCCCAGGAATCTGCTCATACCATCCTCACCCCACCATCAAGAGTCCGGGGTTTTCATATTAACGTTGCTTGTGCTTGCTGGAATCACATGACTGCTGGATCATCTAGAAAGCAGTACTGACTTAAATAACAGGGAAGTAACTCCTTGTGGCTGCTAAAAGGTGATAGGTAATAACACCTTGTGGCTGCTGAAAGGTGAGAGACAAGTAGCAAGTTGCCAAGATTCAAAAAGGTAAATAACTATTTCTGCAACTAAGTTGAATAAACATAAAAAAAATTAATACTTGTGGTTAGCTAAATTTCCTGTAGCCGAGTTAAATTTCCTGTTAGGTATTTTGCAATTTGATATAGCTTGCCCTTGCAAATGCTTGGCCTGGCTAAGTTTTCACACAAACCAAGGTCAACCTAAGCTGGTCCCTGCAAGTGCTTGGCCTGGCTGGGTTTTACTCAAACCATGGTCCTTGGGAAGGACTT
Source organism: Neoceratodus forsteri (assembly GCA_016271365.2). Taxonomy (NCBI): domain Eukaryota; kingdom Metazoa; phylum Chordata; order Ceratodontiformes; family Ceratodontidae; genus Neoceratodus; species Neoceratodus forsteri. The sequence goes on along the minus strand of CM057456.1, from coordinate 1,324,795,051 downwards.
CCCTAGTATCATCTCCCCACGATGTCTGGAATACCAGTAATTATTGGTGTGTGAATACTGTATATACATATATATGCTTAGTGAGTACTGTACTCGAGACACCCCCAAATACTCAGTAATCATTTCACCCGTACAAGACAACATAAATGTGAAACAAGACCCCCTCTAGTCCTCCCCAGATGGTTAGGGCTGGTCCCCTTCATCGCTCCCATAAAAGTTAACCTGAAAACTGGTGCTGGTGCAATGACAGTCCCCTGTGTATGCATCTTTTTCCAAAAGTTCTCCTCCCTACCTCAACTTCTCCTAGACCCCAATGGGCCATTCTATTAAGCAGCCCCATGGATCCCAAATCCATGATGGGGCATTAGTAAACAACTTACCAGCTGCTCAGCATTCCGATTCCCCCCAACCCATGGTCGCTACCTTCCTTTTCTCCATAAAGCTTCCTGCTGACAGCCCACAGGTAATGGTGGGCAAAGTAAACAAAATTCGCTCTATGAAGTGATTTGCGGAGTAATGCGGAATCCACAAAGTAATCGGCAACGTGAAGCGGAGTACTTTGTGTCATCTATCCAAGTACAACATATTATGCCCAGAGCAGCATGGCTTCTGTCCTGGACACAGCACCACTTCAGCCCTATTGGAGTTCTCCCACCAAATACACTCTGCACTTGACTCTGGTGAGATCACCGGGGCAGTGTTCATTAACCTATCCAAGGCCTTTGACACTGTATGTCACCCCCTTTTGCTTGATTCCCTCCGTCATTTTGGTTTCTCATCTGGCCCCCTGGCCTGGTTCTCCAGCTACCTCCATGACAGATCCCAATGGGTCAAAATCAATGGTATCCTAACAACTGCCCTACCTTCAGGGCTCCTCATCCATGAGCCCCAAATTGTTCAGTCTCTTTCTAAACACCCTCCCAGCTCCTGCTCGGGCAAAATGCTTCTATGGCAGCGATGCAGTCCTCGTCATCTCCCGCCCCGACCGACTCACCCTCCAGAGCTCCTTGCAACTCACCTTCAGCCAAGCTGAAAAATGGTTCCTCAACCATTGTCTGGTTCTGAACCACAAGAAGATGAAATCTATGATTTTTGCACACCGCCAAAGTAACTCCAGAAATGCCCCCCATCTCATCCTCTCCCACACCCTACACCCCCTTGGGCAGGTGTCTACTTACAAATACCTGGGCATCACCTTTGACTCATCTCTCCTTCCATGCCCATCTTAACTCGCTGTCCTCTGCCATGAATGCCTGGATTGGACTCCTCTACCACCACAAAGACTGCCTCCCTGAGTATGCCCTAGGACTGGCTATCACCTCCTCCATCCTGTCTTTGGTTGATTATGGGCTCCCTATCTACACAGCTGCTGACCCCACTGCCCTCACCAATGTCCATACCTCTAGCAACAAAGCCAGTGCCCCCAGCAGAATGCACACATGCCAGCTTTACTCCACCTCGAACCTACTCACCTTTGAAGAGCGCCTGCAATACCACACCTGTAAACTGGCCAAAAAGATGCTTCTCGGGCTCTCCCCTCCAGGAATCACTACATCCCTACAATGGGCCACCCACTCAGTCACCACCCGAAATACAACCAATGCCACCTTCCAGGTTCTGAGAGCTAGGACCTCGCTCGCCCAAAGATCTTTCCACCACAGAGTCCCCTCCTGGTATAATTCCCTCCCCACTCACATCACAACCATCTCTAAAATTGGCCCCTTCAAATTGCCCTATGCAAACACCTCACTGACACTCAGAGCTGCAAATGCCCATGACAGGGCCTTACCTAGACCTCCGTCTGAGCCAATCCACAGACATAGTCCTCTGGTCTACCACTCTCCCTAGCAACTACCCCTCTGGACCTTCCTAGGTATCCGCCACCTAGTATCTCTAGGGATCTTACAGTATTACATATGTACTAGTTTATTTAGATTAGCTTACTTGTAGTCTGTACACCACACATTGAAACCTGTGTGCTCCACTGTATTCACTGGAAGTGCTTTGCATGCCTATTTGCTTTGCTTTGTATGCTCTTTTTGTATTTCACCTGTATTGTTCCCCACTGTTTTGCATCACCAAAATGTTGTCTCCCCTCCCTGCGATGAGGTACCTTTGTAAATGAGTCTTTGACTCAAAGGTTGTAAATCTGAATTGTGAATAAATAAAAAAAATAATGAGGAACCCAAAACCCATTGAAACCAATGACTCTGCGTTATTCCACCTTCCCCAAACCAATTCTCCACCATTGATTTCAATGTACTTTGCATCACTTCGCCTTATAATTGAGCTCCAAGGCAAATTCTGCAGTGATTCATGGGATTGCAGGTCACATGGGCTCTAGATTGTTCTGCACAGCCTCAGTTCTGTGTAGTATGTATGTAGTGGTAGCTGGAGACAGTTTGCTGTCAAGAGCTCTGTGATTCAAAACCTCAAAAAGCTGTTAAAAAAGCCTTTTTGAGTCATTTTGTTTTGCTCAAAATTTAGTACATCACTTGTAGGAAAGCCTCCTGTGCTCATGTCGAGCATTTATTGTTTGTGTGTGGATTCTGAATGTTAATTTAGAACATTCAGTATGTGTACTGTGAAATGTGCTTTGGGAGAGGGGCATATCTGTGGTGTAGGTAAATTAACTGGGAGAAAAAGGCAGTCTTTCTGTTTTGGTTATATTTTTCTTGTATAACTGTGTTAATGTACACACAGTAATATTTTCAGTAATTCTTGACATTTTTTTGCTGATTGTTGTGGTGCAACAGTGTATAGTTTCAGTTTGTTTAAATTACTAAAGGTTTTCAATTTGCTTCACATTACTTATAGTGTGTGTGTGCGATGCGTACCATCAAATCAGACACCTTTTATTGGCCACAGAGTAATTGCAGCAGTGTAAACCTTCTATCCACCGCACCTGCATGAAATTTTTGTACTACTTTGTGGTATCTTTACTGGTAGTGGACTGTTACTGCCATGCACTACCCCCAAACCGGCAAAAGTTATTATTTTCCAGATTTGGATTTGTGACTTGTGAGCACTGGTTAGGTGTTGTGTCTTTGCATCTGCATCTCTTGAGTTCACAGCACAATCTTAAGCTGTCTGTGTGCTTGCAGTGCACCATTAATTCTGGGAGACTTTGCATTTCTTGTTATGCTCTAATTTTTCACTTCGTCAGCACTGGGGAATTTTCTGGACAAAAGACAGTAGCATTTTGGGGATGCACATTAATTCTGGTGACTGTGTGTGACCACTGCGCACATGACTGAGTGCGCCATTAATTCTTGGAGACTTTGCATTTTTTTGTTACACTCTCATGTCACTTCGTCAGCACTGGGGAATTTTCTGGACAAAAAGACAGTAGCATTTTGGGGATGCACAATTCTGGTGACTGTGTGTGACCACTGTGTGCATGACCGAGTGTGCCATTAATGACAGTAGCATTTTGGAGATGCACATTAATTCTGGTGACTGTGTGTGACCACTGAGCACATGACTGAGTGTGCCATTAATTCTGGGAGACTGCATTTCTCATTACACCCTCATTTCACTTCATCAGCACTGGGGAATTTTCTGGACAAAAAGACAGTAGTATTTTGGGGATGCACATTAATTCTGATGACTGTATGTGACCACTTCGCGCATGACCGAGTACGCCATTAATTCTGGGAGACTTTGCATTTCTTGTTATGCTCTCATTTCAATTTGTCAGCACTGGAGAATTTTCTGGACAAAAGACAGTAGCATTTTGGAGATGCACATTAGTTCTGGTGACTGTGTGTGACCACTGCACACATGACTGAGTGCGCCATTAATTCTGGGAGACTCTGCATTTCTTGTTGTACTGTCAGCATTGTGGAATTTTCTGGACACAAGACAGTAGCATTTTGGGGATGCACATTAATTCTGGTAATTGTTTGTGGGGGGCTGTCAATATTTTTGTCACTTTGCCTTACTTCGCGTTAAGGCTGAATGACAACATGAAGTAATAATTACAAGGCAAAGTGAACATTTCATATTAGCCACTCCACGTAGCAGAATGACAACGCGAAGTGCTCACTTCACGTACACTTCACCAGCAAGATTTAAATTTGCTGCATCTCTACCCACAGGGTTCCAGACAGCAGGGGAGTGGTATGCATACCATAGAGGGATGATAAACAGATTTAAATAAATTGTATAGGGTGGTGGAAGATGACTGGGGTAAAGTGGCCACAAGATTAGCCCTGGCAACATGGGGAGGGCTAGATGTCTTTTTAATATTTGTAAACTTTTGAATGTTTGTTCTAGCCCCCCACATCCGAGTACAAATAATGTGAACAGTAGAAATGATTCACTCTCATGTTCAGAGTAAAGATTGCCCTGTTACTGGTATTCTGGGGAAAATATTTGTCACTGGCGCAGTCCTTCAAATGATGTTTGTTTGTTTGTTTGTTTATTTTCTATTTCAAAAGTTACACCAGGAAAGACATATTAACCCTCAGGCTGCTGCCAACAAGATATCTTGTCCTAAAAACCTATGCGTTCTAAATCTTCCGGCAGCCTAAGGTTTAAGCTAGTAACAGCTTTGTTCCAGGTGTGGCCTGGGGGGAAGGTTTGAGGGAGGTGAAAAATAACAAGGTGCAGAATAAATACAATAATATACATAAAACACAGTACAGCAATGTGCAATAGCCTCAAGGTGCTGGCAGTACAGCCTAGAGGTCAGAGTAACAACCTGTGAATGAGTTTGGTACATCCAGCAGACATGGGTTCAAGTCCCACAGCTTCCACTTGCATTCTGTTTGACAATGAGCAAGTCACTTAACTTCCCAAGTGCTCCTGGGTTGCCTTTGAAAACACACACTTATGCTTTTGTAGGCCTTACCCAGTTATCAAGGAATGAAAAAAGAAACTAGCCATCTTAATCCAGTATGGTAAGGCAGGTGCAATAAAATACAAACTGCAGAATACACGGTACAATAAGATGGAAGAGTAATAAAAAACTACAGTTAGTTGAGCAGACACACATTTGCATGTAAACCAGTGCAATCTATATAAATGGTGAAAGGACTGAACAAGAAATGAGTGCAGAAACAGTTACTGAATAATAACAAATAGTAATGCTATATAACTCTGTTCAAGTTAAGTTGTCTAGTTCACCCAGCTTTGCAGTAAGGCTCTTTGCATGTATACAGGCACATCTCCACATCCCAGCTTTATTCTTTTGTGCAATTTTGCAAATCACTCTGCTGTAGTCCTGTTAGTTCCTTCCAAGTTGACACCTTCTGTTTCTACCCCAGCTCATCCTCAGATTCCTCAAATCCTTCCTCACTGTATCTCACCTCCTGTCTACTTGCCTGCATCCTTTTTATGTTGCTTGCACGCATGTGCAAGAAACATAGTGTCATCATCGGAGATTTCGGAGGTGTGTCACCTCCTCCTCAAATTCAGTCAGTGAGCTGGCAGGCGCGGCCCCTGTAAGCGAATGCATTTTGGAGCTGTCTATGACAGCTCCAAAATGCAGTAACGTCAGATTGAAAGGGAGCTACGCTTCAGTGAACACCGAAGTATAGCTCCCCCACACACGCGAGTCATCGCGCCCCGCGACGCCCTGTGTAGCCAACGGGTGCCCAATCCCCGCCCGGCTGAGCTGCTGTCGCCCTCCCCAGCTGGTGCCACGCTGGGAGCCCACTCCAGCGTGGCAATCAGTTGTGCTGACGGGGTGCCCAATCCCCGTTGGCTGAAACGCCCCGTCCTTGTGCCACGCTGGGGCCCACCCCAGCGTGGCAAGCGTCCTCGTAGTCTTTCTTTTTAAAATTGTTTGGATGGGGTGCCCAATCCCCGTCGGCTGAAGCCCTGTCCTTGTGCCGCTGAGGCCCACCCCAGCATGGCGATCCCTCGTAGTCTTTTTTTTTTGTTTGTTTTAAACCTGTAAGCGGTCCCCTGGCGTCTCCGACCCCCACAACCCGCACCCACCCACTGCGCACCCAGCCTCCCCACCCCCTCACCCCATACTTACCTCCAGACTCCGGCGCGGCGATCTTGGTGGACGAGAACACATCTGCACTCTTCAAAGCCGACGCGCGAACTGCGGAAATGCGATAAGCTGTATAATGGGCTAGATAGGAGGGTTCAACTTTATTGCATATCTCAGGCATTTTGGGAATTTTGCACCAAATTTTCAACATGGGGTTTTAGGACCCCTTCTCATGAATGATGTCACTGTCATGGCGTTACCGGGCCGAAGGTGATTTCGCGCAGTGACTGCGAAATCACCCCTGACGCGAATCTGCCATGACAGTGACACCATTCATGAGAAGGGTCAAACCCATGTTGAAAATTGGTCCAATTCAAAAATGACTGTTTCTGACGTCGTTGCGCAGTTCCTACGCAGGCTCGTAAGTTCACAAATTTTCAATATTTTCACTCCAGATTTTCAACATTGCCATTTTACCACACCTCCTCATGAGCAGTACAGCTGTCATTTTTCACATCCTGCTCAAAACATGTTTCCGCCCATGTAGCGCACAATGGCGCAGTCAGTGTGCGAACTCAGTGTATGGGACACATTAAGAAAATCACAGTGTCACTGTTCATGAGCAGAGATCTTAAAATGGCAATGTTGAAAATTTGGTGAGTGAATTCCTAAAAATGACTGTTTTAGGAGTGTGCGTTGCGCAGTTCCCACGCACGCTCGTAGGTTTGCGAATTTTCAATAGTTCCACTCCAGATTTTCAACATTGCCATTTTACCACACCTCCTTATGAGCAATACAGCTGTCATTTTTCACATCCTGCCCAAAACATGTTTCTGCCCAGTAGCGCACAATGGTGCAGTCGGTGTGCAAACTCAATGTATGGGACACATTAACAAAATCACACTGACACTGTTCATGACCAGAGGTCTTAAAATGGCTATGTTGAACATTTCGTGAAAAATTTCCTAACAATGACTGTTTTACGAGCGTGCATTGCGCAATTCCTAGGCACGTTCGTAAGTTCGCAATTTTTCAATATTTGCACTCCAATGACTTCCAAATACCTAAACAGCACATAGAAGCAAGCAACATTCGGCATTGACAAATGCTTGTTTTTCTCACTCTGCTCTCTGCCAACATCTCTGTCCTCAATTTGATTAAGTTTATTCAAATAGTATTTTTATTTTTGTTTGTTCATTGTTGGAAACTCTAACTTATTATTACTTGACTTCGTTTTTTCCACCATTATTTAGGTTACCGCTCCCAGTTAAGCTCGTCAGTTTTTTAATCTAGTCTTCTATTTTTGTCTGCCAAGATAGAAGATTTATTTGCTTTACTGGGGAAGCTCCATTGAGCAAAGCTCATTTACAAGGAGGTTCTGGGTATGACAGCAAAAATGGTAGTACATACAGTTTAAAATACAGTGGTCATCAGAACAGTACATGAATACATACACTAAAGGAAAAAGTGAACACTGAAGACAAGAAACAATGAAGTCACATAAAGGGATAACAAATTATTGGACCTAGCAATATCTACATATTACAGGCAGAATAAAGTGGGTCAGCTCTTAATTAACAGGCAGATGATTAGATTACAGCCCTAGGAGATAGGCAACTGCAGTGGGTGCACCATGTAGTACCACCATCAAGTAGCTGTTAAGAAAGTCACATTTATCAATGCAATATTGTTTAAGGAGAGGGGCACGCACAAGATGCAAGTAGACAATCTATAGGTTTGATTGGAAAGCAGTTAAAACAGAAGGATTCAGTTTCAGTTGCAAAGTTTATTTTTTAGACCATAGGTCATTACACATTTAATACAATACATAACAATAATTTGCTAACAAATAGAATTAGTGTAATAAAATTGACAAACGTTAACAATACGGATAAATAGGATTTGGAGCAGCAGAAAACATATTCCAATACCTTAGTATTGCTCCTGTGAATTTAGTAAACAAACAAGCATCTTCTTTTACACATGGATTTAGCAATATTTACATACAATCCATGAGAGAATGGCGATTAATTTTTATGGTATTACAAGATACAGCTCTCTCCACTTATCATAAAGAAGATAAATGAACAATGCATGATACAAATTTTCTTCATGCCACTTGTTACAAAAACACTCCTTGATTCCCTTTTCAGTCCTATATATTTTATTAGCAGCATTTAGTATGCTACATTCTTCCACTAAATATTTATCTGCACTGTTTTTAAGTACATGGTGCCATCTAGTGATAAGAGTAAGCATCACACATTTAATAATTTTAACAGAGGCAGTTGTAGGAGTACAAATAGGATCATTAGAGAAGCTGTGCATAGAAACATAGAATTTGATGGCAGATAAGGACTGCTTGGCCACCCAGTCTGCCCATTTCCCTACCTAATGGATAAGCTACAGATCCTAGTTAACCAGCAGCCTACTTCTTTCTACCCCCAACCCCTAGAATTGCCTTATGGCTGTCCTATGCATGCTTGAATTCAACCACTGTTTTGACTCCACAACCTCCTCCTGAAGGCCGTTCCATGCATCCACAACCCTCTCTGTGAAAAATACTTCCTTACATTACCGCTGGAGCCCCCATCTTCAAATTGTGCCCTTTGTTCTGCACACTCTTTTGAAAGATGCTACCTCTTTGGACTTTGTTGATTCCCTTGAGGTACTTGAAAGTTTCTATCATGTCCCCCCTCTCCCTCCTTTCCTCGAGGCTATACATATTAAGCTCCTTTAGTCTCTCTTCATATGTCTTCCGGTGCAGACCCTGCATCACCTTAGTTGCCCTCCTCTGGACAGCTTCAATCCTGTCTATGTCCTTGCGGAGATTGGATCTCCAGAACTGCATGCAGTACTCCAGATGGGGTCTCACCAGCTGTCTGTACAGAGGGATAACAACTTCCTGTTTTCTACTGGTGATGCCTCTCCCTATGCATCCCAGTATCCCCCCAGCCCTCCTTACTGACCTCTCACATTGCTTGCCCACTTTTAAGTCATCTGATATGACTACCCCCAGGTCCCTTTCCATTTTTGTTGTTGTTAGTATCTCACCCCCCATTGTGTACTCTTCCCCTGGGTTTTTGTTTCCCAGGTGCATTACCTTGCACTTCTTAGCATTGAATCTAAGCTGCCATACATTTGACCATTCCTCTAACCTTGCCAAGTCCCTTCTCATCCATTCCACCCCACCTTGTGCATCAACTCTGTTGCAGATCTTTGTGTCATCTGCAAAGAGACATACTTTTCCTTCCAGTCCTTCTGCAATGTCACTTATAAAGACATTGAAGAGGACCAGTCCTAATACTGAACCCTGCGGTACCCCACTAGTAACCCCCCTTTCTTCAGCGTGGACTCCATTTACTATTACCCTCTGTGTCCTGTTCTCCAGCCAATTGTTTATCCAGGCTATCATCTTGGGACCCACTCCCAGGCTGGCTAACTTGTATATTAATCTTTTGTGTGGGACTGTGTCAAATGCCTTGCTAAAGTCTAGGTAGGCCATGTCCACAGCCCCTCCCTGATCTACTACTTTGGTCACCCAGTCAAAGAAATCTATTAGATTCGTCTGGCATGACCTTCCCACTGTGAATCCATGCTGCCTTGGGTCCTGTTTCCCTCTGGCCTCTAAGTACTCGACAGTTCTTTCCTTCAGAAGTGATTCCATCATTTTCCCTATCACTGAGGTTAAACTAACAGGTCTGTAATTTCCTGATTCTGCCCTGCTCCCACTTTTGTGAAGGAGAATCACATCTGCCCTCCTCCAGTCCTCAGGTACCACCCCATCCTCCCATGATTTGTTAAAGAGGGTAGTCAGTGGTGTCACTAGTTCTACCGTTAGTTCTTTTAGAATTCTGGGATGAATCCCATCAGGCCCCATTGCTTTGTCCACCTTCAGTTTTAAGAGTTCTTTCAGAACCCTTTCTTCTGTAAATGGGTTGGTATCAACTTCCGTATCCAGAGTGTTTCTGTTGTTTGTTTTAGATACCTCCCCCTCTTCATTTGTAAATACTGAGCAAAAATATTTGTTTAGTATCTCTGCCTTTTCACAGTCACCCTCTGCCCTCCCCCTCCCCTTTATTAAGCCTCACTATCCCTCCCTTGGTCTTCCTTCATTCCCTGATGTACCTAGAAAAGGTTTTATCCCCCTTCTTAATTGAGTTGGCTATCTTTTCCTTGGTTCGGGCCTTTGCTGTTCTGACTGCCTTCCCAGCTTCCTTTTGCTTTAACTGATACAATTCTCTGTCCTGCTCCTTCTATGATTCCTTGTACTTCCCGAAAGCTTTCTCTGTCTCTTGAAACTTCACTGCCACCTCCTTTGAGAACCACAGTGGTTTCTTACATTGTTTTGTTAATTTGCTTCACACAAAGGCTTGTTACCTCTGTGATGGCAGTTTTTATTATTCCCCATTGTTCTTCCACCCCTCCTTCCTGCCCATTTGCTAGTGCATTCCTTAGGCACTCACCCATTTTGGCAAAGTCAGCCCTCCTGAAGTCCAGTACTTTCGCCTTTGTATAGCTTGACTCTATTGCTGTGTTTATTGTGAACCATACTGTTCGATGGTCGCTAGTTCCCAGATGGCTACCCACTTCAACATCTGTGATCCTCTCTCCATCTCCATTTGAGAGAACCAGGTCTAAGATTGCTCCCTCTCGAGTGGGTTCCAATCTAAGGCATGCCCCCTGTACAGCATCTAGAATAACCCCACTCTTAGAAGTGGCTGCTGCAACTGCACTCCAGTTAACATCTGGCACATTCAGATCACCCATCAGCAATATCTCCCCTTTTTCTGCCATTCTAAGTATATTTTCTATCATTTCCTTGTCCATTTCCTCCCCCTGAGAGGGGGAAGGGTCTGTATACAACCCCTGTGCGGATTGTGGTGCCATTGCCTGTCTCCAAATTGACTCACAGTGCTTCTTCTCCTCCGTGTTTACCCTTTTGTTCTGTTGCTTTGATTCCTTCCCTTATGTAGAGAGCCACTCCTCCTCCTCCTCCTCTTTTATCCTACCTGTCCCTCCTGTAGATAGTGTATCCTGGCATTTTTACGTCCCAGTCATGGTTCTGTGTGTACCATGTCTCTGTGACTGCCACAATATCCAGATGTTTCTCCTCCATCAAGGCCACTAATTTAGGAAGCTTGTTACCCAGACTACAGGCATTGGTACTCACTGCTCTTCATTTTTTGATGGCTTTACCTTCTGTAGCAGCATCCCCCACTGACATTTCTACCTTGGTCTATTTCTCATTTAGTACCCTGTTTTGTAGGGGGAGGCTGGGATTTTCCTGATGCTTATCAGTGCCTCCCCCCTTGACTAGTTTAAAAGCTTGCCAATGAAGCAGTTAAACTGATTGCCCAAAAGACTAGTTCCTTTCCTGGACAGATGCAGACCATCCTGCCAGTATAGGCTGGTGTCCCTCCAGGTGGAACTCCAGTCCCCAATGAAGCCAAACCCCTGTGCTCCACACCATTTTTTCAACCATTCGTTAAACTGTATGGTGCAAAGTACCCTCACCTCACCCATGCCACTGACAGGCAGCACCTCTGAGAAGGATACTGTGTGTGCTACTTGTCTTAATCCCCTTCCCAACTCTACGAAGTCCTTCTGCACTGCTCTAATCTCATGATGAGCCAAGTCATTTGTCCCTAGGTGAACAATGATGTCCAGCTCAGACTCCAGTGCAACTGTTCTCGTGATCCTAAGGATGCGCTTCCTGTCCCTCCAAGCCATGGCACCAGGCAGGCACCTTACTTCAGTTTTTCCTGCTCCCCCCAGTTCTATCCCCCTAATAATTGAGTCCCCCACCAGGAGCTGCTTCCTTTCCCTGTGGTGTCCTCTGCCTCCTTCCTGAGGGCCTCCCTTGTGACAGTTGTCTGCAACCGCCTTAGTCTCCTCTGCAGGTGCATCCATAGGGGAACTATGCTCCACCAGAATAGTGTATGGATTGTGGAATGGAACAACTGACTGGGTGTGCCTCTGTTCCACCACCCTTACCCTCCCTGAGCCCACTGTGGTCCAACTGCTGTGTTTTCTTCACAACCTCTGAGGTAGTGGTGGTGGTGGCTCTGGTGCTCCCTGGATAGGGGAGGTTCCCTTACTACTGTCCAGTGCGGCCTGGGGGAATGTTCCTTTACTACTGTCCAGTGTGGCCTGAAGACGGGTAACTTCCTCCCTCGGGGCAGAGACTTGTCTGCAAACAGGGCAGCATCTCAGCCTCCAGAAAGACTCCCAGAAGACTGCTGCCCCACAGCCATTACATTGCACTACTCCTCAAATGTCTGTCTACCTTCTTGTTTTTGTGTGTGTGTGTGTGTGTGTGTGTGTGATTGGTTTGTTATATAGAAATATATATATTATACAATGTGTATGCTTATATTGTCACTGCAGTGTGCTAGAGAGGATATGACAGTGATATGCACCTTGCCCTCTTGAGGAAATGATATCAGAACCCCAGGTATAAAGGAACTATTTCCAGGGGTGGGTGGGGTGAGGGTGGGAAGGGTTTGGGCCTAAACTGTGCCCTCACGAAACAATCAGCTAAAAGCTCTGACCTACCGCTGCAATGAGTGCCTTCCTCTCAGCAAGATGCCCTACACGACAATTTGACAGAGAAAATACATGTTGTAGTGACCATTTTAAGTAATACTTTTGTATTTCATTTTAGATTGCCTCTTATCTCCTGTCTTGCACAATACCTTTCTTTCTCCATTTTAAGTCTGCCTTAGCTCTTTTATCTACATCTGAAATAATAAAAGGCACACTCCTTTTAATATGTCTTGGTCTGGTTTTCATCAGTATTCTCTGTTGTTTTTGAACATGCATTGTTTAACATCCCATGTGTTGTGAATAAGAAAGCTAACATGCAGCAGAACCACTCTGTGACCTTATGGGACAAAAAGAGTACAGAAACAGCTGAGAATATTGATGAAATCCTGGGCTGAGTTATGACATGACCACCTACCTGCAACGCCCATCTCCTACCTACTCACTAAGGTCAGTTGACTCTCAACCTCTCTTTGACTGCAAATGTTCCAGGGGCCTTAGCAAACTGGCCTTTGCAATCTATGCCCCAACTTTATAGTTCGCCCTTCCCCCAAATGTGTGTTGCTCTCCCAGTCACTCTATGACTAGCAGATCGTTCTTCTCATCCTTCATATGGCTAGCTAATACAGCCTAGCTCCATCTAGCACCGCACACATTTCCCATTAAATGTCTTGTTAAAGTTACTGCTAATTTATACAGATTACCTGCCCCCACAGGTCTCAATAAGCTAATTTTATATTGTGTGACCAACAATCTGCAAGGTCACTGATAGTATGTCACTTACACTGCATACTGTATTTACCAGTGATGTTCCTGCTACAGTCTTCTGTGTACGGTTACATTCTTCATTTCATGTTGTTTTACTTATTGTGACCTTTGCTGTTGGTTTCAGTATGTTACTACTCAATGATGTAAGTCTGTAATTCTTCTGGTTTGTGCCTGACAATAGGCATGTGTATGTCTAGTGCATCTTATCTGATGTCAAAAAACAAATAAATAAAAGAAGTGCTCCCATAATTATTTCAAATTTACAGCAAAGAGCTATATCAGACTCAAAATGGGGGCAGAAGGGTATCATACAAGACAGGAGATAAGTGGCAATCTAATATGAAATAAGAAGCACAGGTTAGAATATTAGCTATAACATGCACTACTGTCTTAAGCCTACATTTGTCAATAACAGGTAGGCAATAATGAACAGAATCACTGATGAGAATGTCAGAGCATGACATGAAAACAAAGAAACTTTTTTACAGGCAGAACAAGATCATGCTCTGATCCTATTAGTTCTCCAGCGTATTGCTTTGCAGGTTCTAGATCAGGCCACTACTTATGAGCACAGTCCTTTTTGTAACTGTGTCCCCTTCCCCTCTGCATCTCACCCACTTTTCATAATGTAAGACTTTGGGTTTTATAATGTTTAAAGTAAAAGTATACAGCCCTTTTTTTGTCATACACAGTTGTAAAATTCAACTTCAAAGAGATGAAAAGGGAAGGCAATACTGATGCTAAAACTGCATTTACAAATTTAAGATAAATGCAGTTTCTTAGCATTTAAAAATGTAAACAACAGCCAGCCTGGTGGCGCTGTGGGTTGAGGCGCTGGACGCCACACCTCGTGCCATGCTGGTGACCCATGTTCAGGAACAGGCATGGGCCGCCGAGGGTTGGCAGGGGAGGAGAAGGATCAAGCATCCGAGGACTGCTCTCCTTTTCTGGGGGGGAGTTAGATGGCCCCAGCGTTGGTTGCCCCCTGGTGGAGGCTGGGGGACATGGCGTTGCACCATAATGTGGGTGGAGCTGGGATGGACGTTCTCCTCTGCGTCATTGCACATTCCCAGCTCCATGGGAAGACAAAACCACTAAAATCACCAGCCCCTGTGTATGAGCCGGGGATTGGTGCCCGACCCTCCAGCCATGACAAGTTCCGCTTCAGCAGCCCCACCCGGGGGCAATCCCTGGGTGAGGGTTCAGGTCGGCAAGCCCGTTCACGGGGCTAAGGGTACCAGTGGCAAAAACATTAGTGAAAAAATAAAAAATGTAAACAACAGCCTTATCATTTAAATAACTCACGCTGTCAGCTCTACCAAATGGTCAGCAGACATCAGACATACTAATGATGTCATAGGAATGACAGGCCAAAAGCTATAGAGCACTCTACAGTGCTGCTTCTCTGAAATTAAAATTATGTACACTTCTTTCACATACATTTTCAGAATCGTGACTTAACATGTGTAACACTCAGCTGATGCCAGACACCCCACCCCATGTCAAAAGACCTCCCTCCTAGACAGCCAGACCGCCTGCCCACCTGTTGGCCACAGCAAAGTCTGTAACACAGTACTCTCAGGTCCTGCACAGAACAGTTTTGCCTCCACTCTCATGTCCCCCGATGATGCACTCCTGCTTGCTGTTAATACTTGTGAGCACACACCAACTGAATTGTGTTCTTCCTTGTTGGATGTTAGCACTTGTAAATGACATGCATCATGCATCATTTTCTAGTGCCACCAGCTGGGAAGCAAGGAATAGTGGCATTCAGTAGGTATGTACTCACAAGTATTAACAGAAAGCAGGAGCGCATCATCAGGGGACCAGGGACAAAACTGTTATGTGCGGAACCGGTATAGTACTAAGTCATGGACTGTGCTGTGGGTGGCGGACAGGTGAGCTGTCTCCAGAAGTGGGGGGGGGGGGTCCTTTGATATGGAGGCTGTTTGGCATTGGTACCAAAAAGTGTACAAGCACTGGATATAAAAGAATATGTCTGCATTTGGAGTGGCCTGGACAGTGCTAACTTTAGAACACAACCACTAGACCACCAGGTGTTTGCTAATTTATTTCTTCGTGCTGTTCAATGGCAACATTTTGTCGGGTTAAGTAAACAAAAATTAGCAAAATCATGGTCCCACATGTATTGCTAAAAATTATTCACGTTAAGTCATGATTTTTATAATTTTTGTGAAGGAAGTGTACATAACTTTAACAGAAATGAAAAAGCACTGCAGAGTGCTATGTAGCTCTCGGCCACTCACTCCTATGACATAATTATTGTATGTCTGATGGCCATTTTGTAGCGCTGACAGGGTAGGCTTCTTAAATGGTAAGGCTGTTTACATTTTTTTTTAATGATATGAAGCTGCATGTATCTTAAATTTATGAATACAGTTTTAGCATCAATGTAAACAGCAGATTTTTCTTTACATTTTTGTGAAGCCAGATTTTGCAGTTGTGTATGACAAAAAAAAAATGTTTACTTGTCCATTAATTAATTATCTGTTAATGTTAAGTCTTCAGTTTTATTTTTAATAGCAATCAAAACTGGATGAGACTATGGTGGAAGTGGAAGAAATTTGTTATGGAATTTATCAACCCAAATCAAAATTAAAAAGGTTCTGGAACAATGTTATCACATTTTAGTTCTGGAAATTTATGAAGAAAAGATCTTCTTGGGAAATGTATATACTGCCAAAAAATACCAACAATTATTCCCAAGAAATATGGCCAGATTTGGAGTATGCAATTTCAAAAATTCTAATCATGTTTCCAGAAATGCCTATCCTAATAACTTGTGATTTCAATGCAGAAACAGGGGTAAGTACAGATGCAGAATATCTCTGATGCTTGAAAATGTTTCGCAACAAGAAAACTTCAGGGTAGCATGTTAGATATGGCAGGCAGAAAATACAAATGATGCAGAAAAACACATTAATAATCCTGAATGGATGGTTAGAGGGAGACGAGAAGGGATCTTACACACATTAAATGAAATACACCGCCAAGATTATAGATAATTATTTATGATCTACAACAGACAATGGTAAATATACTACACTAAAAGTAACAAGTATTTGTCACTGCTGAACGTTTGTTTGCATGTATCTGCTATGCAGGTCTTTGGTACTGACAGTGTACAAATGCAGATGCCCTGCACCAAGGGAAGACTCTGTCCAAGGGCCCTGCACTTCCATGCAACAAAGGATGTGAAGAATTCATGGGGCCATCCGGTGGGCTGCAGAAGTGCAGGGCCCTGTAGTCCCTGGGCTTCCATGTGGTCGCAGATACAGATGACCAGGGCAAACAGTACATCTGTCAGCCAATCAACAAGGCACTCTGCCACCCATAGATGGACAGGTGCAGGGCCCTATGTCAAGAGACCAGTTGTATTCGCTACTGAATATGGTACCTGGGCCCATGTGGACAACCCTGCACCTTTCATTCCCTGGTTGGGAGGGTGGTGTCACATAACTGCACCATTCCCCCAACCACACATCATCCAGTTGGATCACTGAGCTCACAACCAAACTCAGCTCTCTGGCATGGGATCACAAAGCATGGCCGCTGGGGTGAAGACTAACACTACCATAAAGTTTGTCAAACAATTATGTATTTTGGTTTTAATTTGACCCCAACTTTTCAAGATACTTGTTTTTTGATTTACTTTATAAACATGACATGTACCATTTATAGTATATTGGCCAAAATGTCATTCCACACCAGAGATGCGAAAACGCATCTCATTCAGGATTTAAAAAGTGACATGTCATGTTTATGAGGTGGTGTGGAAAAATGTCTATGTTGAAAGTTTGGAGTCAAAATATTGAAAATTAGCGAAGTTATGAGTGAATATTGAAACACTGTAATGATCATTCATAACCTGAGCATTTAATATATTTTTACACAAAATGTTCAGCATAGCCTTCTTATTACCCCACCTAATGAACCCAGTAGGTGAAAATTTTCAAATCCCCACCAAAATGTAATTCCGTGCCACCAAAACATCATTCCACGTCACAGGTATAAACACACAGTTTGGCCAGGATTTGAAAAATGACAGCTGTTATGTTCAAGAGGTGGTTTGGAAAAA
This sequence comes from Neoceratodus forsteri, assembly GCA_016271365.2. Classification (NCBI taxonomy): domain Eukaryota; kingdom Metazoa; phylum Chordata; order Ceratodontiformes; family Ceratodontidae; genus Neoceratodus; species Neoceratodus forsteri. The sequence goes on along the minus strand of CM057456.1, from coordinate 1,324,777,691 downwards.
TGGCTATGTTGAAAATTTGGGGTCAAAATATTACACATTACCTTATGAGCAAGTGTAGAAAAACATCAATGTATGTGCATAACTTTGCAATTTTTACATATGCTATCCCTAAATTTTCCATATAGCCTTCTTACAATGCCACCTTGTGAACAAGGGTGGGGAAAATGTTCCAATCTTGCCCAAAAGGTGATTTCCCAATGCAACTGCAAAATCACCTTTCAGGCCTGATTTGCATAATTCCGCCACCACTAGTCATGAGTCAGGGTTCCAGAAAGGCCATGTTAAGAATTTGGGCCCACAATATGCAAAACTGACAAAGTTATGCATCAAAGTTCAAAACCCCATTGAAATACATTGACCTGCACTTACCCTAGTTTCTCATATTGCAGTTGACGGTTCCAGCAGCAAGACATGTCTTTGATCGGAGAGTGGATCTTTACCATGGTACATGTTCAGGTGAGGGAGGTTGTGTGAGTGTGTGTGGGGTGGTGGTTCTTGAGTGGGAGGTCGGGGGTGGAGTGGGTTAGGTGTGTGTGTGGGGGGGGGGCCTTTTATTTTTTATAGGTTTAAAAAAAATTGAGGGACGTGTTTCTTCAGGGATATTCCAACACTGTGGATTGAGCACCCCACTGTTGGTCTCATGCCACCAACTAAATAAGGGGAATGGGGGTGAGCAACCTGGAGGGTGGGGAGTCAAGAGAAGCGGTACAAGGAGTGGGCACCCTGGTCCACTTCTACAATAATTATTAAATAAATACATAATGGGGCAACCTGGATGAGAGGCACAAAAGAGGCAGTACTTGGGTGGGCAGATAGATAGATAGATAGATAGATAGATAGATAGATAGATAGATAGATAGATAGATAGATAGATAGATAGATAACACTGGTCACACTCAGGCCCTAATGCTGAATGCTGATTAGCTGCTTTATGACCAGCTTCATGCAAATGAAAAGACCGAAGCTACAGGAGTGGCTTCGGTCCTTTTACCTACATAAGGTTTCCACCCAACAAGCAATGAGTAGTGTCAGAACTACAGTATGTAGTCATTGGTGTGGACTGCCGAGTCACTTCCAGCTTGAGCTATAATGAACTCGGCAATGACACCTCTGAAATGCTTTTTATTGTAACAAAACTTTTCTTGCACATGTGCAAGCAAACAAAAACTTCTCTAGATAGTGACATATGCCCATGACAAGTAAAAGAAGAATACAGCAAGTCATACCCTTGCTCATTAACATTCCTCTAATCAGTTAGCCATGAAAATGCATGACAAAAACAAACTAGTTAAAGTACTGGAAACAGAACACATATTGTCTTAGATGGCTCATACTGAGGAAGTCCATAGGACTCTTGATATTTCAACTATCTCAACAGCAGCTGAGACAGCAGGACATTTGAAGGAAGTATGTTTAAGTATCTGAACTCATTAATATATAAAACCAATACTAATTTTACAAAACATAAAGGTTGGCTATACAATATTTTTAAAAATCTAAATGACAAATGACAGGTAAAGTGAGGCAACAAGAGCAAATCCTACAAAGGAAAACATTAAAACTCTGAATTAGGAGAGGAAAATATAATATACGAATGGAGCAAATGAAAAGGCACCAACAGCCAGCTTGGGAGCTAATGCTGGAGGTTCTGGAAAGTGGGGACATTAAAAAAGTTTGGAAACTTACAGCTAAAGGCACATTTATCTACAGTAGAAATGTAACTGTCAAAACTTGTCCACAAACAGGACACAGTCTGCAACAGGTTGTCACATTTCTCAACCCTCAACACCTGTAAGAGTCCCTCAATAGCTGCCAACACTCAGAAGTTATTGTCCTACTTGAGGTATTTCTTGATCCAAATCCCACTAGAGTCACTGCCCACATAGCACAGTGCCCAATTGACTATGGACAAAAGGCCTTCCGCTATCACTTACTCCTGAAACAATACTTCACTTCTTAGAATGTGGTCAGTGTAGTCTTCTTCTCCCTTCACAGCCAAATTGTAGATTTGTCAATACCACCAGTAAACTATTCCCCCAAAAGATTCAGTCACAGAGGGAGGCATGAAGTATATAAAAATTATATTTGCTACTTTACATTTACATAATCTACAGGATAACACAATACAAAAAACTATGGGATTCATAGGTCTACTACGGAAATTAAAAAGAAATGTGTGCACACTGCAACAGGAACACAAAGAAAGACCTTTCTATAGCTTCTTAACTTTAACCAAGCCAAACTATTCTTAAACGCTATTCCAGAAATAGATCATAGAGTTTTACACAATATAATCAAACACTTTAAAAATGGAACCCATTTCTAAGAACACAGCAGGAATTTAAAGTAGATATATTCTAACAACACAGGACCTTAGTGAGCCATGGCAGACCTCAACTCTTAGACAGTGTTCAGTATGAAGTCTCAACATAAACTCAGTTGCTAGGGTCTGGCAAGTCTTCAAAAGCCTTCAGCTGTCAGTCCCCCATGCTGTATCATCAAATATGTCACCCTGACATCATGGATTTGACAATTTCTTTGTCTCCTGAAGGTACTACCTCTGGAGTTACAGCCTAAACCAGAATCTTGGAATTTGTGGACTCAAACCCTCCATTGTTCTGAGCCAAATCTGCCTCAGCAGGGGCTGGCTGCATGGCCAGGACAGTTTCCTGGAATGAAAGACCTTTAGCTCTTTAAAGCTTCCTCATGAAATGAACAGGGAGTCCTGTTGTTAAAAGACAAAAAGACTGGAATTACTTCTTAGGTACAGCTGCTTCAGCCTCTGGCAACAATTGTAATCTCCTTTCCCCAGCACATCTCTGTCCCCACAGCAGACAGAGTAAATGTAATAAAAATGCAGAAACAAAACTTTGAAAAATCATTGTTACATTCCCCCCCCACCCTGAAAAATGAAAAACACATTCCGTTACCACCACTAACGGGTGCTTGTTTATTCATGTGAGTTGGCTGGCTCTGCTTGCTATGCCCTTGGTTCATTTTCTATGTGAATGCCACACTAGTTCCTCACAGCACCTCTCCTGCCCTTTTCCCTAGGTCATAGCTGTTGCCTAGACAACCCATCAACGTTTCCATGTTGTGACCCACTGTGGTGCCCAATGCCCAGATTATAAGACTGCAGCACCAGGCTCCACCTTAGTATTTTGTGGTTCTCCCCAGTGGTACTATGTAGCCATGTGAGAAGGTATTGGTCAGTGACCAGGGTGAACTCCCTCTCAAGAAAGCCCAGACAATACCTAGACACTCCTTTTCGATTGTGACATGGGCCTTCTCTCTGAGTAGCAGTTTCCAGCTCATATACACGACTGGGTGTTCCTCTCCCAAGTGTGTAACCTGACTCAGAACTGTGCCTAGTCCATGATTAGATGCATCTGTGTGCTTAAGGGAATAGTACAGGCAGGTGAGCACAGGTGCCCAACACAATGCCTCCTTCAGCTGACAGAATGTGGTATTGCAGGCTTCCATCCACTGAACCTTGTTCAACATTTTCTTCCTGGTGAGATCGTACATAGGTTTGGCCAGACTGCTGAAATCTTGCACAAACTTATGGTAGTACCTGCCTTCCCTAGGAAGGCCCATACCTTTCTCTTAGTCAGAGATGTGGCCCATCCATAGATGGCCTTAACTGTCACTGACTCAGGCTGGATGTACCCACTCCCCACCTGGTGCCCAAGGTATGACATCTCCCTCATTTCTATCTGGCACTTTCTGGTTTGATTGGCAGCGCTGCAACCTGCAGTCAGCAGAACACCTCAGTCACATGTCTGACATTATCCTCCAAGGTCTGGCTATAGATGGCAATGTCATGCATGTATGCCAGCACAAAGGCCCCTGTCCCATTCAGAATGCAGTCCATGAGCAGTTGAGAGGTAGCTGGTGAATTCTTCATCCTGAACGGCATTACTGTGAACTCAAATAACCAGAGTGACAAAGGCCAACCTCTCTTTCTGGCTTCAGGGGGTCATGGTCACCTGCAATAATCTTTTGTCATATTTATAGTGGTCAGATACATTGCCCTCTTAACCCCTCTAACACCTCATCTGTCCTGGTCATGGGGTATGCAGCTTGCGTTAGTCATTGCAGAGCCTCGTGATTTCATCCTTTTTGGGGATCAGTACTATTGGGGAGGTCTAGGGTCTACTAGACTCCTAGATCACCTAGACAGCCAGCATCTCCTTGATCTCCCCCACTATGGCATGTTTTACACACTCTGGGTCTTGGTAGGGTGGCTGCCTCAGTGAGGGGGCCTGGGACGCTGTATCCACATGGTGCTCCGACAGCATGGTATAGCCCGGCTTTCCCCATGAACATTCCCTCAAATGTTCACAGCACTGTCCACACTGCAGTAGCTTAGGCTGCTGTTAGCCTCTCAAAAAGGGAGACAGCATCCAATGAGGATTTTCTTTTCACCTCTCCCAAGAGATCAACCAGTGGATCTGCCTCTGTCTCCTCCTCTGGGTAGCTGCACACAGCCAAGATCATCTTGTCTCGGTCACGGTAGGGCTTCAACATGTTAATATGGTAAATACACTGCTTGCACCTCCTGCTGGGCAGCTGCTCTACATAGTTAACATCCATGTAGGTAACATCATTCACTCTCCTGATCTTCTGATGTGGAACCTTTGTAAAAGAGCCTCTGGCTCAAAGGTATTGTAATTCGAGATATAAATAAGGAAAAAAAAAGACCACTGAGTATGGACCTTCCAAGCTGCCTGCAATTTATTCTGCTGGATGAGGCTCAGCACCATCACCCAATGCCTGACTTTGTACTCCCGGGCTCCAGAACCAGTGTCTTTCCATGTCTTCTGCCTCTGTTGCACAGAGGCTAGGTGCTCCTGGGCGAACCCCATGAGCTCCTTGGGCCTAGACTTGAAATTCCTGGACATACTCCACAACAAATTCCCCTTGGGGAACAAGCTGATCCTCCCATTCATCCCTTAATCAAATCAAGGGGGGCCCCTCACCCTATTGCCAAATAGGAGTCAAAAGGTGAGAACCCTGGGGACTTCCCTGTATGCATATAAGAGATGGGATAAGTACGTGTCTCACTCTCTTGCATGCTGGCCAAAAATTTTCTCTCAACATGGTCTTAGATGTATTAAATCACTCGACCAGACCATTAGTCTCAGGATGGCATGGGGAGACACTGAGATGCTTCAGTCCACACTTCTCCCAAAGACTATTAATCAAATCAAACATGAGGTTTGTGCCCTGGTCCAACAGAATCTCCTGGGGAAAACCATACCACCTAAATATCCCCAGCAGTTCACTTTCTCAGCCTCAATAGTGGACAAGGGCACTGACTCTGGGTACTTTGTGGCATACTCTGTGACCACCAAGATGCATCACTTGCCAGTGCAACTTGGGGGTGCTAAGTAACCCCACAATGTCCACAGTAACTCACCTAAATGGCTATTCAATAAGTGGCAGGGGGAGTCAACCTTAGCCTTGTCCTCCACCTTTCCCACCCTCTGGCACTGCAGACAAGTCCGGCAGTAGTTTGCTACATCTTTGAAAATATTGGGCCAGGAGGTCATGTGAGCCCCTGGGAGATGTGACTGCTTAAGCTAATAGCTCCATGCCACTCCAGTCTTATCCCACTCCATCTACTGGTAAACCAGAACAGGACAGATGACAAAAGTACCATCAAGAAGGTAGGAGGCAGTATAGCACAGTGGTTTAAGGCTCTGAGCTGCAAACCTGGAGACCTGGGTTTGAATCCTGAGCAAGTCACATAACTTCCTTGTGCTCCCAGGTTGCACCTGTAAACAAGCTTTCAGCTTAGTGTGTGTCTCCTGGTGAAAAGAAAAAAAAAAAAAAAGAAGGTAAACGAGTATGTCAACTTCCTGGGCTGAAACTGTAGATCCTTCAGCAAAACCGAACAGAAAAAAAGGTCAGAAAACCTCACCTCCTACCAGCCAACTACTGGAGCCTAAGATGGTTGCTATACCAGGCACCACTGCACCGCTACTCAATCCAGTCTGCCAGGCTGCACTGATTGAACAAAAGGTAGCGTCGGTTGAAGTAATAAGGCAGACAGTAACAGAAACCCAGTCCAGCTTAGAAACACTTACAGGCTGGGTCTCTGCAGTTGAAACAAGAGTGATGGATATTGAGAGTGGGCCAGCAGAGCAAACTCAGCACCTACAGACTGTAGAATCCCAGCTCGCTTGGCTCTCAGAGACAGTAGAAGACCTCGAGAGGCAAGGAAGGAGGAAAACCTCTGTATTATTGGTTTGCCTGAAGGAACTGAGGGCCACGATCCAGTGCAATTCTTATGGGATAACCTTCCAATCTGACTCCAATTAACTTCAGGTGAATATGTCTTTGAAATTGACAGAACCCACTAGATCAGCATTGTGCAAGGAGGGAAGATGAACCAGCAGCCCCGACCATTTATTACTAAACTCCTTTGATACAAAGATAAAGAACTGATCCTGCACAGGGCCAGGGAACTAAAAGACAATACTGTCAGCAACCAGCATATCTCATTTTATCCAGATTACCCCAGAGGAGTACTGTCAAAAGGTAAGCCTTTGATAAAATCAAACAAGGACTAAGGAATCAAGGCATTGCCTACTTGTTGCTTTATTCTGCTATGCTACTGCTGATGCTGGATGGCCACAATCTGCAGTTCCACACAACGGCAGAAGCAGATGTCTACCTGCAAGAACACTTGGGACCTTCTCGAACTGCCTATGCCAGCTCTACTGATGAGAATGTCTACACACCACCCGTCCAGCCTGGTCCAACCACTGCTGAACATATGGAGCTGTAAGTACCATTTTGGTAAACCTTTCCAGTTGAGCACCGGTCTTAGTCAAGGATTAGAACATCACCCTAGCGACCATTTGGATTGGCTGTTGCAAGCCGAGTGACGTGGGCACTTGCAGGGATGTTAATTGTTAGGGTGCTCTGGTGTTCGCAGTTTGTTTCTTTGTAGCCCTCATCTCAGCTCATGTGCCCAATCAGCTCTCTTGGTGTGCTGGGAATGTAGTGTACTTTGTTGCCACCATGTCTGCTTGACAATCAGGTGCTGACTGCCTCGGACACTGGTGGACACCAAAGCGGGGCAGAAGGACTTTACTATATGCCCCATGCTGCTCTGTTTATAATGTTTGTGCACTGGTTTCAAACATAGCTGATGTCTGTTAAAAACTAAGAGGGCTCCGAGTTTCGCTTAATATTTGTAAAGACTCCTGCTTGTCACCAGATTATAACTAATGGCAAGGAGCCATCAATATTGCTAGTTTAATATTTAATATTGCCACTGTTTAGAGAGTGTAGAAAATCAAAGGTCCAGAGTGTTAATCTGCTCCCTTGGTTTGGCGACAGAATTCTCATTTTAAAATGATGCTTTGGTGCAGAGTCTTCTCTCTGCCACTACTATGAGATACCACTGAGTGGCATAGCAAGCTGAAAAAACATCCTCTATTACTTTCTTAAGCCCACTAATCTATTAGGGAGGGGGTGGACCATGGCCCTGAAAATCCCTTTTTTCCTTTTCTGGGATACAGAACATAGTGGGCCCCCCCACAGTCGAGGTGATCTATAAAATGTTTGACAGAAAGGGGACTCTCTCCCCCCTCTTTAACATAGCTCAATGGGGGGGTCACAGGCAACATGGATACCCCACTCTCAGTTAATGAGCCACCTGATACCTGCACTTCAGAGGGTCAAACTGGTATTTCTCTTAGCCAGGCTTAGGCAATCTGACACCCTTTTACCTATGCCCATACTTAACCCCATCCCCTTAAAATTATTATTCTGTTCAGTCATCCCTTAAAATGTGATTGTAGGAGAGAAGAGGCAGCAGGGGTCTTTTTCTTCCGATTTTACCTTGGGTTCTGTGTGAGCGCTGGCTTATTAGCCCCCATCACATCTATTAGGGAAGAGGCTAGTGTGCCTCAGCTAGTAGGGACCACTCTAAACAAGGTGATATGGTATGGTAATATTTTATTCATATTTCATATGAATAGCAGACTCAGTTGAGCAGAGTTCATATACAGTGAGGTCCTTTCTTACAATAGATAGTTGCCTAAGTTTAATACAAAAGATAAAATACAAAAAAACAATATCACAAAAAGGAACATTTTCTACACATAGTGCACAGAATATAAATACCAGTCGTAAAAACCTTTCAAATGACAAAATACGATTCCACATTAATCAGTATCCTCGTTGGGGCAACAAGCTGAATTCCTACATGCTTGGCTAGACAACCATTTACCAGTACTGCTTTAATAATTTTCCCCTCTGACAGTCTTAAATAGGAGTGCAAATTATTCTAGACATCAGGGCTCATTGGGAAGAAGTGGGATCTTCCCACTTCGAGATTTTCTTGGAAGAAATTCGAGTCAGTCGACTAATCTATTTACTAAAGGCATTTTTTTCTTAGTTTCTGCATGTTTTGGTTTACTATAGCCGTGAGAATCTTCTTGTACCAACACCATACCTATCCCTAAAGGGAAGCCAGAGAGTGTGTGTAAGTACTAATATTGTGGAAAGTTGCTAACCTCGATCTGTATAAGATGACTTCTGCTGCTATTTCATATTTATACCATGTGTATGCCATTGGGGAGGTGGGGGTGCTTGAGGTGAACCTATGGGAGCATGAGTCTGCTAGTTATTTCCCTAAATCTAGACAGAACATGAAATCTATGGGACACTTTAAAATAATATCTCAGAATGTCAGACTAGGACTCAATTTTTCCATCAAAGGAAGGCAGGTACTACAGAAACTAATGGAGCGTGATACTGCTATACTCCCGGAAATGCACGTTGGAGGCAGATTCTCACAGACTGAACAGCATGTGGGCAGGACTTCACTTCCACAATGTGTACACTTCCAAATAGAGAGGGCTGGCAAACCTCTGTAAAAGGGTACACAGCTTGGCATTCAAAGAGAATTTCGTGATCCAATGGGCAGACTCCTTTTCCTCTAATGGACCTTCCAAGGAGAATCAATCATGCTGGGTAGTGTTTATGTACCCAATTCTCAGGACCCCCAGCTTTTATGATTCCCCTCTTGCTGAGCTACCAGTGAGAACCACTTTTGTTATAATAGGGGGGCAGTTTTAACTAAGCGCTTGATCTTCAGCTTGCAGAATGGGCCCAGGAATGAGGCTGTAGTGGCTACTCGTATCTAGTTTCAAACATAAAGGTTTGCATGGTGTATGGAGGGATGCATACCCTAGAGACACTGTTTTTTGCTACTCCTCTGCTCATGACTCATATCGTCAGATTGATGTTACGCTTGTGTCTCAGGGGATTCTGGCACAGGTATGGGAAATCAACCTACAAGGTCTTGAATGAGGCCGAGTCGTTTTCCCCTGCACCCGGGGCCCTATGCCCTAGACCTATCCTAGCTAGCCCACAGCACATGCCTAGTCGGTTCCTGACAATGTCTCAGAAAGCTGCACACTGCAAAACATCACTCGTGACATCACCCTGGCATCCAACCATAACCTGTATTGCTGCATCTGTTAGCTTTTGCATGTATAAAGTTTGTTCACTGCGCATCTGTACATTCTGTATGAATGTAATTCTGCCTCCTTCTCTTTTCACAACCAACTGTATAGGCAATTACTCTATGTACACCAGACTCACTTGTATGACTATGCCCATTGTTAAACTGTATTTACTAGTTGTTGTACTTGTCTTTGTAATACTTTGTACTTCACGTGGAACCTTTGGAAAGGAGTCTATGACTCAAAGGGTTGTAATTCCTATGCTATAAATAAATAAATAAAATCAACATAGCATACTTATTTCCCACCATGCCCCTGTTCTGCTGTCCTTGGCTTAGGGAAGTAGTTCCAGGTATCAGAACAAGTGAAAGCTGAACACCGCTTTTTACAGCAGGAACCTGTCATTAATTGGCCGCATAAGGAGATAGAAGAGGAGTACTACATGTTCAGTGACACCGCAGATGTCTCCTGTTCCACACAGTGGGAGGCCCTGAAAGCAGTACTGAAGGGCAAATTAATTTCCCACGCATGCAGGGTGAAGGAGAGGGATGCACTGTTGAGGAACAAGGAAGGGGACCTTATAAAATTGGGACACAGTATCCAGTTGAACCCAGAGAGTAACACCCTCCTCTGTCCTCAGATCAAAACTGAGTGGAAATAGAGGGCACACTCCAGCACAGAACTAAATTTGCTCTCTATCAGCTGAACAAAAAATTCTGGGAAGCTGATGAACAACTAGGCAAGCTACTCCCTGCCAGACTTAGAGTGCAGGGAATGGATAAATATATCCCGCTAACTCAGACCCCCGAAGAAACTAAGCTAACTGCCTCGTCGGATATCAACTCTGCTTTCATAGATTTTTACACTCAACTGTGCTCCTCTGCAGTCAATCAAAAATCTTTATTTTACCAGGTGAAATACCTTTGAGTAAACTTATTTACAAGATGGACCTGGAAAGGTACATGATCAAACACAAATATTACAAAAATTTAAAGGCATTACATACAATAGAATAAGATACATTTGTAAATATGTACACTAAGAGAACACTTATAGATAGCAGTCACATAGCAATAAATGCATTAAACATACCAGCATAACAAAGGAGGAAGTAGCCCCCTCATATGCCCAAAGAGAGGAATTCTTTGGGGACATTACCCTGCCATATGTCCCACATGAGCACATGGAAGGGTTTATCACCCCTGTAACTCCTGCAGAAGTCATCACTTCCTTGGGGCCAGTCCAGGGGCATGGAGGGTTGAGGTGCTGGATGCCACACCTCACGCCATGCTGGCGACCCATGTTCAGGAACGAGCACAGGCTGCCGGGGGTCAGCAGGGGAAGGAGAGGATCGAGCATCCAGAGAAGAGCTGTCCTCTCCCAGGGAAGGGAGGCGTGGTTGTTCCGCCACATGACTGCCCCCAGGTGGAGGCCGGAAGGTAGGACAGACAAGGGTTCCAATGGAAGGGTGGGTGCTGCAGGACTCCGCAATGTTTGTACGCCTCCATGTACATGCATTGATGTGTCGCGCCCCAGCAATGGGAAGGGAGAAAACAGAAAATCCTTCTTGGTGGCAGGATGAGGACCAACCCTCTGCAGGATCCACACTGGTGGCTGGGTGACCATCCCACAGCAAGGGCAGCCTAAGGTAACACCCCTGGAGGAGCCAGGTGATGGGGTTATGGGGGAATCAGTTGGCTGGGGGTTGCTGTAGGGAGAACAGGTGCATAAAATACGAATAAAAAGAAAAAGTCATCACTGCCATTTGTTCAATGAGCCATGGTAAATCCCCCAATCCAGATGGATTTCCCACAAAATTTTATCAGGTATTTGCAGAGCCCTTGGTGCCCTGAGTGGCGCAGATGTTTACTAAGGCATAGGAAATGGGTGCCCTTCCTCCATTTCTATACCAAGCCCTTATTACCCTGATACTGAAAAAGGGGAGAGTTAATGTGCTTTGCTCTCAGTTTCAACCCATTTCCCTTACAAATGTGGATGCCAATGTCCTAGCAAACTCCTGGCCAGGATTATGCCCACCCTCATCCACTCAGACCAGGCTGGGTTTGTTCCAGGGAGGCTAGGGTCCAACAACATACACTAAATACTAGACCTTATCTGGGAGGCAAGATCTTCACCCACTCCTGGGACCATCCTGTTATTAAGATGCTGAAAAAAGCATTCAATAGAATGGAATGGACTTACTTGACACCCTGGTTACATTTGGAATCCCCCAGGAGTTTATCTCCCTGGTAAGTCTTTTCTACGAGTCCTCTTCCACAGCAGTTATGACAAACTAATAGTTTCTCAATACTTCTAGCTGCAAAGAGGCACATGGCAAGGGTGTCCCTCTTCCCATTCCTTTTTTCCTTTGGTGACAACTGAGCCCCTGGCCTAAAAAAAACAGGACTTCCCTGCCATCTCAGTGTGGGTCTCCCTCACAAAACATTGCTCTCTGCAGATGATATTATGTTATACTTGACAGATATCTCCACCTCACTACCCTGCCTCAAATTCTATTATTTTTCTATACTCAGGCCTGTAGGGTTACAAGTTGAATGCCTTGAAATCACAGATCATGTCCTTAAATGACAAATGTATTCCTCAGCTGGTCCACAGTTGCCCTTACCAACGGGCCCCATCTGGAGTGACATGCCTGGGCATTAGACTTAAACATATTGTAGCCGAGATGGTAGCCAACAATGTCCGGATTATGTTTGATAAACTGAACAATGACTATCAGGTGGTGCACCCATCTCCTTTCCATTGTGGGTAAGGTAAATGCCTTGAAGATGGTGGCACTCCCCAAGCTGCAGCACATCTTAGTCGATATCCAAAATCAACTGCCGGGGCTATTCTTCAAATGGCTTCATGCCAGACTTAACTTCTCTATATGGTCGGGTAAATCACATAAAATTGGACTGAAAACCTTGCAGGAACATTGGAGCAGAGGAGGGTTTAGGTTCCCATATCTCCACCTGTTCCATGAGTGCATGTGGTGCTGAGGCACGTGATTGTCTGCTATGCTCCTTCCCTAGCAACTCCTACACCTGGCTGGGTCTTTTTAGAGTTGGCACAAGGGGGGGCTCCAAGCCCCAGCTGCCTTAGTACTCCCAGACTGGTCTATAAGAACACTTATTTCCCTCTTTGCACGGTACAGTAAATCTTTCTGGGACAAACACTGTAAACAACTGAGTTGGGATCCAAAGAGTGGTTGCCAACTGGCCCCTCTGGCAAAACCCTCAGATGACAATCATGGGAAAGCTGATCCACTGGGAGTCATAGCATGCCTGGGGGATTCACTGCTGTAGACCTCTGTCACCATGAAACCATGGTGCTACGTTCCTTTGAGGAGCTTCACAACCTTTTATCACCTCCCTCCAAATCATTTTTGGAGGTACTTACAATTGAGAGACATGCTTAAGCACTGTGTCTCATCTTCACATATCCTGCCTCCATCTGAGCCCGTGGAAAAATGGATCCTCACCCTTCAGTCCACCCAGCATCTGGCAGCCAAATTTAAACTATGGTCTTGCTTACATCCTCCTTTCTCTGGTGGCCAAAGGGGTAGTGGGAAACAGAGCTGGATGTAACTCCCCTCCGCCAGGAGTGGGATCAGGTCTGGATTAATGCCTACTGTGCTAACCATGAATTACAGGCCAAGACACTCCCATTTAAACTTCTTAATAAGGCACACTGGACCCTGCAATGGCTCTGCAGAGTGGGACTGATGCACCACAGTGATTGCTGGAGATGTTCCTCTTCCCAGGTCACACTTACCCAAATCATGTGGGCAGTCTCTTCTCTGGAAGCCTATTGAGCCACCTGCATCAACATGGCTCCAATGCAGAGAACTACAGATGCTGCTCTGCCACTTCTCGGGCTTCTGTCCCAGCCGGTATCTCTAATGAGACCTTAACTACTGTACTTAGGATGAACTGTACACTGGCTGCAGCTAAGTGTGTACTCTTGAGGCACTGGAGAGACCCCTCTCCTCAAGAATGACACATCTTGCTGGCACTGACAGCCAGGTGCGACAGAACAGCTAATGCTGCAGCTGGAAAGCTCCAGGTGTATTGCAACATATGGGCTTCTTACCTTGACGCCCTCCACAGTGCATCTCAGACGACCTGACCTAACAGGTGAGGGGAAAACCACCTGACAGATAAACCAAAGGAATTAATCTTATTTTATCCACAGACTTTACAACTGTAGACAAAAAATCTACAGTGAAGTACCTCAAGGCCTTCACAGGCTCCTTCTGTAGAAGGATTGACATAGCCCTCTCCCCAAACATTCGAGGAAAAGCTCCCCAATCCCCCCTTTCAGGCACACCTTCACAGACAAAAGCAGGCAGCCTTATCCCCCTTAGTAGGGAGGAGCTCTCTCCCCTCCTCCTATAGTAGTGAAACTACAACATAGAATTGCATACCTTTCCTAGAACTATCCACAGTAAGGAGCTACATCATAAGATATGTACTCCTTCCTTCCAATGTGTTGAGCCTTACAAGCCTTCTTACTCTAACCCCCAACACACACACACACAGAGGAACATATACTCTATTAGAGAATGGTAACACGTAATTAATTGTATTTGGTAATGAATGACTCCCTCGTTTTCTGCAGCCATGCCTACCCCTTCAAAAAAAACACTGGTTGCATAGACAGTATTGTTATGGATACCCTAGTGTGTCCATAAGTTTTTTTTTTCCTTTTGCTGTTTTTAAGAGATTCTTGTAATAACAATGATTTTCAAGTCCTATTGTATCAAATGTTATTGGAACTGGGTGCTCAGCACGACCTTGTTTTATTTCAATCTGCCTGTGCTATCGGATGATCTTGTTAATACTTGCTTGCTAATTGTTGTATTTTTTGTTAAAAAAAGAGGAAAATATCTACCTGATGACCTTGTTAACAACTGATTGCTGATTGTTGTATTTTTGTTACAAAAAAGGGAAAACTCAATAAACATCTTTATATTAAAAAAAATACCAGGCCAGTAAAAATTGTTAGTCTCCATTTTTTAGTACAGCTGACCCCTAAGTGTCCAGAAAAGGGTATGTCATGGGCGAAGGCCAGAAGCTGCTACCTGTACTTCCCAGAAATCACTGTCTGCCAGAGTATCCCATTCATCTAGTCCTCCCTTAGGAACCCACTCATGGCAAAGGAGCTCATTCTCCCAGTACATTTCCCTTTTCCCATAATTCGGAGTCACATTCTGCACTGGTGCCTAACTCACAATCTCTGGAGGGATGGATCAGTTTGTTGAGTTCTCCCCAGCTCTGCACGCTTGACCTTCCCCAAAACACACTCTCCTGTGGGAGAGCTTCCCATGGCTGGACTCTCCTCTGTCTGCAGCTGTGGCTCAGAAATGCTGCTCCCAGCACATCCTTCAGTTACAACTTCCCTAGCTTCTGAGGTAGGAGTGGCTTCCTCTTGCACTTCCCCCTCTGCATCAGAAGGAACCTGTTCCCTTGCCTTGCTATGGGTAGTGACACACACAATATTGGCCCTGCTGTCAAAGTCATTCCCCATAATCACATCCACCGGCAGATCTGGTACAACACCCCCCTGCCCTGACCACCTTCCTAACTTAGCAAGATGTGTGCTGCCAAACCCATCATCCCTCTAATCCAGGAAAACTGATCAGACAGAATCTGTTCCTCACTAATCAAATCCTGCTTCACCATAGAAAAGGAGGCCCCAAAGTCTCTGTGCCCTTGGGTTACCAATTTATTGCCCTCCATTGTGTGCATATGTGCAGTGGAGTTATTGGGCACTGCACTCTGTGTACAGGCCACTATCTGCTGTGAGCTCCCCGAGCTACCCACTCCTGCTGCACTAGCCCCTTGTCTTTCATTTTTCGGATGATCATAAGACAAATGCCCCAGTTTGTGACAGATACAACACCTGCGTTCCCCTGACTCTGTCTCTGAAACAACATGGTTTCCCTTCTGGATCGGGCACAGGCTGTATTCCTTTAGGTTGCCTCCCCCAGGGTTCCCTTAAAATTAGCCGATGCACTTTCCCATTACCTTAGCGATGACAGGATAGTTGGCTGGATATGAACTGATCAGCCCTCTTGGCTACCTTTCTTGTGAAGCTCAGAATTTTATCCAACAACCATATTCTTAGCACCCTCAGGAACTGTTAAAGAAGAAATAAATGTTTTATTTCCTCTACAGAGTAAGCTTTTGCACTATCTACCCAGCATTCCAACACATTACTTTGCTGTACACATGCCAGCATATCTATCCCCAGGTGCCTTTCTTAAAGAGAAACTAACGTGAATTATAAAATGTATCACTATTGTTACCAATGGAAATCTGCTTTACATAAGCTATTGGCTGAGCCTGTAACACTTTTAGAGTCAGAATTGTAACCCACTTAGCTGTCCCTCCCTTTACAGCTGCAGGCATCCATTTTCTAAATCACAGGCACAGGAAATGACATCACATCAGGGGAAACCAAAGGGGAAAAATACAGTGCTGTCAATAATTTACAATGAATAGTTTTTGATCCACTCTACTCTCAGTGACATTTGCAGTACATTGTGCTGATGGCATTTTCAGGCATCATCATCCTTGCCAGCTTACAAATTCGTAAAGACACAGAGCTACAAGTTTTATTTATTTTATTTATTAAAATGTTTCACCAGGAGGGCACACTGAACAAGTTGCTCATCTCACGGTGTGACCTGGGGGGAGGGGTTACATAGGGTTGTGAAGGATGATCAGTTACAATAGTATGTGGGTAGTACAAACAATACAACATTCTAAGATCGTGAAACAGTTGGAACACAACACAAATATATTGCCCTGTTGTAAAAAAAAAATTAAAAAAGTTGTGTGCTACCAGTGCTAACAGTTTCCAAGCTCCTTTTGGGTTCAGCTGATTTGTACAATGTTTTGTGACATTTCAGTTGAGTGAAATGTTTAGCACCTGTGTGGTTTTGCAAAGAGTCCTGCTAGTTTGCACCAGTGCTGTTTTACATTTCTTTGTACTGATGAAGCAGTGTATAATTTTTCACTAGCATCATTTTGTGTAATAAGAGGCAGTGTGGTCCATTAGTTTGAACACCAGATTTCCACCTGGGAGGTCACAGATTCAAACCTCAGTAGAGCCAAATACCAACAGTGTGCCCTTCAGCAAGTGACCTGACCTCCCTGTGTGCCATTCCACTCAGCTGTACAAATGGGTAGAAATAGGATCTCACTCGAAACAAGATGTTACACCTCAACTAGGCTACCTTTGATAAATCAGTTATTGTTTTGTGCTGGTGTGTGATAGGGAAGATAACTGGTATAAGTGATATTGGGAATACTCAATAGAGGACCCTTTTAAGGGTTCAAAAATTAAAAGTATGTATTTGAACACTCTAGAAATAGGCTTTCTTTTATCAAAATAAAAAACAGGTTTATTTTCTTTACAACTGCAGCTTTTTCACTCAATCTTGCCTTTACATCATGAGATATGCAGCAGCTCCAGCAGGAAAGGAGGGAGGGACGGCATGGCCTGCTGCACAAGATCTTCTCAGAGATCTATTGTTATGGTAAGATCTTATATAACTGTACTATCTTACTTCGAGGGTATCTACTGCAGCAGGCCACACCTGTGTAACAAGTCCCAAGCAGTTCTGCCATCAAAGAAAGCAGTCTGGATGGAGGAAGCCTTGAGTCTAGGAAAGGAGGCCCTGAAGAACAGCTTGTCCAAAACTGGCCCTATGCCTGGAGGCAATGTCCACACTATGATGTTTGGTAGAAGTGTGGACAGAACTCCAGGCAGCCACTGCACAAATCTCTGCAGCCGAGATGTTCCTGAAACAAGCAACTGAAGCAGCCATACCCCTGGTGGAATGGGCCATTGACAGCCCCAGGAAGTTCCTTACCATACTTCCTGTAACAAAACATGATACAGTTGGCCAAACATTTGGAAAAACACAGTTTAGAAACAGGGATGCCCTCTTTCCCAGAGTTGAACAAAATAAACAACTGTTTTGACTTCCTGCAGCCCTTCATACAGTGCGTATACACAGAAAATTAGTTTTGCTGCCGTATTGGTCTTTAGGACAAAATAGGCAGAAAAAAGAGGATTTGATACATTTTATTGGACCAGCATAGATGTTACAAAGGAAAACAGGTGCATTAGCTTTCGGACTACATCGAGTCCTTCATCAGAAACTAATGCAAGTTTTTTTGGAAGAATATATCCTATTATGCAATGGCAAGAAAGAGTGCTGGCCTCTGATTGGTCAGTCTGGGACTGGACCCATTGTTATCCTAGTATAACATCACAGGTCTAGTCCATTGCACATAGATGACCACATCAACATGTAGCCCAGTTCAGGGATGCCAACTAGACACCCAACTTCACACCTTCCCACTCCCAAGCTGCAGAATAAACCACCACAAAAAAAATGGATTCTCATAACTGCCAACTACCATATGGCAGTCCTCCCCTGGTCTCCATCACAACTTTAAAAAGTAGAGTTTGAACCATAAAGGAAAAAAAGGAATTTGTCACCTTTTCCCCTGCAAACTGAACGGTTGTAGTGAACCGCTGAGACTGTAACTTTTGGTCATGCAGTTAAACACTGACACCGCTCAATTTGAGGTAAACAAACTACCATAAAATTACATTTATTTTGTGTTTTTCAAGTGGCACACAGCTTGCATCCCTGCACTGATCCTGACAAAAGCAAAGAAGTATCTAATTTCGATGCTCTCCCATTAGTCTAGCAATCAGCTAAGCCGCCCAAGTCCTTGCAATCGCTTCATCCACTGTGCACTTCAAAAACTAGCTCACTTTCATTACACAGTTTAAAAAAAATTGCACAAGTAGACAAGACCCAGCATGCATAATACCACTGGGACACAAGCACAGACAGAACTGTGCCAGCTGATAGAAGAAAACTTGGGATAGAGAAAGGGAACACAGTATGTGCTAAAGCATGTCCTCTAAACAAGAAATATCCTTAGTCTATGGCAGTTAGTGGGTTTAAAGTAATCCAAAATTCTATGCACATCTTAAGTGTAGGGCAATGCTTCTCCAGGACTGGCATGTTCAGGGTAACAAACAAGCAGGTGTGTGGCTTGATTCAGGGTAAACTCAGACACCACCTTAGGAAGAAACTTAGGGTTAGTATGCAAAGACACCTGGGACAGGTTTCTAAAAGCCTTTAGAAGGTGCAAAACCTTTCCTAAGTCCCCAAAACTTCCTCAGCTATGGAAAAAAAATGGGAGTTTGCTCCAAGTGCTATTCATAAAACCCTACGCAGCTGTGGGAAAAAACACTCTGGACTGTGGAAAAAAGTGCAGCTGCGGAAGTCCCTCAGGACAAAAAGGTGTGAGATAAGTAAGGCACAGCCCCTGAAAGGCTATTCACAGCCAGTTTTTTTCCACAGCTGAGGAAAGAATGTTACACACAGTGGAATGAGGTGTAACTGTCCCTCAGCACACTGTAGTTGTGCCCCAGCAATTGGAATCAATTAAGGTGGAGGTGTACCACAGGTAACAGCATCTCAAACAGTATAGCAGTAGCTGATGTTACAGCACTGAAAGCACACATTGCCATGATATGGCAACAGGCAACAACCACTAGACCCAGTGCAGCCCATGACAGAGCCCCACAAGCAGTAGAGCCTGACCAGCCAGCAGCGAGTGCTACCCCTGCTGGCCACAGGAACACCCCAGGGAGGGAAGACCAGCAGGGACAGTCAGCCACTGTGGTGCCAAGGTATCGCTGGTATCTGTGGTGCTGCTGCTGTGGTCCCATTTGGGGACTGGTTGCTTGTCTCTGTGTGTGCTGTCAGCTTCATATTATAGCAGCACTGTTACAGTCTGCTACTTCAGCTACTGTGGTTCCCTACTGCTGTGCCTTCACAGCCTCTGCAGCTGCGGATTCGCAGCACTTATGCAAGTCCTGTGGCAGCTAATTTGCCGCACCTGTGGCACTTTTCATGGAAATCCACAGCTGTGCTGGTTTTCTTTGAGAATACAGCGCAACTGCATTTCCGCACTGCAGCAAGCCTTTTTCCCGCATCTGCGGGAATTTCATCTTTCTTTGTGAATCCTGCCCCGTCTCTGTGGAAAACTAAATAAGGTTGCTAACACATGAGCACATAAAGCTTGGAAATCCTTCGAGCAGGAGAAATGGCAACTAAAAATAATACTTTCCATGACAGAAAGTGCATCTTGCATGTCATGGCAGGCTCAAAAGGAGCCAAAGTAAGTTTTTCCATCCCATCCCTGAAGAATCTGTGGTAAGAATTTGCTGAGGGGAAGGAATGACAAAAGGAAACCCCCCTGAGAAGGTTGGAGGAGTCCATCCACCAGAGAACTCTCTTAATGGGGAAAACAGACCAGAACCTCCTGTTCCGAGTCATCCATATGCTGGTCCCACTGGACTCTGTGTCCATTGGGGAATTCTTGTGTGTAATCTGGCCAGAAGCACCATCACTATGGCTGCTACCATCATCCCAAGAGCCAGAGGAAGGCTCTGGTTGAGACATAGCGGCTGTGGAACAGCAATCTGGCTTGGACTATGAGATGGTCCACCTTCTCCTGGGGAAGGAAGGCCATGCCCTGAGCCATGTCCAGGACTGCTCTAATATACTGGAGTCACTGACTGGACATCAGGATGGACTTGGGCAAGATGACTGTGATGCCCAGGTCCTGGAACAGGTGAATGGTGTGTTCCAGAGTCTGGATGAGGCTGTCCCTGGACAAAACTTTGAGCAGCCAATCGTCCAGATAAGGGAAGACATAGAATCCCTATCTCCTGAGGGCAGCTGTTACCACTGCTAGGCATTTGGTAAGCACCTGAAGAGTCAAGAATGAGCCAAAGGGCAAGACCCAGAACTGGAAATATGACCCCTGAAACTGAAATATGAGATATTGTCTGTGGGCGGCAAATATCTTTATGTGGAGAAATGCATCCTGCATATCGAGGGAGTATATCCAGTCCTCCTTGTGCAGGAGGGGCAATAGACCCTGAAGGGTTACCATCCTGAACTTCTTGTACTAGATAAGGAGATTTAATTCACTGAGGTCCGGAATGGGCCAGAGGTCACTTCTGCATTATGGAAGCAGGAAAAAATGTGAGTAGAACCCCCTTGCTCTGCTAGTTTTCTGGCAAGGGTTCTATGGCTCATTTCCTGAGCAGAGAATGAATCTCTTCCCAAAGCAAGGGAATGTGGTAGGGGTAGAAAGAAGGAGCTGGAGGCCTCTGGGGGCTGTTCTATGAGTTCCAGAGTGTGGCTGTAGCTTATGAACTGCAGTACCCAACTGCTGTCTTTGATCTCCACCCACCTGTCCTGGTGTAGGGAGAACCGACCCCCTACCACCTCCCACAGATTCACCAGATGGGGGTGGGAGTTAGGTAAGGAGTCAGGCTGAGGAAGGAGAAGTAACTGGCACTGCCCCTCCTCCTCTAGAACCCTTGCTGGAGGAGAAGGAGGGGGTAGGCAGGGCTGGGGTGGCTTTATGATTGGCTGGCTTGGAGGAGTACTGGGGACTGTGGGCAGCCCAACCAAAGGCTATGCATTGGACACTCTTTGCTTGAGTATGGTACATTGAATGCACCAACCGCTGGTGTATCCAGAGGCTTGTAAGTTGGAAAGGACATCTTGAACATCAGCCCTGAACAATTTGTATCCCCTTGAGAAAGCATTCAGGATGGGTATTTAAACATCCTGAACACTCACAGATACCCTCAGCCAGGAGTGCTGACAAAGGCAGATTCCAATTGCCACCACCTGGGATGAAGCATCTACTACATCATAGGATGAACACAGGAGGTGTCAGCTGATGTCTAGCCCCCGATTTGAGGGTCTGAAGGAGCTGTTGGCTAGCTGGCCCCTCAGGCAGAAATTTTACCAGCTCCATGGTTTAATCCCATAGAACATCCAGGTATTGAATCATGTGTGCCATATAATTAATGGTCCTAATGACCAAAGTGAAAGCCCACTTTCCAAAGTGGTCCAACCTCTGGGATTCCCTGTCTGGGGGAAGGGAACTCAGGTGTTTAGGCCGTTTGGAGCAGTCATGAGCAGCGTTGATGACCACTGCATCTACCTGTGGCTGTTCCCCAAAGAAAGGCTTGCCCACGAGGACCCTGTATTTTTCAGTACAATTCAATTTTTATTTAACTAGGCAGAACATCACTGAGCATGCTCATTTGCAAGATGGTCCTGGGAGGACAATAGGCAGTTACAAAGAAAAGCCGTGGAAAAATATAGTTGTACATACATTTGTGACACAGTAGATTATAAAATCATTAAGAGCAGTACAAGATGATACACATACGAACAGATGCATAATAACAATAAGTAGGTTTCTTTTTTCACAGGTACAATACTATCCATATGATTCGGTACATTTAAAAAAAATAGGGGAAGGGAAGTTTAAAAATTAGGGGAAGGGGAGAATGAGAAGCAGTGAGATTAGTTTTGGTGTAATGGAGCGTGAGGGAGGCAGCTGGATTAGAGTTTGAAATGGGAGGAGGATGGGCGAGTTGGCAAGATTGATGAAACGTAAAGGGCAGGAGGTAAAGCAAGCTAGAGGTGGGTGGGGGAAAGTGCTAGGGTAAGGAGTACAATCAGCAATGCAAGTGGTTTACCATTGGAGGATATCTATATGGCTAACAATAATATATATAATGATGTAAGATTCATCAGCCTTCCTTGGCATAGCTGGTATTAGGTTCAGGCAATGGCAGGCAGCCATGGTGGCATCCTCAATGGTGTCAATCAGCAGGGGAACCACTAGAGGGAAAGAGTCTGGCAGATGGAGGTAGGTAGACAGCCCGTGACAGGAGGGATCCAATGATTCAGTTTCAAAGCCCATGGGTGACCGAGTCTGACGCATGGCTCCACTGAAAGTTCATTCTGGGGAGATTGGTGTGTTTGGAGGTCTCTTCCCCATCAAACAAAACTGGAGGGAGAAGGGGAGGTCCCAATGTCCCCATCTTCACCTGACTCCTCAGTCTTGTCAGGAGGTTAGAGGTCTGGGTGATACTTTCCGTCTCCTCCTGAGCATACTGGTGGCATATAGGGCACTGGCCAACGTGGGGCAGGGTAGGGTTTCCTGGGTATGTCAGGCACTGGGTTGGGATGCAAGGGGCCTCATGGGGCCGGGTTCTGTGGCGGGAGAAGCCATCCTACATGAAATCCCATAGGGACGTCAGCATCAACTGAAAAAGTCTACTGTCACCGATGTCAGGTGACCCAGTGGCATCGGTTGAGGTGGAACTGGTGCCGGTGTCGATGGCAGAGGAGCCAGTGTTGGTTGAGCAGCCAGCAATGGTGCTGGCTGAGGCCAAAGCAGTGTCAGAGGAGGGAGAGGTCTGACTGGCACTGGTACCAGATGAGGAGAGGCTTATGTGGGGACCGCGAACAGGAAGAGGACCTTTTTTTTTTTTAAAATCAAGGCTTTTATCCTCCTCCTTCCTAGGGCTGGCAGGTGGCTACGGCCCCTCCTTTGGAGGGGCTCATTTTTCGGTCCCCGGCTTCCTGCACTCAGCCCTTCCAGCAGGTCCTTACGCACTCCCCCTGGCAGGCCAAGGGCGCATGGTGTCATTGTGAGCCGCCAGCCCACTCTTCCATGTTTTCCCTCCTGTTGCCACGATTGCCTGTGTGCATGTCGAGGCCACATATGCAGCGATCCAGGGTACCCTCCCTGTTGTAGCCATTACCTAGCTGCACTACCCTTGGGCCTCCAATTGGGGACAGCTCTGCAGCAGGAGTGACTGGGTCCACATCCAGGAGAGGAGAGCTGCCTTGTGGCCACTCAATCCAGCTCCCAGCCTCCCCCTCCGCCCCCCCCAACAACCCAGGCTTGTTCTTGAACCCGGGTCGCCAGCATGACATGAGGTGTGGCATCCAGCACCTCAACCCTCAGTGCCACCTGGTCAACTAAGATCAGTGTTTTTCGTGGTCCTTGTCCCGGTGCTTGTGCCTGCCACTGGGTTTCACCTCAGAGGAAGAGGAGGTTTGCGACCCCGAAGACAGGACCAGTGAAGAAGAAAACATTACTTACCATAGTAATCTTGTTTCTTCCAAGGTATTCTCCAATACTCCTAACTCTTGCAGTCAGCCTTTGAAGTAGAACTGCCCAAAGATAGAACGGTATGTTAATGATGGAACCATCATTGGTTCGTGCCACTTTTCAAATGCTGCTCCTATTAACTGCCTGCATTCTAAAACACCTTAGATTTCATGGAGAGACTGCAAGGGAAGGCCCAACCAAGAACGATATCTATGCAATAATAATAATAAAACTAACCATATCTAACAAACCTTCAACTGGAGGAAAAAAAACAACCCCCCTGAATGTGAGTAACCTGAAGGGGGGACAGTGCCAAAAGGGGCCTAAGACAGACGATACCAGTGTATGGCACCCTCACACATAGTTACTCAGCTTGGAGTGCAGAGGCCACTGGTTCTGAAGGGGGGGGGAGGCAGGGTGGGTGAGTTATGACTATTGGAGAATACCTTGGAAGAAAAAAAGATTACTATTCTCACCCCAGGAATTCTCCAACATTCCTAACTCTTGCAGAGTAAGAAGCAGTACCTCTGGAGGCTGGCACAGAACCTACTTTGGAAACAGACTCTGTAGAACTGCAGTGCTAAACCTGGCATCACTTCTGGAGTGTGTGTCCAGACTGTAATCCTTTGTGAAGGTGTGTACTGTTCTCCAGGTAGCTGCTTTACAGATTTCCACTAGTGGAACATACCTGGCAGCTGCTATGGTCGCAGCTGTGCCCCTTGTGGAGTGGGCCATCAGCCCTGCTGGGGGCTTCCTTCCTGCTTTCAAGTACTCACTGGATGCACTGAACTATCCAGCGAGAAATGGACCTTTTAGATGCTGGGTTTCCTTTTCCCACATCCCAATAAGTGAGGAACAGCTGCTGTCTGTCCTGCCTATGGTCCATAGTAATAGTCGTGTAGTAGCTGAGAGCTCTTTTGACATCAAGACTGTGGAGTCTGCATTCACCTGAACCACAGCATTCAGTTAAAAAAAACTGGTAGGGTAATGGATTGGTTCGAATGGAAATCAGAAACCACTTTAGGCAGAAATTTCCAATTTACTCGGGGACTACCTTATCTCTATGGAATGAGATGTAGTCCTTTTCAATGCACAAAGCCTGAAGCTCACTATGCCTCCTGGTTGAAGTAATGGTTACCAGGAACACTGTTTTCCACATAACATACTTCAGGTGAGCTGAGGCCATGGGCTCGAATGGGGGACCCATAAGCTTGGCTATGCAGACATTCAAGACCCAAGCTGGCACCAGTTCCCTGTGAGGGCGGATACAAGTGGGCCAAACCTTTAAAGAACCTTTTAAAAATAGGATTGGATGCCATAAAGACACCCTTTCCGGCTGAAATGTAAGCAGATACTGAAGCCAAAGGGACTTTTAAGGTGGTGGGCTGCAAGCCCAGAGAATGCAGATGGGTAAGGTAGTCCAGCAATGCTGGAATCCCTGCCTGTTCTGATGCCATGTCCTTAGTGGAGTACCAAATAGAAAATCTCTTCCATTTAGAGGCATAGGTTTTCTTAATAAAAGATTTCATGTAACCCCTCAAGACACTCAGAACACTTTCTGAGAGATGCAAGCCTGCACTCTTAAGTCCTCAAGAGCCATGCCTTGAGCCTGAGGGATCTGAGGTTCAGGTACAGGAGCCCTTCCTTGTTAGGAGGTTAACAGGCTGTGCCTCCAAGAGAGGTGTATTGGCTTTTCTACAGATATGGAGAGCAGCAGAGAGTACCATGGCTGCCTCGTTCAGTCTGGTGCTATCAAGATCATTAATGCTGGTTGGGATCAGAGTTTGATCATATCCCTGAAGATAAAAGGAAAAGGAGGGAAGGCATATAGCTGCCTCCCTGACCAGTCCAGAGTCAGAGCATCCAGGCGTAAGGTACTCCTGGCTGGTGGTCTGCAACAATACTGGGGAAGATGGTGGTTTTCATGGGATGCAAAGAGATCAATCTCTGTGGTGCCTCACCTTCTGAGCACTACTTGCAACACCTGCCTGTTCAGGGTCCACCCATGATGGGCCCGGTTGATCCAACTCAGAGCATCTGCTAGGGTATTGTCCTTGCCTGGCGGATGAATAGCTTACATTGAAGCTTTGCGTGAGTAAGCCAGGCTCCAAATCTTCATTGCCTGTGTGTGCAGGGAGTTTGACCTTGTCCATCCCTGTTTGTTTATGTAATACATGGTTGTAGTATTGTCTGTTCTGACCTGTACCACCCTGCCATGCACCAATGGGGTGAAAACCCGCAGGGCTAGGAACACTGCTCTTAGTTCCAGCAGGTTTATGTGCTGAAGTGACACTGCACTTGACCAAGTACTGTGAGTGGTGTGATCCCCTAGATGAGCACCCCTTCCCAGTAGTGATGCATCTGTTCTGAGTATCACTGATGGAGACTCCTGCTAGAAAGGAACTCCTTCCCTTAGGTTGCCTCCCTCTTTCTACCACTGGAGGGCTTGCAGTAACAACCCTGTTACTGGAATCAGTTTTGAGAGGGGTCTCTCCTTAGATACCAGTGTGCTCCGAGATGGAACTGTATGTCTCTCATCTGGAACCTGGACCCTGGGACTGTACCTGTGGCTGCAGCCATATGTCCCAGTAGCTGAAGAAACTGCCTTGCAGTTTTTGGTTTGTTGAGACTGAATGAACCAGCAATCTGCAAGATATTGTTTACCCTGTCCTGAGGTAGGTAAGCTCTGCCCTCCAGGGTGTTCAACTCTGCTCCTATGAACTGCAGTACCTGCGCTGGTTGTAAGACAGATGTTTTGAGATTAAGAGTCCTGAGGACTCCAAAAGTTCCTGGGTTAACTGCAGGTGTTCATTTACCTGCTGTGGTGAGCTTCCTACCACCAGTCAGTCATCTAGGTATGAGAACACTGTGACACCTAACCTTTTGAGGTGTGCCACAACCACTGCCAAGCACTCTGAGAACACTCTTGGGGCCGAAGTGAGGCCAAATGGCAGTGTGGAGAACTGGTAATGATCTGATGAGAGTCTGAACCTGAGGTATTTTCTGTAAGACTCCCTTATGGGGATGTGGAAATAAGCATCTTTTAGGTCCAGAGATGCCAACCATGCTCCTTTTTGGAGCATTGGTAATATCAGTGCCAAAGTTACCATCTTGAACTTTGGCTTTGTCAGGTGCCTGTTGAGTAATCTTAGGTCCAAAATAGGCCACCACTTCCCATTTTTCTTTGTTGTAAACAAGTATCTTGAGTAAAAACCATTTCCCTTTTGCAGTGGAGGAACAGGTTCCACTACCTTTGACAACAGCAGGTTTTGTACCTCCTTTTCCAGCAGCTTCCTTTCTGCGCTGGAAGCTGGCGTGAACATTCTGGTTCTTAGAGTCGGAAAGGATTTGAAACTTAAGGAAAAACCTTGACTTGCTACTTCTAGGACCCACTTGTCTGTGGTAATGTTCTTCCAAGCTGGAAGTAGTAAGCCAGTCTGCCCCCTACAGGTAATGGGGAGGCGGCCTGGGCAAGAAAGTCAGACAGTCTGTTTTGACTGGGGCTGGACTTGACCAGCCTGGGAACCACACCTGGATCCCCTTCTGCCCCTAAAGTACCCTGTCTGCTGGGAGTACTGCTGGTATTGGGGGACAGCTTGAGCCTGACAGAAAGGCCTGCTGTATGCAACTCTTCATAGAAACATAGAATGTGATGGCAGATAAGGACCGTTTGGCCCACCTAGTCTGCCCATTTTCCTACCTAACAGATAAGCTGCAGATCCTAGTTAACCAACAGCTTACTTCCTCCTATCCCCCCCACTAGGACTTCCTTATGTCTGTACCATGCATTCCTGAATTCCCCCACTGTTCTTGACTCCACGACCTCCTCAGTGAGGCTATTCCATGCATCCACAACCCTCTCTGTGAAAAAAATACTTCCTCACATTACCTCTGAGCAATCCCCCCTCTATCTTCAAATTGTGCCCCCTTGTTCTTGCACATCTCTTTTTCTGAAAGATGCTTCCCTCTTGGACTTTGTTGATTCCCTCGAGGTACTTGAAAGTTTCTATCATGTCCCCTCTCTCCTTCTTTCCTCAAGGGTATACATATTAAGCTCCTTTAGTCTTTCTTCGTATGTCTTCTGGTGCAGACCCTTTTTGGTTGCCCTCCTCTGGACAGCCTCCACTCTGTCTATGTCTTTGTGGAGATAGGGTCTCCAGAAATGCACACAGTACTCCAGATGGGGTCTCACCAACTGCCTGTACAGAGGGATAACAACTTCCTGTTTTCTACTATTGATGCCTCTCCCTGTGCATCCCAGTATCCCCCCAGCCTTCCTTACTGCCTTCTCACATTCTTGCCCACCTTTAGGTCATCTGATATAATTACCCCCAGGTCCCTTTCCATTTTTACTGTTGTCAGTATCTCACCCCCCATTGTGTACTCTTCCCCTGGGTTTTTGTTTCCCAGGTGCATTACCTTGCACTTCTTTGCATTGAATCTGAGCTGCCATATATCGGACCATTCCTCCAACCTTGCCAAGTCCCTTCTCATCCTTTCCACTCCATCTTGTGTATCAACCCTGTTGCAGATCTTTGTGTCATCTGCAAAGAGACAAACTTTTCCTTCCAGTTCCTCTGCAATGTCACTTATAAAGACATTAAAAAGAACTGGTCCTAGTACTGAACCCTGTGGTACCCCACTAGTAACCCTCCTTTCTTCACTGTGGATTCCATTTACTACTACCCTTTTGCATCCTGTTGTCTAGCCAATGTTTTATCCAGGCTACCACCTTGGGACCCACTCCAAGGCTGGCTAACTTGTGTATTAATCTTTTGTGTGGGACTGTATCAAATGCCTTGCTAAAATCTAGGTAGGCCATGTCCACAGCCCCTCCCTGGTCTACTACTTTGGTCACCCAGTCAAAGAAATCTATTAGCTTTGTCTGACACGACCTTCCCATCGTGAATCCATGCTGCCTTGGGTCCTGTGCCCCACTGGCCTCTAGGTACTCAACAATTTTTTCCTTCAGAAGTGATTCCATCATTTTCCCTACCACTGAGGTCAAACTAACTAGTCTGTAATTTCCCTTCCTCTGTCCTGCTCCCACTTTTGTGAAGAGGAATCACATCTGCCCTCCTCCAGTCCTCAGGTACCACCCCATCCTCCCATGATTTGTAAAAGAGAGTAGTCAGCGTTGTCACTAGTTCTACCCTTAGTTCCTTTAGAATTCTTGGGTGAATCCCATCAGGCCCCATCGCTTTGTCCACCTTCAATTTTATTAGTTCTTTCAGAACCTTTTCTTCTGTAAATGGACTGGTATAGACCCCCGGCTTTGGAGTGTTTCTCTTGTTTGGTTTAGGTACCTCCCCCTCCTCCTCTTCCTCTGTGAATACTGAGCAGAAATATTCGTTCAGTATCCCTGCTTTTTCACTGTCACCCTCTAGCCACATTCCCACCCCTTTATTAAGCCTCAGTATCCCTCCTTTGGTCTTTCTTCGCTCCCTAATGTACCTATAAAAGGTCTTATCCCCCTTCTTAACAGAGTTGGCTATCCTTTCCTCGGTTTGGGCCTTTGCTATTCTGACTGCCTTCTCAGCCTCTTTCTGCATTAACTGATAAAGTTCTCTGTCCTGCTCCTTCTGTGTTTCCTTATATTTCCTTAATGCTATCCTTTTCTCCTTAACCTTCCCTGCCACCTCTTTTGAGAACCATAGCATTTTTTCCTTCATTGTGTTTTGTTGATTTGCTTTACACAAAGGCTTGTTGCCTCTGTGATGGCTGTTTTGATTACTCCCCATTGTTCCTCCACCCCTCTTTCTTGCCTGTTTGCTAGTGCTTTTCTGAGGCACTCTCTCATTTTCCCAAAGTCAGCCCTCCTAAAGTCCAATACTCATGCTTTTGTATGGCTTGATTGTATGGCTGTTTATCGTGAACCACACTGTTTGGTGGTCGCTTGTTCCCAGATGGCTACCCACTTCTAAATCTGAGATTCTTTCTCCATCCCCATTTGAGAGTACCAGGTCTAAGATTGCTACCTCCCAAGTGGGTTCCAGTACTAGCTGTCTGAGGCATGCCTCCTGTAGGGCATCAAGAATGACCATGCTCTTGGATGTGCCTGCAGCAAAGGTGCTTCAGTTAACATCTGGCATATTCAGGTCCCCCATCAACAATATCTCCCCTTTTTCTGCCATTCTAAGGAAGCCTTCTATTATTTCCTTGTCCATTCCCTCCCCCTGAGATGGGGGTCTGTATGTAACCCCCATGCAGATTGTGGTGCCATTTCCTGTCTCCAGGGTGACCCAGAGTGTCTCATCTGCTGTCTGTTTACTTTTTAGTTCTGTTGCTTTGATCCCTCCCTTTACATAGAGAGCTCCTCCTCCTCCTCCTCTTTTACCCCCCCATCCCTCCTGTAGATTGTGTATCCTGGTATGTTGACATCCCAGTCATGGTTCTCTGTGTACCATGTTTCTGTGACTGCCACACTATCCAGGCAACCCTCTTCCATCAAGGCCACTAGTTCAGGGAGCTTGTTACACAGACTACAGGCATTGGTACTCATCACCCTCCACTTTCTGATGGCCTTACCCCTTTTAGCCTCATTCCTGTCCTTACTGCCTTTGCCTTTTTTTACATTTACCTCTGTCCTTCTCCCTAATGACTTCTCTACCTTGGTGTTTACCTCACTAATTACTGTGTTTTGTGGGGGGAGGCTGGGATTTCCCTGCTCCTTGTCAGTGCCTCCCTCCTTGGCTAGTTTAAACGCTTGCCAATGAAGCATTTAAAACTCTCACCTGGGATCCTGGTCCCCCCAGACAGATGCAGACCATCGCACCAGTATAGGTCTGCATCCTTCCAGGTGGCTCCCCAGTCCCCAATGAAGACAAAACCCTGAGCTCCACACCAGTTTTTCAACCATTTATTGAATTCCCTGGTGAGAAGTACTAGCATCACCCTTGCCATAGACAGGCAGCACCTCCAGAAGGTTACCGTGTCGCGCTACTTGTCTAAGACCCTCCCAACTCTACAAACTCTCTTGCACTGCTCTGATCCCTTTCCTAGCCAGGTCATTTGTCCCTAGGGGACAATGACATCAACTCCCTCCCTCGTGCAGCTTCCCATGATCCTGAGGATTAGCTTCCTGTCCCCCAAGCTGTGGCACCAAGGCAGGCACCTTACCTCCCTCTCCTTTCTCCCCATTTCTACCCCCTAATGATTGAGTCCCCCACCAGGTTGTTTCCTTCCCTGTGGGTTCCATGCCACCCTCCTGTGGGTCTCCTTTGTGAAGATTCCCAGCATCCTCCTTGGTCTCCACTGTAGGTGCCTCCATAGAGGAACTACTATCCACCAGAAGAGTGAATGAATTGTGGAGAGGTACAGCTGGAGTGATGCAACTCTGTTCCACCACCCTCTCCCTCCCTGAGCCCACCCTGGTCCAGCCTCTCCTCTTTCTCGGCAACCTCTGAGGTAGTGGCATTGGCCCTGGTGGTCCCTGGGTGGGGGAGGAGGTTTCACAAATCCTAGCCAGGTCAGCCTGGAGACGGGCAACCTCCTCCCTCAGACCAGAGAGGTGCCTGCAAATAGGGCAGCATCGCATCCTCCAGAATGTCTCCTGGAACACTGCTGCCCCACAACCATTGCACTGTACCACTCCTATCATGTCTTATTTTGTGTTCCCTCTCCTGTTTCTCTGTATGCTTACTCTCTCCTCTCTTTACAACTCTCACCATTCCTGTTCTGGGACAGCAACTTCCTATATTTTTCAGTAGCCTCCTTCTTCTTTGCTCAGTGTCAGACCATCACCAGCTGGAGGGGGAAGAGTAAGCTACTTTTTTCCTTTAGGGTTGACAAAACAAACCCCTGCCTCCCTTCCATATGGCCCAGTGGAAGGTGAGGACTTTTCTTTGGCCGAATTAATTCTATAGGTGGCCTTATATTCGTCCACCTTTTTCATACAGGCCTCTGTTTACTCCCCAGAAAGGGAGTTATTCTCCATTGAGAAGTCCATGTCTTTCGCTTGGGTGTCCTGTGTGAGGATTGTGGCCCTTAGCCATGCAAACCTCCTCAAAGTTACACTGTTAGCCATCCATCTGGCAGCAGTGTCACTGGTATCTGCTGCCATTTGGAACTGGTATTTTGCAGCTTCTAAACCAAATCTGGCAGTCTCAGCCAGATCTGCTGACAGGCCAGACTGGGCCTTATCAAACAAGGCCAGGACAAACTGCCACAGGGACTTCTGATACTGGGCAGTGTAGGCCTGATAATTTGCCTACCGGATTGCTAGGGAAGCTGACAGCCCTTCTTTGCCATGCTATCAAGCTTCCTGGAGTCCTTGTCTAGGGGATGGGATGCCAAAGGCACCTTTGCCCCATCACAGGCTGAAGTCTGCACCACATCCTGGAGGTCAGGGTGGGTGAATAAAAATTTAGCTCCCCGACCAATTGGTATTTCTTGCCAAACCTCTTATACAGAGGTGGGACAGAATTTGGTGTTTGTAAAATCTTTAAGACATCCTTCTTGAAGAACTGATGGGGAGTAACAGTTTTTTAGTTGGTGTCAGCCCCATCATTTCTAGGTATTCCATTTCCTCCTTATCTTCAATCACCTCACTGGTGGTTATATCAAGAGCATCCACCATTCTTCTTATGAATGTGAAGTGGGATGACTAATCCTCTGTTGCTCTAGGAGGGGACCCAAATTCTTGGTCAGGGTAAAAATTCTGGTTCAATGGGCTCCCCTTCACCCTTCTCATATTCCCCATAATCTTCAAACTCCAGCTGTTCTGGGAGTGAAGCTTGAGCAGAAGGAGTTGCTTGTTTGAATGGGGTTTGGACTGGTAGTGTACTGAGAGCCAGTACCATCCCGTGTAGAGACTGAATTACCCTGAATGCCTGGGCAATTTCATCAGATGAAGGCAAGCTGGTGGTCACAGCATAAGTCCCCTTAGGCCTTTCAGCAGGGGGTTCAGTATGCTTAGTTTTTTTGAGGAGGATCTGTGACCAAAATGTGAATTTCAGATACTATGTATGCTGAAGTGATAGCCACCAAAAATGCTGCTTTCCAAGTTAAAAATACATCACAAGTTGCAATGAGCTCAAATGGATTGTAAGTGAGCAATATCCAACACAAGATTGATATTCCAGGGAGCCACCAGTCTCCTAATAGGACACCTTGTGTGCAAAATACCCTTGAGGAACCTCTTGAATATTGGCAGCTGTGCCACGTAGAGGGTATCTACAGCTTCTTGGTATGCTGAAATAGCACACAGGTAGGACTGTACGGTAGGGGTAAGTACTGGGACAGTGGTTCTTGCTGTGAGCTTCAAGTATCCAAATTCAATATGCAGCAGCACACACCAATCACACTGGATCACTTAAAGAAGAAAGGAAGCAGGATTACTCCTTCACCAGTCTTTTATTTAGCATTCAGACATGGATCCAACAGGATGAAGGACAGCAGTGAAGACACACTGCTTGCTTACATATCGCCCTCCTCACAGGGCTTCCTCAGAGCTAACTGACTATTGCTATCAGAGGTGCCTAAGTACCAAATACAATTAATCACATGTGCTTGTCCAACCAATAATGGTGCACAAAGGAACCAAAATAAGTGCATAGGCAGTGAAAACATTTAGCCCAGTGAGTAATACATCTTAGAGTGCTTACTATATGCTACAAAAAACATTTTGAACTTGGTATCTTTACATAATTTAAATAAGTATTCAGAAAATATAAGCTATATTCTGCTTATTATTAATAACTTGTGTATCTTAAGGCTTTCCTCATTCATCCAGGCGTCAATGTCTGAGGAGATCCCATAACCTAAAACATAAAAAACAGGACAATTAGGAACAAAATCTTGCAATTTTAAAGCATAGCGACAAGACAATATCATCATGTCAGACCCATATGTACAGTTTCAATTAAATATGCATTTTTTACTCACACATTCATTTGTTGCATTAGGAGGTCAAGGGGTCATATTGTTCAACAATTTAAATTCTCTTAAGGTACTGTGGAGTGGAGGGGGGATCTCAAACTTGCCATTAAATCCTGGAAACTTTAAGGCACCTGTCTTATATATCCATTCTTGTTCTTTGCCGGTTGATAATGAACATGTGAATGCCATTAAAAAAAAAGAATTTGACATACGCAATGGTAATGCATATTCATAGTTGATCTATTGTTACACACAAGATCTCAATGATTGGTACTGAGAATATTGCCAAAAGCAGTAGGGGTGGGGATCTTAACAATATCCATAACTGCAAAGAACAAGAATGGTTTGACAAGCACATGTGATTAATTGTATTTGGTACTTAAGCACCTGTGATAGCAATAGTCAGTTAGCTCTGAGGAAGCCCTGTGAGGAGGGCGATATGTAAGCAAGCATTGTGTTTTCACTGCTGTCCTTCATCCTGTTGGATCCATGTCTGAATGCTAAATAAGAGACTGGTGAAGGAGTAATCCTGCTTCCTTTCTTCTTTAAGTGATCCAGTGTGATTGGTGTGTGCTGCTGCTTATTGAATTTGCACACAGGTAGGACCCTGAGAAGTGCAAGGCACACCCCACTCCTGCTCTCCTGCATGGTTTGGAAGGGTGGATTGTTAGGCAAACCTAATGCCTAAGGATGCAAGTTTGTCATGGATAAGGTTTTAATGACTCATTTGTTCATGAAATCATTAGTAAACAGTAGTAAATGTTGTGGCACTGTCATCATTGCTACATTCTGATGACACTAGTGAAAGTCATGGAAGTCCTGAATAAAGATCAAACGTCATGGAATCAATGACGTGTATGACTGACATGACAAACTTACATGCCTTCTAATGCTTCATTTCCCAACTTTTGTTGCTTTGACCCTAACTGGAGCACTGGGGCATTAACAAAGTTTTTCGCAACATAGATCGAGATAGATAGATATATAGATATATATATATATATATATATATATATATATATATATATGTTTATAAAATGGGTAGGAAAAATTATCTATGCTGGTTGGTTGAAACACATCACATGACTGTGCGTATATCAGAGCGTGACCACACACCTGCACTTTTACCCCGCCCAAAAAAACAATTTTGCCATTTTATAAAATAGATAACCCACTCTAGGGTGTGCAGTCGCACTCCAATATATGCACACCTTGGGTGGCTGACGCACACCAAGGTGTGCGTATATCAGAGCACAACCAAACATCTTAGAGTGGGTTATCTGTTTGAGTGGGTTATCTATTACACACATATACTTACATATATACATATATATATTATAGGGGTCTGAAAGCGCACCTATAGTTAGGGTTGAGTAGCATACTTAATGTTAAACCTCAAATTTTGTACATTAATATCTTTGGCTGTCTGACGGAATGAGTTGAAATTTTGTATGTGTTGTCTAGGAGGCAAAGTCTTGGTGTGGACATTTTTTTTGATGGCAGCTTGTGTGGTTTCCGAGATCTGCATGTGTCATTTGTAGAAACAAACTTTTTTTTGTTTCCTATACTTAACATTGTTTTTTATTGCTCTCGCGTACAGCCCACATGAAAAGGAATTTTTGCCCCAAACATGCAGGGGACATGTGTCATGTGCCAAGGTATTATCTTTGATAGGTCCAGTGAAAAAATATCAAAGGGTTTCAGAGTTATATGGCTTTAAATGTTAGTGTTTTCCAACTTGCGCATGCACAGTACGGTTTCTGAGATAATGTTCTGTAGCAAAAGTAAAACTTTTATGCCACAAATGTACATTTTGTTTTTTGGGCCACTTTTTTTGGCACAGCACCAAACATTTTTTTAGTGCCGTGCCAACTGCCATGTTGCTGACATTTCCAAGAACTAACAAATGTGGAAAATACATAAAAATGCTGCGATCTTAAAAAACAAACATCAGAACCTAGCTAAACAGGACCTCCTTGACTAGACTCTGAGGTTTGTTTTTTTAATATAATGGCCACAAATACCTTTTCTGGGCACCCAAAATCCTGGGTTCCTGGGTGCCCAGCTTAGTGAGAGGAGCACTTCTGATGCATTCTCTGTAGGAGAACAGTGGGAAATTTTCGACTTCTGCAGCTGAACCCATGCTGTTGGCTACAGTGTGAGCTATGAGATGCCATTTTCCTGGTGTTTGGTGGCGGTGCCCCCCACCCTGCACACACTCCATTGCCCTCCCTGGGCACAATTGCCACACAGGATGACAGGAACACATGGACATACAGTGCCTCAGAAAAGGGGGACCATACAGGAGAGAAGCCAAGGCAGCACCTGAAACCATTTAGGTGTTTTTATCTTTTTCTACAGTCCTGCCTCTTATTTCTTAATCTTCCCTTGGGTGTTGTGCCATCAGACATTGTTACCCGGGCAGGGTGTGGTGGTCCATTCTTCCCTCCTAGCCTCACCCTAAAATATAATTTATGTATACAACTACTAAACAGTTTTGTATTAACGAGTCCAAATCATGATATTTGCAAGTGGGCAAATAACTGCGAGTGACAAGCTGGTGGTGCATATGGTGAGACTCAGTTTTTGTTCAAGAGACAACAGTGATTAAAACCAAGCATTTAATTCCAGCCACATTGTGTATGCTCCTACAAGGGCGGCACAGTAGGACTGGTTCCCACAGGCCCCCAAACCCCCAACAACCCAACTGAATTACTGTACATTTAATTTCAATTAATGAATAGTTTTGCTGTGTGACTCTAACTTGGCAATTTGAAAGATGGCAAGTGACAGCGTGGAGGAAAACACCAGAGCGCATCAGCAGATAATTCGGTGCAGGACCACAAAGTGATTAAAAAACTAAATACTGCTGGCTGCTGTATTGTGCCATCAGCTCTACAGGTAGTTTAATTTGAACCTTGGGCAGGTGACTGACTGGTAAGGAGGGGTGTCAGTGGAGTTGGAGGTAATCCTAGTCGAGCAGCATGTACTTGTGGCATAGTCAGTGTGCCAGGTATCCTGTTGGTCACTCCGATGTCCCTCTGAGGCAGAAGGATCCAATCAGAATGCAACCTTATTTTGGATAGAAACAAGGATCACTTCGAGCAAATGTGACTGGTATTTTTGGTAAAACTGCACTATGTTAAGAATAACCGGGCACCATTTGCTGCTCACTGGCTCTCACTCCATCCCACCAGCCACTGCAAGCAATCCTCACGCACAGTGCCTCAGACCAAAATAAAAGTAGCTCTTTTCTGATATATCCCCCCCAACTCAGTGTCAAACCTGAACACAGAGAAAGGAGATTGCATGATATAGCTACGTTTCTTTTTGTTTTTCTTTTTTTTTTAATCTCTTCTCATCCTGCACATAAACCAACATCTCTGCTGATGCATGCCAGTCTTTGCCCGCTTGGACTCATGCACCCATCAATATTTGTGTCTTGATAGCTGCGGCTGTCTCCGGTTCTTCTGAGGGATTTCTCATTATTCAGATGCTAATCCAGTGTCCCCTGCACAGCACTCAATGATCTTTTCCCATTGGAGGGAAATTTCATTCCTCAGAAGCAAGATTTCAGTGTCTCTCTCTTGTCAGCTTGCTGGTCACTTTGTCTCAGGTTAGTTTTGGAATCCAAAACCCTCATAAACAATTTGCTCCTTTTGGGTCTCCAGAGCAGCAATGAGGTTTTTACTCTCATAACCTCTAGTATCCTTTGAAAACATTTAACTCAGTTGCAGCAGTAGCAGCCACCCCTAACCGACTAGTCATTTTCTGTGCTCCTGGATAGCAAACTTCAGTCCATGACTTGTATGAGATTTTGATGAAGGAGCCTCACAATTTTTCGTATTTTGTTAAGAGTACACTTTTATCTAACAAAAACCTCTGAACCTGCCGGAAACATGTAGTGCACACATTTTTTAAATATTCAGGTTTGTGCCCAAGGTGTGAAGCAAGAGAATCAAGTGGCCATCGCAGTCATGACTTGACATGATTTTCTGTTATAGGCTGTTTTATTATCTTGGTAGTCTATGGTGATACAAGAGGATAACGTAAGGGAAACTATTTGTACCAAGTTCAAGTGAGTCTCAGTGGCGCTGAGGGTTGAGGTGCTGGATGTCACACCTCATGCCACACCAGGGACCCGGGTTCGGGAATGGACTCGGGCCACTGGGGGCTGGCAGGAGAGAGGAAGGATCGAGCATTCGATGACTGCCTCCTTCCTCTGGGGTGGGTAGTGGGTATTGCATCGCCCTGCAGCGGCAACTGGCAGAGACTAGCCACACTACAGTGGCGTGTGCAGCAAGGGGGGAGTGCAGCAGGTGTCAGCACTATGTGCTCAGATGCCATTGCACATCCAGCTCCCCAGGGAGCGACAAGTGGAAAAATTGGGGGGGGGCGATCTCTGCTGCTGATGGCTGCACCCTGCACCCCCGGGACCTGAGAGAGGCACCTACCTAGGGGTGTGGAGCGATGAAACGCCAGCCTTTGTGGGTGTGGGTTCGTATGGCCCATGTGCACGACTGGGTCCAGAGGTGCTGATGTCGGTGGCCAGAGATCGTGG
Source organism: Neoceratodus forsteri (assembly GCA_016271365.2). Taxonomy (NCBI): domain Eukaryota; kingdom Metazoa; phylum Chordata; order Ceratodontiformes; family Ceratodontidae; genus Neoceratodus; species Neoceratodus forsteri. The sequence continues at coordinate 1,324,739,721 of CM057456.1, read as the reverse complement.
GGGCTGCTCCACCAAGGCAGATAAACAGCAGTCGTGATTATTAAAAAAAAAAAAGAGTCTCAGCATTAGAGTATTATGTGGGACACTGGATGTATGTGTTCAAAATCATTCCTCCTGGGTCATCTCTGGGTGCTAAACTTTTTTTCTGCATCTACCAGATCACAACAGCGGCTAGTGTGCACTGTTCTATAACCTTTAAGAGTCCTTTTTTTTCTCGATTTTGAGAAAAACAATTGTTACCCTGGAACACAATTACAAAATCAACTCTGACTCAAAATACTCAGTCCGAACCTGAAATGCAGGTAAGCTCTGATCCACATTGTTTTCCACTGGGACCAGCAGGTTTTCCCAGGCCACAGCAAATATCTTAAGTATAGCTTGCTGCATGCCACCGTGTGGGTGGACCCTGTCTCTAGCTCCATTAAAACGCTCACCTTCGCAATTGTAACTGCTGCATGCACAGAGTTTGGGGGGAAAAAAAACAACCAAAAAACACACCCTTTATCAGTTCTGTGGGCTTTTGCCTCTTTTGGCTTCCTTTATGTTTCCGCCAATACCTTCCATGCCAACTGAAGAGAAGATCATTGTATTCCATTATGTGGTGAAATAGCTGCTCAGTTTTATCAAGTGTAGAGCATGCAGCTTCCCCCCTTATGAAATGCAGTAAAAGCATTTTGCATTCTAATATGATGAGCTTGAGAGTCTGAGTCTGTTCTGCAATTACATCATTGTAAAAAGTAAAGGGGGCGGGGACTCTTGCTGGCATGGAAGTGGATGAAGGGCTACTTTTCCATCGGAGGTACAGTAACAACATTCCTCCCAACTGTTCCATGTTAGGAGGAACAGTCCCTTGTTTCACCACAGAAAAGCTCTCTATTCCATTGGAGTGGGTACTGCCCCACATTTTATGCTGAAATGTTAAAGTAGAAATCCAAACAATAAGTTAAAAACATGTTGCTCAATAAACAGCAAACTTTCTTGCAAAAAAAATACACAATGTTCTGAGCTTCAATCTTTGTAATTTGATAAAGGTGCTTCACATTGTGCCTATTCGTTTCACATTTTGAAGTGCCGTTTTCCCCATAGGTGCTGGAAGTCATGGGTTCAGGGGGCTGTAGCATCACCCCATTTCCCATGAGCATTCGGACTGCCCCTTTGTTTGCAATAACCTTTTTTTACCCTGTGCCCTTTTGAAATTCAGTACCCCATTTCCTCATGTTCCAGCACCCATGATGGTGTCTCTTCTATAATTTTTTAATTTACAGTTTTTAAGTCTCCCCCCCCCCCCCAACAGGTGAAGAGCTCCTGCTGCTGGCCATCCAGGGTGTCCCAGGATACAGCCAGCTACCCCCCCCCCCGGCACCCACTTCATGGAGTCTGACATCCTAGGGGTGGAAGCAGCAGGGAGGAAGAGAAAGAGGAGGATACCTGCAACAGCATGTCAGTGTTCAACAGTTTCAGGATCAAACAATTCCCACACGCTGTGATAACTAGGGTGAGAAAGGGGGCACATGGGCCCTGCTGGAGTTCCTTCAGATCCATCCCAATGTTAGGGCCGTGGGAGCCCAACCACCTTTTCTTAACGGGTTCTATGAGCTTGGCTGGTACAGGTAAGGACCCTTCCACAAAACTTGGTGCCTGCCAGTGACTTTTTCAGATTGGGCTCCAGCAGTTCAAGACATAACATTTTGCCATATCCCCTTTCTCAGGGCTGAGGTTTTTACACATTCCAATAAATACAAATGGCTTGTTATATACTGTGCAGGCAAACCAATGTATTTCCGTCCACAATAACTTCATATTGCAAGCTATTCCCTTGTGTAAAACTTGCTACACTGCTGTATACTATAACAATAGACACCCATACATCGCAAATGAACAAAATCAGAAAGCACGCTTGCTTAATTAAGTAGCTAGGAGACTGGAGAAACTTTCTCCCACTGCTGTCCTAAGTGTGCTGAGATGTTTTTGAATTGCTTCTTGCAGCTAATGAACGGTTATGGGTAAATAGTGTGGCACATGCCCAAAACATTTCCTTTACAAAAGTTTTATTAATTTCCATTGTCATGAACCTGGGGCCCTAACCGGTTTTGCACACGTCTGATTAATTACAGATTAAAAGTAACCATATATGGTTAACCAAACATGCTTCAATAACAGAGACATTTATAATTACATGGCAGTGGAAAAGGTAGGAGAATAATCAGCATTTATATGGCACTTTTCATACACATTGCATCCCAATGCACTTTACAGGCAATGCTAGAACTAGTAGTAAAGGTCATGGGCATTATCCAATGTTCCCAATAGATAATGGCAAATTAATATTTATTTTCTTCCTATTCACTATCAGGGTGTAGTTATACTGTTTAAGCAGAAAGGCTATGTAATATATGGATTTTAAAAATACCACCCCCAAAAAGCATATAAAAAAAACCCTGTAATACCTTAGTCACTGCCGTAATACTATACTTCTTGTCCTCGTAATACTATCGTTGGGATCACCAACTTGCCTAGTGTCCAAAGCATAGTTTTTTTTTTGTTTCCTTTCGTTCCTGAGAGAGAGAAGCAGGACTGCACGCAGGAAGGGGGGATGTGAGTGAGGAGCGAGAACAAGCAGCACGGAACCGTCCCACAAGGAATCCAGAGGTAAGACCTCATCAGCATCTCGCATCCATATATTACAAAAAATAACAGGTTCCAGTGAATCACTCGGCTATAATTCCATCTCGAGGTTCTGGGGACATAGGAACCTCTCGAGCTTCGCTCTCGAGGTTACCTATGTCCCCAGAACCTCTCGATGGAATTACAGCCTTGTAATTCACTGGAATCTATCTATTATTCTATTTATAATTACTGGTGACCCCCTTTATCACACTGTCTACAGGCATCTTCAAAACACAGTAATAACTCGAAAACGGGTTATTACGGTGTTTGCTTTAAAAATTCCGTCACTTCCCCAGTGGTTTCTGTCACTCAGTCATAGCACACTACCTTATTGGATCCTACTTCGGCAGTGGGCGGGACCTACAAAACAAACAACACAGTGGCTCCATTTTGCTGGTATTCAAGCACCCATGCCTGAGACCGCACTGACCAACTAGCTACTTGTCCCCAAGTAAAATATAATTTTTAAAACCTATTTAAATGGTTGATCCTACCTTCAGAATAAAAAAAAAAATTATATCTGGTTGATCCTGCAGTACGCTCACTCTGGTTGGGGCTTCCGAAGTCAGTCAGACTGGAAACCGACTATGGCTGACTGACTGACTGCTCTTGTAGTGCTACAGTAAAAAGCACCAGTAATTATAAAAAATAAAGTCCAGTTAGGTGTTTCATGCTTTTTTTTTTTTTTTTTTTACACCCTCGGTGAGTGATGAGCTCATAAACTTATCGAGCTTCATTCTCGAGGTTAATGGCTCATCACTCACCTTGGGTGTGTAAAAAAAACAAAAAAAAAAACACCATAACACACACCTGACTAGCCATTATTCTCTATATACCAGTATTTCAACTACTGAATCGCTGAAGCAGCTGGTTGCATTGTAGTCCAAGCTATCCTCTTGCTTCAAAGTGGCACACTGAACCCTTCAGTATGATGAAAGTAACCACATCAGTATATAAAATGTTGTGGTTTTCAGATAGGGAGGGTAAATGTCAAATAGGGAAATATAGGCGCACAATACCATGGTACATTCGCATAGCATTTTTGTTTTCAAAGTGCTATTTTATTATTTATAATAAACTTGCTTGCACCTACAGTGAAACATATTTCAAAGGATTACCAGATTTGAGAACATAGTTTACTATACTTTTGCCTCAAAGTGATGATTTCTTTAGGGCAAACAATTCAAGACCATTTGGGATTGTTAACTATGCTCAAGATTTTTTTGTTTGAAAACCTGTAAAAAAAGAAAACGGCCCCTCTCTGATCAGCCCCCCCCCCACCTCCCACTCAGCACCCCACACCCTCACTCACCTGAACAGGTCCTTGGTTCGAGATCCATTCTACGATTGAAGACGCATCTTGCTGCTGGAACTGGTGACTGCAAAATGAGAAACTAAGGTAAAAGTGGTTCAATGTGTTTGAATGAGGGTTTCAACTTTTATGTATAACTTGACCCCAGATTTTCAGCATGGCCTTTTGGGGACCCAAACTCATGAACATTATGACTGTCATTATGCAACTCCTGCCACAAAGGTGATTTTTACGGTCGGTTGGCGAAATCACCTTCCAGGTAGGATTTGACAATTTTTCCTGACATTGTTCATGAGGTGGGGTCATAAGAAGGCTATTTATTTATTTATTTCTTGGAGAAATATCTTTGAGCTACAAGCTCGTTTACAAAGGTTCCACGTCATGACAAAGAACATTTACATATTAAAACAGACAGGAAACAATGCAGAGTACATAATTATAAATACAGTAGTTACAAATGTGGAGAATATAGAGGTTACACAATGAATTAAACATTCCAGTAGACATTATTGCAGTGGGCAAATGAAGAAGCAGTCATTCATAGCTGACCTTGTCAGGACAGGAGAATTGGGATGGTTGTGAGGAAGTGTTTTGGGATTGTGGCGGGGGGGGGGAATCAAGGAGTAAGGAGGAGGGGTAATGTCAGGCTGTGAGTGGTGGCTAGGCATGAAAATGCTTGAAGACTTTTTTGAAAATATGGGGTCAAAATATATAAAAATGGCAAAGTTATGACCATTCATTGCAATTTTGCTATGCACGGTCACAACTTTGGAAATTTTAAATATTTACAACCCAAATTTTCAACATAACCTTCTTATTACCTCATTTCATGTATGTCAATGAGGCAGTATAGTGCAGTGGTTTAAGGCTCTGAGCTGCAAATCTGGTGATATCCAGCAGACCAGACCTGGGTTTGAATCCCACAGCTTCTACTTGCATACTGTGTGACCCCGAGCAAGTCACTTAACTTCCCTGTGCTCCCAGATCGCTCCTGTAAAAAAGCTTTCAGCTTAGTGTACTACTCCTGGTTAAACAACTAACTACTGTCATTTTTCAAATCCTGGCAAAATGTGTTTTTACACCTGTGGCGCAGAATGGTGTTGTAGTTATGCAGAATTACGTTTTGGTAGGGATCTGTAAATTTTCTGTACCAGGTACATGAGGTACAGTAATAAGATGACTATGCTGACAGTTTGGTCAGTGTTGTCCTATAAAAAGAAGCGCGGTAAGCTACACACATAAACGCATCTATAGAAGGATGGTAGTGCAGGGCCCGGAGGGCCATGCACTCCCACAGGCAAACAAAGATACGATTATGCTATCTCAAAAAGTAAGGACATAAATTATAAAAAACTTTGTTAATGCTCTAGTTAGGGATAAAGACACAAAAGTAGGAAATGTGGCGCTAGGATTTCCAAACCTAACACCCCCCCACCCGCACACACCAACTGGCATTGGTGGTGTGTGACTTGAGGTCATCAGCCCTAAAGCTCACTCCATTCTCCTATACTATACCCATCTCAGTTTAGTTACTTATGGAATGGGGTAAGTTTTAGGACTGATGACCGCAAGATACACCCCCGACATCAGTTGCTGTGTGCAGGGTGGGGGTTGGGTGTTAGTTTTGGAAACAGGTAAGTTAGACAGAAATCATGCCACAATTCTTTGTTGCTTTCTGAGAAACTTGAGTATTTGTATGTGAAGAAAAAATTACTTACCATAGTAATCTTCTTTCTTCCCAGTGATGCTCAGATATTGATAACTTTATGCAGACTACCAAGCAGTAAGCCTGGAGGGTTGGACTGCCCGGAGAGACTGAACACATGCAAATGAGTAGAATTCTTTGCACGTGAGCATCTTTCAAACACTGCCTCTACTAACTGTAGTGTTATACCTCTTCAGATTTGAAGGAAGCCTGGAAGTCAGGCATTAGGAAAAATTCTAATAGTTAAAAATGTCGGTTTACCCCTAATAAAGAATAATTAACAAAAGCCTCCAAGGGTGGAACAATTTTATTATTATTAACAATGGTGTTCACCAAACAGCATCAGAAAACTATTAAATAGAAACAGGAAACACTGTTCAAAATTGACTCGGCATAGAGAAAACGAACCACCACAGGATATGGCTAGGTGGCACCAGCATGCGGAGTGCAGAGGCTGAAGTTCTGGAAGGGGAGGAAGGGATGGAGTTATGAATATCTGAGCATCACTGGGAAAAAAGAAGATTACTATGGTAAGTAATTTTTTCTTCTAACCCCAGTAATGCTCAGGATATTCATAACTTTATGCAGACTACCAAGCAGTACCACTGGAGGTGGACACAGAACTTACTTAGGAAACAGATTTTGCAGGATTACTGTGCCAAACCTGGAATCACTTCTAGACAAAACATCCAGGTTGTAATGCTTTGTAAAGGTGTGTACTGATTTCCAGGTAGCTGCTTTGCAAATATCCAGTAAAGGAACCTCCCTGGCAGCTGCAAGACTAGCAGCTGTTCCTCTTGTAGAGTGTGCCATCAGCCCTACTGGGGGCTCTTTACCTGCTTTAGTGTAGCAGAATTGAATACACTGGACAATCCATCGAGAAATGGATCTTTTTTGAAGCTGCCTTGCCCTTTCCTACATTCCCATATGTAAGGAAAAGTTGTTTTTCTATCTTGCCTATGGCCCTTAGTAGCTGCCATGTAATAGCTAAGAGCTCTTTTCACATCCATACTGTGGAGTCTTCTTTCACCAGAACTCGCATGGTTTGTGAAAAAGACAGGTAGAGTGATTGGTTCAGATGGAAGTCTGAAATGACCTTGGGAAGGAACTGTCTATTTGTACTGAGGACTACTGTATTCTTGTGGAATGAGATGTAGTCCTGGTCAACACAGAGAGCCTGGAGCTCACTGATCCTTCTTGCAGAAGTAATTGCTACTAGAAAAACTGTTTTCCAGGTAACATACTTTAGATGGATTGTAGCCATGGGCTCAAAGGGAGCCCCCATTAACTTGGCTATACATACATAAAGATCCCAAGCGGGTACTGGTGCCATATGAGGGGGATGCAAATACATCCGACCTTTAAAAAACCTTTTGAAAATGGGGTCTGATGCTACTGACACCTTTGTCCTGGCAGAAAGGTAGGGAGACACTGCTTCAAAATGAACCTTTAAAGAACTGGGTTGTAAACCCTGTGAATGCAAATGAGTGAAATAATCCAATACCACTGATACTGCTGTATCATTTGGGATGAGATTCCTACCAGAACACCAAAAAGAAAATTTCTTTCACTTCGAGGAATAGGTTTTCTTAGTGGAAGGTTTTCTATAACCTTTCAAGATAGTTAATACAGCTTCAGAAAGGTTTAAGTCTGCATACTCTAACTCCTCGAGAGCCATGCCTTGAAGTGGAGGGACTTGAGATTTGGGTACAACAATGTTCCCTTATTGGATGTCAGGAGATTGTGCCTGAGAGGAAAGTTTATTGGTTTGCTGACAGACATGGAGAGCAGAAGAGTGCCATGGCTGCCTGGGTCAACTGGAGCTATCAAAATCAGAGAAGCTGATAGGTATCTGAGCTTCAGTAACACCCTGAAAACCAGAGGAAATAGGGAAAAGGCATAAAGGAACTTGCCTGACTAGTCTAGCACCAGAGCGTCCAGAGGGATTGTGCCCCAGTCTGGTGGTCTGCAGCAATACTGAGGCAACTGGTGGTTCTGGTGGGATGCAAACAGGTCTACCTCTGGAGTGCCCCACCTCCTGAAAATTACTTGCACCACCTGCTTGCTCAGTGTCCATTCATGATGGGACTGGTTGATTTGACTCGGTGTGTCTGCCAAAGTATTGTCTTTTCCTGGCAGATGGATTGTTTGCTAGGATGCATTTAGGGAGTATGCCAGAGTCCAGATTTTCATGACTTCTGTGCAGAGGAGGCCTGATCTGGTGCCTCCCCACTTGTTTATGTAATACATAGTGGTGGTATTGTCTGTTCTGATTTGTACCACCCTGCCTGTCACCAAAGGAGAAAAAACTTTTAGGGCTAGCCATACTGCTCTGAGTTCCAGGAAGTTTATATGCTGGAGGGACTCTGCTTCTGTCCTGGTACCCTGGGTTGTATGCCCCCCTAGATGAGTGCCACAGTCCAAAACGGATCCATCTGTTGTGAGGACTAAAGAGGGATTCTCTTTATAAAAAGAAATTCCTTGTCTTAGGTTGGACTCCTTTTTCCACCACAGAAGGGCCTGTAACAGTGCCCTTGTTACTGGAATAAGTTTTGAAAAGCGGTCTTTTTTCTGACTGTAGTGATTCCTGAGGTGAAACCTGATATCTCATGTAGAACCTGGATCCCTGCACTGTGCCTGTGGATGCAGCCATATGTCCCAGGAGCTGCAAGAACTGCCTGGCAGTTCTTGGCTTGTGCAACATGAAGGAATTTGCTATGGATTGGAGACTTTGCACACTGTCCAGGGGCAAAAATGCTCTGCCCTCAAGAGTGCCGATTTCTGCCCCTATTAATTGTAAAATCTGTGTAGGTGTTAGAACCGATTTTTCTAGTTTATTATGAAACCCAGGGACTCCATGATATCTTGGGTGAGCTTTAGAGAAACTCTGACCTGGTTTGGTGATTTGCCCACCACCAGCCACTCGTCCAGATAAGGAAATACAATCACTCCCTGTCTTCGAAGAAATGTCACCACAGCTGCTAGGCATTTTGTAAAAACCCTTGGTGCTGAGGAAAGACCGAAGGGCAGGGTTGAAAACTGGTAACGACCTGAATCTGAGATATTTTCTGAAAGATTCTTTTATGGGGATGTGGAAATAGGCGTCTTTCAAGTCCAATGATGCCAGCCAGTCCCCTTCTTGGATTGTTGGCAAAATCCGAACCAAAGTTACCATTCTGAACTTTGTTTTTTTCAAGTGCTTGCTTAAAGCTCTGAGATCCAGTATTGACCGCCACTCCCCACATTTCTTTGTTGTTAGGAAGTATCTGGAGTAAAAACCTCTTCCTCTCAGGGTTGTAGGAACTGGCACCACTGCTCTGAGCTGTAGCAGCTTTTGAACCTCTGCCTCTAGCAGTGCCGTTTCTGCTAGGGGAGGAGAGAGGAAAACCCTGGACTTTTTCAGAGGAAGAAATTTGAAGTCCAGAGACAGACCCTTGCCCACTACCTCCAACACCCACTTGTCTGTGGTGATGGTTGATCAAACTAGGAGGAAGTGGGATAGTCTGCCTCCGACAGGTAGGGAGGGAGGAGGCGGCCTGCATCTCAGGGGTTCTGTTTAGGCTGGGGCTGAGGTTGTGCCTGAGACCCTCGCCTAGAGCCCCTTCTACCCCTACCCTTACAGTATCCCTGTTGGGGGTACTGCTGGTATTGGGGCATGGCTACTGGCTGGAAAAAAGGTCTTGTCATGAAGGACCGACCTCCACCCCCCCCTTCCATAGGGCCTGGTGGATGATAAAGCTCTGTCCCTGGCAGAGTTGCTTCTATAAGTAGCCTTATATTCATCCACTTTCTTCATATAAGCCACCGTGGATTCCACAAAAAGAGAATTTCCTTCCAATGGAAAATCCAGGGCCTTTGAGTATCCTGAGTGAGGTCTGCGGCCCTAAGCCAAGCAAACCTCCTCTGAGCCACTGTGTTAGCCATCCATCTGGCTGCAGTGCCATTCGAATCAGCAGGAACAGGAACTGGAACTTAGCTGCCTCTAGCCCAAACCTGGCAGTTTCAGCCAGGTCATCTGATAAGGGTGAGAAGGCTTTCATAGACATTGCCAGTACCAACTGCCACAGGGATTTCTGATACTGGGCAGCATAAGCTTGGAAGGTAGCCTGTCTCATGGCCAAGGAGGCTGACAAATAGCCTTGTTTGGCCATACTAACCAATTTTCTGGAATCCCTGTCTGGGGGATGTGAGGACAGAGGAACTTTAGCCTTACCACAGGCTGCCTGTTGTATTACCCCTTGGTGGTCTGGATGGGAGAAGAGGAAGTCAGCTCCCTCACTATCCAGCTGATATTTCTTGTCTATTCTCCTGTCAATGGGAGGAATAGAATTAGGGGTCTGCAGGAGCTTCAGAGAATGCTTCTTAAAAAACTTATATACTGGGAGGAGGAGGGCCTTGTGGGTGTTAAACCCATCATGCTCAAATATTCAATCTCCTCCTTATCCTCCACTTGCTCTGTTGTGGCAACATCCAGAGCATCTGCCATTTTCCTCACGAAAGAAAAAATGAGAGGAAAAATCTTCAGACACCCTGGGAGGCGAGCCAAAATCCTGCTCGGGGACACCTCTGGAGGGATAGGTTCATCCTCCTCATAAGGCTAATCATCCTCTTCAAAATACAGTTGCTCTGGTAAAGAGGGCAACACTGCACTGCCAGCCTGGGGACCGTTAGAAGGAGAAGGAGGCTGAGGGATGACATTTTGCAGGGCTTGGATAATTTTAAATGCCTGAGCTATCTCTTGAGCTGAAGGCATAGCAGGCACCTGCGTAGAAGTCCCTGGTTTAGTAGGGGAGGATTCTGCATGTTTAAGCTTTTTTGCCTTTTTTGAGGGAACCAGAGAGTCAGATGGTTCTTTGCCTCTTTTTGCCCGTATCAGGGACAGGGGAATGTACAACTGTGAGTCCAGCCACAACAGACTGGGGTGTCAGCTGGTCAGAGCCGGAGGGACCCCTTGGAAATATTTTATTAAGCCTTTCAAGGCATCTTCCCATGGTTTAATCCGGGAAAGTTTTACAAATATCACATTCTTGGTCCAGATGTTCAGATCCCAGACAGGCTACACATAAGGTGTGCTTGTCTGCCTTAGCGAACACATCTCCACACTTTATGCAGTTTTTAAAACTGGGCTCTCCGGTTCTATTTTTAGGTTTCTCTGCCATGGTGAAGCCAAAGAAAAAAAAACCCAACCGCTAAATAAACTGCTGCGGTTATAAAATCAAAGTTTTTTTTTTTTTGTGGTTGGTTCCGGAACCGATAGGAACCGGAGGAACCGAACCGGGAGATGTAAAAATGAACCGGTTCAGCGGTTCTGTAACAGATAAAAAGCGGTTACAAACAGAACTTGTAAAGACCAAATTTAAATGCAAACACACAGGTTCTTTAGTCAGAGAACCAGAAATAACTAACTCAGATCCCTCACGGTTATCCCGAACCGCGAGTAACCGAGAAAAGAACTATTTTTTTTTTTTTTTTTTTAAATAAAATGAGATCTAAACTGACAATTAGTAGAGGCAGTAAACAAAATGAAATATACTTATGGTTTTATGATTTTTATATCCTTCTTCATGCGAAAGAGGATGACAGGCACTCCGAGCGACCAGACTTTCAGGCGGAGAGAAAAATCTGAAGAGGTAGAGCACTACAGTTGGTAGAGGCAGTGTCTGAAAGATGCTCACGTGCAAAGAATTCGACTCATTTGCATGTGTTCCATCTCTCCAGGCAGCCCAACCCTCCAGGCTTACTGCTTGGTAGTCCGCATAAAGTTATTAAACATCCTGAGCATTACTGGGGTTAGAAATATGTGATACTGTATGTTGCATCTGCATACATGCTGGACCTGTCACGCCTGTGCTCCACAAACTGCACTGTCTGCCAGTACGGTGGAGGATCATCTTTAAGGTCAGTTTGCTGACCTACGATGCCCTGCACGGGCAGGGACCGCATTATTTGCAAGATCTCCTGTGTCCCTATTGCCCCCACCCACCCACCGCATCATTTCACTGCGAGAGTTGCTAGAGGTTCCCACGGTCCGTCTGAAGACTTCAGGGTCTAGATCTTTTGCATTGATGGCACCGACCCTGTGGAACTCTCTACCTCATGAGGTTAGGGATTGCCTGTCAGCCAAGATTTTCAAATTGCCTTAAAAACTCATCTGTTTAGACTGTTTTTTTTTTTCAGATATTTAACGGGATTTGCTGCCCGTTTTATTTTTTTTAATATTTATTGTAGTTTTGGATTTTAATGTACCAGTGCTTTGATACTTGAAAAGTGCTTTTTATAAATTAAATTGATGACTTCTTTACAGTGATTTCGGGCTAGTTCAGATTGCATGCAATTATGCGCATCTAGTAACATGTTGATTTTGGGTGTCACCATCATCCAGGATGACACTCAAAGCCTTATCATTTTACTTATAATTGACTCTCTATTTACTGTAATTTGTGATTACTGTCATAGGACCTGCAGCTTACATGCTCTTAGAAGAACATTTTCCCTAACGCACTGCAGATATTACAAATTGTATATCATGTTCTATAAGTGTATGCATTTATATAACTTTTTTTTAATAATACCTGAATCATCTTATTCTGTTTTTATTATGTAATGACATGTGATGAACAATAATATTTTTTTAACAACAATGACAATCAGAAATTAGCGCTTGAAAATTCAAGCCAAGACTCTAGGCTGCACAGTAGCATCGCAGCCACTGCGCATGCCCAGAGCCCCATCTTGAATTTTCTAGTGCTTATTTCAAATGATTAAGAGTGCTCAATTTCAAACATGAATCAGTTTTATGAACTCAGTGAACACTTTGGAAACAGAATAATTTTTTACTGATATGCCTACAAAAATTACAGACTCATTTGTGAACGAGTGTAGCCCGCAGCTCAGTACCATGTCACCCCGTGAATGCAAGGGGAGCATCACCAGAAGGAATTTAGATCGGGATAATGTAAATGTATTTTTAGTTTTACTGGCTACAAGCTATTTTTTTTTTTTTACAGATACACTGCCATCTTTGCATTTTGTAAACAAATTAGTTTGCAACAAGATCACAGGTAACATGTACTATGATTGAACTGGAAATCCTTAACAGAGCTGGTGGTGTCCTTTCTAAGGTACAGTTACTTAAGAACTTACCGTAACAGTAGATCTTCGAGAGAAGATCTTGCAGCAGGTAACACAAGCAGGACTGTCACCTGTTCACGGCAAATTCTTCTCTAGCAGTACCAAGGAGGGGGGAATGCCCCACTGGTGTCCGCTCAACCCCCGTATAAAGGAGGGGCGGTCCCCGTGTCAATTCTTGTACGTTAAAAAGGCAGGATCGCAAGAGGCGACACGTACAAATGGCCTGAACACGCACACACACCCCTGGAAAAAGAAAGAGAACATGGCCGATATAGGAGGGGCCTGGTCCTGGGGGAAGGAGGGTGGGAAATCATAACCAACACAGAATTTGATGGCAGATAAGGACCGCTTGGCCCTCCTAGTCTGCCCATTTCCCTACCTAACGGATAAGCTGCAGATCCTAGCTAGCCAGCAGCCTACTTCCTCCTACCCCCCCACTAGAATTGCCTTATGCCTGTCCCATGCATTCTTGAATTCCCCCACTGTTTTTGACTCTATGACCTCCTCAGGAAGGCTGTTCCATGCATCTACAACCCTCTCTGTGAAGAAATACTTCCTCACATTACTTCTGAGCCGTCCACCTCTATCTTCAAATTGTGCCCCCTTGTCCTTGCACATCTCTTTTTCTGAAAGATGCTACCCTCTTGGACTTTGTCGATTCCCTTGAGGTATTTGAAAGTTTCTATCATGTCCCCCCTCTCCCTCCTTTCCTCGAGGCTATACATCTTAAGCTCCTTTAGTCTTTCTTCATATATCTTCTGGTGCAGACCCTGCACTATTTTGGTTGCCCTCCTTTGGACAGCCTCCACTCTGTCTATGTCTTTGTGGAGATGGGGTCTCCAGAACTGTACACAGTACTCCAGATATGATCTTACCAACTGTCTGTACACACGGCCAACAACTTCCTGTTTTCTACTGGTAATGCCTCTCCCTGTGCATCCCAGTATCCCCCCAGTCCTCCTTACTGCCTTCTCACATTGCTGACCTACCTTTAGGTCATCTAATATGACTACCCCAGGCCCCGTTCCATTTTTGTTGTTGTCAGTATCTCACCCCCCATTGTGTACTCTTGCCCTGGGTTTTTGTTTCCCAGGTGCATTACTTTGCACTTCTTTGCATTGAATCTAAGCTGCCATACATTTGACCATTCCTCCAACCTTGCCAAGTCCCTTTTCATCCTTTCCACCCCACCTTGTGTATCAACCCTGTTGCAGATCTTTGTGTTATCTGCAAAGAGAAATACTTTTCCTTTCAGTCCCTCTGCAATGTCACTTATAAAGACATTAAAAAGGACCAGCTCCAGTACTGAACCCTGTGGTACTCCACTAGTAACCCTCCTTTCTTCACTGTGGACTCCATTTACTACTACCCGCTGTGTCCTGTTGTCCAGCCAGTGTTTTACCCAGGCTAACACCCTGGGACCCACTCCCAGGCTAGCTAATTTGTTTATTAAACTTTTGTGCTGGACTGTGTCAAATGCCTTGATAAAGTCTAGGTAGGCCATGTCCACAGCCCCTCCTTGGTCTACTACTTTGGTCACCCAGTTAAAGAAATCAATTAGATTTGTTTGACATGACCTTCCTGCTGTGAATCCATGCTGCCTTGGGTCCTGTGCCACACTGGCCTCTAGGTACTCAACAATTGTTTCCTTCAGAAGTGATTCCATCATTTTCCCTACCACTGAGGTCAAACTGACAGGTCTGTAATTTCCTGCCTCTGTCTTGCTCCCACTTTTGTTAAGGGGAATCACATCCACCCTTCTCCAGTCCTCAGGTACCACACCACCCTCCCATGATTTATTAAAAAGGGTAGTCAGTGGTATTACTAGTTCTTCCCTTAGTTCTTTTAGAATTCTGGGGTGAATTCCATCAGGCCCCATTGCTTTATCCACCTTCAGTTTTAAGAGTTCTTTCAGAATCCTTTTTTCTGTGAAATGACTAATATGAGGCCCCCATCCACAGTGCTTCTATTGACTGGATTAAGTATCTCCCCCCGCTTTTCCATTGTGAATACTGAGCAGAAATATTTGTTCAGTATCCCTGCTTTTTCACTGTCGCTCTGCCCAACCACCTTCCTCTTTATTCAGCTTCAGTATCCCTGTCTTCATCTTTCTTTGCTCCCTAATGTACCTATAAAAGGTTTTATCCCCCTTCTTAACCGAGTTGGGTATCTTTTCCTTGGTTTGGGCCTTTGCTATTCTGACTGCCTTCCCCGCTTCCTACTGCTTTAACTGGTACAGTTCTCTGTCCTGCTCCTTCTGCGTTTCCTTATACTTCCTGAATGCTATCTTTTTCTCCCTTCCCTTCCCTGCCACTTCTTTTGAGAACCATAGTGTTTTTTTCTTTCGTTTTGATTTATTTGCTTCACACAAAGGCTGGTTGCCTCTGTGATGGCAGCTCTGATGTTTCCCCATTGTTGCTCGACCCCACCTTCTTGCCTGTTTGCTAGTGCTTTTCTGAGGCACTCTTCCATTTTGACAAAATCAGCCCTCCTGATGTCCAGTATCTTCACTTTTGTGTGGCTTGACACTGCAGCTAAGTTTACTGTGAACCACACTGTTTGGTGGTCGCTTGTTCCCAGATGGCTACCACTTCAAGATCAGAGATCCTCTCTCCATCCCCATTTGAGAGTACCAGCTCTAAGGTTGCTCCCTTCTGAGTGGGTTCCAAAACTAGCTGTCTGAGGCATTCCCCTTGTAGGGCATCGAGAATGGCCCTGCTCTTGGATGTGGCTGCAGCAAAGGTGCTCCAGTTAACATCTGGCTTATTCAGGTCCCCCATCAGCAACATCTCCCCTTTCTCTGCCATCCCAAGGATGCCCACTATCATTTCCTTGTCCATTTCCTCCTCCCGAGATGGGGTCTGCATACAACCCCTGTGCAGATTGTGGAGCTATCCCCAGGGTGACCCACAGTGCCTCTCCTCCATTTACCCTTCAGTTCTGTTGCTCTGCTCCCTTCCCTTACATAGAGAGCTACTCCTCCTCCTCTTCTTCCCTCCCTGTCCCTCCTGTAGATTGAGTACCCTGGCATGTTGACATCCCAGTAATGGTTCTCTGTGTAGCATGTTTCTGTGACTGCCACAATATCCAGGCATCCCTCTTCCATCAGGGCCACCATTTCGGGGAGCTTTTTACCTAGACTACAGGCATTGGTACTCATTACACTCCATTTTTTCATGGCTTTATTTCTTTTTGCCCCATCCCTGTCCTTACTGCCTTTTTCTTCATTTACCCCTGCCCTTATCCCTATCGACTGCTCTATCTTGGTGTTTACCTCACTAACTACCCTGATTTTTTCTGGGTGGGGAAGGCTAGGATTTCCCCTCTCCTTTTCAGTGCCTCCCACCTTGGCTAGTTTAAATGCTTGCCAATGAAACATTTAAACCCATCACATATATATATATATATATATATATATATATATGTATATGTATGTATGTATGTATGTATGTATGTATGTATGTATGTATGTATACCTATGCCGTCCAGAAACAACTACAACTCTGACCCTCCACCCCGGGGAGTGCTTCCTTCCTTTCAGACACCTATTTCACAGAAGTTAAGTAACAAGTCTAGTCACAAATGACTGCAAAAATCTCCCAGCTACAGTTCCTCCCTGGCAAATTAAAGTTAAAACTTAGACAAGTCAACCCCCAAAACAGAATCAATACTTGTTACTTACACAGGTCCAAAAAGTAATAATTCAGTTCAGTGTAGAAAATAACCTCCTTGATTTAAGGAAGCTCTGGCTGCTTTCTCTCTCTCTCTCTCTCTCTCTGTGTGTGTTGGAAGAGCTTCTCTCGAAGATCTACTGTTATAAGTTCTTACATAACTGTACTATCTTACTTCGAGAGGAAGCTATTGCAGCAGGTAATACAAGTAGGACCAATTCACAAGCTGTATAAACTTAAGACAACCTTCAGAAGGGGGAGAAGGAAAGGCAGGGAAGCAGGAACAGGAGGGATCCCTCAGGAGACCAAGCCCCGCAAGACCGCAAGGCCAAATCCTGCTCTGCATCTGAAAACTATGTCCAAGCTGTAATGCCTGACAAAGGTGTGAACAGAATGTTGTGATGTAGCGGCGGCACAAATGTCAGCTGCCGACACCCTCTTCATGGCCGCTAAGGAGGTGGCGACTGCCCTGGTGGAATGAGCCTTGATCGGGCCATGAGAGGACTTGTTGTGTTTCTGGTAACAGTGGGTGATGCAGTTAACCAGCGAACGCGAAAGCATGTGCTTGGTAACCGGGCATCCTAAGGACCGGTCTGCAAATGAACGAACAATTGATCGTATTTCCTGGCCCCTTAGTTCTGGACAAGTAGCAGTGCAGCGCTCTGTGAACATCCAATGAGTGGAGAAGTGCTTCCCCTTTGTTGGAATATTCTGGGTAGTAAACCGGAAGTTGAACTGACTGGTTCAAGGTGAGCTCTGAAACCACCTTAAGTAGAAACTTTGGATTGGTGTGAAGGTCTACCCTGCCCCTGTGGAAAATCAGGTAGGGTTCCTTACACATGAGGGCCTGAACCTCTGAAATGTGCCTCGCCGAGGTGACAGCCACCAAAAGTAAGGTTTTCCAGGACAAAAAATGAAGCTCGGCCTCCATGACTGGTTTGAAAGGAGGAAGCGTTAGCTTTTCCAGAACAAAAAGCAGATCCCAAGGAGGGACAGGATCCCGAATAGGGGGTCCGACATGCAAAATGCCATACAGGAAGGCTTTAGACACCTCCAATTGAGCCACCGACTTACCCTGGGCAGGCATGTGATAGGCAGAAACGATGGCCAGGTGTACCTTAATGGAGATAACTTAGACCAAACTCTGAAAGGGAAAGCAGGTATTCCAAGACAGGGTTAAGCAGACAGACCAGGGGGTCCACCTGTCTGGCTGTGACCCATAAGCAGAAACATTTCCATTTCAAAGCACAAGTGGCCCTAGTGACAGGCTTGCATGCCTCTACCAATACCTGAGCCACCTTGTCTGAGACTCCAAACCTAGACTTCGTTAGGTCTTGAGAAGCCAGGCATGCAGGTGGAGGCAACGTAGGTTTGGATGAACCAGGGACCCGTTGTCCTGTAATAGGAGCTGGGACGAGACTGGAAGAGGAAGTGGAGGCTCTGCCATCAAACGCTGAAGCAAAGGAAACCAAATCTGTCGAGTCCACAGAGGAGCTACCAAGATCATGGTGGATTGTTCTGATTGTACCTTGAGTACCTTCTGAAGCAGGGGGAAGGGGGAAAAGGTGTAGAGGAATCTCCCCTTTTAAGAGAGGGATAATGCATCTTGCCAGAAAGCTCCAGGCTCTGGACCTAGCGAGCAGAAACTGGGCAGTTTTGCATTGGATTGAGATGCAAAGAGATCTAGTTCTGGTGTCTTCCATCTGGCAAAGATTTGATCTGTAACATCCTGGAGCAAGACCCACTTGTGGGCCTGTGACCTCGTTTCTGCCGAGAGCCTCGGCCAGCACATTCTGTGTCCCTGGGACATGAACAGCAGAGATGGAGAGATGATGGCCGAGTGCCCATTCCCACACTCGCATGGCTTCTCAGCAGAGAGGGTAAGAGTGTGTGCCACCCTGTTTGTTGATGTAGAACACCACAGATGTGTTGTCCATCTGGATCAGAAGGTGGCCAGATGATAGGGCAAAGGTCAAGGCCTGAAGCATGTAAAGAACCGCTCTCAGCTCGAGGATGCTGATGTGCAGGGTCACCTCTGCTATGGACCAGGAACCCCGAGTCCTGTGGTCCTCTAAGTGTGCACCCCATCCCGAGTGTGAAGCGTCCGTGGTCAGTGTCTGGGAGGGGGGTCTGAACTGAAATGGAAGCCCCATCAGAAGATCTTGGGAAGACATTCACCAGCGTAGCTCCCGACGGATCGGCTCTGTGATTCCTGTGACTGCATCCAAATTGTCCTGTGTTTGATCCTATTGGACGCATAAGGACCACTGAATGGTCCATATTCAAAACCTCGCAAGTAGCACCAAAACTATGGCCGCTGCCATGTGGCCCAACAGCCTGAGAAGGAGTCTGGCAGGAACCTTTGAGGTTGAAGAGATGTGATTTGTTAATGCTTGGATGCACCCGACCCTGTCGGAAGGAAGAAAAAACTTCCTGAGAGTGGTGTCCAGAAGTGCCCCTATAGAGTTTCTGGGATGGGAACAGGTGAGACTTGTCCCGGTTCACTGTAATGCCCAGACGCTGGCACAGCATTAGGGTGTCCCTGATGGTCTCCAATAGGTGGGGTCTGGAAGGAGCCAGTCATCCAGGTAAGGAAACATGAAGTGGCCCATTCTCCGGAGTGCCACGGCAACCACTGCCAGGCACTTCGTGAATACCCTGGGGGCTGAAGAGAGACTGAGTGGGAGGACTTTGAACTGAAAGCGCCTGCCTTCGAACCAGAATCTCAGAAACCTTCGATGTTTTCTGTCAATCGGAATGTGCAGGTAAGCATCTTGCATGTCCAGAGAGGCCAGCCAATCTCCAGTTGAAACCATGGGTAGGAGGTTGGGTACAGCGACCATGTGGAACTTCCTGTAGGAGACCCACTGGTTCAGTTCACTGAGATCCAGGATAGGCCTGAGATCCCCTGACTTCTTCAGGACCAGAAAGAAGTGGGAAAAGAACCCCGTCTCTCTCGGCAGGGGGCACCGGCTCTATGGTGTTCTTGTCTAACAGGGACTGAATCTCCTGATGAATAAGAGCCCTGTGTTCCCTCAGATAACAGGATGGTGAGGCGGTCTGTCTGGAGAGATGGCATCGAACTCAATGAACAGCCAGAATTCCACGAGACCGAGGACCCACTGGTCAGAGGTCACTTGTCTCCAGGCTTCTGCGTATAGAGAAAAGCGGCCTCTGACCGGCTCTCCCAACTGGACGACTTGGAGAGGAGGGTCGCCTAGATAGTCAGGCACTGGGGGGGGGGCAGCAGTGGCAGGTCTAGTCAGTTGTGAGGTGGCAGTCCAGGAGCCCCGGCCCCACCTCTACGACCAAAGCCACCACACTGCGGTTGCTGCTGGTAGCAGGGCTGCTGAGGCTGCTGTCCCCCTTGGCCACGAAAATGGTACCTATGAAAACGTCCCTGTTTCGGGCGATATATGGACTGCATGGTACGGAAGGCCTTACCAGAGTCCTGTAACTTCGATATTATTTTCTCTGACTCTTTGCCGAAGAATACGGAGTCTTTAAAGGGAGCATCCAGAAGGTTAGTCTGCACATCTGCTATAAACTTCTTTGTTTTTCAAACTTTAGACAGACATACATATACCTGGACGAACCAGGGTACACAATCCCAAACTGACTGTGTAAGCTACGTACAAACCACCTATATACATATACAGCTAGTGGGACCATCCTCCATAATAATGATATATTCCTATAGCATCTGTATCTTAGGGCAACAGGATCAGCAAATAAACTTAATCAACATAGGTATAACCCCTATAACATAAATCCTGTTACCCAGTAAAGGTATCAAACCAGAGCCTCAATCTAAGTAGCAGTCCACCCAGGTGGTGGCTCCTTGCTGTGTCCCCTGGAAAGGGAGAGAGAGTCCCCAACCCCCTATAATTCCTAGCAGACCAAGACCATCATCCTATTACCCTTGTACTTAAACCACCTCACCCCAAGAAAAAGAAGCAGGTAATATAGCCATTTAGACCAATATAGTTCCGTAGAAGACTGTATCTCACACCAACATAACTCTCCTGCTAATCACAACCCGACAGACAGGCCTGTGTTTGGGTATTTCTAACCTGCAGTGAATAAATCGCCTCCAGTGTCTACCATCTTTTAGCATATAGCCCTTTTCTACCCTCCGAGTAAAGATGCCTCTTTATTCTACGCAAAGCCCCAATAAGATCTCTCACCCATTGATCATAAGCATACACATGGTCATCTTTCCAAAGATGTAGTAAAAAGGATTTGACAATCGCTGTCATCAAAGAGAGATGGTATTTGGGTGTGGCACTTGAGATTTGTGAGAGGTCACCTGAGATACAAATTTCCGGTATTATAAATTCTGAATAATCCAACAAAGGGTCCATATGCTGTTTAATTTCAACCCAAAGAGGTGATATATTACTACATTCCCACAACACATGCAGGTCGTCACCTATTCCCACTTCACATCTAAAACACAGGTCTGTCTAAGGTGTCTATCACATAGTTTCACAGGGGTAAAATACATATTAGAAACAATAAAAAACTGCATACTCTTGTATTTGGGTATAGGTATATATTTGTTACTCTTCCAGATATTGTCCCAGACAAGGGTCTGGGGGCCAACGTTCTGTCCCAATATGAAACCTTTATAGGAGAGTTCGGGCTAAGATAGTCCAGAAGCACCTTATATACTTGTGAAAGAGAGTTAGATGTAGGATCGACTTCCTTTAAGTTGTCCCAAGTGAACGAATTGGCCAAGGGGTCCCCAAGCCTTCTCCATACCCCCTCCAGCATTCGTGTAAGTTGCAACCTTCTAAAAAAAAAAAGACATTTCTTCACACCGGGCCGGGAGAGCCACCCTATTGTCCTTGATAACATCCTTTAGTTTCAGACCCAACGGCTGATCAGCCCAGAGTTTACGGATTACCTAATCCCCAATTACTAAATTAGGTTACCTAGCACAGGTTGGTCTCGGGCTTTCATTTGGTCCTTTCTCTGGGCAGGAGTAAGAAATGACCACCAGGCCCTTGCTGATTTAGCAATTGGATTCCAGGATACTCTTTTAAGGCCTTTCTCTAAGTTAGCAAAAAGCAACACCTCCGGAGAGGGGCCAGAATCATTTAACATTTGCCTCTCTATTTGTAGCCAGGTTGGTATATAGGTCTCCCCTTCCAGATTTCTAACCCATCGAATCATAAGACCCAGCTGCCCCACCACATAGTATAAATGAAGATCAGGCAGTTTAATCCCCCCCATGGTGTGTGGTAGGCACAGGATACTATGCTTTTTCCTAGGAGGCTTAGAATTCCATAGAAACTCAGAGAGCAGCTTCCTAATTGTAATAAACCAGGTATTGGAAATGCTATATGGGGCTAAATATACTGGATGTAACAACCTGGGCAATAGGTTCATTTTAATGAGTCCCAGTCTAGCCGCAAAGTTCAGAGGAAGCTTATTCGATCTGAGTATGTCCCCTCTAATTGTCGACAGAACCACATCCATATTTGTTGCAGCACCATCCTCCATACTAGCTGTAATCCATATGCCCAGGTATTGTATCCTGTCCGTAGCCCATTGTAATTGCAGTGGTACAAAATCTGCCCTGCAGACATGTGTGTCAGAGGGAGAATCTGAGTCTTAGTCAAATTTAATTTATAATTCGAGACTTTAGAGAATCGCCCGATTATATCAACTATTCTTTCAAAACTTGATGCCGGATCTTGTAAGTGGAGAAGTATGTCATCTGCAAAGACTGAAAATTTGAGCTCCCTCCCAGCTATTATAATCCCCTTTATATGAGTGTCCATATTAATAGCTTTCAACAGGGGTTCCAGGTATATGTTAAACAATATCGGCGAGAGGGGGCATCCTTGTTGGGTCTCATTTTCTAACTGAATCTCCTGGGAAACATAGCCATTATACAATACTCTGGCTGTAGGAGCTGTATATAAGTTTTTGATACCTCTAAAAAGGCCCTCTGGAAAACCCACCTTCTCCAGTGTAGCAAAAAGAAAAAGATGGGAGACCCTATCAAAGGCCTTCTCCGCATCTAAAGATATCAAAGCTAGGGATAGTTGGGAATCCGGCACATAACTGAGTATGTGGTGTAATTTCCTAAGGGCGTCATGCGCCTCCCTACCTGGCATAAATCCCACTTGTTCTTGACTAATTAAAGTTGGGGCAATGCTCAAAATTCTATTAGCCAAAATCCTCATAAGGATCTTAATATCTTGATTCATCAAGGCTACATGCCTGTAACTGCCAGGTAAGTCCTTAGGCCTGTCTGGTTTTGCAACAAGTGTAATATATGCCTGGTATGAAGGAGGGTGACACACCCCTTCTTGCATTATAGTACTAAAAAAATCCTGAAGTATGGGAAGTATAGTATGGAGATGTGCCTGATAAAACTTTAGCTGTAAGTCCATCTGGCCCTGGAGTTTTACCAGAGGGCAGAGATTGCACCACCGCGATTGTCTCAGATGCTCTTATGGGAGCTGCTAACTCCCTGGCCTGTGCTAAGTCTAGGACTGGTAGCAGAATTCCCTCCAGAAATGTTCCGATTTCCTCCTCTCCAGCAAGGTTTCTTGCCTGATATATTTCTTTGAAATAGGATGCAAAGGCATCCGCCATTTTCTGAGGGTCTGTTAAAAGTTTTCCAGCATGCTGTATAGAAGTGACTGTTCTAGTAGCTTCCCATTCCTTAACTCTAGCTGCTAGAAGGCAACCAGGCACGTCTCCCTGCATTAAATATTTAGCTTGAATCTCTTCTAACCAGAATTCCACTTTACCAAACTGGATGTCCGCCATTTCCCCTCTTAGGCTTTTAAGTTCAGCATCTATTTCCCTGAAGGACCCTTCCAATGGAATCAGCGATTCAATCACCCCCAAAATGAACCCCTCTTTTGCACATCTCATTCTGTTTCTCTGTGCTGCAAACCCCTGTACAACCCCTGTATACAACACCTTACAAGTTGGCCACGCCAAGTTTTTATTCTGAAGCGTAGGCAGTTGCTGCTGAATTATCTCTAGAAGGGCTTCCTCTAGTTTATTCCGAACTGAGATCTCTGTCAATAGGGAATCATTCAACCTCCACCTATATGGTCTAGGAGGGGTAGGTTTTGGCTCCCACATCAGTTGAATAGGGGAGTGATCCGAGAATATTCTACCCCTGGTTGTCATTTCCTTAACCTCCCTAAGTGCCTCCCTGTTTACAAAAAATTAAAAATGCGAGATTGACTCTTATGGGCCGAAGAGTAAAATGTCATATTGTTGCCCCCAGTAGAGTGAGTCCTGAGTGGATCTACCAGGGCTGTAACCTCTAGTAATCTGTTCAAGGCAATCTGAGTCCTGGACAGTGCTATCCTATCCTCCCGATTATTGAAACAGATGTTCCAGTCCCCTGCCAAAATAAGGGAGTGCGAAGAAAAAACAGCAATATCCCACTCCAATGAAGCAAAGAAATCAGGATTAGAGGGAGTTGGACCACAGATAGAAGCAACTGAGAGTACCTTACCAGACAGGGTAGCAGAGAGATAGATCCCTCTGCCATCCTCCCTTGTAATCACTTGTGCCACATTATACGGACAAGTTTTCCCTATTAAGAACACCACACCCTCTGATGCCCTTTCTTTACCTACCCCAAAGACTTGTGCCACCCACATCCGCTTAAGGAAACTCAACTCCTCTGTCAATAAGTGGGTCTCTTGCAGAGCAGCTATATGAGCCCCCATCTGACCAATGTGTCTCAAAATTACCATTCTTTTGCGTCTACCCCAAGTCCTTTTATATTCCATGAAATTATTTTAACACATGACATTATTAGGTATAAAATGTATTATGTTTAAACCATCATTCTGTGCCCTCTCAAGGTCTGCATCCCACTCCCACACTATACTGAACTCTCTCTCCTTCCAGATCCCATTAACCCCTCCAAACCCCCCCGTCCCCGATCCTGAGATCGCCCTCCTTTCAAATATCAATTCATGGATGAACCCGTTTCTGTGCCCCTCCCGCCCTTCAAATAAAATGAGAAGCTCAGAGGACCCTGCCGATAACTAAAAAGCATCCGAGACATATTTACATCTCTTCCCCTGTACCCCGCTCTCATCAGTTCTCCACATTTCCCCTCCACACATCCCCCGGAAGATTCAGAATCTGCCTTTATACAGCGTGAGTAAATATATTTAAATATTATCCAATGGGCTCCAGCTTGGCAGGGAGTTAACAGAGCAGAACAACGCCCACTCACTGTTTTCCAACTAAGTGGGAAATCCCGCTTGCACATTGAGAGCTAAAATTAAACAACTGAGCATTAGTCCAACTCCCCCAATGCCACTCTCACCACCCACCACAGGGTGAGGGGTCAACCCCCCCCTCCCTCCATCGATTGACTTTGCCCAAGTCCCTCTCATTCCCCATTCATTCCTAAATCAGCCCCTCGAAGGAGGGTCCCCTTGGAGCTCTGAGCTGTGCCCACAGGAACCCCTAGACATCCAACAGCACATTGCCCTTCCTCATAACCCCAGCCAGCCCTCCTCCCACCTAAACTTGCCCGCACCTAATTCGAGCCTTACAACTCCATACTGGAGTCAGTCTACCTTCACCCCCAAATTGATCCCTAGTAACCGAACAATATTATTTTGAACATTTTAACCAAACATTTTCAACAATTAAAGGAAAAACCTGAACAGAGAAATAAGCTTGGCATTTCCCTTCAATATCAAAAGTCCCAGCTCTTTAGATCAGACCAGCCCCCTTCTTGTCTGCAGAAGTTCAGGTCGGCGACTTGAATAACTAAGTTCAAACCGCAGACCCTCCAAGGCGTCCCGAGCAGTCGAAAATCTCTTCTCCCCAGCTTGAAGTCGTACTATCAAAGTCGCGGGATATGATAAACGGAATTTAATTCCAGCAAAGTACAGCTTTTTCTTGTTCTCTGAATACTCCTTCTGTTTCTCCCTAACTGTTGGTGTTTGATCCTGAAACAGCCAGAGAGATGCACCATTCCAGTGTACAGCTTTGTTTTGTCTAGCAGTAAAAAGCACATGAGACTTTTCCTTGTAGTTCAGAAAATGCATGATTAAGACCCGGGGCCTTGCTCCCAGTGGGGGCATCTCACTTAGTGCTCTGTGAACTCTCTCCAAGTTGTAAGCCTCCCCAAATGGAGTAGGGCCCAGCAATTTAAGCAAAAGGTCTTGTATGAAGAAACAAAATCCGACCCTTCAGCCCTCTCTGGGAGCCCTGCTAGTATAAGATTATTTCTCTGACTTCTAGACTCTTGATCTTCCATCCTATCATCGAGTTTCTTGACTTGTTTTCATACAGCCACCAGCTCTTGTTCCATAGTGGATACTTTCCATTCTTGGGAAGAAATCCTAGCTTCTACATCCCCCATTCTCTGAGCTAGTGAGTGCAATGCCAGTTTGACTGTGGCAAAATCGACCACCAGCCCCTGCAGCATTTGCTTAATTTCCAGAATATCCTCCGTAGTCTTGCTAGTGCCCCCTTCATTGTCTAACGAGCCAACCTGTTCATCTGAGATGGGCGATAGGGGTTTCTGTCTTTTTATCGCTGGAATTCTTGCCGCCAGGGGCTCCATAACTTCGGCCTCCATCCCGATGCTGCAGTTCGGCCTATTACTGATACCGAGAGTGCAATGTCGGAAAAATAGTCGCCGCTTTCTCTTACTTAAACCCACAGCAGTTCTGCAAGAAATCAAGCCCGCAGCACCTCGCTGATTAAGGAAGGATATTTAGTGGAGGACTAAAGGTCCTGAGAGACTTTAAAGTTGTTTATTCATAGTAGGGCCTAGGAGCAGCATAGAAGACGTCCTCTCGGACTCTGCTTATCACGTGATCTCGTTAGTCTGCACATCTGGATCTAACCCCAAGACCCAGAACCAGAAGTGGCGCCGGAAGCAAATGCCAGAGGCGGTCGCCCTCGCAGAAGTGTCCGCAGAGTCGTAGGCTGATCACAAGACATGCATGCCCATGGCTGAGCCAGTCTGGAGAAGTTTGGCAAGCTCAGCCCTCTGAGGTCAGTTAGGCAAGCCCTACACAATGTCTAGCCCTTGTTCCCAGAGGGCATTCTGGAGCTGGACCATGAGAGACAGGAAATTAAGGCTCCCGATGCTGCAGGTGGCAGACGTGTACACCTTTCTGCCCAATGAATCCAACTGCTTAGACTCCCTGTCGGGCGACTGGGAGCTCAGGTGTTTGGGCCTCTGCAAATAGTCATGAGCTGCCAAAATCAACAGTGAGTCAGCGGTACGGTGTTCGGCTAAAAAGGGATGGTCCTTAAAAGCCCGGTACAATCTGTGTACCTTTTTGGGTACTGTAGAGGAAGAATGGGGACACTTCCAGTTAGCATATGTGACATCCTGGAAGGTGTCCACCATGGGTGGGATGACCACAGGTTTGGGATCTTTTTGGCAGGAGCACTTATCAGTGTACCCCTTCGACTGAGTGGACATACAGGAAGATGAATAGTTGGAAGAAACTCATGAAAAACGGTGGAGAAACTCGAGAGCGGTCAGTACTGATGAGAAGTAGCCAAGCATGAACTAACCCATCTGATGGCGGGAAAGAACTGGAGCACGTGGGGACCATCCCTCTTTTATATGGCGGATGTCAGGGGTGGAGCAGACACTGGCAAGGCGTCATCTCCTTGGTACCGCTAGAGAAGAATTTGCTGTGAACCGAAACCAGGTGGCAACAGTCCTACTTGTGTTACCTGCTGCAAGGGCTTCCTCTCGAAGTAAGATAGTATAGTTACGTAAGAACTTAGCGTAACAGTAGATCTTCGAGAGAGGCTCTTGCAGTAGGTAATTACATATAGGACTGACGCCGGCTGGCGGCAGGACCCCACGGAAAATTTTCTAGCTAGCAGTCCCTGGCGAGGGATCGCCCCCACGTCAGGTGACCGGCGTCATGACGCCGTATAAAGGGGCGGTCCCGGACGCCTGCCTTCCAGTTCTTTCCCGCCACAGGCCCGGAAGGCCTGGACAAGAGAGAAGCAGATGTTTCCATTCCTGGAAAAAGAGCTGAAAAAGCCTAGGGGGATGGAGGGCGGGAAGGTATTACCTACTGCAAGAGCCTCTTTTGAAGATCTACTGTTATGGTAAGTTCTTACGTAACTGTACTATCTTACTTTGAGAGGGCTCTTGCAGTAGGTAATTACATATAGGACTGAATCTCAAGCAGTCTGGAACAAATAAAAGGCACCGGGAGGAGGAACTACTCCAGAAAATATTAGAAGCCTTTCAAACCTCAAGACAGGAGGCCTTGCAAAACAGCTAGCCCGAAGCCTGCTCTACGGCGAGAGGCAATGTCCAAACTGTAGTGTTTCGAAAAGGTATGGACGGAAGTCCAGGTGGCGGCAGCACAGATGTTTGCTGCCGACACATTCTTGGAACAAGCCGCAGAAGCCGCTACTCCACGAGTGGAGTGAGCTCTGACTTGACCCGGAAGGGTCTTGTACTTGTCATAACGAAAAGTGATGCAATGAGCCAACCACTTCAACAGGCATTGCTTGGAAACAGCATTGCCTTCCCTTTTGTGAGCAAAAGAGACGAACAACTGATCAATCTTTCTAAGATCCTTTGTCCTATCTGGTGTAGTATCTCAGAATCCGGTGAACATCCATGGTATGGAGTAAGTATTCTCCTTGGAATGCTGCGTGAAAAAGGCAGGTAACTCTATAGACTGATTTAAGGTAGTGTCTGCTACCACTTTAGGTAGAAACTTAGGGTTCGTGCGAAGAGCCACTCGTTCATTGTGAAAGATCAAATAGGGAATTTTACACATAAGGGCCTGGAGCTTGGAAATTCTTCGAGCAGAAGTAATGGCCACCAAGAAGAGTGTCTTTCACGAAAGAAACTTCAGATCTGCAGATGCCGCAGGTTCAAAGGGAGGAAGGGTAAGTTTCTCGAGAACAAAGTGCAAAGTCCCAAGGGGGAGCAGGAGTCCGGACGGGAGGCCTCAGATGAAGGACCCCTCTAAGAAAGGTCTTAGAAACCTCTAATTAGGCAAAGGCTTTATCTGCGAAAGGAACATGGTACGCTGAAATAGCGGCCATGTGCACTTTCAAGGAGGAACGACTGAGACCCAGGTCGAAGAGATGATGTAAATATTCCAGCAGAACGGCCACTGAACAGGAGAAAGGCTCCACGTTCCTAGAGGTGGCCCAAATAGAAAATCTCTTCCATTTCATGGCATAAGTGGACCTAGTGGAGGGTTTTCTAGCCTCCACCAGAATCTCCGCCACTTTTGGAGAGACACCAAAATGAGATTGAGCTAGGTCTGCAGGAGCCATGCATGAAGTTGCAGGGACTTGAGGCCTGGATGGACCAGGGTCCCCTGATCCTGGGTCAGCAAACCTCGAGATAAAGGAAGAGGAAGAGGAGGAACCTCTGAGAATTGTTGTAGAAGAGAGAACCAGATTTGCCTGGGCCAGAAAGGAGCGATCAGAATCATTCTCCTCCTTCTGTGGTTAGTTTCTGTAATACAGAGGGACCAGAGGAATTGGGGAAAGGCACAGACGAATCTGTCCTTCCAGTCTAGAGACAGGCGTTGTCCAGAGAGCCGCTCTGGCAAATGAAAGCAAAGGTAGGAAGTTTTGCATTTTGGGGAGAGGCAAACAGGTCTACCTGCGGAGTCCCCCAAAGCTGGAAGATATCGTCCAGCACCTTTTGGTCCAATTCCCACTCGTGTGGTAGGGCAGAGGAGCGGCTTAGCTTGTCTGCCAGGGTATTGTCAACTCCTGGAACATGAATCGCAGTGAGGTGAAGGTTGTGTTGAGTTACCCAGTCCCAAACCCTCATTGCTTCCCTGCATAGAGGGTAGGATCGAGTCCCTCCCTGCTTGTTGATGTACCACACCACGCACATGTTGTCCGTCTGGACGGCTAGGTGACCGGGAAGAATGTACTGGTGAAGGGCTTGGACAGCATATAGTACTGCTCGAAGCTCGAGCACATTGATGTGGAGAGCTGGTTCCAATCTGGACCATAATCCCTGGGTTCGGTGAGGACCCAGATGGGCTCCCCAACCTTCGCCTGATGTGTTTGTGGTCAGAGTCTGGGAGGGGGGAGGATGACACAAGTGGACCCCTGAAACAGGTTCTCTCGAACCATCCACCATTGCAAGTCTCATGCCATCGGCGAGGAGATCAGAACTAGATGATCTAGGTCATCTACAAGTTGATCCCACTGGGAGCGAAGAGTCCACTGAGAGATTCTCATGTGGAGCCGAGCCCGGGGAACTGTCGGAATAGCGGCTGCCATGAGCCCCAGGAGACGGAGAACCGACCTTGCCGGAAACCTCCTGCATTCTGATAGCAGGGAAATCTGTGACTGAAGAGAGGCCGCCCTGTCCGGAGGCAGGAAGGCCTTGCTCACCGTCATATCGAGGATAGCGCCGATGAACTGTAGTCTCTGGGAGGGATCCAGATGAGACTTGGAATGGTTGATGGTAATACCCAGGCAAGTAAAAACCTGCTGGGTGAGGGAGAGAAAATGCAGGAGCTCCTCCCTGGACGAGGCCGCCAGGAGCCAGTCGTCCGGGTAAGGGAACACCTGAACTCCCATCGTACGCAGGTGGGCTGCTACCACAGCCAGGCATTTGGTAAATACTCGGGGTGCCGAGGAAAGACCAAATGGGAGCAGCCAGAATTGGTAATGGTCCCCCCGAAAAGCAAACCGAAGATACTTGCTGTGAAAAGGGTGAATGGGGATGTGCAGATATGCATCCTGCATATCCAGCGCACAAAGCCATTGACCCGGCCGAAGGAGGGGCAGAAGGGAGAGCATCCTGAACCTTTTGTATTCCACGTAAAGGTTCAAGGAGCTGAGATAGAGAATGGGTCTGAGATCTCCAGTCTTCTTTGGGACCAGGAAGAAATGTGAATACTAACCCATCCCTTGAAGATGAAGGGGAACAGGTTCTATGGCCTGCTTCACGAGGAGGGCAGAGATTTCTTCCCGGAACAAAGGAAGATGGTCCCTTGCATAGAACGACTTCAGAGGTGGGTGGCGGGGAGGTTTCTGTAGAAACTCTATAGAGTGCCCTTCCGCTATAATCTGGAGCACCCATGAATCCGCTGTTATCCTCTCCCAACCCGGAAGGTGGAGGGAGAACCTCCCTCCTACCGGTTCCTCCGGTGTGTCCGGAGGCGGTGGGAGAGGGGAGGAGTCAGGTGGTGTGGGGCAGCGCCGCAGCTGGGGCACCCACTTTTTTGGGCGGGGGGGCCTGGCAGCTGCGGGGCCCGACGTTTAGTGGCCCGCCTTCCTGGGGTTTCTCATGGCCGACTGCGCTGCGCGAGTGCGACGGCGTGCTGGTGATGGGGACGGTACATGGAATCCACGGATTTCAGAGCCATCCCCTTCTCCTGCAAGTCGGTGATGATGTCCTTGACATCACCACCAAAAAGCACCAAACCCCTGAAAGGTGCTTCCTGGATCGCGGACCGCACCTCCGGGACCAAACCTGACATGCGGAGCCAGGCATGACGCCGAAGACTCACGGCAAAAGCAGAGCTCCACCCGTTAGTGTCCACTGCATCGTATGTCGTCCGCAGAATGTGGCGACTGGCCGAATGAGCAGAACGGACTAAATCGGCTAACTCCTGCTTGACTTGAGAGTCAGGTAAGGAGTCAATCTTAGATTCTGCCTGGGTAAGGATGGCCTTCTGGTAATCCCCCATATGAGCAACATAATTCAGGGCCCGAATTCCCAGTGTGGAAGAGGCATAAATTTTTCGTCCATACTGGTCCAGGAGGCGAGATTCCTTATCCGGAGGAGACAAGCTTAGATGTTTGGGATGCACTGACCGGCCGTTAGTGGCGCTAATCACGACCGAATCTGCACGAGGGTGGGAGTCCAAATAGTCTACACCCTCTGGAGCCTGGTATAGCCTGTTAGACTTCCTAGGAAGCAGGGCTAACACCAATGGTTGTTTCCAAATAGTGGAAACAAGGTGGGCGTGAGGCTCGATCCAAGGTGGCACTAAAGTTGGAGCTATCAGGGGCAGGTCCAGATGTTCGGCGAGTTTAACCCGCTGAGGATCTGGTTCCAAGGAGCGCCACTGATGTACTTCCTGGATTTTTCTGAGCAACTCCGTAAAGGAAGGATCCTCTGGAGGAGACTTTGGAGGGATCCTCGGCCGGGGTTTGGACGGAGAGCGAGGCTCGTCATCTCTCTCGGAGCATCCATCGGAAGAATCCGAGGAATCCGAGAGGGAAGAAGAAGAATCGAAAGCAGAATAAGACTCCCTAACGTGGCTGGGTGCAGGAAAGGGTTGCTGGGGGGGATCCCTGGACGCGTGTCCTGCCCCTCTCGGGATCCAGAGGGAAGGGCCCTGGAGTCCGGAGGTGGTGAGGAGTGTGCCGTCTGGGTGTACGGGAAAGCCGGGGCACTGCCGCTGTGAGCGGCTCTCTTCCCTGGTGAGCTGAGCCTGGCCTCAGCCCACCAGGAAGCCAGAGTCTCCTGCAGATCCACCGGTGGCCGAGGGGTGGTGGAGGTGGGGGAAGGAATACGGATTGTATCCATAAGGCGAGATTCAAACCCGCTGCGGGAAAACCGGCGCCGGGTATTGTGGCATCGGGTACTGCGGCGTTGGAGGGACCAGCGTCGGGTACTGCGGCGCTGGATACTGTGGTCCCGGGTACGACGGCGGGTACCGGAGGAGCTGCCGGAGCAGACGGCCCAGAAGGTGGCCCCACGGGCGGGTCAACATTGAGAGGCCCTGGGGGTGCAGGGCCCGACGGAAGGGGAAAATCCCCTGACTGCGTCGGAGGGGCCGGCGTCGGCAGGACTGGCGTCGGGGCCAGCGTCAGATCCGGTTCCTTAGGAGGAGGGTCTGATGGAGGTGGAACATCCTCTGCATCGCCCGGGGATGGGGGGGGAATCCCCGGTGTCAGGCTGGGGTGACTCGGGCTCCCCGGACGGCAGCAAAGGCTGCGGGGAACCAGGTATGACAGGTGTGGGAGGGTCCGTCGTAGGTTCTGTCGCCCGGTGCACATCGGGGGAGCTGACGTGCGGCTTAGGGGCTAGTTCCCGGTGGGTGCCGGGGGAGCCCACATCCATCTTACGGGGTCCCACATCGAAGGCGGGCTGAGGAGAGGGAGTGGCCCGATCCGAGAGGGACAAGGTCATGCGCCGCCCTGAAGGGTCGGGCGTCTTATCGACCTTCTCCCGGTGGATGTTGGAGGAGCCGATGTCTGACTTATGGGAGTCGCCCGCCACCAGTAGGCCGCAAGCCTGCGGCCGAACTGGGGGCGGAGGCCTCCTTTTGCCCGGAGGCGCCCGCAAGGCCCGAGCCAGACGGGCGGGCCGACGCCTCCTCCAAACCCTTGGAGGCTGCCGTCGGATGGTCCCCCAGAGGGGATGTTACCTGGGCCGCGACTCCAGCTGAGTCAGCGGACGAGGAGGCCTTCTCCCGGTGCCTCTCCTTGTCCCACTTTTTGCGATGTCCCTCCGGAGAAGTAGACGCCTGCCTCAGCTTCTTCAATTCTTTCTCCATCGAAGACATCTTTTTCTTGAAAAGATGGGCTTCCTGGGACTGTTGGCGTCGTCTGCGGGTAGCCGCGTTGAAGTGAAGGCAATGCGGGCACTTGTCGACCGGGTGGTCGGGGCCTAGGCAGAAGAGGCAGAGGGAATGGCCATTCTTGTGTGGCAGTCGGGTGCCACACGAGTCGCACTTGTTTTTGTGCTCGGAGGGTGTAGGGGACAACATACACCGACGATGACCTGATGACAGAAGGAAAAAATACTTTTAATTTTCGGTAAAACCGACGAAAGAGCAGGTAGCTGACTAAAGCATGAACTTTACCACGAGGCGCTGTACAAGCTAACTGCGGGAGAGAACTGGAAGGTGGGCATCCGGGACCGCCCCTTTATACAGACATCGCATGACGCCGATCACCTGACGTGAGGGCGGTCCCTCGCCAGGGACTGCTAGCTAGAAATTTTTCCGTGGAGTCCTGCTGCCGGCCGGCGTCAGTCCTATATGTAATTACCTACTGCAAGAGCCCTCTTGAAGTAAGATCTTGTATTCCTGGCATTTGAAGCCTGAAGAACAATCCTTCCTTCAAATACAGCATCTCTATCTTTGGCAACTGTATTGTTATGTGGATTCTAAAAATAATCATGCAGTGACAGACAAATATAAGAACAGAGGCTCCTAGAAGTTAGTTCAAGACTGTTTAACATGAATGCACATGCTCCAAAGATTTGTAGTCTTTTTGAGTAAAATAAACAGGACAGTAAAACCCTTTCCATTACTCATTAGGATGCAAATAAACATAGTCAATGCAATGGAAACCGCTGACATTTTAGTCATATTTCTGATATAGTACAATTTCACCCATGGTACATAAACTTTAGTTAGCAATTGTTTATGCTTTTAAAAAGTAAGAGATTACTAACACAGACTGTAACTGGCTTCCAACAGATGTTTACAACAAGAGTGAGCATAACAAAGAACTCTGGAACAAACTTCCAACTACCTTGAACAAATCCTTAACCTCCCCCCCTTTCCAAAATCTTCTGGTTAAACTACTAACAGATCCTTGTAGATGCCTTCCCTCGGACTCCCTTCTTATCCACTCCACCACTTACTGATATATACTGTACTGTACGAAACACAATCACACTCCTTTCCCTCAACCTTCCATAGTGCCACTGTGTTTAAAGGGGCAACCTCCAACATGTGGCTATCTTTCCTTTTTTCACTCAAGTAGCAAATGTCCTCAATGGGTGCAGTGAACATTCTCCAGCAGTACAGTTAGTGGCTTGTAGTTGTGTATCTTTTGGAACTAGTTTTTGCATTTCCTTATCGCACTGCACTATAATCTAAGCACAATCTGTATCCTGCTGGGACCCTCATGAAAATGATATATACGGTACCTAATACTTCAGATAGCAAGATGTACACCAAAACCAAAATAAACACAAACAAAACAGTGTTTAATAGGTCACATTTTATTTATCATGCATTAATAGTAATAAAACAGCATATGAACATTAACGTGTAGTATATATTACACAACACACTCCCAATTAGTTTTAACAAGATTACAACTGAATAAAATACAAAAATAGTTACTACCTTTTATCATCTCCTGTACACTCCATTGCTACCATAAACACAAAGCCAGTGAATGCCTTGAAGTTTATTTTAGTTTAATATAATAAATATCTTTATTAGTGGTTATCATGGTAGAAACCTTTCTTAATGTTACAGCTGACATAAGTTTCCACTTCTACTGACTATATTATGCATTTAGAGTATTTTAACTCATGGTTATATATATTATCATCACAACAGGCTTCATAATGTTTCAAAGAAATCACATGAAATCTGCCTTTTCCGTTTGTTAGTTTAATTACCAATTCCTTTTTCAGATGTACATTTTGACTAGTAATCTAAATAAGGTGCAACCTAATATGTACAGTATAAAGTGTACTACTGACTCACTTCAACAAGGATTCAAAGTGTACAAGTGCTTGTTAAAGAAACAAAATGTTACAGTAGTTTTAATGTTATATAAAATCCTCAAGGATGAAAAAAAAACTAATGAATCTTAGCAATCGATAGGTTAAAGGAAAACATACTGAAATGAATTACTACAGAGCTGCCATTCATAACGGAGGCAAATTTAGATTTTCGTTTGGGGACAGCACCCCATGTCTTTTTCCACATAATCTGCCTGGTTCTGTATGCAGCCATAAGGTGCTAAGACAAATGGTGCATTGCTAAAAATTATTAGGCCAAACTGGAACTCAGGAGCACATATAGCGAAGAGCTGATGTTGTACAGTACCTATACCTATTGGCCATACAATGTCTAGCACCATGTTAGCATGGGAACATACAGTATGCCAAATACACTAAACATTTTTATTCCCAACAGGCATGTCAGCACTATTTTTAAATGCATGCTAGAGGAAAAGCACCAAGAGTATGTACTACATTACAGAAATGCAACTGCTGTATGAAAAGAACAGTAATACAGGCCTTTTTAAACAAGAATTAAGATATCTAAAACATATACAGTATGTGCTGTATTCTGTTACGTATCCTATGTAATTTTTATTATCTGGAATGAAATGTTAGGTGTTACCAACTTTTGACAAAGAAGCTACCCTGATTAGAACAGCCCTAGTTTTCATCAATATAAATATGCCTTTTTTCTAGGGCTGCACAAAAGACTCAACACTCAGTACTGTACACCGGTGCTCATAGAGTCTAATACAGCTACAGTTAGGAAATAATTTGATTATACAAAGCAATACTTTACATTTAAATTTAATATGAAATGAACTTCTCAACTGTTTACTGGTATTTTTTAGTTAAAAATACAGTCATTAAAGAACTTAGGAATGGGTGATACGGTAAATGGACTAACAGGTGGATTATACACGGATAGATGGGATAGTAGTACAAACTACTGGCCTCAAATGTAAAAAAAAATTGTTTAGACAAAACATGGAAAAGCATGGACAGCAACACATTAAAATGTGTATGTTAAAGTACAGTATGCATTTTATGTGTTCTGAAGACAAATTATTTCAACGCACAAACACAGCTTTTTTAATGTGAAAGCCATAATAGTGTTCAATCCTTAAAGTATCATATGTAATCCCATATGTATGCCCCTTCTGTCCCATAACCCATTACTGGGATAATGAGGTAAATCAACACAGAAATAACATATATCCAAAAAACAGGTTTCAGAGTTCAAGTCCCGTATTTTTTTTTTTTGTTTAATAACCAACAATTACTAAACTTACTGAACTTCAGGATGTAACCAAAACCACATTTACTGCCGAGCTTGTCTCACAGGACACTGAAATACAGCATAACAATATAGAGTAAGAAGCCAGAAACAAGAAACGGATGACTCAGTTTAAATATAAAGAGGCCAACATGTAAGACACAATTTTAACACCACAGCATATAATGGATTAGTAATTAATAAAACTATAAGGAGTAAAAGGGTACAATGTACTTTTAATCATTAAGAAATTAAAGATGTGATTTCAGTGCAGATTACTTTTGAAATCAATAAAAAGGAATCATGTTAATGTTTTCCAATCAATACAGATTTCACAAATATTTATGGGATAAAATCCAGAAAAAAAAAAAAAAAAGGAGGATTTGATACCTTTTATTGGACCAACATAGATGTTACAAAAGAAAACAGGTGCTTTAGCTTTTGGACTACATCGAGTCCTTCATCAGAAACTAATAGTTTCGGATGATGATTTTGTGCTGCATGGGGACAGAAAAAGGTCCAATCCTGGACGACCCCATCTGTCGAACAGACTGATGAGAGAAGCTCCCACTCATTCATGCTGGATTGTTTCCAGCTGAGCCTGTCCGCCACAGTGTTTAGCACTCCTGGGATGTGGACCACTGAGAGGGTCAGGCTGTGGTCTAGCGCAATACAACGCTCTTATGGCCTCCCTGCGCAGGGGGTACAAGTGAGTTTCCCTACCCCCACTTGTTGATGTATTACACTACACTGAGGTTGTCTGACTGGATTAGCAACTAACCTGTTCTGAAAGGCCTGCATGGCATACAGAACTGCACGCATCTCCAGGACATTGATGTGCAAGGAGGTTTTGATCTGGGACAAAGAGCCCTGAGTTTGAAACAGACCCAGGTGAGTCCCCCAGCCCAAACTGAAGGCATCAGTGGTGAGAATCTGCTGAGGAAAGGAGATCCAAAATCGAACCCCTGCAACAGGTTTAGAGGGTCCATCCACCACTGAAGCACTCTGTGGACAGGGGAGGAGACCAGCACTGACTGATCTAAATCATACGTTCGTTGGTCCCATTGCACCTGGAGAGTCCACTAGAGGATGCACATGTGGAGCCTGGCCAGTGGAACAGTGAGGATGGTGGCTGCCATCAATCCCAAAAATCTCAGGTACACCCTGGCTGAAATATAATGGCTCTAGGTCACCTGCT
Organism: Neoceratodus forsteri; assembly: GCA_016271365.2. NCBI lineage: Eukaryota > Metazoa > Chordata > Ceratodontiformes > Ceratodontidae > Neoceratodus > Neoceratodus forsteri. The sequence continues at coordinate 1,324,702,286 of CM057456.1, read as the reverse complement.
CAGACTGGGCAATGAGGCACTCTGCCCTGTTTTAAGCAGAAAGGCCTTCCCCTGCACCAAGTCTAGAACTGCCCCTATGTATTGCAACCTTTAGTATGGGACCAGGACTGACTTACGCAGGTTAACAGTGATACCCAGGGACAGGAACAACTGAAGAGTTCTCTCTGAGGTCCTAAGGAGCTGTTCCCTGGACAGGGCCTTTAGGAGCCAATCATCCAGATAAGGGAACACGTACATTCCCTCCCTTCTGAGGGCCTCAGCTACTGCTTCTAAGCACTTGGTAAAGACCCATGGCACAGAAGACAAGCCAAAGGGCAGTACTTTGAATTGGTAATGCTCCCCTGGAAAAGAAACCGGAGGAGCCTCCTGTGGGGAGGAAACACAGAGATGTGCAGGTATGCATCCTGCATGTCCAAAGAACACAGCCAGTCACCTGGCTTGAGAAGGGGCATCAGATCTGGCAAGATTACCATCTAGAAATGTTTGTACTGGACATATAGATTGAGGTCCTTTAGGTCTAAGATGGGCATCTTAGACCCATCTTAGACCCAGTCTTTTTGGGAACCAGAAAGAACCTGGAATAAAATCCCTTGTTTCTCTGGTGCCTGGGCACAGGCTCAATGGCCTGCTTGTGCAGATGGGACTGTACCTCCTCCTGGAGAAGAGATAGGTGGTCCGGTGGGGGGAAGAGACTGGAAGATAGAGGAGGAGTCTCTGGGGGTTGTTCGATGAGCTCCAGAGTGTGACCCCTTTAAATGATTTGAAGAATCCAGGCATCCATAGTTATGATTCTCCATTGATTGAGATGGGAGGGAGAACTGATCTCTGTCCAACACCTTTTGGTCGGGGATCAGAAAAGGGGGGGGGTCTGGCAAGGAGTCAAGTGGAGGCGGATCCGTAACATCTGGGATGCTTGGCCGTGGCTCCTGCAGTGGAGGGGGTGGGCAAGGCGGTGGAGGCTCTGCATTTGCCCAGGGGCCGAGAGGTTGCTCCTGGCTTTTTTGATACCTCGCTGAAGGAAGTGCACTGCCTGCTCTATGTTGCATATGGTAGAGCAAGTGGATAGATTCGAGAGCCCTGCGAGATACCTGCAGGTCGTTAATGATGTCCTGGACATCTGGATCAAAAAGCTTAGAGCTACTGAAGGGGGCATTAAGCACCTTCTGCTGGACATCAGCAGCAAAGCTAGAGACCCTCAGCCAGGAGTGCCTATGGAGGCAAATCCCGGCGGCAGCAGCCATGGGAATAGTGTCTGAAATGTAAGAGGGCCCACAGGAGGTGCCTGCTAACATCTTCAGTGGTCTGCAAGCATTTGAGAATCTCCTGCTTCTGTGTACCTTCTGGGAGGGCCTGAGTAGCAGTCTTCCCCTTATTCCAGTTGGTATTCTGGTACTTGACCATATGGGAAGGTAAGTGGCAATCCTCAGTCCAAGGGTAGAGGAGGAATAAATCCTCTTGCCACAAAGATCAGTTCTGCGTGACTCCTTGTCTCGGGGGAAGGGAGCTAAGGTGCTTGGGCACCTTAGACCTGTCATGAGCTGCCTTAATAACTACTAAATCCATTTCAGGCCGGGCAGCATAATGAGGAAACCCCTTGGGGACATGGTAAAGCTTGTCCACCCGGCGGGCATAGCTGGCACATCAGGCCTGTGCCAGGCTGCAGTAGTAGCATTTTGTAAAGCAGGCGAAATAGGAGGAATGATCTTCGGAGGGGACTCTGGAATCTCGAGGAAATCCATGAGGATAACTGCTTCATAATACTGAAAAACTCAGGTCCTCAGGAGGAGACCTAGAAGTGTGCTGAAAGGGTCCTCACTAATTGAGAAAGCAGTGGATCTGTCTGAAGTGAGAGGATCTTCTTCTCTTCCTCATCAGGAAGAATAAGGTCAGGATGGTACTCCTCAACGTCGAACTCTTCCAGATCCAGGTCTGACATGTAAGGCACAGACAACTTGCAGGGGGCAGCCTGCGGCTGTCAGGGAAGGACTGATGATGAAGTTGCCATTAATGGTGCAGGCAATGCAGGCCTGTAGGTGCCAAGCTAGTGAACAATCACTGACGTGTATTTGGTCAGGATCTCATTGAGCTCAACGATCGAAGACTGCATCGGGGAGGGGGGGCACTGTCAACAGCACAGGGAGCGATGACTCACCGGATGGGCCCTGACAGACCAAAGAAACTTTAGCCCGAGGGTCTGGAATAGGATCAGGGCTCGACAGGAGGGCTGTCAACAAACCCGTCATCGATGACGGTGGGGCCGACGATCCAGAGGTCAAACAGACGCCTTGAGCATAGGGTGGAGGAGCTGTCGGTATGGATCTAGTGGGCACAGAGACTAGGACAGCCAATTTGTACATCAATGCAGCTGCAATTGACAGAGTACTCCCAGAAGAGGAAGAAGAGGAAGTTGGGGAGCGGGACCGCCGCCAGGTGAAGCGGTCCCTATCATGGTCCTTTTTGTGACTTTTCACCAAGGACTTGTCTCGGGCCTTAGTGGCCTGCGAGCTTAAAGACCCTGCCAGGCACTGAGAGGCTGGAGGGCCCCTGCCCAGAAATGGCTACCCGTTGATCTGTTAGGAATTTTTAAAGCGACTTTTTGCATCAGCTGAGGGTTGTTTGACTTCTGGCAGAGCTCAAAGTAGAAGTGTTCATGGTTAGGCCCAAGACAGCAGACACAGAGGGAGTGTTAGGCTGTGGAGGCAATCTTCTTTCCACAACAGCAGTGAGAGAAAAAAGATGTAGAAGGATTAACTCTCAATATAAAATAAAGGAACATCTTTAAAAAAAGAGATTCTAAAATAATAGGCAGGAAAAAGCCGTAGGCGAAAAAATGGCATGAAACTGCGTTGAAGCTTCTGCGGAGACCCATGCAAACAAGTTAACATTGGAAAGAACTGATTAGGGAGCGGGGCCGCACACGCCTTCATAGGGTTGGTGACATCGTCATATGACGTCATCATGGGTGACCCCAACTGTACTGCTGAAAATCTTTCGTGTGGATCCTGCTTCACTGACGGTGAAGTTCCTTCGGTGTGACCTGATGACTAAGATACCCCCGAAAATCATGTGTCGTACACATTTTATTGCACAAAACATAACTCAAGACACACATTCCTCAAGTTTCATATAAAGACTTACAGAATTATGAAGTGCATATTTGTCAAACATCCTACTGTGCATCCATAAAACTGCTGTCCATAAACAATTTTTGGGCCACTGGTTTATAGAGGTAGGCCATTTGGCATTTTGTGCACTCTGTAGTTTTTAAGTCTTTATATGAAGCTTGAGGGACGTGCGTCTTGAGACCTATGTTTTGTGAAACAATTATTTACATGACACACATCTCAGCAGCATACCAATCTTTTTATGTACTTTATTTAGCCACCTCTTACACCTTTTGAAATGTGAACTTAATTTTTGGATCCTGTGTTTATTCTGGTGCTGATCCAGCCCTTGTGTACAGCAGACCCCTAGTACACTTTTGAGCCCCCCCCCCTTTTTTGGATCATATTATGGTGCGTTTAAACTGCATTTTTAATATTAAGAACAGCATTTTAGGCCGGTCCGATGGAGCTGAGGGTTGAGGCATGGGACGCCACACCTCGCACCATGCCGGCGACCCAGGTTCGGGAGTGGACCCAGGTTGTCGGGGGTTGGCAGGGGAGGAAAGGATTGAGCATCTGAAAGACTGCTCTCCTTTCCTGGGAGGAGAGGGGGAATGTTAATCCCGCTGTCTGGCAACTCCCAGTGGAGACTAGGGGTTCGGCAGCAGCCGGGATCCAGGCAAAAGGGGATTGGCCATGCGCGGGAGAGCGTACGCGCCATGCTGGAGTGCACTGAACCAACGGGCCAATGGGGGAGGGGAGGAAAAACCTCGGCACCTGATAGGCGATGGCAGGGACCAGTGGTTGGCCCCCATGCCCAATGCTGGGCCTCCCGGCTCAGTCTCAGGCACTTCCTCCGTCTCTTTGACCGCTCAATTAGACTGCAGATAGAGTGCCAGGATGAGTCGGCGGTTTTGCCCTAGTGGGTCGGGCGGCTATGTGGTGCAGGGGCAGATGGGCCCATGCCTGAGGGGAGTCTGGGGGCTTCAGGTGGGCAGGAACAGGCTGAACTGAGTGTCCCTGCTGGAGAGAGTTCAGGTAAGCTGGTGCTGAGGGGGCATAAAGAGTTGTGGGGGGAAAAAAAAGAACGGTATTTTTATTACTAAAATACATCATAGGACTGAAGTCTTTAAAGCTTGAGAAGTGCAAAGAAAATCATTATAAGATGAAGCAGCCAAAATTCAAGGAGACTCTGGCAACAAATGTGAACTTTACTGCTGCTCTGTATTGCTCAGAGCTTTAGTTGCATTTTATTTTACTAGCATTAAACTGGCAGTGATGCTAAATTTTAAGTGACTAGTTATTTTCTTTAATATATAGTGATTAAACATCTGTTCTAGCTCATCAAATGTATCTCCCTGTTCATCTGATCCTCAGTTTACTGCTGAGGAAATTATTTTTATGCCATGGGCACATAACCAGATACTCCTAGATCGAATGGAAGGTAGAGAGAGCGCAGAGGTGTCAGTGAAAAAGCTCTTTCATGTTCAAATGTTAACAAAACTGAGCAAGACTTTGAAAGAAAATAATAGCAAATTAAATTTTGTTTAAATGTATTTTGTCTTACTGGAGTAAGGCTCTTTACATTAGATGGTAAATCAAGAAAACGGATTTCTTAATTTAGTTATGCATTAACCTAAACGTATTATGCAGTGTTCATCAAGGCAGTCATTGATAAACGTATCACATATAGAAATGTTCTGGTTTTAAGATTACAGCAACACTGCAAGTTTTGGGAAATCGGGGAAACTTTTTTTTTTTTTTTTTAGTATTCTATGGTACATAATTGTGCAAAATGATATTCTGTAAGAAAAGGTTTCTTACTCACAGTTTGAGGATGCAGTTTATAAAGAAACTGGGTCTCATTTTCAGTTGTAAATGGTGCCACTAAGTGGTTATTACCAGTTAGCACACCACTGGGACTTCACAGGACTTTCCTCAGTGGGTGGTGCACCCCTTCCAAAGAGCTTGCAAAAGATACTGCAAGCCGACAGAGAAGGGGGTTGGACAAACACAAACGGCCTACAGGGCTATGAACGACAAGGTGGCTCTGTGACCACCTCCATGTCCCTTAACTTTTAACCTGTTAAAAGCAGGCGATGAAAGAGAGTGCATAATTTTAACAAGGCATGGAAGCATGGCAGTCAAGTTGTGTTTAGGGGAGAATAACCAGGACCCAAGATGGGTGTGACCAAAAGGGAGTCCACTGGACTATCTGGGGCAAAATGAAATGGATCATGGGGAGAAAGCAACACTAGACTACCAGGGTTAGAACACACAGGTCAGTTAAGGAGGGGGATACTTCTGAGTGGTACACTTTTGATTGCAGTAATGCAACCAGGTCATGAAACTATCCGTGCAAACAGGCTGCAGGCACATGCCAGCCTATAAACTAGTTAAAAAAAAACAAAACCCCAAAAAACACATGCTGGTATCCAAACAGCTGGATTAATAATTGCACTGCATTTCTACTGCAGGAGTGAACCCTGTAAAATGTTACCACCTTTGTTCACAGCGCTGTCAGACGGGAGCACAATGGCAGAAGATAAAAGTATTGTTACCCCCCACCCCCCAAATTAGAACTGGGCCCAGGAAGTATTAAATGGTATATTAACTTAGAAAATACACAAAGGTCACTTACATGACAGCATATCATGGTATTATATTTCAAACTGCATCAAGTAACTGTCACAATTAAATAAATAAGTTTACAAATGTATTAAAATTTAGCTAAAATGCTCCATAAAGATACATTAAAAAAAGAACTTTAAATACAATTCGTTTTTTGTCTATTTTATGCTTGTTGATATTAAACATAAGTTTCTAAATCTATGACCTATATAACAAACCGCATATTTACTGTGACTTGTACACTACTGTAACGCAGGATATTTTTTATTTTTACTAAAGAACAGTGTAAGTAATGAAATAAGATCTTTTGCATTCCTCTGTAGTTCATGATAGGGACGTACTAGTCTTTGAAAAAATTATTTAGACCTATTTTTAACCAAACGGAAAACGGGTGCAAGATTTATATGGAAAAAAAAAGTCAGCCGTCTAGTTGATATTCTAAATGACGACTACCCTGAAAATTCTGACTCTGAAGTCCTGCTCGAAAAGCTTTATGAAAGGAATTTGGTTTACTTGCCCCCCCTGCTTAGACCAATAAAGCAACGTGTCTGGTTACTACGTAAAAAGTGGAGTCTGTCAGGGTTAGGTTCTAAATTACATGAAAATGCCTTTTAGTCACTGGACATCATGCCAGTACTGCAGTTCAACTGAAAATTGACTAATTACAGGAGCAGCACAAGGAAACAGACAAAGCTGACTTGATTAGTATTTTTTTATACTGTAAGACATTTAAAATACTTTCCAAATTGATTTACTAAATTTTCCAATTCAAACATTTTACGATTTTTAAAATATTTTATATTTATTATTTTCTCGAGGAACAAAGACTGCTCCCTAACTACTACTTCTCTGTTCCACTGCCTTCCCAGCTGGCAGTGCAATTCAATGTCCCTGCAACTGCATATGCTATAACCAAGTAAGAAATGCCACTGTGGGCCTACCAAGGATTTAGGTTTGAGAAAATGAAGAAAAATACAGTGCACGACCAGGATAAGAAGCATTCAGAAAATATAGGATAAAGTATGGGGTGCAGTGTGTTACGAGAATTCAAAACACGCCCAAGTTGTTGGATGGCACATAAACACAGAAGGCGAAGCCAGAGGGGTTTATGGTAGCCATCCAACAACGAGGGTGTGTATTAAATTCGAGTTCAACACACTGCACCCCATACCCATACTTTGTTTTATATAATTCAAGGGGTTGATTTTTTGCCGAGTTCCATCTGCCATGAGGAAATAAAATCTTTTTATTTATTCTGATTCAGGTGGTCAGCACCTGGTCAGTGGTGCTACTGCCTACTCACTGCCCTGGCCCGGGATGAAGTTACAAGAGGAGAAGGCAAGAGATGCTGGCTCGCGAGAAGCACTGGAGACAGGCAGCTTAAGGGACAACTTGGGGGCCTTGCTAGTTTCGACATCCCTGTCTCATCCAGCACGGTGGAGGGTATGTGATTCAGTATGTGGCTTCCATTGTGGGAGCCGCCAACGAGGGACCAAAGCAATTTTTAAAATGAAAAAAAAAAAAAAAAAGCAACACTGGCGCACAGCAGGGATCTCGACCACTCACTCTTCTGAGGTACCGAGATCAGTCTGACAGAAAGAGCTGTGTATTTAAAAAAATAAATAAATTAATAAATGCCGTAACACACATACGTGTATTACGGCATTAAAGACACAACTTCTTCTATGGGAAAAAACACAACCCATTAATTATTACAAATGTAATGTATGTTAATAGTTAATAATTTTGTCTTACTTTAAAAAAAATAAAGGTATTGCACTGTCCCAGGCAGCACTGACTAAATGACAATTCTCAAGCCCAATGTGCCTTCATTATTACATTATCAATATTCTGCCTCAAATCTGACAATTCAGCACCATCAAAGGCAAGTGAAACAGTTCAGTCAGAAAAAAAAAAAAAAAAAAGGAAAATGTCCAATAGCAGGAATGATTCAAATGATCTAAAAAATGTACATACACTGACACTTTCTTCTACATATCATGGAGCATTTGTTTTTAAAACTAAAAAAAAAATGCCATTGTTATTCTGCATGTATGACACTTTTCAAGTAGCCCACTTAATTACATAATTTATTTTTTGCTTTCTCATTAAAATTGCACTCACTGATATGTTAGTGTAGCTGTCCAACAGCGTTCTGGATTCACCACTTCTGGATTAAGTTCTGCTTTTAGCACTAAAACAGGTGTAAAAGTTTAACTGATAGGGATATTCCACATGGCCCCACCTTCTCAGTCTAAAACAATGATTCAGCTCAGAGAGGCACTTATGTTAATCCAGATTTTTATCCCCACACCCCTTTAGTCTCTGCCAGCATTCTCTCTGCCTTGAAACTAGTTATGCAGCTTTATACTGCAGTTTGGCGCTAAAGAGTACTGGTGGCCAGTATGTAGACAGTCGTCATTGTTTTTTTCCAATGTTGCCCTCTTACCTGCTGCCTCACCAGCATGCTGCTTTCGCTGGGAATGAGGCAGTGCTCCATAGCCTAACACAGGTGTGTTGTAGCACTCACTGATTGGGGAGCACCCTCTCAGCTACAGCTGCACTGACTATAGAGTCCCTGGCTCAATCCTAATCCATCACCTACATGGTAGTATAACATGCAGCAGTCTGGGCACTTTCTTTCTGAAAATTTACTTTTACAAGACTTTTTTTTTTGGTTTTTTTATAACAAGAATTGGGTGCCCCGTTCTCATCCAAACTCTGCAGAGGTGTGAAATGGCTAGGTTGCATCCACAACACTGTTCCAACACACATACTGTTAACAGCAAAGCTCGAACACTGGGGCAAGTTGCAGGATAGAGTATATGAGTTGTGTTGGCTGAGGCAAACAACAACATGGCATTGTAATACCATGCCCAAAGCCATGATGGTGGCACCAGCCACGCAACTTTTTGGCCAAAATCTGTTCTGCCCATTCCCAATCACCCCAAAACTTTTGTTCCCTGGTGCTAAAAATGGTTCTCTCCTTCATCCCTACACAATGTCTGTGCTTTGTCAAGATCTACTGTGCCCAACAGAAGACATTAGCTCACTTATATATTACATTGTAAACCTATTACAGCAGGTGCACTAACCAGATACGATAAACATTTCTGAACTTTGCTGTAACTTTTTTTTTTTTTTAACCTTGCTATGCATAAGTCTAAGATAACTAAGTAGACTACTGTTATGTGGGTTGTCACTTTCTCAGAGGAAAAAAGTGACTTTAGATCCCACCAGAATGTCTCCAGAACCTCTCGATGGAAAGTCTTGCTACTGTTTCTCAACTAATAATACTTCAACTGATAGGGTCTGATATCAACCAGAAAAATGCTTTGCATCAGCCTGGTGTGATATCACACAACACTGATTTGGAGAAAGTCACAGCTGATCAATCACCTGTGTTCCTATTACACTGTCACACTAACTGAAAATAGTTGTTGGCTTATCTCAACTTTGAAGTCAAACCCTAACAGAAACTATAAAACATAAATATAAGGGTAACTGTGGGATTACTTTTTTTTTTTTTTTTTGACACAAACTTGTGTTTTTCCACTCAAATTTTATACTTCTGTTTTTTTGCAGCAAAACACATTTCATATGTGAAAAAAACCTTGCATCACACAGTTAACCATAGACAGTATTATACTACATTTATTCTATTTTTATATTACATTTCTGGAAACTAACATCTTGCCTGACAGAGACTGCTGAGCAATGGAAATAGTTCTTGCCAGGCTGTTTCTGCAAATACGAAATAACGCGATGTGTTTGTACAAGATGCTACATGAGCTGAATTACAGTAAAGAAGTAGCCATGCATTCACAAAAAGTCAGCAGTACAACACAGCTGACACACTGTTTTGGCTTCACTCAAAGAGCTTTTTGTCTACACTTACAAACCTTACCTCAATTTTAAAATTCACACAACTTGAACAAAAAAAGTTGCCTAAAATATTCCCATCGTCTAATTTTATTAAAAAAACATTTTACCTGCACACCACAGAAAGAGACACATTTCTGTGTTTACAATTGGGTGGGTGGAAGAATAAAACTACAAGCCAGGGATTATTCTGAGATGTTACCATCAGCCACCAAGTTAGTAAAGCAGGCATCTAGCTAATCAGCAAGTGAGTAGAAAAGTTCCTGTTGCTGACCGATAACATAACTGAAACAGAACTTCTGGGAGATTGTTCATTTTATCTAAAACATTTTACAGCAGTACTGTAATAATAAAGAAAATTCAAAAACTAATTTATTGAGATAAGGTTTTGTAGCAGGACAAAATGACAGAAAGGAAAGAATTACTCACTGTAGTGATATAATTTCTTCCAAGGTATTCTTCAGGGTGCTTTACAGGTGCAGTATGCCAGCTGAGTTCAGCTGCTCCAGAAGAGGAGTTTATGCTAATGATTTTGGCAATCAGCCAATCAAAGAGCAAGAAGAGAGTGCTGCCTAAGCTAGAGTGGAAAGTCAGTCAGATTCATTTCAAGGCTAAAGGGCAAAAGGCCCCAGCAGTACTTATCAGAACTATCAAAATACAGGAACAAGATCAATACATAGGAACTGCTATACACTCATAACTATAAAGCTTTAATTATAGAGTTCAAACAGTGAAATCTGGCCCAAAGTATGGACAGCTGAACTCAGTCACTATGTAGGGGAGGATGGGTGGGCGGTCAAGCATACTTAAGAATACCTTGGAAGAAATATTACTATGGTGAGCAATTTTTTCTCCTCACCCCAGGAATTCTTCAGTATGCTTGACAGGTGCAGACTACAAAGCAGTGCAGTTGGGAGGCTGTACAGAACCTACTTTGGAAAGAGGTTCTGCAGGACTGGTATGCCATATCTGGCATCTGATCTGGACTGTACATCCAAACAGTAGTGTTTTGTGAAAGTGCGTACAGTCTTCCAGGTAGCTGCTTTGCAGATGTCCAGCAAAGATATGCCCCTTGCAGCTGCCACAGAGGCTGCAGTGGCCCTAGTGGAGTGGGTCCTGAGGCCATGAGGAGGCTGCTTGCCAGCCTTACTGTAACAGAACTGAATGAAAGAGACTATCCAACAATAATCCTTTAAGAGGCAGGCCTCCCTTTACCTACCTTGCCATAGGTAAGGAAAGGCTGAGTATGCAAAGTTCTGAGCTGCTTGATGTGCTCCAGGTAGTAGGTCAGTGCCCTTCTCACATCCAAACTATGGAGCTTTCACTCATCAGGAGTGGATTTTGTCTGTGAAGAAGACAGGGAATGTTATGGACCGAGAACTACTTCATCATTGTGGGAGATAATGTAGTTAGGTTCAGTGCAAAGAGGCTGCTGTGTTGAAATTCTTCTGGCTGAGGTAACTGCTACCAAAAATACAGTTTTCCAAGTGATGTACTTTAGCTCTGCTATGGCCATGGGCTCAAAATGAGGTTCCATGACATTGGCTATGAAGAGGTTCAAGTCCCAGGGAGAGACAGGTTCCCTAAGAGAGGGTTGAAGAGGTAACAGGCCCTTGGAAAATGTCAAAGTTGGGATGTGAAATTTAAGACTTTTCCTTCCCAGACGAAATATAAGCAGACGTAGCTGCTAGATGGACTTTCAAAGATGAGGTAAATAGGCTGGAGGCCTACAGATGTACCAAGTAGTCAAGCACAGAAGAGAGTGAAACTTTCAATGGGTGACTACGCCTGTCCTTACACCACATTAATCCTTAGGACCTGTTCGGAGTACCAAGAGTCTAGCTACTCTAGCTCTTCATGTACGAGGCTTTGAGGAGAAGAGACTCTATGTTAGGGTATGTTACCCCTGTCAGAGATACAGTCGGGAGACTGTGGCTCAATGGCAGACAAACTGGTTGCTTGGCTGCCAGGGCCAGGAATAGGGAATACCAAGGTTGTTTTGCCCAGTCTGGTGCCACTAGAATCATGGTGGCAGACTGGGTTCTGAACTTCAAGAGGACTCTGAGGATCAGTGGGAAAGGAGGGAAGGCATACGAGAAATTCCCTGTCCAATCCAAGTTTAGGGCATCTACTGGTACTGTGCCTAGAGCTGGAGGCCTGCAGCAGTACTGCGGTAGCGCGTGACTGAGGCTGGAGACAGCGAGATTCATCTCTGGAGTGTTCCACCCCTTCTGAAAACTGGCCAGCACTTGTCTGTTCAGGGCCCACTCATGGTGGCCCTGACTGATGCAGCTCAGAGACTCTGCCAGCACATTGTCCTTGCTCGGCAGGTGAATGGCCGATAGCTGAATTTCCAGTGAACAGGCCAGAGATCAAAGTTTCATGGCCTCTGTGCAGAGCTTTGTGGATCTTGTGCCCCCTTGTTTGTTGATGCAGAACACAGCTGTGGTGTTGCTTGTTCTGATTTGAACAGACTGGCCTTTTAGGAAAAGGGCAAAGTCTTTTATTGCCAGATAAACCGCTCTGAGTTCAAGGAGGTTTATATGGTAGGTGGACTCCTTGGGGGACCATGTCCCACTTACGGAGTGGTCTACCAGGTGTGCCCCCATGCTAGGAGGGAGGCATCCGTGCAGAGAACTTTGCGTGGTTCCCTTTGCTGGAGGGGACTCCTTCCCTGAGATTCTGTAAGTCCTTCCACCAGTCTAGGGCTTGTAGCAGAGTCCTTGTGATTGGAATGAGTTTTGACAGTCTTTTTTTCTGAGATCAGTGAGCATGTAGGTGATACTGAATGTCCCTCATTTGAAATCTGTCTTATAGTACCACAGCTGTGGTAGATGCCATGTGGCACAGAAGCCTGAGAAGTGTCTGGCTAGTCTTGGCTGACCCAGGACGAAAGAGTTTGCCAGATTCTGCAGGTTGTGTGCCCTGTCGAGGAGGAGCAGGGCCCTTTCCTTTTGTGTGTTCAGTTCTGCCCCAATGAATTCCAGAAGCTGAACTGGTTGAAAGTTGGATTTCTGAGAACTGATTAGAAACCCTAAAGATTCCAGGGTTGTCCGAGTTATTCTGAGAGAGTTTCCGATCTCCTGTTGAGACTTACCCACTATTAACCAATTGTCTAGTTAAGGGACGACAGACATCTGTTGTCTCCCGAGATCGGCTGCCACTACTGTCAGGTACTTTGTGAAGACCCTGGGCACTGAAGAAAGGCTGAAGGGCACTGCGGCAAACTGGTAGTGGCCTGAATGCAATCTGAGCACTCTCAAAATTCTTGCACCACCCACCACAAAAAATTAACTGGAGACTCAAACAGAATCTATACAAATGCAATTTATTATGGAAAGAAAAGTGTAATAAAGTGCAAACCTGCAGCTGAGCAATGCTCAGACCAGGGACTAAAGGTAGAATCCCACCAACTCCAAATGGTTTCGTCCAGAAGGCTTCCTCAGACTGAAGGCAATCTGAGCCTGAGAACTTTCTGGTGAGACTGCCTGATTGGAATGTGGAAACAGGCATTCTTCAAGTCCAGGGAAGCTAGCCAATCTCCTGTTTGTAGAGATGGAATCACCACAGCCAGGGTAACCATCTTGAATTTGGGACTGACAAGGTGTCTGTTTAGGTACCTGAGGTCTAAAATCCCCAGTTTTTTTCCTGAGTTAGGAAGTATCTGGAGTAAAGACCCTTTCTCCACTGGGAAGGGGGAACTTTCTCCACTGCTTTTGCAGACAGAAGGGACTTTACTTCTCATTCCAACAGTAGCTTTTCTGTGGGAGTTGAGATATTTTAGTGTTTTCTGACACTGTGGAAAGGGGAACCATTTGAACCTTGACTCACTAGCTCGAGTACCCACTTGTCTGTGGTAATGAGGTGCCAATGGAGGAAGTAATGAGACAGCCTTCCTCTCACTAGGGAAGGGGAGGCGACATGTCTTTTGCAGTCAGGAGATTTGTTTGGACTGAGTATTAGAGGGAGGAAAGGAGCCATCTCATCTCTGGCCTCTTCTACACCTTCCACTGAAGTAACCGCACACCTGAGAGTAGTCCAGGGGCATTGGCATAGGGTAGAAGGCCCCGGGGTAGTAGCCGCTGCTTCTATTCCCTCTACTCTGGGACCTTTGGGACGTGGAAGCGGTAGCTGGTTTTGTATTCTTCCACCTTCTTCATATAAGCCTCAATTTTGTTCCCAAATGAATTATTCTCACAGGGAAAATCCATAGCTTTATTCTGGGCATCCTGCGGAAGACTGATTGCCCTTAGCCAGGCATGGTGCCTAAGGGAGATTGCCTAGGCCATGACTCTAGAGGCAGTGTCATTAGTGTTCACTGACATGTGAAACTGGCACTTTGTGGCTTCTAAGGCTGATTTAACAGTTTCTGTCAGGTCCTGAGCCACTTTGTCTGGGGCCTGTTGGCTGATAGCTAGCACTGAGTTCCACAAAACTTTTTGGTACTGGCCTGCATAGGCCATTTAAGTGGATAGGCAAAGCAGCAGAGAGGCTGTTGTGTAAGATTTTCCCCCATAAAAATCAAGCCTTCTAGATTCCTTTTCAGGAGGCTGTGAAGAAAGGGGTACCTTAGCCTTGTCACAAAGCAGCAGCCTGCACTACTCTCTCATGATCAGGGTGAGTATACAGAAACTCTACATTTCACTTTTCCAGTTGATACTTTTTCTCAATTTTCTTGTCCACTATAGAAATGGAAGTGGGATTTAAAAGTTGCCCTGTGGAGTGATTTATGTATGGGTAAAAGCAATTTTGTTGAAGGAGGGAGACCCATCATATCTAAAAAGTCTTCCTCCACCTCCTGGTCAGTAGTCTCTTGAATGGGTGAGATCCAGAGTGTCCCCCATATGTTGAATGAAGACAAAGCGAGAGGAAAACTCCTCCTGGCCATTAGGACAGCCAAACTCTTGATCAGGGGAACCTCTGGTTCTAAGGGCTCCTCCCCTAACTCATCATCACCCTCGTAATAAAAACCCTGGGTATGTCCAGAGTTTGATGTGTGAGGGATAGTAGGGCCAGGAAGGGCATCAAAGATATTGCCTATAGCCTGCAACGTTTGGTATAAGTGCCAAGCCTTAGCCAACTCTTCATCAGAGGGCATCATTTTTTGTGTCACCAGCATCTCCCTTTGCTTCTCAGCAGGAGGGGCAGTGATGTGTTTTTTTTTCTTTTTGCTTCTTTTTAGCAGGCACTTCATCATTAACCTGCTCATTATATCTCTTTTTGGCTTGGTCAGAATTATTTTTCTCAGTTTTATTCTGTAGGGAGTCTTTATCAGAATTTCCTCTAGTTTTATGTGAGGATGACTACTCTTTGGGATTTATACTGGAGGGGGAAGCAGTCTGAGAAGCCATAATTTCCAACCTTTTGGCTGCTTTTCTGTTTTTGAACAAGGTTTAGAGCAAAGTTTACAGTTATGGTCCGGACCCAAACAGATACAATTAACATTATTTTTTTTTTTTAAAACAGCAGGTCCAGTACTCCTTCTAGGTCTATCTGAAATGCCAATTTGTCAGAAGACCTTAAAATGTGGTTCCAAATGGGAAAAGAATACAACAGAAGTCAGTTCCCAAACACTATGAACTGCAAGTAAATGATTACTAAAAGTGCTAAAAATAATGACATTTAATGAAAAATCGCGGTTCAGATTAAATTCAGAGAACCGCTAAGCAAAGAAAAGAAAAAACGGTGGTTGAAATAGGTTTGAACCGTTTGAATTTTTACCTCAGGAAAAAAGCGGGAACCGCAGTGGGAATTGCCGAGGTAAAGAAATTTGCGGTTCCTGGGACCCGGGGAAAAATTACCAAAAGTAAAGTAAAATGCTAAGGCAGCACTAAGAAAACTTCTTTTTTTTTTTTTTTTTTTATCAACTTTGAAAGAAATATTCTTCAAGAGAAAGTGAAGAGAGACTCCGGGGCAGTGTTGTCCAGTCAGCGGAGAAATGAATCTGACTGACCTCCCACTCTAGCTCAGGCAGCACTCTCTTACTGCTAAAAATCATAAGCATTAACTCCTCAGAGGCAGCTGAACCCAACTGGCATACTCTATATTTGTCAAGCATACTGAAGAATTCCTGAGGTGAGAAGAATATATTACAGTTATTCAACAGAATGGTTTTGGAAATCAAATTTTTTTTTTATATATATTTTTTTTCCTATATTAATGAATGCTTAAAGAGAATTTACAGTTTAAAAAAAAAAAAAACCTTGGCACTGGCAGAACTTACATCTCACCATAAGCTAAAATACTGAAATCCAGGACATTCCCTTCGTTATTACTGAAGAAATGTATATAAAACATGTTATTTTCCCCTCGACTTTATTTGCTCCTACTGCTTCTGTACCTGCCCTGAAGCTATAATCCTCTGCTTGTGATCTCAGAATCAATTCCTCAGAAACAGGTTGTGATTTCACAAAGAGAGTGAGGACAATGACCTCAAGACAGGTATAAGCAGCAAGAACATACAGTATGACATCTAAGAGAAAAAACTATCTTCATGTCAAGAAAAAATGTTGTATGAAAATGTCTTTAGTAATAAATGAAAAAAAACTTTAATAATAATAAAAAAAAACATGTCCTGAAGTTCAAAGTTTTGGGGATTACAGGGTTAAATGAGTAAGCTCGCTGTGGCTAACTGCAAATTTTCTGCTGGAAATAAATGTGTTTTAAATGGTAAAACTGTAATGCTCAACTGCAGACAAACATTTACACAGAAATTACACAGATTAGCAAAAGCTCATCCTAGTCAAACAGTGGTATAGTTGAGAACAAATGCAAGGATTACTGACATATTTGAATATGCACAAGTGTTTGTGATCCCAGGGAGATACCACATTTTTTATTTATTTTTAAAAACATGGGAGTTCTCTTTAGGCGACTCTGAAGTGTTCAAATTCATTCCACAGCAGTATGCAACACTTTTTTAAATCCCAAATATAGGTACTTCATACTTGCTAATCCATATCATAAGCTGTATTGTGAATTCGAGTTGCATACTTGATTGCCATGTGTACAGTATTCACGGAGATCCCTTGTTTCCAAATTTTTCCTGTGGCAAATGGACAATGCATACAAGATGGCTGTGAATGGACCTCCTTTTTGCATGCCACTGTTTTCTGTGGCATACTAGTACTTGAATCTGGGTCCTACTGGGGTGGTTGCAGAACATTCAAGAACTCTGACTGGCCCTGGTGGTAGGTGGTATTTGCTCCACAGTCCACATACTGGTACCTTTCTTCAGAAATCTGCTCACTGTGCCCAAAGTATGCTACTGTCACAGTAACTCTGAAAGTTAAAAAAATAAAAGTGCATTATTCACAACATAAACACTAGTAGCGATTTTTTGTCACAACTCAGGCTAAAATGCTGTACTTTCCAACATTTCACAGCACCTGTACTCTAACACTTCTGCTACCCCCTACACCTGCCCACTCTTCGCTGAAGCTACCTGGCTGTCGTATCAGATCCTGACAAGAAGAGTTTGTCTTGCTGTCCTTTTGCATAATGGACCTGCTCAACCACTCCTCCATATGACATCCTTGTCTAAAACATGGCCAAGAAGGGTTGTAGTCCATCACTGGTGGTGAAAGGTGATTGACTGGCAGATCTGAGGGAGGTTGGAGCCAGGATCATGCAGCATGTGGGAAAATGTCAGACTGGCATACCCACTCACATTATGACCGTGTATTACTGAATGGCAAACCGGGGCCTACAGCCAGGGTCTCCTTGCTTTCTCAGCATTAGACTCCCTCCAACTGTGCTACAAGGGCCATGCATATAGGATGAAAGTTATTTAGCTGCAGAAGTTATATGTAGTTTAATCTAAATATCTGTTCAGTAACTGAAAATTCTTCTGGCCTATGGTCTTGGCTCTACGACTGTTTGCCACAGGTCTTAACAGAGCTCAGTAAAAAAGGTGGCCAGATTGTGTACATCATGGGCCAAACCCCACTACTTGACCCTCACAGCTTCTCTGCATAGGGGGCAGGAAACACAGGTTACTCACCTGTAAAAGTAGTTCTCGGAGTGGTATATGTTGTCCATTCATACATCCTGGCAGTGTCCCTTCCCCTTTAAGAAGTGCGGAAAAGTCTTCAAGCTGGCTCCTCCCAACGCCCCCAGGAGTTATATCCCTCGGCTCCACCCCATGATGCCAGATCTTGCCCACTGGAAGCAGTTGTGCGCCTGAACCAGCGGAGGTGAGGTGGGTTCATGTGGATGAACAACATATATCACTCTTACATCTACTGTTACAGGTGAGTAACCTGTGTTTCTAGGGACGTAGATATGTTGTTCCATCCACATATTCTGGCAGACTCCTAGCAGATCTCTGGGAGGAGGGAGGCAAGGTGCACACCCTCTACTTAGGAAACAGAGAATGGATAACTGATGTCCCAAAACCAGCATCCTGGCGTGACTCTAAGTCAATGTGGTAATGGTAAATGAAGGTGTGTGCTGATTTCTAGGTAGCAACCCTGCAGATTTCTTGGATAGGGACATCCCTAGCAGCAGCCACTGTCATAGCAGTATGGTGGGGGAAATTAGCCCTTGGCCCTCCGGGAGGCTCCCTACCCACAAATCTATAGCAGAGATCAATGCAGGATAGGATCCACCTGCCAATGGTCTGCTAGATGCGGCTTCAGTGTAGGTGACAAACAGCTGGCGAACCTCTCCCCGAACTCCAGCTGTACGCTCTTTGTAGTAAGTGAGCGCTTGCCTCAGGTCCAAAGTATGGAGCCTGTGTTCATTCTCCGAGGTGTGATTTGGGAAGAACACCTGAAGAGTCATCACCTGATTAGGATGAAACTCCGACACGAACTTCGGGTTGGGGTGCAGGACAACCTTGTCCCTGTGGAAGACCAGGAAAGGAGACTCCACCGAGAGCGCCTGGAACTCACTGATCCTTCTAGCAGACGTGATAGCCAACAAGAAGGCAGTCTTCTACGACAAGTGAGACATCTCACACCTGTGCATGGGTTTGAATGGCTTGCCCATGAGCTTTACCAAAACCAGCAGCAAGTCCCACAGTGGTGGTTCATGCAACGGAGGCGAAATGTGATCTAAGCCGTTGAAAAAGCACCAGACCATCTTCTCCTGTGCCACCGACTGCTGATCAGCCCATGCCCCGGTAAGCAGACACGGCTTCCAGGTGCATCTTAAAGGTCATCGACCAAAGTCCCCCTTTGGAAAAGGACCACTGATAGTCCAAAAAGCTAGCCACTGGGCAAGCCAAAGGGTCCAGTCCCTTGCCCTGACATCAAATGGGGAATCTCTTCCATTTGAAGGCACAGTACTTTCTCGTTGATTCCTTTCTAGATGCTTCAACTACAGTGAGAACATCTTCAGAGAGACCCAAAGCCTGTCAGGAACCAGGCTATCAGGTGCAGGGACTGAAGGTCCAGGTGGAGTACCTTCCTGATGGAGAGCAGGTCTGGGCATATGGGAATAAGCCTTGGGAGCCTGTTGCTGAGTCTGAGGAGACTGGAGTACCAAAAGAAAAAAATTACTCACCTTAGTAATGTTGTTTCTTCTAATGGAGTCTTGCTGTATTCTGACTATATGCAGTTAGCCCCAGTACTTGAAGTGCCCCGGAGAGTAGAGTTAACTCTATGCAAAAGCATAGAACGTTGAGCTTGAGCTCTGTTTTCAAACCTGTCTCTAGCACTCTGAAGGGTAACTGTCAGATTATTATGAGCACTAACTAATCAAATTAACAATCAGTGGAAATCATTTTAACTGTTGTAAGCCAAACGGCCACCACAAATTGTTTTTAGGATCAAAAAGACAAGTCGAGAACCCCAAAAAGAAAGCTAAATACAAGACCAAGACAAAGTAGGTAGTGAAATTAAAACATTAATAAACCCATAAGACTGGGCAAGTCAAGTACCCCTCTGGGGTGCAGCACTGTGCCTGCCCACCCACATCCCAAAACTACTAGGTTCCAGGAGGGGAGGCAGAGAGGGAGGTCAGAATACAGCAAGACTCCATTAGAAGAAACATTACTAAGCTGAGTAATTTTTTCTTCAGACAACATGAAGTCTTGCTGTATTCTGACTATATGCAGACTACCAAGCAGTACCCCCCAGGAGGAGGGAGTCACAGAACATACTTTGGGAACAGGCTCTGCAGCACAGCTGTGCCAAACTTAGCATCACTTCTAGACTGAATGTCCAGAGAGTAATGCTTGGTAAATGTGTGAAGTTTTCCAGGTGACTGTTTTACAGATTTCCACTAAAGGTACATCTGTAGCTGCTATGCGTGAAACAGCAGTACCTCTGGTAGAATGAGCCCTCAGGCCTGAGGGAGGTTCCTTCCCAAGCTTTGCGTAGCAGAACTGGATACAGGAGACAATCCACCTGGCAGTAGTTCTCTTGGTGGCTGGTTTGCCCTTTCCCACCTTACCATAGGTGAGAAATAACTGAACAGCCATTCCTATAGGCCTTAGTATGCTCCACATAGTAACTAAGGGCCCTCTTTACATCAAGACTGTGTAATCTTCTCTCCCCAGAGGAAGAGTGGTCAGTGAAAAACACAGGCAATGACATAGATTGGTTTACATGACAGTCTGACAGTACTTTGGGAAGAAACTTTCTGTTAGTTTGAAGGACCACCTTATCCCTGTGAAAAGAAATGAAATCAGGTTCCACTGATAAAGCCTGTAACTCACTGATTCTCCTGGCAGAGGAAATAGCTACCAGGAATACAGTTTTCCATGTCAAGTATTTCAGCTCTGCTGAAGATAGAGGATCAAAACAAGGCTGCATAAGCTTTGCTATACAGATGTTCAGATCCAAAGAAGGGGTAGGGTCTCAAAAGGGAGGATTAACATACATCAGACCTTTGAAAAACTTCTTGAAGACTGGATGAGAAGCTAGGGAAGAGCCCTTACCAGCGGAAAGGAAGGCAAACACAGCTTCCAAATGTACCTTGAGAGTAGTAGGCCGGAGGCCAAAGCTATTAAGATACACCAGATAGTCCAATACAGTAACAATGTCAGCCAACTCTGGCTGAACAGGTTTCTGGGAACACCAAAATACCAAATCTTTTCCACTTGGAATTGTAAGTCTTTCTGGTAGCAGTTTTCCTGCTAACCTATAGAATATCCAAGACTGATTGAGAAAGGTTGAGATTTGCATATTCCAGCTTTTCAAGAGCCAGGCCTTGAGCCTGAAGATTGGGGTAGAGGATCCTCCCCTGAGAGGATGTCAGATGATTGAACTGTCTGGGAAGACGCAGAGGCATTGTCACTGACAGACACAGTAGTAGAGGATACCAAGGCTGCCTGGCCCAGTCTAGTGCCACTAGAATCACCCTGCAAGGCTGAGATCTGATTTTGATCTGGACCCTGAATATCAAAGGGAAAGGAGGAAATGCACACAGGAACCTGCTTGTCCAATCCAATAGTAGAGCCTCCTGGTGTACAGAGCCTAGGAAAGGAGGTCTGCAACAAAAGAGAGGGAGTTGATGATTGTCCAGGGCTGCAAAGAGCTCTATCTCTGGAGTACCCCACCTCTTGAAAATAACCTGAAGGATCAGGGAATTCAAAGTCCATTCGTGATGACCATGAGAAATTCTGCTGAGAGCATCTGCTAAAATGTTGTCCTTCCCTGGGAGGTGCACAGCCTCCAGGGAAGCCTGAAGGGAATAAGCCAGAGACTATATCTTCAGGACCGAGTGCCTCCCTGCTTGTTGATATACCACAAGGTTGTGGTATAGTCTGTCCTGATTTGTACTACTTTCCCCTGAACCACAGCTGAGAATGCCTGCAGAGCTAGAAAGACAGCTCTCAACTCTAGAAGATGTATGTGAAGGAGAGACTCCTGGTGAGACCAGGTTCCCTGAGCTGTAAGCTGATCCAGGTGAGACCCCCAGCCTGGGAGAGAGGAGTCTGTGGTGAGAATCACTGAATGAGCCTGACTGATAAATGGGACACCTTGTCGAAGACTGTCCTCCTCCAGCCACCACTGGAGTGCCTGAACTAGAGTTTGAGAGACAGGAACCAATTTGGAAAGAGGGTCCCTTTTCTGAGACCAGTAAGATCTGAGATGAAACTGAATATCTCTCATCTGAAACCTTGCTCCCTGGACCACAGCTGTGGAGGCTGCCATGTGGCCCAGTAACTGTAGAAAATCTCTGTCTGGATGAGAAACTAGAGGATGAAAAGAGGAAGCCAGAGTGACTAGAGTCTAGACTCTTGAAAGAGGAAGGAATGCTCTTGCCTGGGGAGTGTCTATGTCCACCCCTATGAAAGTGAGCAGCTGAGTTGGTTCCAGAACCGACTTTTCTAGGTTTAGAATGAAGCCAAAGGACTCCAGGAGCCTTTGGGTGACCTCTAAGGCTGTCTTGACTTGGTCTGAGGATTGACCTACTGGGAGCCAGTTGTCCAGATATGGGAACAGAAGGATACCTTGTCTCCTGAGGAATGCCACCACTACTGCCAGGCACTTGGTGAACACCCTTGGAGCAGATGTTAGGCCGAAAGTCATGGCTCTGAACTGATAATGGCCTGAGGGCAACTCAGAACCTCAGGTACTTTCTGTGGGAATGTCTGATGGGTATGTGGAAATAGGCATTCTCGAGATCCAGAGAGGCTAGCCAGTCTCCTGGTCTCAGAGAGGGAAGAATTACTCCCAGTGCCACCATCTTGAACTTTGGTTTTGTTAAGTGTTTGTTGAGGTACCTTAAATCTAGGATGGGTCGCCACTCCCCTGTCTTTTATGGGGTAAGGAAGTATCTGGAATAAAGTCCCTTTCCCCCTGTGACAGAGAGATACCTTTTCTACTGCTCGCATGAGCAGAAGAGAGGATACTTCTGCCTCTAAGGCCTTTGTCTCCAAGGAGGAGAGGGGGCTCAAAGATCTTGTTCTCATTTCTGGGAACTTTTTGAAGCTGAGCACAAGTTCCTGGCTCACTACTTCCAGAACCCATTTGTCTGAAGTGACGGACTCCCAGGTCTGGGAGTAGTGAGCCAGCCTGCCCCCTACGGGAATTGGGGAGGCGACCCTGACTGACACCTCAGGGCGTCTGTTTGGCAGAGGGCTTGGACTGAGTGGATGCTGGGGTCCTGGTCATCCCTCATCTGCCTCTTCCCCTGAAGAATCCCCTCTGCTGAAATGAAGAGGAAGCCTGGGCTTGGTGAAAAAGGCCTGCCCCTGCCAGCCCTAAACTGCTGCTTCTGAGGAGTGGCCTGCTTCTCTTTTGCTGCAGCACTCCTGTAGGTGGTCCTGTATTCTTCCATCTTCTTCATGTAAGCCTCTGTCTGTTCACCAAACAGAGAGTTACCAGCAACAGAAAAATCCATAGCCTTAGTCTGGGTATCCTGTGACAAACTGGTACATCTGAGCCAAGCTAATCTCCTCATGGAGACAGATGTAGCCATGACCCTGGAATGTACATCATTCGAGTCAACAGCAGCATGAAAATGGACCTTGGATGCCTCAATACCATCTGCCGCCACCTTCTCCAGCTCCTTGGCTAGCTGGGGAGGGGCACTCAGCCAGTTCCAGAACCGTATTCCACCTCGATTTCTGGTACCTGGCTGTATATGCCATATAATTAGCTTGTCTGAGTCCCAAAGAGGATGCCAAGTACTGCTTCTTGGCCATGGCATCCACTTTCCTAGAATCCTTATCTTGGGGGGATGGGATACCTGGGGAATATTAGCCTTGTCACAGGCTGCAGCCTGCACTACCCCAACATGGCTGCAATGAGTAGTAAGAAATTCTGTTCCAGGACCTGAGAATGTACATCTCCTGTCCATCTTTTTATCAACAGGAGGCACTGAAGTTGGAAACTGCAAAATGTTTTGTGTCCGTTTCCCCCGGAATTTATGCAGAGGGATAGACACTCTCTTCGACTCTGGGACATCTATCATTTCCATGACGTCAGATTCCTCCTGATCCTGTTCAACTTCCTCAGCTGGGAGCTGAAGAGTATCAGCCACTTTCTTGTAAAACGAAAAATGGGAGGGGAACTCGGAAAGTCTGGGAGGAGACGCACTGGAAGGCTTGTCTGGGGAGATGTCAGACTCTACTGGCTCATCTAGGTCT
The DNA here is from genome assembly GCA_016271365.2 of Neoceratodus forsteri. NCBI lineage: Eukaryota > Metazoa > Chordata > Ceratodontiformes > Ceratodontidae > Neoceratodus > Neoceratodus forsteri. The sequence goes on along the minus strand of CM057456.1, from coordinate 1,324,678,625 downwards.
TCATCTTCCTCTCCATCCCAGTCACCCTCATAGAAAGCTTCTAGATCAATGTCAGAAGCGACTGTGTCCTACCGAACCAAACCTCTGTGAACCGTTGCTGGTTCGGTCAGAACCAGGCAAAGCGACTGTACTACAGTGATTGCTTTTGCAATCTCCTCAGCGGTCGGACCATGGGAAGTCGGATCCGAACTGGCTGATTTATGTTTCCTTTCACTAGGAACAGATTCCACAGAATCTACTCTCATTTTGCCCGAAGAGGTATCACCCAGGTCAGTGGGCACCTCCTCAGGTTCGGCCGCAACCGAACCAGGCTGGCCATCCAGGTCAGCGGACTTCTCAGCCTCCCTCTCCCTACTCAAACGTTTTTCCAGAGTGGCTTTGGGAAAGTTTTTACAAATCTGGCAGTCTTCTTTGAGGTGGTCAAACCCTCGACAGTAAACACAGACGAGGTGAGGGTCAGCCTTAGCAAAGGCTTCCTTACACTCGGTACATTGCTGAAACCCAGTAGGACCGGGTTTTTTGGCGGGGTTTGTCAGACATGCCGAAAAACTGAAACAGTTACCCTTACCAGCTTTTATGCCAGGCAACTAAAAACTGATCGGTTCCAACCGTGTCATGGGTCGGTTAAAAAAAATCCAGAAAATCTGATTTTTTTTTACATTTTTTTTTTTAAGGCACCGAAGAGTACCAGAAACCACAGCAATATTTTTGAACAAAACTCAAACAGAATGGGATTCGGTTCTAAACCGGACTGACCGGAGAAGAACTGAAGGCAAAAACAATTTCCACAAGAAATACCAGAATTACCACAAACTACCTACTACTACCACTTACTGTTACCAAGACAGAGGTAAGAAGACCGAAAATAAAGAAGCGGTTAGATAAAACCGACCAATTTAATCTATACCAAACCGAAGTGCAGGAGGGATCTCCGGAGCGACTTCACAGTTAGGCGGAGTAAAAAATCTGATGGTTACACTTCAGAGTGCTAGAGACACAGGTTTGAAAACCGAGCTCGAGCTCAACATTCTATGCTTCTGCACAGAGTTAACTCTTTACTCTCTGGGGCAGTTCAAGTGCTGGGGTTAACTGCATATAGTCAGAATACAGTAAGACTTCATGTTGATTGAACTGGCGGGGCCAGTCTGGAGCCACCAGGATCACCTGTGCCATGTCCCTCCTGACCTTAAGCAGCACTTTGTGGATTAAGGGAAGTGGAAGGAAGGCACAGAAGAGGCCTGGGGCCCACAGCCTTGAGAAGGCATCACCCTGCAGCGAGCCCTGCTGAGGGGAATAGGCACAATATAGCCTCAGCTTTGCATTCTCTCTGGAGGCAAACAGGTCCACCTGAGGGGGTGCCCCACTGGGAGAACAGACTGTGAACTACCTCCGGATGGAGAGACCACTCGCCCACTTGACTGAGGGCATCCACCAGCTGACTGGAGACTCCTGCCACAAGGATGGCTAGGAGATCCACCTCCAGGTTGTGCATGAGAGTCCAGACGTGGGGAGCTTCCTTGCACAGGTGCAGGGAGTGCGTCCTGCCTTGCTTGCTGAGACAGTACATGGCCGTGCTGCTGTCCGTCTGGACTTGAACCACTTGACCTCAAACAAACGGAGCAAAGGAAGTCAGCACCAACCTGATTGCATGGAGCGCCATCAGGTTGATGTGGCATCAGGACTCCTCGGGGATTCTGTGTTCCCCTAGATGGGCACCCAAGCCTGTGAGAGAGGTGTCGGTCATCAGGATGACTGTCTGCTCAGGGCGGACAAACGGGATCCCTTCCTGCAGATGCTCTGGGGAGTAGCCACTACTGGTGGGCATCCCATGTCTTCTGGGTCACAGTGACCAGCTGGTCGCAGTGACCCTTGCACTGAGACGACTGGCTGGCCAGCTCTCACTGCAGGAAGCACATATGCCAACGGGTCCACTGGACCATGCTGGCGCAGGCTGCCATGTAACCCAAAAGGCACAGGAAGTCCCAGGCAGGGCGCAAGTGCCCAACCAGAAATGATTGGGCAAGGAGGAGAGAACCTCCGACCTGTCCGCTGGGAGCCGGACTCTGGCCCCAATGAAGCTGCTCACCTGAGAAGGCATGAGTTCCAACTTGGCCTCACTGACCAGGAGGCCAAAGTCGATGCAGGTCTGGAGGGCCAGGTCCCCAGACTGCTCCACCTCCTGTCTGGAAGGACCTACTATCAGCCAGTCATCCAGGCAGGGGTACACCCGGACACCTCGGGGACTCAGGTAAGCTGCCACCACTGCTATGCATTTAGTGAAGACCCTGGGGGCCGAGGATAGGCCGAATGGCATGGTCTGGAACTCGTAGAGGGTTCTCTCAGCTCAGAAACGGAGGAACCTTCAGTGGGAAGGATGGATTGAGATGTGAAAGAATGCGTTCTGAAGCTCTAGAGAGCAAAACCACATGTCTTGCTCTAGAGATGTTATGATCTGGGACAGAGTTACCATCCTGAAGGTGCAGGACCCAAAAAGGTTGTGCAGATCTAGAATGGGGCATCAGCGCCACACCCCCCACCCCGTCTGCTCTAGCACCAGGAAGTACCCGGAGACAAACCCTGGGTTGTCTGGAGGATCCACTACCCTGACCGTGACCTCTTTGCGGAGGAGCTGGGCTACGTCATCTCAAACAGCTGATCAAGTGTCTAAAGATATCAAGTCCTCCCATGGGGCTCGGGCTCGGCTGGGAGGGTACTGCTCGAATTCTAGAGGCAGACCCTGACCGACCACTTCCAAAACCCATCTGTCCGTGGTGACAGTGGACCAGAAGGAGGCATGACGGGCATGAGGGTGGCACCCCCCATCCCATCACTGAGCAGGCTTGGAGGAGGACCACCACCCGGCTGAGGAGCCGCCGGGTCCCTTCCTGCCAGGCTTTCAGACCACCAAGGCCATGGACTTGGGTCTAGGTCACCAGGACTGAGCCTGCTGGCCAGACTGATGCTGGGCTGGTTTTGCCGTAGGAGTGGAGGACCGAAAGGGATTACACTTCTGCAACTTGGAGACCCTGGGATCGTTCTGGGTGAATGAAATGGAGTCCAAGGTGGCACTGGACTTCTTGATACACTGGAGGTGACCCGCCACACCCGGGCCCAAACAGGCCAGTGCCTAAAACAGAACATTTGGCAGCTTGTACTGAGTGTCTGCCATAAAGGTCTAGATCTGCAGCCAAGCCCTACGGCGCATGGCAACTTCGGCCACCACTGAGCCAGCACAGGAATCTCCAATGACCAGAGCCATCTGGAGTTGCTGTTTGGCCACAGCTTGGGCCCTAGTCTCGTACCTGCTTGACCGTAATATGGAGGTCCGCAGGAAGATGAGGAATCACCTCATCCAGGGAGCCCAAAAGGGCATGGAAGAAGTGTGCCATCGGGATGGCCAAGCTCGCCTCGAGGAAGCTGAGCAAAGAGGCAGCACAGACCTTTTTAGCAGAGTGGTCCAATTTCTTGGACCCCTTATCCAGCGGCCTACAGACATCCCCAGTATTGCACAAGTGCCTAAACACGGAGTCGGCCACCAACCCCTCAGCCGAGGGGTGCTCCGTGAACACTGAGAGGGTACCGGTGGGCACTGCATACTTGCGGGACATCCGAGCCGAGGGCGCAGGGTATGAGACGGAGTGCTGCCAAAGTTCCAGGGCAGGGCCGACAATGGCCTTGGTCACTGGGAACACCTCCATCAGATAATCCCCTTTGTCCAGAATCTTTGTGAGGGGACAGTAAGCCCGTTTCTGGACGGGCTCCAGTTTCATCCCCGTGGACTCTGAGATAAGACAGAGGATGCCCATGAAGGAAGTGGACCCTTCCTTTGTCGAGGGATCCCCCACTGACTCCGTGTCAACCAAATAGGGGTGCAGTGAGGAATCCTCTGACTCAGAAGAGTCTGTATAGAGTGGCCGACCACCTGAGTCACTCTCGAACTGCCGCAGGTAGTCAGGTATAAGACTGACCGACAACCAATGGGGGAAGCCCCTGAGCCAGCTGAGACTCCTTAGTCAGGGCCCCGGCTGGAGACTGTTTGGGCAGTGGCTCCACCACAATCGGTGGAGAGGCCAGCTCTGACCGAACAGAGGTGGTCTGAACTGGCTTCACAGGCAGAGGAACAGGTGTTGACCGGCCCTGCCGGAGGCATCTGTATTGGCCTGTCAGGCGACAGCTAAGTGATGGCCGGTGTGGAAGCCAGGGTTGGCTTTGGACTGGCCAAACCCAACTGTTGCAACATGAAATCTTCGTAGCGTCGACGCAACTTGCGCTGAAGCCTCTCCTCACCAGAGGAGGATGAAAATGAGGAAGCAAGGCCGCACCGCTTCCCGTGGTGTTGAGAGTGGAACCGCTGATGTCGGTGGGGTCTGCTCGACCCAATGGACGAGGAAGACCTAGACCTCGACCTCGGCTGCCGGAGGTGTCACCGGGGGATCTCAGAGGGAGCTGGGGAGAGCCGCGGCTCCTCCTGGTCTAGGTCAGTGACCGGAGGGTCCGGCTCAGTGGGCTGAGCCCCCCTTCGGTGGTCACCGGTAGGACTGAAGTCTTGAACAAGGAGTTGTCTGCCTCTTTTAATGATGACTGGTTGACAGGGTTGAGAAAAATCTTGACCGCATTGTCGACTGGCATCTTGATCAACTGGCCTGACGGAGTCTCCGTGAAGCCAGCGTCAGAGCCGCACTTTCAACCATAGTCAAAACATGTGATTCCTGAGACTGAGAACATTCCCGGTCCCAAGAACGTCGATAGTGAGTCTTCTCATTTTCTGACTTGGACTCCTCCTCCTTGCAGGAGCGGGAGCTGTACGACTCCGAGGGACCCTGTCCTTTGGTAGGGAGAGACTTGCACACCTCCTTGAGAGAGCCTGAATAAGTGGAGCCCAACTTGAGCGGAACAAAAGCACTGGCTGAAGAAGACTGCACAGCGGCCCGACCCACCTCCACCTCGAAGGCCATAAGTTGCACCAGCTGCTCAGCAGATCCCACAGCCATGGAGACCACCCAAATGGCATCCTTGGATTTGACTGGCAGATGTTTTTCCAGGCGGCCCAACTTCAGGCAGGTGAGGTGGTCCTCAATGATCAATGCAAGAAACGACTGGCAAAAATCGCAGGAACGGGGATCATGTTCATGGCCCAAGCAGTAAACGCACATGGCGTGGGGGATGGTACGCAACATCTTCTGCCCGCATGGGCACCAGCAAAATCCGGGAGATTATTTGTCCTCCATCGCGGTCATAATCTATGATCGAACTGCAGACGAAACTAAAGAGCTTAAAGTTTTGGAAGTAAATTAGAGGATTTTAGTTCTAGGGCCTGTTCAACATGGGAGTGGTAAGGAGGGAACCAGCTTCTTCCAGTGGAAAGGAAGATCTGGTGTCAGGGGGTGGAGCCGAGGGATATACCACCTGGGTGGGAGCTGCACACTTGAAGACTTTCCAGCACATCTTAAAGGGGAAAGGACACTGCCAGAATGTGTGGATAGAACAAAATATCAACATCCCTAGAATGGGTCTTACTGCCCTCGCTGAGGTAGTGCACGACATAACTGATTGTCTGAACCAGTAAGGACAGTCCCAAATGTGTGGGGTGAAGGCCTACAGGTTAAAAAGAACAGCCCTCATCTCCCAAATGCTGATGTGGAGACAGCATCTGGACAAACACTAAACATCCTGGATCTTGAAAGCACCCTGGTGAGCCTCCATCCCACTGTGAAAGAATCTGTCATGAGGACTACTTGATGGGAAGGAGGAACAAAGCCCCACTAGGAAATGAACTGAGATGGCTATTTTTTTTTTTTTTTAAAGGAGATGTGGCAGACACCAGCTGATCCAAGGGTTGACCAGCCTGTAGCCACTGCATAAGCAGCATCTGCTGGGAATGCCATGTGCAATCAGAACAACTGGAGTTACAACCTCAGCAGCCATGAGGCCCAGAAGCCTTAGCATGGACCACACGGTTAACCAATCACTGGAGGCAACAAAGGCCACATGAGCCATATGAACAGACAGTTCTCTTGGAGAACATGATCGCCAGAGTAGTTACAAAGATTTTCCCTGTAAACTGGAATCAGTGGCATAAGATCAGAAATGACCCGAGTTTGCTGACCAGAATGCCCAGTTGATCAAACAACTGGTACATCCTGAACAAGTTCTGTATCTCCAAATTCCTGGAGGAGGTCATGAGGAGTCAAATGTCCAGGTTTAAGAATGTGTACAGAGTCTCTCAGGGTAAGGCCATGGCTATCATAGCAAAATATGTGGCACCAAGCATAAGCCAAAAGGCAAGACACTAAATTGGCAGTGGCGACACCCCCCCCACCCAAAAAAGTATGTACAGATACTGCCTGTGGCAGCACCTGATTTTAATATGAAGTTACTGTAAGCATCCTGCATGTCCAAGGTGCAAAGCCAATCCCTATGTGACCAAAGAGACAGGAGCAACAGGCAAGACACTATGCTATACTTCCTGTATGCCGTGTTCTCATTTAGCTTCCAGAGGTCTAAGACAGGGTGCAGAGTGCCTGTCTTTTTCTGTACCAGAAACTGCCAAAAATAAAATCCCTGGTTTTGTACAAGCAGCAGGACAGACAGAGAGTCACCTGTTTTGCAAAAAAAAGTGTCTGCCTCAGCCTGTAGGTTTAAATACTGAAGAGGACCAGTTCCAATACTGAGCCCTGTGGCACTCCGCTAGTCACTCTCCTATCATTAGAGTGAGTTCTGTTAACCACCACCCTCTGTCTCCTATCTGTTTATCAGTTTCTAACCCAATTCACCACTTTGGATCTCACACCCAGGCTGCTCAATTTCATCAGCCTCCTGTGCAGTATAGTGTCAAAGGTTTTGCTAAAGTCCAGACAGACCATGTCCACTGCCCTCCCCTAATCCGTTTCCCTGGTTACCCAGACAGATTCATTTAGCATGACCTCCCTTCCGTTAATCAATGCTACCTGTGATCTAACAGCCCATGGATTCAAGATAATCTACTAGTCTTCCCTTCAGGAGGGTTTCCTGGTCCATTTTCAGTTGGCATCCATCTGTATTCCCCTCCCCTGGGATGAGGCTGAAAATAGGCAAAAAATTGTTTAGTCCTCCTTCCCGGTCAACAAAAACTAAATAAATTCCTCTAATTTCCCCACCACTGAAGTAAGATTTTCTAGCCCATAGTTGCTAATCTCCTCTCTGCTGATGCTCTTATGTAGAGGGACCATGTCAGTTCTTCTCCAGTCCTCTAGAACCACACCTGTTTCTGGTGAACTGTTGATGAGGTGATTCCTCTCTTGAAGATCTACTATTATGGTAAGTTCTTACGTAACTAATCTCTTACTTCGAAAGGGTTCCTGCTGTAGGCATTCACATACAGGACTGAATACCAAACAGTCAAGTAAACGGATAGTTGGAGACTGAAGCCGGGAGGTGGAAAGGTCTACCAACAAGGATCATGATTAGGACAAGAGGCCTTGTAGAATGGCAAGTCCAAAGCTGGCCCTGCGCCTAGAAGCGATGTCCAGACTGTAATGCTTGTGAAAGCACGGACTGTACTCCAGGTGGCTGCAGCACAGATATCAGAAGCAGACACGTTCCGTAAAAAGGCCGTTGAAGCAGCCATGCTACGAGCAGAATACCCCTTCACTCCCGGAAGGGGTTTCTCATACTCCTGGTAAATGAATGAGATACTTAACTAACCATTTGGACAGACACTGCTTAGAAATAGCTGTGCCCAGACATTTGGGAGCAAAGGCTATGAACAACTGGTTGGACTTGGGCACCTCCTTAGTCCATGAAACATATCTCAGAATCCTGTGCACATCCAGTGTGTGCCAAAGGTGCCCCCCCTTACTGGAATCATAGAAGCTTGACAGCAGAAAAGGACCATACCGCCCATCTAGTCTGCCCCCGCACACCTCTCCTCCCTACCAGCCACGCCCTCCCCCAATACTCAGCCCCATATGCTTCTCCCATCCCCTTGAATTCCTCCAACAATTTAGTCCCCACCACTCCATCTGGTAGTCTGTTCCAGGGCTCTACCACCCTCTCTGTGAAGAAAAGGCCCCCTCACATTGCCCCTGTATCTTCTGCCTTGCAGTCTGAATATTCAGATATATTATATAATCCCTAAACTCAAGATCCTGAGTCTCAGGATCCTGAGTTTAGTGAGCTGAAATCCACAGCCCCGAACAATTTGTATGCCTGACACTACAATGTCGGGCTATGAAACAAATCAAGTGGATTATGAGGGCCCCCCAACACCCCCCGTAAAGTACAGTTACATAAAAACTTACCGTAATAGTAGATTCGAGAGAAGCTCTTGCAGCAGGTAACACTTGTAGGACTCACGCCACCTGGTGGCAGATCTCGGCAATTCTTTTTCTCGAGCAGTACCTAATGGGATCGCTCTCCTGACATCGGCTCCACCCCCGACGTCAGCCAGTATAAAGGGAGGAGGCAGTCCCCATGTGCTCCAGTTCTTGTATGCCTAAAGCAGGCCTGCATAAGGCAACATGCCGGCAAAAACGTCCCCGAAGGAAAAAGGTTAAGCTTACTCTTGCAGCAAAGAAGGTCATGGCCCCAGCAGGAGAGACCTGGTCTAGGGGAAGGAGGGAAGGAAAATAATTCCTGCTGCAAGAGCTTCTCTTGAAGATCTACTGTTAAGTTCTTACGTAACTGTACTATCTTACTTCGAGAGTAAGCTCTTGCAGCAGGTAACACTTGTAGTAGAACTGACTCCCAAGCAGTAGAAACTAAAGACAACCCTCGGGAGAGGGAAGGAAAGGTAGACATCAGGAAACAGGAGAGATCCCTCAAGAGATCAGGCCCTGTATGACCGCAAGGCCAAATCCTGCTCGCCGCCTGGAAATGATGTCGGGGCTGTAGTGCCTGACAAAGGTATGAACAGAGTGCCAAGAGGTGGCAGTGCAGATGTCTGCCGCCGACACCCTTTTTAAAGCTGCAAAGGAAGTGGTGACAGCCCTAGTGGAATGCACCTTAACAGCACCCGGAAGGGGTTCACCAAACTTCTGGTAACAGGATGAACTGCAGTTCACCAGCCAACGTGCGAGCGTCTGCTTGGTAACCCAGGTGCCCCAAGGACCAGTCTACAAAGGATACAAACAGTTGATCGGATTGCCTGACCTTCTTTGTTCTGGATACGTAGCAATGCAAAGCCCTGTGCACATCTAAAGTCTGCAGAAGCACTTCCCCATTATTGGGATACTCCGGATAATAACCCGGAAGTTGAACTGACTGGTTGAGCATTACTTCCGAAATTACCTTCGACTGAAATTGTGGATTGGTATGAAAGTTCACCCTATCTTTATGAAAAATCAAACAGGGTTCCTTGCACATCAAGGCATGGAGCTCCGAGATGCATCTTGCCGAAGCCACCACTACTAAGAGAAGCATTTTCCAAGAAAGGAAACGGAGATCACAACTCATAGCCGGTTCGAAGGGAGGAAGCATAAGCTTCTCCAGAATGAAAAGCAGATCCCAAGGAGGAACAGGATCCTGAATGGGGGGTTGGATGTCCAAAATGCCCCGAAGGAAGGCTTTAGCTACCTCCAATTAAGCCACAGTCCTGTTATGTATGAGCTGGTGATAGGCAGAAACAGCGGCCAGGTGTACTTTAATTGAGGAATAACTTAAACCTGTCTCCGACAGGGATAGCAGGTATTCTAAGATGGTATTAACCGGACAGATCAGAGGATCCACTTTCCTGACTGCAGCCCAGAGACAGAAGCGTTTCCATTTCATGGTGTAAGTGGCCCTGGTGGTGGGCTTACGTGCCTCAACCAGAAATTGTGCTACCTTATCTGAAACCCCAAATCTGAGTTTTGCTGGTTTGTGAGGAGCCAAGCATGCAGGTGAAGGGCGCACTGGTTGGGATGAACCAAGGCCCCACTGTCCTGTGAAAGTAGCAGAGCTGAAACTGGAAGAGGAAAGTACAGTTACGTAAGAACTTACCGTTAACAGTAGATCTTCAAGAGAGGCTCTTGCAGTAGGTATTGACATATAGGACTAAGCCGCTAGGCGTCAGGACCCCACGGAAACATTTCTAGCTAGCAGTCTCTGGCAGGGAACCGCCCCTATGTCAGGTGACCAGCGTCATACGACAACGGTATAAAGGGGCTGTCCCTCACGCCCACCTTCCAGTTCTTTCCTGCCAAAGGCCAAAAGAGGCAAGATGAGAGAGAAGACGATATTTTCCCCCCCATGGAAATGAAGCAAAGAAGCTTAGGGGGATGGAGGGCGGGGAGGCAATACCTGCTGCAAGAGCCTCTCTCGAAGATCTACTGTTACGGTAAGTTCTTATGTAACTGCACAGGTTATATCCTCCTCGACCCATATAGATGGTCATTCACTGGACTTGGTGTTTCTGATGATCTGGTGGTGGAACTAGTCGGATGGTCTGACCATCACATCATTGGGTTCAGTTTCCTGCCCCCCCAAGTAGGCAGACTCCTACGGAGATGGTCCAGTACCATCCTTTGAGGGGTGTTTCTCCGGAGGATCTGATGGCGGCGCTAGACCTATCGAGTCTACCAAGTGAATGCATGGATCTCTGGGATCTGGTACTTGCCTATAAGGCAGTGGTAGGGGCCCTGGACTTCACTGCTCCTGTTCATGTTCACCCGCTCACTCTTTGCCCCACGTCTCCATGGTTTGAGGAGACCTTGAGGGAGTTGAAGAGAGTGGGACGAAGGCTTGAGAGATGTTGGCGGAAGTCGGGCCTGGAGTGAGACAGGCTTAGTTTGATGGACCACTATCGGGTCCATCCATCAGCAATTACCCGTAAGAAGGCAGAATTCCTGTCCAGGAAAATTCCTGCTGCGCAGAACTGACCAGACCAGCTCTTCTGGACCATGGACAGACTGAGCAATCCAGTCTGTCTTCAGCCCGGAAGTGTTTTTTCACAGGAACGGTGTGAGGAGTTTGCTCGATTCTTCACAGATAAGGTTGCCACAATCGGGTCCAACCTCCTAACTCTCTCAAACGGGAGTTGTGGTGGTCGGCAGGAGATGTCGGACACCCAGTTTGCGTGATTTCACTTCAACTTGCCCACATTCAACAACACTGTGATGGTCGTCCAGTCACTCCAACCGACCAACTGTAGTTTGGACCTAGGCTCCACGTGCCTTTTAGTAGGATGTGTGGATAAAATTGGCCCAGTCCTTGCCAAGATAGTCTGGTTGTCTTTGGAGAGGGGAATTTTTCCTTATCCCCGAAGGAAGCCCCTTCTTAAGAAACCCTCCTTGGACCCAGACTGTCTGGCTAACTACAGGGCTGTCTCTAACCTACCCTTTGTGGGCAAGGTTATCGAGAAGGGGGTCGCATTGCAACTGGATGATCATTTGACCAGCCACAATGTCTATGATTCTCTCCCGTCCGGATTTAAGAAGAGACATAGTACTGAGACGGCCCTTGTCCTGGTCCTAAATGACCTCTTAATAGGGAAAGATCGAAAGACCCGTTCCATCTTGGTCCTTCTAGATCTCTCTGCAGCATTTGATACCGTGGACCATGGAGTGCTGTTGGAGCACCTGCGGTTTATCTGCGGACTATCTGGTTTGGTTCTCAGCTGGTTTCGATCTTTCGAGGGTAGGACTCAGAGGGTGGTGTCTGGGATTTCTTCCACGGCACCACTCCCCCTATCCTGTGGGGTGCCAGAGGGCTCCATCTTGGCATCCATATTGTTTGCGGCATATATGTTGCCATTGGGAGCCATTATTAGGTGGTACAGCTTGAGTTTTCACTGCTATGCAGATGACACTCAGATGTACATGTCCTTTGTGCCCGGCCAGGGTGATGCTGTCTCAGTTTTTAACAACTGTCTCACTGAGATCCAGGATTGGATGAGTGTGAGCTGGTTGTGGTTAAACCCGGATAAAACTGAGGTGTTGGTTGTGGGCCCTGGTTGTAGGGAGGTGGGTTTGCTGACAGGATCGCCTCAGGTCTTTGACTTGGGGGTGTACAGTTAGCTACCTCAGACCGGGTGCAGAACCTGGGCATTATATTTGATGACTGTCTGACCCTTAAATCAGACGTGTCGGCTGTTGTCAAAACCTCTTTTTACCATCTGAGGAATATCGCCAAGGTGAAGCACCTGGTTGCTTCTGACGACCTTCCAGTTCTGGCCCATGCCTTTGTTACCTCCCACCTTGACTACTGCAATGCCCTTTACCTAGGGATACCGGGTGTTGATATCCGCCACTTGCAGCTAGTGCAGAATGCGGTGGCAAGGCTTTCGACTGGCACTTCCAGGGCCAGTCATATAATGCCCGTCCTCCGGACTGCAATTGGCTGCTCAGTGCATAGTGGGCGGACCACCTTCAAGGTCGGGTTTGTTGACCTAGAAGGCCCTACATGACCAGGAACCTAGTTACATACAAAATCTTCTTTGTCCCTACTGTCTCCCCCGGCCTCTCCGATCCACCGATGACGGATTGCTGGAGATTCCCAGGGTCTGTTTGAAGACATCAGGGGCCAGGTCATTTAGTTTTATGGCCCTGACCCTGTGGAATTCTCTACCTCATCAGGTGCGAGATTGCCTGACCATCGAAAGTTTTAAAGCTACCCTGAAAACTTATCTATTTAGCCTAGCATACCCTGATTTTTAATGATGTTATGCTGTTTGGTTTTATTATATTGTTTTATTTTCTGTGTATTTTAATTATTTAATGTACAGAAGCCTTGGTTGTGGAAAGGTGCTTTTTTGTTTTATAAATAACATATGATTTGATTACTTCGGAGGGCTCTTGCAGTAGGTATTCACATATAGGACTGAGTCCCAAGCAGTCTGGAACAAGGGAATGCACTTGGGAGGAGGATTATGATCCACAGCATGGAACCTCAGGGCTGAAAGGGTCTCATGAAAGGACACCTTGTAGGACAACCAACCTGAAGCCTGCTCTACGGCAAGAGGCGATGTCCAAACTGTAGTGTTTCGTGAAGGTATGGACAGAAGTCCAAGTAGCGGCTGTGCAGATGTCTGCTGCTGACACATTCTTGAAACAAGCCGCAGAAGCAGCAACTCCTCTGGTGGAGTGACCTCTGACTTCACCCAGAAGGATCTCGTTGTACTTGTAACAGAAAGTGATACAATGTGCCAACCATTTAGATAGGCATTGCTTAGAAACAGCATTTCCTTCTCTTCTGTGAGCAAGAGAGACAAAAACCTGATCATTCCTCCTGAGATTCTTAGTCAGACTGGTGTAGTATCTCAGGATTCTATGAATATCCAAAGTATGTAGGAGGTACTCCCCTTGATTGGAGTGTAGTGTAAAGAGAGCGTGTAGCTCAATAGATTTATTCAGCATAGATTCAACCACCACCTTAGGGAGAAACTTAGGGTTGGCACGTTATCAAGTATGGTATTTTACACATTAAGGCCTGGAGCTCGAAATTCACCGAGTGGAAGTAATGGCCACTAGGAAGAGCATCTTTCAAGAAAGGAACTTCAAATCAGCTGTTGCTGCTGGCTCGAAGGGAAGCAGAGAAAGCTTCTCCAGGATGAAATTCAAGTCCCATGGAGAGGCAGGAATGTGGATGGGGGGGGGTCTCAAATGGAGAACCCCTCTGAGGAAAGTCTTAAAGACTTCCAGCTGAGCAAAAGTCCTGTCTCCAAAGGGAATATGGTAGGCTGAAATAGCGACCATGTGGACTTTCAGTGAGGAATGGCTGAGACCCAGATCGAAGAGGTGACACATGTAGTCCAGGACTCTATTGGCTGGGCACGAGAAAGGCTCAAAGTCCTTTGAATTTGCCCAAACAGAAAACAGTTTCCACTTCATGGCGTAGATGAACCTGGTGGAAGGCTTCCTGGCCTCAACCAAAATGTCCGCTATGACAGGAGAGACTCCAAAGTGGGCTTTAGCTACGTCTGCAGGAGCCATGCATGTAGATGAAGGGATTTGACACCTGGATGAACAAGGGTCCCCTGATCCTGGGTCAACAAGTGTTGCGACAGAGGAAGAGGAAGTGGAGGTTCCTCTGAAAAGTGTTGCAGAAGAGAGAACCAAACTTGCCTGGGCCAGAAGGGAGCGATGAAAATCATTTGAGCTCCCTCTGATCTGAGTTTGTTCAGGACCCTTGGAATTAAAGGAATGGGAGGGAAGGCATAAACAAGTCTGTCCCTCCAAGCGAGAGACAGAGCATCCTGCCAAAAAATGTCTCGCCCTGGAGCAAGCGAGAAGTCGTCAAGAAGCTTTGCGTTTTGGGGAGAGGCAAAGAGGTCTACCTGAGGTGTTCCCCATTGCTGAAAGATGTCTGTTACGACTTCCTGATCCAACTCCCATTCATGGGACCTGGCTGAGGACCGACTGAGTTGATCTGCCAGTGTATTTTCCACTCCCGGAACGTGAACCATGGTCAAGTGAAGATGGTGTTGTGCTGCCAGTGCCAGACTCTCATCACTTCCCGGCAGAGAGGGTAGGACCGTGTCCCTGCCTGCTTGCTGAGGTACCAGACAACACACATGTTGTCTGATTGTATGAGGAGATGACCGGGGAGGATGAATGAGTAGAGCCTGAAGGGCACAAAGGACTGCCCTCAGTTCGAGCACATTTATGTGCAGGTTTTGTTGGAACCTGGACCAGCTGCCCGGAGTCCTGTGAGACCTCAGATGGGCACCCTAACCTTCTCCTGATGCGTCAACATCTGGGAGGGTGGATTGATGCAGAAATGAACTCCCAGGCACAGGTTCTCCTGGTCCATCCACTATTGCAAGTCTCTGATCATGGGGTCGGATACTAGAACTTCTTGGTCTAGGTTGTCCCTGGTTTGGTCCCATTGAGACCTAAGCATCCATTAAGAGATTCTCATATGGAGCCAAGCAAGTGGGACTGTCAGAATGGCAGAGCCGCCATTAACCCGAGGAGGTGGAGGACTGACCTGGCTCCGACCCTCCTGCAACTGGACAGAAGATGGGCCTGGTTCTGAAGGGTGTCTACCCTGTCCGAAGGCAAGAAGGCTTTGCCCATGGTCATGTCCAGACTCGCCCCCATAAATTGGAGGCATTGGCATGGGATCAAATGGGACTTGGCCTGACTGATGGAGATACACAGGCTGGTAAAAACCTGCAGGGTAAGGGTAAGGGAGTGCAGGAGTTCCTCCCTGGATGGGGCTGCCAGGAGCCAGTTGTCCAAGTCGAAATACCTGTACTCCTTGAGTACACAGGTGGGCCGCTACAACAGACAGGCATCTGGTAAACACTGGGAGACCAAATGGAAGGCCCTGAATTGATAGTGGTTCCCTGAAAGCAAAAATGAAGGAATTTGCAGTGGGAAGGTCATATGGGGATATGCAGGTAGGCATCCTGCATGTCCAGAGCGCATAGCCACTGTCCCTGCCTAAGATGTGGCAGAAGTTTCTGCAAAGAGAGCATTCTGAAGCGTTTGTACTCCACGAACATGTTCAGGGAGCCGAGGTCTAGGACAGGCCTCAGATCTCCCGATTTCTTTGGAACTACGAAGAAATGGGAATAGTAACCTGTTCCCCAAAGGTGCGTGGGAACTGGCACTATTGCCACCTTCGAGAGAAGGGAGATGATTTCCTCCAGGACCAGAGGAAGATGTTGCGGGGCATAAGACGACTGGGGTGGTGGTCTTCCAGGTGGTTTCTGCAGAAACTCTACCGAATGTCCTGCTGATATCAACTGAAGTTAGCCTCTCCCAACCCGGCAGATGGGAGGAGAATCTCCCCCTTACCGGTTCCTCTGGAACCTCCAGAGGCAGTGGGAGAGGCAGGGAGTCAGGAGGTGTGGGGCAGTGCAGCAGCCGAGGCTCCCATGGCTTTTTTGTTGGGGGGAGTCTTAGTTGCTGGAGGGGCCCGACGTTTGTTAGCACGTTTGCCCTGTGGTTCTTGTCTTTGTCGGTTTAGGCGATGAAAAGGACGCTGCTGCCCTTTGGGGGCCTGTACATAGTCTGGACAGACTTGAGTGCAATATCCTTCTCCTGCAGTTCGGTAAAGATGTCCTTGACATCACCCTCGAACAGCACTGAACCCCTGAAGGGAGCATCCTGAATAGCGGTTTGCACTTCAGGGACCAAACCTGACACACGGAGCCAGGCATGACGCCATAGGCCTATGGGTGAAGGCCGAGCTCCTTCCAGCTGTGTTCACTGCATCGTAAGTGGCATGAAGCATGTGCCAACTGGCTGAGCGAGCAGAACGGACAAGATCACCCACTTCCTGCTTAGTCTGTGATTCAGGAAGGGAGTCCAATTTGGATTCCACCTGGCTAAGGATTGTCTTCTGGAAATCCCCCATATGTGCCACACAGTTAAGGATCCTAATACCAAGGGTAGAAGAGGAATAAATCTTCTTCCCATATTGGTCCAGAAGCTGGGATTCCTTATCAGGTGGAGATGAGCTGAGGTGTTTGGGATTGGCGGAGCGGCCGTGAGTGGAGCTGATGACAACTGAATCAGCCTTGGGGTGAAGGCTAAGAAAGTCTACACCCTCAGGAGCCTGGTATAGCCTGTCTGCCTTCTTTGGAAGGGGGCTAACACAGAAGATTGTTTCCAAATGGTGGAAACAAGATCTGCGTGAGGGTTTATCTAGGGTCAGTGTAGGAACGGTCTCGGGTAGAGCCAGATGGGAAGCGAGTTTTTTATGCTGTAGGTCTGGCTCCACTGATTGCCACTGATGTACTTCCTGGATTTTCCTCAATAACTCCAGAAAAGAAGGGTCCTCTGGAGGGGACTTTGGAGGAGTCCTCAGCCTGGGGCATTCCGGTGTATGGGGCTCACCTTCGGGGTCAGAGTGCCCGGACTCTGAATCTGAGTCAGAAGTTTCTGATGAAGAAGATGATGACTCCTCCCTACAAGAGGGAAGGATGGCCTCTCTGGGGAGTTCCTTGGGGTGCGTATCCTCCCTCCCTTGGGTGCAAGAGGGCTCTCCTCTGGTGTCGGGAAGAGGGGTGGGAATCGCCCGTCTCCGATGCAGGGGATCCTGAATAGGGTCCGACGTTGGAAGACTACCCTCGACCTCCCTGGTGAGCTGAGCCTTGGCCTCAGCCCACCAGGAGGCCAAGGTCTCCTTCATATCCGCTGGCGGCTGAAGAGTGGGTAGTGGAGGTAGAGAAGGTGGGGGATAAGGATATTGAGGGTATCCGTAAAAGGAGTATCCATAACCGATGGTGGGTAGCCTGGCGTTGGGCACTGGGGCGCCAGATACTGAGTGACCGGGTATTGCGGTGTTGGGCACCCGGGTACCAGGGGCTCTGACGGGGCAGAGGCCCTGCTGGTGGGCCAGACAGTGGTAACGCTGGCCCTGCAGGCACCAGGCCCAGCGTGGGTACACCTTCAAAAGGGTCAGAAGGACCTGATGGAAGAATTGGCCTACTGCCAGGTAAAGGGACGCTGGATGGCGTCAGGTCAGCCGGCATCTGAGGATCCGGAATCAGGAGGTCCGGCCCAGGAGGGTTCCCTGATGGCAGCATTCCAGTATCCTTGGAGATGACTGGGGAAAGAGGATTATAATCCACGGGGGTAAGTCGAGGAGACGCGGGGACCTCAGAGGGCAACGTGGTAAGACATTGCTGAGAGCCTGGGGCGTCAGACTGTTCGATGGGGTCTGGCGCAGGCTTCTTGGACGGGTGGGCATCGGAGATTAGCCGAATCCAGGCAGACATCGGCGGAGCTGGTGTCCGACTTATCAGACTCCCTGCCCGAGGAAGGCCGCGAAGGAGATGCGGTCTTGGGAGATGTTTTAGCTGGACGCTCCCCCCGAAGGGGTAAGCAACCTAGCAGCTTTGTCCGGGTGAGCGTTGGTGGGACCAACGTCCGACTTACTGGACCTGCTGTGACCGGAGGGCCACGTGGAAGAAGCGGCCTTCACAGGAGCGGAGACCTCCTTCGCTCTGGAGGCTCCCGAAGGGCCCGTGTGCGAGCCAGATGGAAGGGGCGATGCTTTTTTGGTAACCACCAAGACGGCCGTCATGGAGCGATCCCCTGGAGGGGATGTTACCTTGAGTGCTGCGACTCCAGCTGGAGTCCCAACTGCTGTGGAAGCCGGTTCCTGCTTCTGGTGCTTCTCCTTGTCGCACTTTTTCTTATGACCTTCGGGGGAAGTAGATGCCTGCCTAAGTTTCTTTAACTCTTTTTCCATGGAGGCTATTTTCTTCTTTAGGGCATGGGCTTCCAGGGACTGCTGCCATCTCTTGCAGCTAGCGGAGTTGAACTTCTGGCAGTGCTGGCACTTCTCCACAGGGTGGTCTGGCCCAGACAGAAGAGGTACAAGGAGTGGCCATCCTTGTGTGGAAGTTGGGAACCACATGAGTTGCACTTGTTTTTATTTTTATGAGATTCGGAGAGCGTCGGGGATGACATACACAGCGAATTGTTTGAAAAAATCGAAAATTAGAGAAAATGGGTCGAAAAGTTTGAAAACTTAGAGACTGATGAATGACTGAATAGCGCTGTTCTACTGCGAGGAACTTTCACAAGCTGACGGCGGGAAAGAACTGGAAGGCGGGAGTGGGGGACCACCCGTTTATACGGACGTCATAGGATGCCGGTCACCTGATGTGGGGGCAGTCCCCCACCAGAGACAGCTAGCTAGAAATTTTTCAGTGGGGTCCTAACGACTGGCGGCTTAGTCCTATATGTGAATACCTACTGCAAGAGCCCTCTCGAAGTAAGATCAGGAGGCTCCACCATCAAACGCCGTAGTAAGGGGAACCAAATCTGTCTGGACCACAGAAGGGCTATCAGGATAATGACTACCTTCTCTGCTTGGGCTTTGAGGAGTACCCGCTGGATAAGGGGGAAGCGTGGAAAGGTGCACAGGAACCTTCCCCTCCAAGATAGTGACAATGCATCTTGCCAGAAAGCTGCAGGCTCTGGATCAAGCGAGCAAAAACGGGGCAGTTTTGCACTGGATCGAGACGTAAACAGATCTAATTCTGGTGTTCCCCACATGGCGAACAAGCTGTCCGACACGCTTTGAAGCAAGGCCAACTTGTGGGTTAGAGGTCTTGCTCGACTGACAGCATCCGTGTTCACGTTCAGGGAACCTGGAACATGAAGAAAAAAATTACTCACCTTAGTAATGTTGTTTCTTCTAATGGAGTCTTGCTGTATTCTGACATATGCAGTTAGGTCCTGCCTTTCAACTGCCCTGGAGAACAAAGAGTTAAATTTTCTATGTCTAGCATAGAATGTTCATCACGAGCTCAGTTGAAGTCCCTGTCTGCTGCTGTTTAAACTGCAACCGTCCGATCTTTACGAGCAAATACTCGCTAGTTGTTCTGTGTGGAAACTGTAAAATTCTTACTAGCCAACTGGCAAATATATAAAAAGTTTTTTGGTTTCAAAGGAAGACTCAAATCAGGAAACCCAAAAACAAAAACACATCCAAAACACAACCTCTCACCCAAACAAAAAAGAGGGTGTAAAAAGGACACCCCTAGGGTGCCAACACTGCTCCTGCCCACCCACATCCAAAAACTAGGTTCTGAGAGGGGAGGGGGGGGTCAGAATACAGCAAGACTCCATTAGAAGAAACAACATTACGAAGGTGAGTAATTTTTTCTTCAAACAACATGGAAGTCTTACTGTATTCTGACATATGCAGACTACCAAGCAGTACCTCCATGGAGGAGGGACAGAACCTACTTTGAAACAGGCTCTGAAGTACTGCTGTGTTAAACCGAGCATCACTCCTAGCCTGGATATCCAAAGAGTAATGCTTGGTGAAAGTATGGACTGTTTTCAGGTGGCTGCTGACAAATTTCTAAGGAGAATATCCCTGGCAGCAGCCAGGGAAGCAGCTGTACCTCTCGTGGCATGAGCCCTCAAGCCTGAGGGTGGAGTTCTACCCAGTTTTTCATAGTAGAATTGCATACAAGAAACGATCCACCTGCCAACAGATCGCTTAGTGGCAGGTTTGCCTTTACCAACTTCTCCATAAGTAAGGAACAACTGGAGGGATTAAAACCTGTGACCCTTGGTACGCTCTATATAGTAGCTAAGGGCTCTTTGAACATCCAAGCCATGTAGCCTCCTCTGCCCCGAGGAAGAGTGGTCAGTGAAGAAAACAGGGAGAGAAACAGACTGGTTGAGGTGGAAATCTGAAACCACTTTAGGTAAGAACTTTCCGTTAGTTCTAAGGACCACTTTATCTCTGTGAAAAAAGATGAAATCAGATTCCACTGACATGGCTTGCAATTCACTGATACGTCTGGCAGAAGTAATGGCTACCAAAAACACAGTTTTCCAAGTCAAGCACGTCAGCTCTGCTGAGGACAAAGGCTCAAAGGGGGGTTGCATAAGCTGAGCAATGCAAACATTAAGGTCCCAAGCAGGAGCAGGATCCCTAAAGGGGGGACTGGTATGAAGCAATCCCTTGAAAAACTTACAGAATACAGGATGGGATGACAGAGAGGAAGACTTGCCTACTGAAAGGAAAGCAGAAACGGCTGCCAAGAGTACTTTAAGGGTAGCTGGTCTGACGCCTAGGCCATTGAGATGGACCATATAATCCAGAACCGTAGGCAATTCAGCAGAGTCTGGAGAAATATTCTTCTTAGAACACCAAATGCTGAATTATTTCCATTTGGAGTTGTAAGTCTTCCTAGTGGAAGGCTTTCGAGAAGCCTTAAGGATATCCATAACCCCTTGGGAAAGATGCAGATCATCAAACTCTAACTCTTCAAGAGCCAAGCCTTGAGATTGAGAGACTAAAGATTCGGGTACCAAATCCTCCCCTGAGAGGATGTTAACAGGCTGTAATTCCTGGGAAGAGACAGGGGAAGGTGAACTGTTATGGACAGCAACAAGGGATACCATGGCTGTCTGGCCCAGTCTGGAGCAATCAGAATCACCTTGCACGGTTGTGACCTTATCTTGACTAGCACCCTGAACGGGCATACAGAAATTTCCTTCGGTTCAGAATCAGAGCATCCAGGGGACTGAGCCCAAGACTGGGGTCTGCAACAAGAGAGAGGAAGTTGATGATTGTCTGGGGCTGCAAAAAAATCTGTCTCTGGGGTGCCCCATCTTGAGAAAATCACTTTCAAAACTAGAGGATCCAGGGCCCATTCGTGATGGCCCTGGGATATTCTGCTCAGTGCATCTGCTAGGACATTGTCCTTCCCTGGGAGGTGAACTGCTATCAGAGAGGTTTGCAGGAAATAGGCCAGGGACCACAACTGCATTGCTTCTGTGCACAAGGCCATAGACCAAGTGCCTGCTTGTTGATGTACCACATGGTGGTGGTGTTGTCTGTTCTGACCTGAACCACCTTGTTCTGTACAGATTTGGAAAAAGCTTGCAGTGCCAGAAACACTGCTCTGAGTTCCAAGAGACTGATGTGAAGCAGAGATTCCTGAGGTGGCCAGTCCTTGGGTGGTAAGATCCCCCCAAATGGGCTCCCCAGCCCAGCAGGGAAGCATTGGTGGCGAGTATCACTGAATGAGACTAAGTGACAAATGGAACCCCTTGTCTCAAATTGTCCTGATCCTGCCACCGTTGCAAGGCTTGGATCAGGGTTCGAGTCACTGGGATTAGTTTGGTAAGGGAATCCTTTCTTTGGGACCAAAAGGCTCTTAAATGGAACTGAAGGTCCCTCATTTGGAATCTTGCTCCCTGGACCACTGCTGTGGAAGCTGCCACGTGGCCTAGTAGCTGAAGGAAATGCATTGCTGATCGAGACACCTGAAGGGTGAATGAAGAGGCCAGTTCCATAAGGGTCCTTGCCCTTTCCAGACAAAGGAAGGCTCTTGCCTTTACTGTATCCAGTTCTGCACCTATAAAGGTGAGGAGCTGTACTGGTTCGAGAACAGACTTTGGTAGGTTGAGAAGGAATCCTAAGGAAGTGAGCACTTGCTGGGTCACTTGCAGATGTGACTTGACTTGGTCTGGAGACTGACCTACTATGAGCCAGTCGTCCAAGTACGGGAAGATGGAGATCTTTTGTCTTCTTAGGAAGGCAACTACTACTGCCAGGCACTTCATGAAAACCCTTGGGGCTGATGTTAGGCCAAAGGGCATTACTCTGAATTGATAGTAGCCTGAGGGCAGCTCGAACCTGAGGTACTTTCTGTGGGAGCACCTGATGGGAATGTGAAAGTAGGCATCTTCGAGGTCCAGGGAGGCTAGCCAGACCCCTGGCCTTAGAGAGGGAAGGATAATTCCCAGAGTTACCATTTTTAACTTTGGCTTCAAAAGATGTTTGTTCAGATATCTTAGGTCCAGGATGGGCCGCCATTCTCCTGTCTTTTTGGGGGTTAGGAAGTACCTGGAGTACAAACCTTTGCCCCTGTGTAGGGTGGGAACTCTCTCTATAGCTCTGAGAGCTAGGAGAGAAGAAACCTCTGCCCCTAGGGCAAGGGTCTCAGAGATTTGCAGGTGGAAAAGATCTGGCTCTCATTTTGTGAAATGTTTTGAAGCTGAGAACCAGTCCCTGGCTTACTACTTCCAGGACCCACTTGTCTGATGTAAGAGTCTTAGAGTCCTGGACAAAGTAAGCCAGCCTGCCCCCTACTGGTATGGAAGAATCGACCCGGGCAGATCCATCAGGGTGTCTGCTTGGCAGGGGCTTTAGGCTGAGGGATGGATGCAGGCCTGCTCATTCCCCTTCTGCCTCTCCCTCTAAAGAACCCCCTCTGCGAAAAGGAAGAGGAGGCCTGAGCTTGGTAAAAAGGCCTTTGGAAAGGCCTGCCCCTGCCCCTGGACTGCTGCCTTTGAGGAGCTGCTTGCCTTTCTTTGGCCTGAGCACTCCTGTAAGTGGTCCTGTACTCGTCCATCTTCTTCATGTAATTCTCTGTCTGCTCTCCAAAAAGAGAATTACCAATTACAGGAAAATCCATGGCCTTAGCCTGGGTATCCTGTGAGAGGCTAGTACATCTGAGCCAAGCCATCCTCAAGAGCCACAGATGTAACCATGACTCCTGATGAAACATCACTGGAGTCTACAGCAGCATGAAACTGTACTGCATGCCGCAATCCCATCTGCAGCCACCTGCTCCAGCTCCTTGGCAAGCTGGTCGGGGGCCTGTTTAGCCAGAGCCAGCACAGTGTCCCACCTGGACTTCTGGTACCTGGCTGTATAGGCCATATAGTTAGCCTGCCTGAGTCCCAAAGATGCTGCCATGTATTGTTTCTTTGCCATGGCATCAGTCTTCCTGCAGTCCTTGTCTGGGGGGTGTGATGCCAAGGGAATGTTTGCCTTATCACAGGCAGTAGCCTGCACAACCCCAACATGACTGCATTGCTGAAAAAGAAACTCCGTGTCTGAGCCTACGAGAGTGTACCTCTTGTCCATTCGTCTGTCCACAGGAGGTATAGAATTAGGAGACTTAAGAATTTTTTTGTGTCCATTTCCCAAAGGATTTTTGGAGGGGAATAGACGGTCTCCTGGACTCTGGTATGTCCATCACCTCAACATAATCAGGCTCTTCTTGATCCTCTACTGCTTCCTCCACAGGAAGCTGGAGGGTATCAGCCACTTTTTTGTAGACCATGTAGTTTGAAGGGGACTCAGAAAGCCTAGGAGGAGAAACACCTGAAGGTCTGTCTGGGGAGATGTCCGGGTCAATAGGCACATCCAGACTTTCACCATCACCATAATCATCCTCATACTCTCCCTCCTCCTCCTCCGATTCATAAAATTCTTCCAAAGTATAATCCGGAACCGGGGGAACCGACCGAACCAAGCCCCTGCCAGATGGTGCCAGTTCGGTCGGAACCGAACTAAGCGATTGCACAATCCTTATCGCCTTGGCTATCTCATTGGCGGTCAGAGTATGGAATTCTGGGTCTGAACTGGTCGATTTGTCTTTTCTTTTTACCGGAACAGATTCCTTGGAATCGGCTCTCCTTTTACCCGAAAAAAGTATCACCCTGGTCAGAGGGCACTCCTTCTGGTTCGGTCAGAACCGAACCGGGCTGGCTATCCAGGTCAGCGGACTTCTCGGCCTCCCCTTTCCCTCAGTCTACCTAATCTCTTTTCCAGGGTAGATTTGGGAAAATTCTTGCAAATTTGGCAGTCTGAATCGAGATGGTCAAACCCCAGACAATAAACACAGGTGGTGTGGGGATCAGCCTTGGCAAAGACCTCCCCACACACACTACAGTGTTGAAACCCAGTGGGCCCAGTTTTTTTCTTGGGTTTCTCAGACATGGCCAATCCTAACCAAAAACTTACCCTTCTTTCGGCAATCCACCAGGCAAGCCTCCCCTATTGGTTCCTGACCGTGTCACGTGTCTTGGGAAAAAAACAATTAAATCCGTTTTTTTTTTGAACCGATACAGACCGGTTACCACACTCTAAAGTAAGCACAAGTTTTTTTTTTACCTCGAACTGATCGGTTCAGCCGAACCGATCCACAGTTTACAAGTTCCACACAGAAACAGAACAAAAACCTTTCTAGTACTCATGGTACCACAGACAGAGACATGAACAGACTAAGTGGAAACAGCAATTCGGTAGAAACTGACCGAAAACTGACACTTAGACTTTTTGAACCGAGCAACAGGAGAAATCTCTGGAGTGACTGTTCAGTGAGGCGGAGTAAAGAATCTGACGGTTGCAGTTTAAACAACAGCAGACAGGGGCTTCAACCAAGCTCGTGATGAACATTCTATGCTAGGCATACAAAATTTAACTCTGTTCTCCAGGGCAGTTGAAAGGCAGGACCTAACTGCATATGTCAGAATACAGCAAGACTTCATGTTGAACTGCTGAAAGACTGAGCTGATGCTCCGTTGCCCAGTCCCACACTCTCATAGCCTCCCCATAGAGAATGTAAGAGTGGGTACCTCCCTGCTTGTTGATGTAAAACACCACTGAGGTGTTGTCCATCTGCACTCGGAGGTGGCCTGGAAATATATTAAAAAAAAAAATAAAAAAAAAAAAAGGAGCCAATGCTTGCATCGAGTACAGCTCTGCTCTCAGTTCGAGTACATTGATGTGCAGGTTCTCCTCTGAATGGGACCACAAACACTGAGTTCTGTGGCTCCCTAGATGCGCGTCCTATCCCGTTCCTGATGCGTCTGTGGTAAGGGTCTGGTTAGGAGGATCAGGTTGAAATAGGAGACCCTTCAGAAGGTTCTGAGGAGACCCCCACCAATGTAGTTCTCGATGGATTGGCTCTGTGATCCCTATGGGCATGTCCAGATCGTCTTGGGTCTGATCCCACTGGACATGGAGCATCCACTGGATAGTGTGCATGTGCAACCGGGAGAAAGGAACTGAAACAATGGCTGTGGCCATGTGGCCCAGCAGCTGAAGTATGGTTTTGGCTGGGACAGCGGAAGCTGAACAGACTTGAGCGGCCAGATCCTGGAGGCGTTCCGCTCTGTTGGAGGGAAGGAAGGCCCTTCCCAAGGAGGTATCCAAGAGAGCTCCTAAGAACTGAAGCCTCTGGAAAGGAAAGAGCTGAGACTTCTTTGGGTTCACGGTGATATTGAGGCACTGACAGAGGGACAGTGTGTCATGGATAGTCTCTAAGAGGTGGGACCCTGAAGGAGCCAACAGAAGCCAATCGTCCAAGTAAGGGAACAGGAAGTGACCCTCTCTGCGCAGGGTCGCGGCCACTACCATGAGACACTTTGTGAAGACCCTGGGGGCAGAACAGAGACCGAAGGGAAGGACCTTGAACTGAAAGGATCTTCCTTCGAACCTGAATCTCAGAAACTTCAGATGGTTTTTGGTGATGGGGATGTGCAAGTAAGCATCCTGCATGTCCAAAGATGCCACGCAGTCTCCGACCAAAATGAGTGGAAGGAGACTGGGAAGGGAGACCATGCAGAATCTCTTGTAAGATATCCACTGGTTCAGTTCGCTGAGATCCAGGATGGGCCTTAAGTCGCCCGTCTTCCTGGGGACCACAAAAGACGTGGGAATAAAACCTGGAATGCATCTCTGCCACAAGAACACTTTCTATGGCTTTCTTGGCTAGAAGAGACAATCTCCTGCTGTATAGGAGCTCTGTGGTCTCTTGGGTAACGGGATGGGGGCGGTGGTCTGTCTGGTGATATGGAGTTGAACTCGATGGAGTGCCCGAATGTCACGAGGTTGAGGACCCACTGGTCAGAGGTCACTTTTCTCCAAGCCTCGGTGTAGCAGAAAAGTGACCTCACCAGCTCTCCCGATACTAGGTCTGAGAGAGAGGCTTGCCTGGATAGTCAGGCAGTAGGAGGGGAGGGAGGTGCAGCAGAGGTCTAGCCTGTCGAAGGGTGGAGGAAGAGGAACCTCTGGCTCCACCTCTACAACTAAAGCCTCCCCGCTGAGGCTGGGGCTGAAAGCGGGGTTGCTGAGGCTGATGACTCCCTCTGCCATGAAAATGGGACTTGTGAAAATGCTCCCACTTCGGGCGATACATGGATTGCACAGTACAGATGGCCTTACCTGGCCTTACCGGAGTCCTGCAATCTGGAAATTACCTTCTCTGTGTCTTCACTGAAGAGCACAGAGCCCTTAAATGGGGTGTCCAGAAGGTTTGTTTGAACATCTGGGTCGAACCCCAAGACCTGAAGCCAGGAATGGCACCAAAGACAAATACCAGTTGCGGCCACCCTCACCGAGATGTCCGCAGAGTCATAAGCTGCCCTCAGAATGTGGGTACCAACGTCTGAGCCAGTTTGTAGGAGCTTAGCCAGCTCTGCCTTTTGCAGACAGTCGGGCATACCTTGCAAAATGTCCAGTCCTTGGTCCCAAAGGGTGTTCTGGAACTGGACCACGTGCGTCAAAAAACTGAGGCTATGAATACTGCAAGTGGCAGAAGAGTACACCTTGCGACCTAAGGAATCCAGCTGCTTTGACTCCGTCAGGCGGCTGGGTGCTCAGTTGTTTTGGCCTCTGCGAATGAACATGCACAGCCAAGATCACCACGGAGTCAGCAATAGGGTGCTCGGCTAAAAAAGTATGGTCCTTGGGGGCCCAGTACAATCTATGTGCCTTCTTGGGCACAGCAGAGGATGCATGTGGGTGCTTTCAAGTGGCATAGGTGACATCTTGGAAGGTGTCCACCAAGGGAGGGATAACCAATGGCTTGGGATCCTTCTGGCGCAGGTATTTTGCCAGGCACAAATGTTCTGGGTCCAGGGCCTCCGTATCCCAACCCATATTCTCCTGCACATGCCTCATGACCTCCATGAAACTGAGGTCATCTGGTGGAGATTTGGGCTAATCCTCTGTATCCCCAGGAAGCGGATCGAGGTCGGAGTCAGGGGTGGAAGGATCCAACTCGACACAGTCATCAGAAGAGGAAGAAGAACGATGCCTCCTCTTCTTCCTCTTGTATCTTTCAGGGGAAGGTGAATGGGAGGAACTCCTAGATCTAGTCCTCCTGCATTTGGATTTTTCCTTGCGCTTCCTAGGATTAGTGGGAGATTTACTCACATCTTCTCTGGGTGGAACAGGGACCTCCTCCACATCTGGGTCTGGAACAATGTGGGAAGACTGAGGAGTGGGAGCAGAAGTGGGTGCTAGGTCCTGCTTCACTGTCTCCCACCAGTAACCAAAAAGCCCCTTTACTTGGGACATGCCCAATTTAGAAGACTCCGGTTTGGAAGGAGGCATCTGTAGGCCTGCACCCGTGCCAATGTTGGGCAGGTCCGCCAGTCTGACCGGGGGTGATGGTGGTAACTCTGCAGTACAGTCATCGGGTGGTCCAGCATCAGATCTTTGGGAGGGTGATGTCAGGACTGGCATCAGCCAGAGCCAGAGGGTCCGACGGCAGAGGTGGTTCAGCCGACAGCTTAGCCGGTGCCAGAGTGACAGCTGGACGACTGCCTGGTGGCAGGCCGAAGCCAAAGTCCAACTGATGTCCCTTAGCAGCCGAAGGCTAAGGATGGTCAGAACGTTTGTGAGGTTTTGAAGAGGATTTATCTGGCTGATGGTGACTGGAAGCCAGAGGCTGACGCCGGTAAGACAGACTTAGGTGGAAGGGACAAGGCCCTGCCTGAAGAATGCCTAGAGGTCTTCTTAGATTCCCGGAGGTCGGATGAGGAAAGTGAGGCCGAGCGGGAAGCAGTTTTACCTTGGGCCACCTGGGACCCGGAGTCCGGGGCAGTCGGATCTTAATGGGCTGAGGGCTGAAGGCTGAAGCCCGAAGACAGAGAAGCAGGGGCGGGCGGCTTAAGGGAGGTTAGCCAGGCCTTATGATGAGCAGAGTAGTCCTCGCAGTCGGCTGGAGGACCTGGGCCTGGAGCGGGACCTCTCCCGGTCCCGGTACTTCTTTCAATGCTTCTTATCGGGGGAAGAATCACGAGATTCCCTCCCGGATGAAGACTCCCGCTGCATTTGGGCTAACTGCTGCTGAGCAAGAAAAGCCAGAAGGGAATTTTGACGCCTGATGCAGGTCCTGCTGTTGAAGGCCTGGCAGTGGGAATAGGCGCTGGAGTCGTGGCCTGGGCCCAGGCAGTAAAGGCAAGCAGAGTCGCCATCCTTCGAGGGGATTTGTCTCCTGCAAGAGCACTTAAGGTGCCCAGTCAATGAGGTTGACATGCGTCGAAATTCGGTGAAACCGAGAGGGGGAGAAGTTCTTCTAAGAGTTGATGGTACTAGCTAGAGAGCCAAGAGCTAACCAACACGTGCCGCTCCGGGAAAGAACTGGAGCATGTGGGGACCACATCCTCCCTTTATACTGGCCGACACTGAGGGTGCAGCTGATGTCGGGAGGGCAGTCCCTTTAGATACTGCTGGAGAAAAAGAATTGCCAAGATCTGCCTCCAGGTGGCGTCAGTCCTACAAGTCTTACCTGCTGCAAGAGCTTACTCTTAAAGTAAGATCTAAAATAACTAACTCCAAGGGGGAGCGGACCCCGGAGTAAAACAAAAAAAAAAAAACAACACTGGTTTTGGGGGATGAGTTCCTTAAAAGGAAGGTACCCAGACCAGAACCCGGGTCTGAGGGAGCGCGCTGGCAGAGCTGCCAGTGGTGTAGCCCTGTACACCACCAGAGCAGCTCAGCCTACTCCCTCACACAACTGTTACTTGATATGCAGCAGCAGGGGTAAGGTAGCAACCCATTACATCCACAACCTTACCCCTGTCAACATCCGTTGGTTAATTTACCATCGGGATCCTATCGGGACACTGCACTTCTCAGACAACAATGCCTGGGCAGGTGAGTATCAGGATAGCGAGCCATGGGAACCCATAAGGGTACTGAATATTCAGGGAAATAAACCGGTAATTGAATATCTGAGTTCAATGTAAATTCAGATACCACTTTCAGCAGAAGTGAGGGGTTAGTCCACAGAGCCACCCTGTCTCTGTGGAAAATTAAATAAGGCTCCTTGCAAATGAGGGCCAGAAGCTCTGAAATCCTTTGAGCTGAAGGAATAGCAACTAAAGAGCATTTTCCAAGACAAATAGCGCATGTCACAACTTGCAGCCGGCTCAAAAGGGGGCAAAGTAAGTTTTCTAAAACAAAAACAAAGTTTAAGTCCGGTTTTGGGGGAATGGACGGTCTATGGACTGGAGGTTTTAAGGAAGGATCCTTAAAAAGATTTTTGAGACCTCCAACTGTGCGAGGTTTTTGTCATCCACCGGAAGGTGACAGACGGAAATCGCCAAAAGATGGACCTTCAGGGAGGAATAGCCAAGGCCCGAATCAGATAAATGCAAGAGGTACTCTAGAACCTGAAGCACCAAGCAAGAGAAAGTGTCCAGACCCCTGGCAGTTGCCCATATGGTGAATCTCTTCCACTTCATTGCATATGTCATTCTGGTGGAAAGCTTTCTGACCTCCTCCAGGACTAAGGCAACTCGCGAGGAGACCCCAAAATATGAGACAGCTATGTCCAGAGGTGCCACGCGTGTAAGTGAAGAGATCTGAGGCTTGGATGCACCAGGCTGCCCTGCTCCTGCATCAGAAGGTCGTGAAGGAGAGGTAGAGATACTGGGGGTTCCAATGCCAGCTGCTGTAGCAGGAGGAACCAAATCTGCCGAGGCCTGAGGGGAGCAATCAGAATCATGCACGCTCCCTCTGCTTGAAGCTTCAGCAGTCCATTCTACAGAATTGGAAAGGGGGGGAAATGCACACAGAAACCTCCTTGTCCAACAAAAAGACAGCGCATCTCACCAAAAAACACCACGTCCAGGAATGAGCAAGCAAAAGTAGGGTAGTTTTCTGTTGGATGGGGAGGCAGAGAGATTTATTTCAGGCCAACCCCACTGATCGAAATGATCTTCTACCACCTCCTGCCTCAGTTCCAACTCATGAGCCCGCATGATGGTGCGGCTCAGAATGTCTGCCAGGACACTGTGAATGCATGGGGCATGGACTGCTGTTAGGAATAGGCCATGCTGGACTACCCAGTACCATACCCGCATCGCCTCCCTGCAGAGAGGGTACGATCAGGTGCCTCCCTGTTTATGTAACAGACCGTGGCCATGTTGTCAGTCTGGACCAGGAGTGTTCCTGGACATAAGAGAGTCTAGAACACCAGGAGAGCATAGAGCACTGCTCTCATCGCCAGAACATTTATGTGCAGATGTACTAATTGCAGAGACCACCTCCCCTGGGTTCGGTGGTCTCCTAGGTGGGTTCCCCCAACCTTGACCTGAAGCATCCATCATTAGGGTCATGGACGGAGAAGGGTGGGTGAAAGGGGGCCCCCTGGAGGAGAATTTGGACAATTCCTGCCTCCATAGAAGATCTCTCTTTGTGCTGCCGAAGACCAGGACCCTGTGGTCCAGGTCGCCCAAGCGTTGATCCCACTGGACCCTGAGTGTCCACTGGGTTACCCTCATGTGCAGTCTGGCCAACGGAACTGTGGGAATGGTCGCCGCCATTAGTCCTAGCAGGTGCAGAACAGAGCGGGCTGTGGTCCAACGAGAGTTTGTCACAGAAAAGGCTTGCTGTTTCAGGGTTTCTGCTCTGTCCTGAAGTAGGAAGGCCCACCCTGGACCATATCCAGCACTGCGCCGATAAACTGGAGGTGCTGAGAGGGTGAAAGCTACGACTTGGGATAGTTCACCGTGATGCCAAGATGTAAAAACAGGTCCAGGATAATGGAGAGAGACTCCACCAGACAATCCTGACACATGGCTGACAACAGCCAGTCGTTCAGGTATGGGAACACATAAATCCCTTTGCGGCACAAGGCCACAGCCACCACCGCTAGGCACTTGGTAACAACTTGAGGTGCCAAAGAGAGGCCAAAAGGGAGGGCCTTGAATTGGTAATGAATGGTTCCCTGAAGGGTGAACTTGAGGAAACGGTGGTGGGCCTGGAGAATAGGGATGTGCAGGTAAGCATGTCCAGTGAACACAGCCACTTACTGTTTTGGAGCTGGGGTAAGAGTCCCTGGAGGATTAGCATGCGGAACCCTCTTGTACTCGACAAAGAGGTTCAGCAGACTGAGATACGGAATAAGCCTCAGATCGCCAGTCTTTTTGGGCACCAGGAAGAAATGAGAGAAATATACCCTTCCTGCCTGTGCGGGAGGAACCGGCTCTACGACTGACTGACAAGAAAGCCTAGATTTTGTCTTGAATGAAGTGAAGATGGCTTGACTGGTAGTGAGACCAACCCAGAGGGTTGTCCAAGGGTCTGCCCAGGAACTCTACTGAGTGATCTCTTGCAATTATCTGTAAGACCCAAGCATCTGCGGTTATCGCCTCCTACTCTCTAAGATGGAGGACGAATCTCCCCCCCTACTGGAAGATCTGGAGGGTCCCAGGTCCCCCGAATCAGGAGGTGAGGGCCACTTTATTGCCTCCGGATGCCTTTTGGGATTTGGTTTGAGGAGTCTGGGCACCAGACCCTGTGGCCCAACGCTTGCCCTGGCATCTGGCCTGGGCCTGTTTGTTTCACCTTTACTGCCGATGATGAAAAGGCTTCTTGGGTTTGGTTAGGGACCAGAGCGGTACATGGAGCAGATGTCCTGAAGAGATCTGCCACTCTCCTGTAGCTCGGTGATGATATCCTTCGCAATGCCGCCAAGCAGAACAGAGCCTCTAAAGGGTGCGTCCAGGAGGGTGGTTTGGACATCTTGCGCCAGACCCGCTATACGGAGCTACTCCAGACATCTCTGGCAGACGCCCGAGGTGGTGCAGTGGGCCACAGAGTCGTAGGTGGCTAACAATGCATGGCGACAGGAGAACTTAGTAAGTCACCTTGTCGAGAAACCTGGTCCCGAGATCCTCATCAGGTATGGACTGGAGTTCGGACTCTAGATTGGCTACAGCAGATTTCTGGTAAGAAATCATGTGTGCCATGTAGTTGAGAGACCTCATGGCGCAGGTGGAGGAAGCACAGACCTTGTGACCTTACTGGTCCATTTGCTTGGACTCTTTGTCCAAAGGTGAGGCACCTATTTGTTTTGGCTGAGCCGACCTGTCATGGGCAGTTATGATAACTATGGAATCGGCCTTAGGTTGCACAGTGAGGTGGCTGGCCCTTTCCAGGGGGTGATATGTCCTGTTGGCCTTCTTGGGCACTGCAGGGATAGGAGAATATGAGGGGTAGTCAGAAGTCTGGTACCAAAAGGGATAAGCTTGGGAATGGTATCCCTGGTACATATGACCCGGCACTGGATACCCAGGTGACGGCCCACCTGGTGCTGGATAAAAGGGAACCTGCAGCAGAGGGTAGCCGAGGTTTGTGCCCGGAGGGCAGAGGAGCTGATGGCACTGGAGGGGCGGGGCCAAGGGATCACTGGCAGCAAAGGGGTCTGATAGCAGGCCTGTGGAACCAGGGGTCCCGGCTGGTACACAGAAGGGCCATCGCAGCAGGAGGAATGGATGGGTCGCCCTGTCCAGAGGCCATCACCAGGTTGGAAGGGTTGTTGACCGGTGAGGGGTCGGGTGTCTGGGGTCTGAAAGAACCCGATGACTGGTACGAGGAGTACAGGGGGGGCTACAGGAATGGAAACCCCCAGCCGGCCCGGTGGCGCTGAGGGTTAAGGAGCTGGATGCCACGCCAGCGACCTGGGGTCAGCAGCGACCTTGGGCACTGGAGGGTCAGCTTGGTGGAGGAGGATCAAGCATCCCCAAGACTGCTCTCCTCCTCCGGGGTGGGTGGGGAGGGAATGTTGCGGTTGCATTGGCTGGGGGCGGTGCATGCCATGGTTCAAGAAGTGGGAGGCCCGGATGACGTCAGATGCACTGGGTGAGGATGCATGCATGGCAGACATCACTGGCATCACTGCATGCCCGCGCCGAGGGGTTGAGGAGGTCACACTGGGGAAAAAAAATCCTCCATGCGCACAATGTTGGCTGAACCACGCAGCGGCGCGGGCACTCCAGGTAGCTCCTCTGGTGTCTGCTCCGTGGCCTTCCGCAGTGAGTGGGGTAAGTCCCTACAGCGATGCAGCTGGTCGGGCTGGGCATAGGGGTGAAGAGTTCTGGCTGCGGCCAGGAAGGGGCCGACAACACAGTTGGATTGGGGGGGGGGGGAAACCACAGGTACACCCCACCCAGCCCAGCAGTAATAAAGAAATAATCTAAATAAAGGAATGGAAAACCCAGTTGACAGGCCCACTGGAGAAGTGGGGAGCTGGAGAAGAGACATGACTTTAGGGAAGATACCCCTGAGCAGAAGCATTAGTATCCCAGAGGTCCTGGGAAAGCGAGGGGTCAGGCTGAGTCAGAGGAATGAAGGAGTCCCGGGAGGGAGAATCCTCGAGGGAAGAGAGGGTGCCTGGAAGCTGGCTCTGCTAGGCATCATGAGAGTCTGAAGGGACCAATGGGAGAGCCTCAGCCAGGCGGTCGACATGCAGGCTGATGACAGACTGATTGGCCTCGACCGGGCAGACGTCGGACGAGCCGGCATCCAGCTTCTCGGTCGGGGTCGAGTGCACAACAGAGGGCTGGGTCTGGCTTAGTTACTAAGGCCATGCACCCTTCGGGAGAACTGTAAGGTGACTTACCAGCCAGAGAGCCGTCAACAGGCCCCCAGACAAGGTCTTCCTGCAGAGGACACCCCTGCCACCCTCTAACCATGGCGGAAGGGGGAGGGGGGTCGGCGACCAATCCGCCAGGGCAGACGAAGACTGAGCAGGTCATGTACTTACAGAGGTAGAAGCCCCACTAGAGGTGGCATCGACAGCCTGGAAGTGCTGGGAAGAAGGGGAACGGTCCCAGTCCTGGTGCTTCTCCTTTCTCTTTTTCTTGTGTTTGGTGCTGGGCAAAGAGGAATGTTCCCGCAGCTCCTGAAGCTCCTTTTCCACTGATGTCAGGTGTTTTTTCAGCAAGTGGGCATTGAGGGCTTTCTGGTGTCTGACATGTCAGGGTTTTATTTAACTCCAAAAATTGATTAGCGTTTTGCTCATAAAAGTACTAAAACATTGTGAAAATGTATAGCACTTGCCTCACTGTGTTTAACAAACACAACACTTCTAGAAAACCTATATAAATACTTTCTGTACAGTTAGGATTGTCCCAAGAAAAAAACTGCTAATCAATTATTTAAAACCCTGCATGTGTGGCCTTGTTGAAGGACTGGCAGAATTCACAGTTGTCAACTCGGTGCTTGGGGCCAAGGCAGAGGACACAGTGGGAGTGTTCATTCCCGTGTGGGATCTGGGCACTGCACTTTGAGCACTTCTTCGGTTGACATGATGGAGACGACATGCAAATAATGACAGAACTGAAGTGAAAGAGAAAATAAGAAAATGCTCACCAAAATGGTGGTCGACTGGAGCAGAGTTCTCCGCGAGGTCTGACTTGCACAGGTCTACGGTGGGAAAGAATTCGAGGGTGGGCATGGGGACCACCCCCTATACAGTGTCACAATGACATCCCGTCGTGTGACACCGGAGGCGGTCCCCCACTATGGGCTGCTAGCCAGAAATTTGCCGTGTGGTCCTGATGCCAGGGGGTGCAGTCCTATATGTGAAGACCTACTGCAGGAACCCTCTCGAAGTAAGATCCCTTAGGTCTCTTTCTTTCAGCTTTTACTCACTTTATTCCTGCAGACACTGTTTCCTTTAATTATTCCCTGTTCTGTGCCTCTGCTCCTCCCTGGCAATTTCCCCAATGAAGCAGTTTCTGAGGCAGTCTCCCATTTATTTAAAATAGCAGTCTCCCATTTCTTTAAAATCCAGGATGGGACCTTGGTGGAGAGTTGTACGCATGGTTGTGAGTTCAGTAGAGGACTTCTCTAATTTACCCCTCAATAAATGAGGATGTTTCGGTGGCAACAGAGCAGTCAGACAAGGAGACCAATGGGCATCCACTGAGGCAAAATTCGTGGATCGCAGCAGCAAGCAAGTGGTAGATGCTGAAGCTGCACACTTGGCATTCTCTGTTTTCTCTAGCAAATTTTCAAAAGGCTTATGATGCCTGTCTCCACACTGCCTAGTTAAAGTCTTGGCAATGGCTCAGGATTTCATGACATTTGCAAAGCCCAGGCACAGCAAACATCTTTGTGAGAGTCATCTCGAAATATCTTCAGGCCACACTGGCAAAGACCAAACAAGCCGGGGATTCTTTGATGATGCTGGTGACAACATGTACCAACAGTTTTAATAAGTAAAACAATAAAACAAAATACATTTTTGTGATAGGAAATGAACACAAATATTTCTTCAGTCCTAGAAGTGATTGATGGTGAAAGAAGGAAACTGAGAAGGCTATGTCCCGTCCATGTTATATAGGCTGCGCTAATGTGTATGTCAGTGCTGGTAACCACAGTTAGAAAAAAAGTTTCACAGTGGTGTGGACACCGACTGTTTACATTTCAATACGTGTGGCTCTGTGGAGGAAGCTGTCCTCGAAGAAGATCTGGCACATCTTGTCAAGACATTTTTGGAACCAAGGAGCGGGACTGAGGCACGCCTCACAACCACGTTCACAGTATGGCCTTGTGGAATGCACAGAAGAACGCAGCAGCCTAAGTGAGGGAAGATACCACATTCAGGGTTTGTCAAATCTGGAATCCTGTGCCATCAGCAACAGGAAACCTTAAGTCTCCAACATCTTTCTCACCTTCCTCTTCCTCATTCACTGACCTACGCAGCCAGTATATTGTTATGCTTGTGTAACTGTATTAGTTTTGGTTGGGCTGTTCGCACTCTATTCCAGAGGAATTACCACCCCGTAGGGGCACGAAGCAAGGAACTCTCTGAGAGGGTTCTGCCCCTAGAGGTACCACGGGACAGTTCCCATGGCTAAAGGTACCTTAGGAATCCCCCTAAGGAGAGAGCACTGCCGCTGGAGGAGGAGGGGAGGATGGTGGGGCAAAGGCAAAATGCTTTACAGTGAGGCTGAGAGGAACTGTTTATATAGCTCAGGAAGTGGGAGTGGCTGGCTGCTTGGCCACTGAATTACAGGCAAGCCTTTCAATTCACTGACCTACGCAGTCAGTATAATGTTATGCTTGTGTAACTGTGTTAGTTTTGGTTGTGGCCGTTTGCACTCTATTCCAAAGGAATTACTACCCTGTAGAGGCACGAAGCAAGGAACTCTCGGAGAGTGTTCTGCCCCTAGAGGTGCCACGGGATGGTTCCCATGGCTAAAGGTACCTTAGGAATCCCCCAAAGAAATGTAGTATCATCCCCAAAGGAGGCAACATGATGCATGTGAGCAAGCAGTAACAGTGACGTAGAAGCAGTAACTGGAACATAGTAGTAGAGAAGAATAGTGATGGCTTGCATTGAGAGAGGATCCCTAAGGAGAGAGAGGAATGGCAGGACATCCTCCACCTCCATCCAACAACAGAACCTACCTAAGGAAACTAGGGGAAACAACTATGTTAACTAAGTGTTATAACCTGAGGCAACGGAGGAGAGAAAAAACCCTATGAGGAGGAAATCTCTGGGGATCCAAGGCCTAGGTCGCCTTCCCTCCAGGCTTGGGAAAATGTATTTAGCGACGGCTCTGCAGCTACAATTTGGAAAACCCAATTAAAGGGAGGTGGAAAATATTCCAAATTGGAGGAAGGCTCTCACTCAAACCCTCTAGCAGGAACGTCTTGGAAGGCTGCGAGAAAACTCTGCAACAATACGAGCATCCAAGGCACAGGAGGAGAGCAACAACTGCTGAGGCACTCACCTGGCCTACCCGGCCTAAATCAAACCAGGTGAACCAGAGGCAGTCGTGGGGAGAATGCGGTGAAGGTGCCTTGCTAGGGAAACCACTAAAGTCAATGGCCAACCATTATAGTGGAACACTAGAGCCAAAGGAGATCGTTGTAGCCACCCTTCACCGCTAGTCTTAAATTCTACACCAGAAGCTGCTGTCGCGTAGCAGGCAGCTAAAGCCAAGCCAGGCGAGGACATTCACAGCTATGGGCCAGGTGAAAGGATCCCCAAGTTGCACAGCTTCGATGATGCGGACTAATGCACAGTGAGACCGTCAGCTGCAGGAACCTGCGCCAGATTAGAGTGGCTGGCATGCCCCAGGATTGATTGACAGCTGTAAAGCTGGTGAGCTGAATGAGCAAGGCATGTCGAGATAGTAAGGAGTATTGAGTGCTGAGACCATGCAAGGTCGGATGCAGATTGAGAGCAGTAGAATCCTAGGCGAAGCCGAAGGAATGGCACTAGGCATAAAGCAATGGTTTGCGTAAGCAAGGAGCAATGGATGCGTAAGCAGGTGGGGACCTGATAGGTCAGTAAACAGCAGTAGTAGTAATAGGTGGACTGCATAACAACTGTATAGCAAGTAAACAGCACTGAGTTAGGGGCAAGCCAGCCAGACATGAATAGCCAAATCAAGGTGACAAACTCTTGAGGATTTTCGGCGGCGTAGACAGGATTTAGAACAAAATTAATTAACCACATAGGCCACGACCCCCCAAAACACCTCCCAGTCCCCACCATAGGACAAACAAGGAAACGATGAAAGGCCGAGAACCACATACAGATATAAAAGCTAGTTTAATAGCCTCAACAGGAGCTTCAGCTAAGCTCAGAGTAAACAAGGTAGAATAGGAAAGGGTGTAAACAATGCAGCAGCAGGAAGCAAGTGGGCCTGTACAGCAGTAGTTAAATGAGTACAGTGTTAAACACAGGCACTGGGTACAACAGTAATTAAAGTAAACAGTCAGCAGCAGTGGCGGAAGTTGTTGGTAACTGAAAGCAGTAGATGAGCTCTGCAGTTGCAGTGCAGTAAACTGAGAGTTGTAACTGAAAGCAAGCAGAATGAGCTCTGTAGTAGCAGTATGCTAGGAGTTTTAAAAAGCAAAGCCCCTCCAAAAGAGGAAACCAAAACACAGCAAAACGGAAAACAGGGAAGGCCCCCCCAAAAAAACAAGAAACAAAACACAGGGAAGCATACAGCCGGAGGAAAGATACTAACCAGAAGCAGGAAAACAAACACTGAAGTCCAGCAGACACACATGGAAACAGCAGGGGGAGGGGGGTTAGGCCCCAGCCAGCTCAGAAGACAAACCAACATAGCCTCCAGCTGCAAAGACAAAATGCTTCACAGTGAGACTGAGAGGAACTGTTTATAGAGCTCAGAAAGCGGGAGTGGCTGGCTGCTTGGCCACTGAATTACAGGCAAGCCTTTCAATTTTGAGAAATCCGATAAAAATCAGATTAAGGAGAAGATAATGCAGGCTGTTAAGAAGGGGAGGTTGGGAATAGGAACTGAAAGCTGCAAGACTCTTTTGAAGGCAGGAGGCACCACCTTGAACTCCTCAGCTTCTGACACTGGCTTTGTTCTACACACTGTGAGTGACTAACTTCTAATAAGATGTTTTCTCTTTTAGTGCTTCTTATCTTTGTCCTGTTTGCTCTCAGCAGAGTATACTTCATGCGGTAGCTGAGGCTAAAGATTTAGAGCCTGATCCATGGCGGGACTGTCATGCAAGCTATTCACATGTAGTTAGTCCATGTGGCTCTTCTCCCTTTACTGCTCTGTGAGCCCTAATTGTGGGCCAGTCAGCCTGCATAGATCAACCCGATTCAATGGATTACCTTATTTAGACCTTTTCAGCGTAAAGTAGTTATGTAAGAACTTACCATAACAGTAGATCTTCGAGAAGAACTCTTGCAGCAGGCTACACAATTAGGACTATGCCATTAGGCACTGGGACCCCACGGGAAAATTCTAGACAGCAGTACCCAGCGGGGCCCGCCCCAGACGTTGGCCCGTCCCCAACATCCGCCAATGGTATAAAGGGGGTGGTCTCCAGCTCCACCCCAGTTCTACCACTTGAGACTTGGAGATGAAAAAATGGAGAACTGAGGAGATTCTGAAAGTTCCCAAGAAGGAAAAAACAGGACCAGGGGAAGGGAAAGCAGTGCCTGCTGCAAGAGCTCTTCTTGAAGATCTACTGTTATGGTAAGTTCTTACGTAACTGTACCATCTTTCTTTGAGTTGGAGCTCTTGCAGCAGGCTACAAAATTAGGACAGATTCCCAAGCAGTACCAAAAGAAAACTGTAGGAGGGAGGTAGGGAACTTAATACATCCTTATGAAGAGAGGCCCTGAAGAACAGCTAGGCCGAATCTCACTCTCCTCCTAGACGCAATGTCCAAACTGTAATGCTTCACGAAGGTGTGCACTGAGTTACAAGTTGCCGTAGCGCAAATGTCAGCTGCCAAGAAATTTTGTAAGGAAGCAGAGGCAGCCACCCCCCTGGTGGAGTGTCCCTTCACCGATCCTGGTAAGGGTTTTTCTTATCTTTTGTAACAGAACAAAATAATTAGCCAACCGCTTGGAGAGGGTTTGCTTAGTGACTTGATGCTCCCAGGGATCTGGGAGCAAAGG
Organism: Neoceratodus forsteri; assembly: GCA_016271365.2. Classification (NCBI taxonomy): domain Eukaryota; kingdom Metazoa; phylum Chordata; order Ceratodontiformes; family Ceratodontidae; genus Neoceratodus; species Neoceratodus forsteri. The sequence goes on along the minus strand of CM057456.1, from coordinate 1,324,639,015 downwards.
CAATGAATAACTGATCGGTTTTACGGACCAAACGGGTGTGGTCTATACAATACCTAAGCACCCTGTGAACATCTAGAGTATGAAGAAATGCACCCCCCCCCCCAGATTTGAATACTCAGGGTAATAAAAAGGAAGGTTTATGTCCTCCTGATTCAGAGTAAGTTTGGACACCACCTTCAGAAGAAACTTAGGATTAGTTCTCAGAGACAGCCACTCCCAGTGAAAAACTAAATAAGGCTCCTTACACATGAGCGCCTGGAGCTCAGAAAATCCTCCAAGAAGAAGTAATATCAACTAAAAATAACTATTTCCAAGAACGAAAGCATAACTCATAGCTGGTTCAAAGGGAGGCAATGCACATTTCTCAAAGATGAACAAAAGGTCGCATGGGGGAATGGGGTACCGGATGGGAGGTTTCATGTGCAGTATACCCCATAAAAAGGTATGGGACAAATCCAGTTAGGTGAGCGCCCTTCCTTCCACCGGTGTGTGATAAGCTGAGATGGCAGAGAGATGCAACTTGATGGAGCCCTATGTCAGAAAGAGACAACAGATATTCCAGGCCTGAGTTCTCCAGACAGGAAAATGGATCCAGGGAACGAGCTGATGTCCATAAGCAAAATCCCTTCCACTTCATGGTGTACACAGTGCGTGTGGAAGGCTTGTGATCCTCTACCAAGACATCAGCGACTCTCTGAAAGACCCCATTGCGGGAAACCGCTAAATCTGCAAGAGCCATGCATGAAGATGCAGGGATTTGAGCTCTAGGTGGATTAGGGTGCCCTGCTCCTGAGAGAGCAATTGCAAGGACGGGAGAGAGGGATTGGAGGCTCCACCGCCAGCTGTTGAAGTAGGGGGAACCAAATCTGGCGTGGCCAGAGCGGGGTGAACAAACTCATTTCCACCCCCTATTCCTGAAGTTTGAGCAGCATCCACTGGAGCAGATGGAAGGGAGGAAAAGCGTAGAGGAACCTCCCTGTCCAACAGAGACAAAGTGTCTTACCAGAAAACACCAGGCCCTGGATCTAGCAAGCAGAAATTGGGTAGTTTGGCATTGTATGGAGACACAGAGAGTTCCAATTCTGTGCAACTCACCTTTTGAAGAGGTTGTCTGTCACTTCCTGAAGCAGTTTCCACTTGTGGTTTCTGGACCGGGATCTGCTGAGTCAGTCTGCTAAGACATTTTGGACACCAGGAACGTGGACCGCAGTTAAGGTGAGACCAAAATCTATGGTCCAGTACCACACCCTCCTCGCTTCTCAGTGCAGAGGATATGAATCCATTCCCCGTTGCTTGTTGATGTAGAATACTACAGACATGTTCTCCATCTGTACAAGCAGAGGACCCTAGATAGGCCTGAAGGGCGTAGAGGACTGCTCACATCTAGGATGTTGATATGTAATGTCAACTCTAGAGCCAACCACGTGCCCGGAGTCTGGCGGTTTTGGAAGTGGGCTCCCCACCTGAGGCCAGAGGCATCTGTTGTCAGAATCTGTTCCGGTGAAGCTGTCTGAACAGGAACCCCCGACACTAGGTTGGGAGACATCTGCCACTAGGACAGAGTCTGTGACACCACTCTCAAAATCCAAATGGGTTGCTCTAGATCATCTGACCTTTGGTCCCACTGAGTCCTGAGGGTCCACTGAGGTACCCACATATGCAAGCATGCCAGGGGAAAGTACAGTTACACAAGAACTTACCCTAACAGTAGATCTTCGAGAGAGGCTCTTGCAGTAGGTATTTACATACGGGACTGACCCGACAGGCATCAGGAACCCACAGAAACATTTCTAGCTAGCAGTCTCTGGCGGGGGACCGCCCCCACGTCAGGTGACGGACGTCATGCGACATCAGTATAAAGGGGCACCCCCCATGCCTGCCTCCCAGTTCTTTCCCACCAAGGACCAAAAGAGGCAAGACGAGAGAGAAGAGGATATTTCCCCTCATGGAAAAGGAGCCAAAAAAGCTTAGGGGAGTAGAGGGCGGGAAGGCAATAACTACTGCAACAGCCTCTCTCGAAGATCTACTGTTACAGTAAGTTCTTACGTAACTGTACTATCCTACTTTGAGAAGGCTCTTACCTTAGGTATTTACATATAGGACTGAGTCCCAAGCAGTCTGGAACAAGGAAAAGCACTCGAGAGGAAGAAAAATATCCATGGTATGGAACCTCCGGCTGAACGGGTCTTATAAAAGAAAACCTTGAAGCACAATATTGAAGCCGCTCTATGGCGAGAGGCAATGTCCAAACTGTATTGTTTCGTAAAGGTATGGGCTGAAGTCCAAGTTGAGGCTGCGCAGATGTCTACTGCTGAGACATTCTTGAAACAAGCCACAGAGGCAGCTACTCCTCTGGTGGAATGACCTCTGACTTGACCCGGCAGGGTCTTCTTGTACTTGTCGTAACAGAAAATGATACAATGAGCCAACCATTTAGATGGGCATTGCTTAGAAACAGCACTGCCTTCTCTTTTGCTCTCTTTTATGAGCAAAAGCGACAAAAAGCTGATCAGATTTCCTGAGCTCCTTAGTCCGAGTGGTGCAGTTTCTCAGTATTCTGTGAACAACCAAAGTATGCAAGAGGTACTCCCCTTGATTAGAGTGTTGCGTAAAGAAAGCAGGTAGCTCAATGGATTGATTCAGCCACCACCTTAGGGATAAACATAGGGTCGGTGTGCACAGCCACACGTTCCTTGTGAAAAATCAAATACGGGATTTTACACATCAAGGCCTGAAGCTTGGAAATTCGCCGAGCTGAAGTAATGGCTACTAGGAAGAGAGTCTTCCAAGAGAGGAACTTTAAATCTGCTGAGGCTGCTGGCTCTAAGGGAGGCAGAGTAAGCTTCTCAAGAATAAAATTCAAGGGCCAGCCCGGTGGCGCTGAAGGTTGAGGCGCTGGACGCCACACCACGTGCTGCGCCGGCAACCCGGGTTTGTGAATGGACTCGGGCACCTGTGTGGAGCTCTCCTCCACAGACTAAGGGGATGGGTTGGCTTGGTGAGCCAGGGACCCCAGATGGAGACCAGGGGGCACTGCAGCAAGCCAGCAGCAGCACGTACTAGCATGGCCGACACAGGCAAGGCTGCCGTGCACCCAAGCGTTGGGGCATGCCACGCCTGCAGAGGGGTAACCGCAGAACACAGAAAACCCGGTCCTGGGGTGGCGACGCACCAACCCCCATGCTGGGTCCAGCCTGGCCGACCTTCAGGTTCCTCCACCAGGGGGCCACGCCCACAGCTGGAGTCTGTGTGTGCAAGTGCGCCAGACGTAGGAGGGGCAGCCCCACCCCAGAGGGGTCAAGCCGGGGGTGCCAGCGGTGAGGCGGAGTTGAGGAGAGAGGAAGGTTCGGTCGGGGGACTTCAGGCAGGGCAGTACTTGGTCGAATGTCTGAGAGAGGCTCCCAGGACCGCAACCAGGAGGGAAAAAGAATTGGAAAAAAGAATAAAATTCAAGACCCAAGGAGGAGCAGGAATGCGGATGGGGGTCTCAAATGGAGGACCCCTCTGAGGAATGTCTTAGAGCCTTCCAGCTGAGCATAATTCTAGTCTCTGAAGGGGACATGGTAGGCTGAAATCACTGCCATGTGGACCTTTAAAGAGGAATGGCAGAGAACAAGATCGAAGAGATGGCGCATGTAGTCCAGGACTCTGTTGGCTAAGCAAGAGAAAGGTTTGAAGTCCTTTGCCATGGACCAAATAGAAAACGGTTTTCACTTCATGGCGTAGGTGGACGGCTTTCTGTCCTCCACCAAAATGTTTGCTACGAGCGGAGTGGGGAAACTCCAAATCGGGCTTCGGCTATGTCTGCAGGATCCATGCATGCAAATGAAGGGATCTGAGACCTAGATGAACAAGGGTTCCCTGATCCTAGGTCAACAAGTGTTGCGACAGAGGAAGCAGAAGTTCCTCTGAAAACTGTTGCAGAAGAGAGAACCAAACTTGCCTGGGCCAGAATGGAGCGATGAGGATCATTCGTGCCCCTCTGATTTGAGCTTGTTCAGGACCCTCGGAATTAAGGGTATAGGAGGGAAGGCACAGACGTATCTGTCCCTCTAATCGAGAGGCAGAGCTTCCCGCCAAAAAATGCCTCACCCTGGAGCGAGTGAGCAGAAGGTGGGAAGTTTTGCATTTTGAGGAGACGCGAACAGGTCTACTTAAGGGGTTCCCCACTGGAGAAAGATGTCTACGACCTCTTGATCCAGTTCCCATTCGTGGGCCCTGGCTGAGAACTGCCTGAGTTGGTCTGCCAGTGTTTTTTCCACTCCTGGAACGTGAATGGCCGTCAGGTGAAGGTTGTGTTGGGTAGCCCAAACCCACACTCTCATTGCTTCCCTGCATAGAAGGTAGGAACGTGTTCCTCCCTGCTTGTTGAGATACCAGACTACACACGTCTGTCTGTATGAGATGACTGGAAAGGATGGAGGAGTACAGGGCCTGGAGGGCATAAAGGACTGCTCTGAGTTTGAGCACATTTATGCGTAGATTTTGTTCTAACCGGGATCAGCTGCGCTGAGTCCTGTGAGACCCGAGATGGGCTCCCCAGCCCTCTCCTGAGGCATCTGTCATCAATGTCTGGGAGGGGGTTCGATGTTTATGTGAACTCCCCGGCAAAGGTTCTCTTGTACCATTCACCATTGCAAATCCCTGATCATGGGATCGGAAACTAGTACTTCTTGGTCTAGGCCGTCCGGTGTTTGGTCCCACTGAGACCGAAGCGTCCACTGACAAATGCTCATATGGAGCCGGGCGCATGGGACTGTTGGAATGGCAGCCGCCATTAGCCTGAGGAGGTGGAGGACTGACCTGGCTCTGACCCTTCTGCGACTGGACAGGAGACGTGCTCGAGTCTGAAGGGTGTCCGCCCTGTCCTGAGGCAAAAAGGCTTTGCCGATGGTCATGTCTAAAATCACCGCTCTGAATTGGGAGGCACTGACAAGGGACCAAATGGGACTTTGCCTGGTTGATGGTGATACCCAGGCTGGTGAAAACCTGCAGGAAAGGGAAAGGGAGTGCACGAGTTCCTCCCTGGACGGGGCCTCCAGGAGCCAATTATCCAGGTACGGGAATACCTCAACTCCCTGGGTACGCAGGTGGGCCGCCACCACAGACAAGCATTTGGTAAATACGCGGGGCACCGAGGAAAGACCAAATGGAAGAACCCTGAATTGGTAGTGGTCCCCCTGAAAGCAAAATTGAAGGAATCTGCAGTGGGAAGGGCATATGGGGATATGTAGGTAAGCATCCTGCATGTCCAGAGCGCACAGCCACTATCCCTGCCGAAGAAGAGGCAGAAGGCCCTGCAGGGAGAGCATTCTGAAGCATTTGTACTCCACGAACATGTTCAGGGAACTGAGGTCTAAAATAGACCTCACATCTCTAGTCTTCTTTGGAACTAGAAAGAAATGGGGAATAGTAACCCATCCCCCAAAGGTGGTTGGGAACTGTTCTATCACCGCCTTCGAGAGAAGGGAGGTAATTTCTTCTAGGACCAGAGGAAGATGTTCCAAGGAGTAAGACGACTTGGGGTGTGGTCTTCCAGGTGCTTTCTGTAGAAACTCTATTGAGTGTCCTGCTGCAATCAACTGGAGCACCCAAGCATCCGATGTTATTCTCTCCCAACACGGTAGATGGAAGGAGAATCTCCCTCCTACCGATTCCTCTGGGACCTCCAGATGCAATGGGAGAGGCAAGGAGTCAGGAGGTCTGGGGCAGCGCAGCAGCCGAGGCTCCCACAGCTTTTTTTGTAGGGGGAGTCTTGGTTGCTGGAGGGGCCCCGACGCTTGTTGGCCCGTTTGCCCTATGGTTTTGGTTTTTGTCGGTTACGTCTATGAAAGGGATGTCACTGCCCCTGAGGGGGTCAAGTCCACGGACTTGAGTGCAGTGCCCTTCTCTTGCAGGTCAGTAATGATGTCCTTGACATTACCACCGAACAGCACCGAACCCCTGAAGGGAGTATCCTGAATAGCGGATTGCACTTCAGGGACCAAACCTGACACACGGAGCCAGGCATGACGCTGAACGCCTATGGCGAAAGCCGAGCTCCATCCAGCTGTGTCCACTGCGTCATAAGTGGCAGGAAGCATGTGCCGACTGGCCGAACGAGCAGAACAAACAAGATCCTCCACTTCATGTTTTGTCTGGGACCCAGGAAAGGAGTCTAACTTTGATGCCACCTGATTAAGGATTGTCTTCTGGTAATGCTACATAATTCAGGGCCCTGATACCCAGGGTAGAAGATGCACAGATCTTCTTCCCATATTGGTCCAAAAGCCAAGACTCCTTGTCAGGTGGAGACGAGCTGAGATGTTTAGGATTAGTGGAGCGGCTGTGAGCGGCGCTAATCACGACCAAGTCCGCTTTGGGGTGTAGATTCAAGAAATTTGCCCTCTCAGGAGCCTGATACAGCTGATCTGCCTTCCTCGGAAGGGGGGCTAACATGGAAGGTTGTTTCCAAATAGTGGAACCAAGATCTGCGAGAGGCTCTATCCAGGCTTGAATCAATGTACGAGCAGTCTCTGGCAGATCCAAGTGGGCAGCAAGCTTTTTATGCTGTGGATCTGGCTCCAGAGTTTGCCACTGATGAACTTCCTGGATCTTTCTCAGTAGCTCCAGAAAAGAAGGATCCTCCGGAGGAGACTTCGGAGGGGTCCTCTGCCTAGGTCGGTCTGAAGTACGAGGCTCGTCGTCAGTGTCCAGCTGTCCGCCTGAGTCCCAGTCAGAGGTCTCCGACGAAAAAGTGGAAGACTCCTCCTTATGCGGGGGAGTAACGGTCCCTTTGGGAAACTCTCTGGGGCGTGTATCCTCCCACCCTGGCGCCAGGGTTCACCTCTGGTGTCTGGTAAGGGGGAGGGAGTCTCCCGTCTCCTACACAGGGGATCCTGCGAAGGGTCCGGCATCGGTAGAGGACTCTCTACCTCTCTGGTGAGTTGAGCCTTGGCTTCAGCCCACCAGGAGGCTAGAGTCTCCTTCAAATCCACCAGCGGCTGGGGCGTGGGTGGCGGTGGAGGAGGAGGAGGGATATGGATGGTGAGGATATCCATACATTGTGCATACATACCCCGACGGCGGGAAGCCCAGCATCGGGTACTGAGGCGCTGGGTACTGCGGCGCCGGGTGAAGTGGCATCAGCTAAGACGGCACTGGGTATGCGGTGTCGGATACCAGGCAGCCAGGGGCTCTGGTGGAGCAGAGGTACCTGGCAGAGCCCAGCTGGCAGGCCAAGCAAAGGAAAGGCTGTCCCCGCGGGCATCAGGCCCGGTGTGGGAGCACCGTCTGGTTAGGGGAAGTCAGCCAGTGTCGGGTAAACCAGCGTCGGGGCTGATGTCTGAGGGTCCGGAGTCAGGGTGTCTGGTCCGGAAGGAGGGGGCCCTGACGGCAGCGTGTCCAAGTCCTCCATGACGACTGGGAAGGGAGGGTTGGAATCCCGGGGGTCAATAGAGGAGATGCAGGGACCTCAGAGGGCAACACCAAGCGTAGCGGGGAGCCAGGGGCATCGGACTGGTTGTGGGTGTGGAAGGGGCAGATGTCCGGCTTATCAGCCGGATCCGGGCAGGCGTCAGAGGAGCCCACGTCCGACTTATCAGATCCCTTGCTCAATAAAAGCCATATTGGAGATGCGGCCTTGCTGAGCAAGAGAGTGACTGTGCGCCTTCCTGAAGGAGAGAGCGGCTTACCAGCCTTGTCCAGGCACACATCAGAGGCACCAGCATTCGACTTAGCAGACCCACTCGGAGCTGAAGGCCACGTGGCAGCAGCCTTCCTGGGAGAAGAGGCCTCCTTACCCCAGAGGTACCTGCGGGGCCCGGAAAAAAAGCTCCGACGGAGGGGCGACACCTTCTTGACACCGCCAAGGCGGTCACATGGAATGGTCCCGGAGGATGCGACTCTTCAGAACCGCTGACTCTAGCTGGAGTTGCGGAGGCCATGGAAGTCAAATCCCACTTCCAGTGCTTCTCCTCCTTTTTATGGCCTTCGGGGGAAGTGTACGCCTGCCTCGACTTTTTTAACTCCTTCTCCATGGATGCCATTTTTTTCTTTAAAATATGAGCCTTCAGGGACTGCTGCCTCCATTTTCGGGTAGCCGAATTAAATTGCTGGCAGTGCTGGCACTTCCCCACAGGGTGATCTGGGCCTAGGCAGAAGAGGCACAGGGAATGGCCATCCTTATGCGGCAGCTGGGAACTGCATGATTCACACTTGTGTTTATGCGATTCGGAAGGCGTCGGGGATGACATACATAGCGTATAAAGAGATAGTATATCTATTGGAAAAACTGGTTGAAAAGTTCGAAAACTGAACCCACTAATGACCGACGAGCGTTGAACTCTACCGCGAGGAACCTTCACAAGTCAACGGCAGGAAAGAACTAGGAGGTGGGTGTGGGGGCCTACCCTTTATACTGACGTCACATGACGTCGGTCACCTGACGTGGAGACATACCCCCGTCGGCGACTGCTAGCTAGAAATACTTCCATGGGGTCCTGACGCCTGGCGGGTCAGTCCTATATGTAAATACCTACTGCAAGAGCCCTCTCTAAGTAAGATCTGTCACAAGGGCAGCCGCCATGTGACCTAGCAACTGGAGGATAGTCCGAGCCGGAACCTGGGTGGGGGAGGAGACCCAAAGAGTCAGGTTCTGTAGCTGAGCACCCCTGTCTGGTGGAAGGCTCTCCCTTTCTCTGTGTCCAAGATGACCCCTATGTACTGTAGGTGCTGGGAGGGTCACGGACATGATTTGGGGATCTGCAGAGTGATGCCCAGATTCTGAAACATCATGAAAGTGTCCGACAGAGTGGAGAGTAGTTGTGCTCTGAAAGGAGCAGTCAGGAGCCAATCGTCTAGGTAGTGGTGGACGAAGTGTCCCTGGCACCGCATTCTGCAGCCACTATCCCGAGACATTTCGTGAAGACTCGCGGAGCTGAAGAAAGGTTGAAGGGCAAGGCTCTGAAATGGTAATGCTCTCCCTGAAAGGCAAACCGGAGAAATTTCTGGTGGGCTGGAAGGACTGGGATGTGCAGGTAGGCATCCTGCATATCCAGGGAACAAAGCCAGTCCCCTTGATGTAGCATGGGGATCAGGCCTGGCAATGTCACCATACTGAACCTCTTGTATTCTATAAAAGGGTTCAGGAGACTGAGGTCCAAAATGGGCGTAGGTCCCCTGTCTTTCTGGGAACCAAGAAGAAGTGGGAGTAGAACCCTGTCCCTTTCCGAGATGGAGGCACAGACTCGATGGCCCTCTTGGACAACAAGGCTTGTATCTCTTTGGAGATGAGAGCTGCGTGGGATTGGAAGCACCAAGAAGGAACTGGAGGCTTGTCTGGAGGAATCTCAACAAATTCCACAGTATGTCCCTTCTCGATGATGTCCAAAACACAAGCGTTGGAGGTGATGCTGGTCCATCCTTTTAGGTAAAGGGAGAACCAACCCCCTACCACCTCCCCCAAGGACTCCATTGGAGGAGGGCGAGGTTGGCAAGGAGTCAGGCATGGGTCTCTGGGGTTGGCAGGGAATCCTGGGAGGAATTGGCACTCTCAGGTCCTGTAGCGCCAAACGGCTGGGAGGGAGCCTTTCATTTGAAAGGACCTCTGGACTGCTATCCCTTAGACTTCTGGGAGGTCAGTCAAAAGGGCCTTTTCTTGGCAGAAAAGAGTCCTGACCTATACATTTGGTGGACTGACTGCACAGCCTTGCCAGAGTCCTGTAGGTCCGTGATTATTTTCTGCACGTCCTCCCCAAAGAGGATAGACCCATTAAAGGGAGCATCCAGGAGGCATCCTGGAGGACTTGCCTGAAGCCCGACACCCTAAGCCAAGAGTAGCATCTGAGACAGACTCCAGTTGCTTCGGCGTGGGCGCCATGTCGGCTGAGTCTCAGGAAGCCTGCAAAAACATGCTTACCTACATCCAGACCCGATTACAGAACATCCAAAAGTTCTGTTTTGTGGTGGGAGTTCAGCAGCTTCTGCACAATTTCCACAACCTTGTTCCAGAGAGATTTCTGGTATTGTACCATATGGGCCAGAAAATTCAAAGATCTTATGGTGCATGTGGCAGAAGAGAAGACCTTTCTTCTGAATTGATCCAATTTCCTGGATTCTTTATCAGGTAGCTGCAAACCCATATGTTTGGGCTGTCTGGTTCGGCCTTGTGCTGCCGTGAGGACTAGCAAGTCCACTTTGGGGTTCTCCCCCAAGAAAGGCTCACTCCTGGGAGGCTTATAGAGCTGATCTGCTTTCTCTGGGATAGCTGTGGCTCTGGATGGATGCCTCCATGCTAGTTTAATCATGTCCTGAAAAGGCGGGACTAATGGTGGGACTACCACAGGTTTAGGTTCACTCAGTTCCAGAAAGGTAGCAAGCCTGCGCCTTTCTGGGTCCAACTCTTCAGTACCCCACTGATTGAGATACTGAATATAGCACATAACGTCCATAAAAGTTGGGTCCTCTGGGGGCCACCATGGCGAATCTCTGTGGTCCTCAGAATAAGATGAATCTAAATAAGAGGACAAAGACCTTCCTTGTGAGGATTCCGAAGAGGGGGATGTGGATAAAATCCTTCTGGGTCTATGCTCCGTCTAAGAATAAACAGAAGGAAATCTCGAGGAGGAGGACCTCCTATGACCACTCTGGTGAGGTACTTCCTCAGCTAAACCTTTCTTAGGGGGCGAGAGACTCCTCGGGGGTCTGCCCAGGGGAAGTGGCGCTGGTGGAGGTACTGGAACCAGAGCCATGAGTGGCATCACCGGTGTAGGAGGCTTTTCCGTGGGGAGAAGGTCCCCTTTAACTGTGTTCCACCATGCATTCAACAAAGTCCCTACCTTCTCCAGGGAGACTAAAGAGGGCTGTGGCCATTCTGCTTCCCCAAAAACGTTCTCCAGTTCCAGAGTCAGGTCCAAGGGAGTACTGGGCCCTGGTGTTTCGCCCGGTGCCTGAGGATCCCCTGTCATCAGGTCCCCAGATGGACGGTTTGGAGGTGTGTGTCTGGCCAGTCGTCAGGTATAGTGTGTCTGGGACCTCCGACCACTGCCCCTCTGGCATCTGGGCTGAGGACGCCGGCTTGGCTGCCATATGGTCTGCTGGTGAATGAGGTGGGGGTGTAGGCATAACTGGCGTATGACCCCCTTGTGACAGAGTCTCCTCTGGTTGCTTGGTAGGTGGCTTTGGGGAGGCATCGCCTGAGTAGACTCAGAGGAAGAGGTGGGCATCAGGGTCTGATATTTGGAGTCAGATGACTGCTTTTTGAGGGGAGTGATCTCTGGAATGGCAAGAGTGCTCCTGACACTCATGCTTGTTGCCATGTCCTGAGACGTGCCAAACAACAGTGGCGTCCCGGCTAGACAAACAGCAGACTTCTTGCTGCTGAAAGTCTCAGCTGAATCCCTAGCCTTGATTCCTGTGACCTGCTGGAAGGGCTGAAGGTTCAGGGAAGGACCCAAAGGCCCATGCCCCGAAGAACCCCCATCCGACATCTGGATACGGACAGGGGCCTTCATCAACAACTCAGAAGTCAAGAGGCCAGCCAAGGGGGCAGAGTCCCCTCTCCCGTGAGTGTGTGAACTCGAGGACTTACCCTTCCGGTGAGGAGACCAGGAACGAGATTTAGACCTATACTACCTCTTTTCCCTATGACGGTGCTTCCCACTGGTCCTCTGGTCCTTGAGGGAAGATGGAGACCTATGGGCAGAAGAAGATGAGGAGCTTGCTGGTTTCTCCTGGAGAGCAGCGAGATGTTGCTCCATGAGGTAGGCCTTCAAGCAGCGGACCTGGGTGCGTCAACTGAAATTTTGGCAGTGTGGGCAGGCATCCGCTTCGTGGGTAGGTCCCAGGCAGAAGAGCCGCCGAATGGCTGTCCTTGCCCGGGATCTGTTTACCACAGGTGCTCTTAGACTTCCGCCACTCAGCTGTAGACGAAGGCGAAGACATAAAATGGTAAAATAGCTGCAAAAAGGAAGCGAAGCGTAGAATAAAATGGCGGATGACAATAGCAATGAGACATCTGTGGAGTCGATGTGCATGGGTCAACGGTGAGAAAATAACTGAGGTGGGGCTGGGAATTTCTGGCTAGAATTTTTACGTGGGGTCCTAGTGCCTGATTGTATAGTCCTAAATGTGTAGCCTGTTGCAAGAGCTCCAACTTGAAGAATGATCTCATGTTACAGGAACTCCGAAAGTCCTAAATGATTCAGTCAAATGGAAAGTTGGTGCTTATGAGATATTTTATTTTTTATTTAATAGATGGTTCAGCCTAGGATATATTTTTGTAAATTATGTGCTTGCCCCTTTTTTTTTATACTAGCTCTGTAATATTTTTGTCAATTGCTTCCGTCATCTTTGTCACCCGAGACTCCCTTGGAAACCTAGGTATTTCTGACAAAAGTAAAGTCCTCCCAGAGATGAAAACTTTAAAAAATTAAATCAATTTCTTAAAGAGGACAGGAAATGATCTCTAATTGGTAGCTGTTTATAATGTTCCCATTTACAGAAATGATATCCACAAGCCGAAATAATCCATACGTAACTGTACCTGAATAAAAAGTGATACGAAATTTTTATGGGCAGCATTCTGTTACAGTTCTCATCACAGAACCAGAGATCTGGAGTTTTAACTAAGTTATGGTTTGAGCAAAGAACTCTAAGCATGGTTCTGATAGGACAATAGCTCATGTTTAGCATTCTGTGCACAAACAGTGACATAGTAAAAACTCCAAATTATTGATTCCATGAAGAGAACTCTGCAGAATGTTGTCCATGAAAAGAAAACAATTGAAAACATAGTTTTTCACAACAGTGTTTATTAAGGTAAAGTTAAATACGGATCATTTGGAGGCAAGTTTATGATTTCTTTTGTTAGGAACATTACTAATTGTTGCCAATTAGCATATATTTCCTGTCCCCTTTAACATCTGAACAAAATAAATGGTAGAACAAATATTTATTTTTGGTTGTAGTACACTGGTTGCATATCAGCATAAAAATATAAAAATTCCCCGGAAAATGTACAAACTTTTTACATTCCTTCTAGAAGCAGAAAAACTGAAGACGTTCTCTGAAAGGGTGTACTACATGGTCGATGCCAGCTTACAAAAAGAGTGACTAAGTTAACAGCAAAATAAATAAAATTCAGAACAACATTTATAGAGTAGCACCTGCAGTAAAATAAGAACATTTTGTTGTTTTATCTAGAATTTGCCAGAACAATTCTGTAGACATTCCTTGTTCCCCTCACTAGCAGATCTTAGTATTTAATCACCAGTCATTGTATGGCTCTGTATAACAGTTTCATAGCGTTTTTGAGAAACAAGAGCAAATGAAATTAGCTGTCATACTCACTGCATCATCACTACGATGTTGTGTACTTTGATAGTTGGAAGGGTACAGTACTCACTGAATTGAGAAGAAAAACATTAGGAATTAATTTCAAGATCTGTGAAATCTGATTTATTTGCTGCATCATTCTCAGTTACAATTATCCATACTTTATGGATAAGGGTTTCAAAATAGGCACCAGGTCACTGGCCAAAGGCTGGAAGATTTTATAGCACATCAATACTTTTTTCTTTTCAAAGCCACGCTGTCTGTTCATGTCATTTTTTTTTTTTTTTTAGTAATAATGTCTTTCTCTTAAAGATATCACTATACCCCTTTTTTATTTAATTTTCTTTCATTCCAGAACTGAGGTACACGAGTTTGAAGTTTTAAAAGTCCTTGCTCCCTTGACATGCCAACCATAAAAAAATTAAGCATTCTGGTGTAATGTGATTCTATTTACCATCAGAAACATGCTGCCACCATTATAATACAATCAAAGTATAAATCCATTATCTACAGTCAAAACATAGCCCAAACAGAAGAGACTTTCAAAAACTGCAACAGGCAGCTATCTTTAATGACTTGTGTCACGGATTATAAAAACTGTTATGAAAAATATTTTTCAAATATCTCAAAAAATTTAAAGGATACTGATTATAAAACTAAGGATATCAGAAATACATTTTTGATAAAAAAAAAATGCTGCCAATTTAATAATACTGCTGCTTTAAAGGGGAACAGGTCAGCCCTAACAGCTGCATACCCAAGTGTGGGACTAGTCCCAAATTATACTCTGTGTGCAAAAAAAACCTTGTTTTTTTACTTATTATTTACTGCACTTTAATTACTAGTCAACATTTGTAATGCTCGGATAACCTAATAACCAGTTTGTAAAAATGCATTATAACCACCTGGTTGTAATTGCTTCCCATCAATTAACTCACAATGTGAGCAGCACAAGCACACAACTGCTCCCATTATATTAAAACAAAATCCTTCTCAAAACACAGCTTTCACTACAACAAAGAAAAAGTGTGCCTTCTTTTTGCAGTTGAACAGTTTGCAATTTCAGATCTGTAGTTCACAATGTAAAAATAATACAGTTGAAAGCATTTTTAAAGAGTTGATTTTTCCATTTACCTACCCCCCATCTTTCTGCTATATACCACTATTTTCTTAACCCACTCTCCTACCCCCAATTACCTGACGATGGCCTCACTTGGTTGAAAGTTCCACCTCTCTCCCACCTCAGACGATGCTACCTCCGGCTGCCCCCCCCCCTCAAAACCCCCTCTTATCTAACTAGTCTATCTGTTAATATGTACTAATTTGATGTGTATAAGTTCAAATTTTACTATTACTGCCTGGGTATATGCTTCAATGTTTTTCTTTTTTTCCTCTGTAAACCTTGTATTTTTGTAACGTTTGTTCAACACTAATGTGGAACCTTTGAAAATGATTCCTTGACTCAAAGGTATTAATCCCAAACTGAAATAAATAAATAAAATACATAAATAATTCAAGCACTTCACCAAAACTCCACATCAGTTGACAATTCTCACTAATTATTACAAAAAACAAGACTTGGGTGGCTGCGTGTGTGTGTAAGAAAAAAATGTACTTACCAAAAGTAATATTGTTTCTTCCAAGGATCCCTCAAGATGCTTACTTATGCAATCAGTCTGAAGGGTCGAGCTGCCCTGAAGATAGTGGAATGTATGCTAATTATGGAACTCAGAATGCATTCTCAAATCGCTGCCTCGTGGTGGCACTGCATTCTGCTCTTCAATGTCAGATTTATTTTGAGAACCAACAAGACAATAGCCATGAATCACTAACTTAAGCCCAACTACATCTAAAGGAAAAAAAAAACTACCAAAAAACAAAGACTGGCCTCCAAGGCCAAGTCATGCAGACTAAAATAAAATCCACACCAAAACGGACTATCAATCAACAAGTAATGTTCAAGCAATTGGAAACTAAAGGACACTGATTCTTGTAGAAACTTTTCCAGGTTCTGGAAGGGAAGGCAGGGTGGGAGATTTAAATACAGTGAGGAATCCCTTGGAAGGAATAATATTACTATGGTAAGTAACTTATGCAGACTACAAAGCAGTAGTTTGGGAGGCTGAGTACAGAACCTATTTAGGGAAAACGTTCTGCAAGACAGCAGTGCCAAACCTGGCATCCCTTCTGGACTGCACTATGACAGGGTGGAATAGGACCCAGACCCAGATGTTAGAGAAGGTGTTTAAATGTAAGGATCTGTTCTATTCCTTTTCTGTCTCTTCTCTGTCTGGTTGCACAACCAAATTTTCCTGTGAGACCTAGGATTTGATCACCCCGACAGTCTCACAATTATTTGCCTCTCACTGTCTCTCAGTCTTTCCTTGCAGTTTGTCTTTTTCTCCCTTGCATATCTGCTGATATAAAAATATATGTAAATCATTGTATGGAAATGTAACGGGTATTGGGATACCTTTGTTTAGAAAATAGTGTTACTGTTTAAATGTATATAACTATAGTTTGAGATGATTGCAAAAAGCTATTGGAAACTCAAGGGGTTACCCAAGTGAAATGTTTAAGCCTTTTGCAGAAGAGCTGTGGAAAAGGGGCCTCAGCTCAGGCACACTGTGTTCTAGCAGCACCTGGCTGATACTTACAAGGCCATTTTAGAAAAAAAACAGGATGCTTGTTAAGAAGGGGGGGTACAAGGACTTATAGGGCTGAGCTGCAATTGCTTGCAAGATGGACACAGTAACTGAAGGGAAACTCTGATGGATCTCTATTTTATTTTGCCTTTGTAAATAGTTACACTGAACAATTTTTTTATGTTACTGCTAGTACAAATAAATATTTTTGGTGAATTCTACAACTGCTCCCAGTTTTCCTATGCTTCCTGACCTGTGCCTCGATGACAGATTGTCACCCAAAGTAGGATTTATGCTGTGCATACTCTTAAGCCAGGAGTTTTGTGCATGGGTACTGGACCTAGTACCAGGGAAGCACAGAGAAAGGTATGGATTCTGCAGCAGCAAGTCCAGGAGTGGTTACCAGGAGAATGACAGCCAAACTAGCAGAGACAGAAGTCCAAGCTGAGACTGTACAGCCGGCACAAGTTATGGAAAAAGAACAGGCAGTGACAGAGCCTGAAAGCCTGATGGACTTTTTCAAATGGTGGGCTATACAACAAAAAGAGACAGAGAAGCAAAGGAGAGAAGAGATGCAGTGACAGGAGCAGCGATGAATGGATGCCTTGCAAGCTATTAAAAGCAGAGGATCTGGCATAGATCCAAATGAGCAACAAAACACAAGCAACTTAAAAGTCATTAAACTTACAAAGTTGTGTCCCTCGGATGATAGAGGCATATTTGACAACTTCTGAAAAAGTTGCCACAGCCTGCCAATGCCCAAAGCAGCAATGGACAACCAGACTGGTATCCTACCCGACAGGGAAAGACCATCTTGCCTACAGCAATATGGACACTGCACAGTCAGAAAACTATGACCTGGTGAAAAACGAAATCCTGAAAAGGTATGACATCTCAGGAGAGACCTACAGGCAGAGATTTGGATCTCTGAAGTACAACTCATTCGACAATCCTTGAGTAGGCTTCACCTGACTCAGAGAACTCCTGATAAAATGGCTCCAACCAGAGGGCAAAACAGTCCCACAGATCATTGACACATTTGCCATGGAGCATTTCATTAACATCCTGCCTACAGATGTGCAGCTTTTGAGTAAAGGAACACCGACCAGAAAGTGGGGAAAAGGCTGTTTCTTTGGCTGAGGACTACCAAATGGCCAGAAAAACACCACAGCAGCGAGGTAACAGCCAAGCACTGGTAAGACACACTTTTTCCCCATTTAAACTCCAAGTACGATCAGAACTTTGGTGAGAGTAGCAAATCTGTGCCCAAAGACATTATTTGCTATAACTGTAATAAGCCAGGTCGTACTGTAAGAAAAGAAGTGTGACACCAGAGCAGATCTGTCCTTAGCAAATTGGGGCAAGTACTTAACAGATGTGAAGGTTGGGGGATAAGACTGTAAAGGGACTCACTGATTTGGGAAGCAGACAGACCCTAGTGCATGTTGAAGTGCTGGGAAAACACTGTGCAAAAGGACCAGGTACTGGTGTCATCTGCATCCATGGGGGCACTCGATACTATCCCACCACCCAAGTGACTCTGACAATTAAGCGTGTGTCGCACCCAATGAAAGTAGGGGTAGCACCTACATTACCTGTAATTATTAGAAATGACTGTCCAGGATTTATGGAGTTGATCTCAGAGGAACTGAACCCTGCAATTTCAGCAGCAGTGGTAACAAGAGCTAAGGCAAAGAACATTTTTTGATGGTGGGGACACTTTTCCTTTCAGTGATTTTGATTCAGACTAGTTTGAGCACAGCTCCAAGATCTGGAAATCCAGGAAAGAAAGACAATGCCTGAAGAAATTGTGGCAACAAATGACTGATGGACATGAAGGGTTAAAATATGAAAATGTTGAAACTAAGCTGATAACTGATTGTGCTTTTCTTTCAGAACACAGAACAAACTAATGATATTTACTAACATACTAAAATGCCAGCAGAATAGGCCTAATGGTCTTTCGTGTCTGCTTGTTTGGTCAGCCCCCACCCTGGGAGCTGACCTTGCTGCCCCCCCCCCACCCTCTCTGGCTTCTCCCTTCCCAGTGCCGGATATTCTCGCTGCACTGGACTCTGCATCCAGAACCCTTCCCCTGTATCTGTCCCACCCGCTCTTGAACCCCTCCATCGTCTCTGTCTCCACCAGCTCCCTGGGCAGCACATTCCATGGCTCCACCACTCTCTCAGTGAAGTAGCACCTCCTCCTTTCTCCCCTGAATCTCCCCCCCCTCCAACTTCCACCCATGCCCTCTAGTCCCCCCCCCTCCTTGAGAGCACCCTGACTGCTCCTCCCTATTTACCCCTTCATGTACCTGAAGACCTCCATCATGTCCCCGGTCCCTTGTCTCTTCCAATGTGTATATATTTAGCTCTTTGAGCCTCTCCCCATAGGTCTTGTCCCCCCAAGCCCCAGATCATTTTGGCTGCCCTCCTCTGGACCCTCTCCAGGAGTTCAATGTCCCCCCTTAAGTGTAGCCTCCAGAACTGCACGCAGTACTCTAGGTGCGGCCTCACCAAGCAGTTATACAGAGGGAGTATCACTTCCCTCCTTCTGGATGTGATCCCCCTAGTGATGCATCCCAGCATCCTGTTGGCCTTGGCCGCTGCCCTCCTACAAGTCTCAGAGTTCTTCACCTTGACATCTACCACCACCCACAGGTCCCTCTCAGCCATCGAGACTTGTTGCATCCCCCCCCCCCCCCCCCAGTGAACACTTGGCCCGGGTTTCTGGCTCCCAGGTGCAGTACTTGCATTTCCCTGCACTGATCCTCAGCTTCCACTTTCTAGACTACCTTTCCAGAGCCTCCAGATCCCCTGTAGGGTCACCCTCCCCTCCTCCCATCCACCACACTTCCCCAGTTTTGAGTCATCCGCAAAGAGACTCATCTCACTCCTGATACCCTTCCTTATGTCGGAGACATAGGTATTGAACAGGAGGGGCCCAAGGACCATTTCTCTCCAGGGTTATTTTAAGCAGCTGAGGGGGAAACCAAAGCAGGGTGGACTATTGTTTAAAAAATGTAATGGGTTACTGTACAGAGTTTGGGTTAAACCTCAGACACAGGAACAGACAGAACAATTGGTTATACCACAGAAGTATAGAACAGAGTTGTTACAGACAGCACATGATAGTCATTTGGCTGGTCACTCAGGGAGGGACTGCACCCTTGCCAGATTGCTATACAGATTTTACTGGCCTAGAATTCATGAAGATGTTGCTATCTATTGTAATTCCTGTGCTGAGTTTCAGAAGGTAGCCCCAGTTACTAGAAAAGACAATGTGCCCCTGGTGCTCCTATCCTTGATAGATGTGCCTTTTGAGAGAACTGCAATGGATGTGGTTAGTCCTTTAGACAAAAGTAAAAAGGGTAATAGATTTATCCTGGTAGTATGCGACTATGCTACTGGATACCTGGAAGCAATTCCAATGCTTACTGTCACAGCTTCAAAATGGCAGCAGAGCTTGCAAACATTTTCAGAAGAGAGGGCATACCTAAAGAAATTATTACTGATCAGAGTACTACTTTTGGTGCTGCATTACTTAAGGAGCTGTACAGACTTCTAGGTATCACTGCCTTAAGAACCTACCCCTATCACCCTCACACGGACGGTCTTGTTGAACATTTTAACCAAACCCTAAAACGTATGTTAAAAAGGTTTGTGGAAGGGAAAGACTGGGACCACTACTTGCCTTACCTACTTTTTGCTTACAGAAAAGTGCCACAGGTATCAACAGGGTTTTCACCATCTGAAATGCTGCTGTATGGTAGACAGCCAAGAGGGCCACTGGATGTGATGAAAGAAACGTGGGAAGATAACCCCACTAAGAAACAAGCTACAACGTCTTATATGTGTGCCCTAAGAAAGAAGCTGGCAAAATATGTTGAAATTGCCCATAGTAATCAGGAAAAGGCCCAAAACCAGCAGAATGTATATTATGACCATGGGGTAAAAGAAAATGTTTTTCAGTTGGGTGAAAAGGTTTTGCTACTGTTACCCACAACACAAAATATACTGTTAATGAAGTAGCAAAGGCCTTATAGAGTGCTTAGACGTACTGGCACCGTTAACCACGAGATTGAGACCCCCGACAGGAAAAATCCTACTAAGATATACCATGCTAACCTCAAGAAATCGATTAAAAAAAATGCCAAAAGCTACTTTGCTAGTTTTAACAGAAACTGATAAAAAAAAAAAAAGATACTGATGTAGCTTATGATAAACTGGAACAAACTGTAAATGTTGATGCTGTAAAGGTGAATGTTTCCTTAACCCCTTGGTGGACAGACTGGGGGGTGCAAAGTAAATCAGTACCCTCGATCTCACCAAGGGTTACTGGCAAATTCCTTTAGCTAAAGAATCCAGAGACAAAACCGCATTTGCCACTCCCGTTGGATTCTATCAGTTCACCAACATGCCATTTGGTTTACATGGTGCACCAGCTATATTCCAGCGTTGCATGGATGTAATTTTATCACCTCACACTGGTTACTGCGCTGCATACCTGGATGATGTTGTGGTGTACAGTCCAGACTGGAAAAGCCACCTGGAACACCTATGAGCAGTTATCCAAGCTATCAAAAATGCAGGTCTGACTATTAATCCTACCAAATGTGCACTGGGCATGCAGGAAACCAGATATTTGGGCTATGTGTTGGGAAATGGAGAAGTTAAGCCAGAGGTTTCTAAAATACAAGCTGTAGCCAACAGCTCTGTCCCTAAAACAAAAACATGCCAGATCAATTTTAGGACTGTCTGGTTATTATCGGAGATGTGTTCCCAGCTTTGCTGAGTTAGCTACTCCCTCACTGAACTTACAAAGAAACGGTTCCCAAATAATGTGAAATGGACCCCAGAGTATGATGCAGCTTTTCAAGCCATTAAGGCTGCATTATGTTCAGCCCCCGTTTTGAAGAGCCCAGACTTTGAGAAACCATTTGTGTTACAAACAGATGCATCAGAGGCAGGCCTAGGTGCAGTCCTGAGTCAAAATATAGATGGGAAAGAATATACATAAGTAGGAAGTTCCATGAAGGAGAGAAAAGGTTCTCCACTATTGAAAAGGAATGTTTAGCAACAAATTGGGCCATGGAGTACCTTAAGTTTTATTTACTAGGAATTGACTTTGTACTTGTAACAGATCACAATCCTCTCTGTTGGCTTAACCAAATGAAGGAAAAATTCCAGAATCACAAAATCATACCTGGCACTACAGCCATTTAAATTCAAGGTGATACTTAAATCTGGTAAAAAGAATAGCAATGATGGTTTTCTGTCAAGATATGGATCAGGAATTAAGTGTTCTGAAGTTTAAAAAACAAAACAAATGTATGAGTTTGAACTTTACTGCTTGCTATACTGTTATAGAAAAAAACAGATAATGCACATGTGCTTAATTTCTGAAAGTTAGAAGCTAATATTAGTAGAGAATTAAGTTTTGGAAGCCTGTTTATAAAAAAGGTTATCCCCTAAGGAGAGGGGTGCATATGACAGGGTGGAACAGGAACCTGTCCCAGTTAGAGACAATGTTTAAATGTAAGGATCTGATCTGTTCTAGTGCTTTTCTGTCTCTTCTCTGTCTGGTTGCACAACCAAATGTTCCTGTGAGACCTAGGATTTGATCACCACGACAGTCTCACAATTATTTGCCTCTCACTGTCTCAGCCTTCCCTTACTGTCTGTCTTTTTCTCCCTTGCATATCTGCTGATATACAAATATATGCAAATCATTGTATGGAAATGTAACTGATACTGGGATACCTTTGTTTAGAAAATATATAGTGTTACTGTTGAAATGTATACAACTATAGTTTGAAATGATTGCAAAAAGCTACTGGAAACAAGGGATACCAGAGTGCAATGTTTAAGCCTTTTGTAGAAGAGCTGTTGAAAAGGGGCCTCAGCTCAGGCACACTGTGTTCTAGCAGCACCTGCCTGATACTTACAAGGACATTTTAGAAAAAACAGAATGCTTGTTAAGAAGGGGGGTTGCTGCAGGGACATATAAGGCTGAGCTGCAATTGCTTGCAAGATGGACACAGAGACTGAATGAAAACTGATGGATCTCCTCTATTTTAGGGAGGCAGTATAGCGCAGTGGTTTAAGGCTCTGAGCTGCAAATCTGGTGACACCCAGCAGACCAGACCTGGGTTTGAATCCCACAGCTTCCACTTGCATGCTGTGTGACTCTGAGCAAGTCACTTTACTTCCCTGTGCTCCCAGGTCACTCCTGTAAAAAAAAAAAGCTTTCAGCTTAGTGTGCTACTCCTGGTTAAACAACTAAATAATATCATGGTTGCAAGCTGGCTCCTTAATTTCAGGAGAGCCCATAGTAGTAGATGAAATGGAGGGATGGCATACAGGAACTTCCCCAACCATCCAGGGTTCATGGGGACTGAGCCCACTGCTGGTGGCCTGCAACCAAAGAGAGGGAGTTGGTCATTCTCTTTCCAAGCAAACAGATCTATGGTATTTCTTGTGGGTCCCATTTCCTGAAGATTGTGGCCAGCATTTGCTTGTTCAGAGACCATTTGTGATGCCCCAGGCTGATCCTGCTGAGGGAATTCACCAGGACATTGTCTTTCCCCTGGAAGATGGACTGCTGAAAGCTACATCTCCAGGGAGAAAGACAGATTCCAGTTCTTCAGAGCTTCTATACACAGCTTAGAGGATCTTGTGCTACCCTGCTTGTTAATGTAATACATGGTAGTAATGTTGTCTGTCCTGATTTGGACTGACTGGTTCTTTACCTGGGAAGTGAATGACTGGACGGCAAGAAAAGTAGCCCTTATTTTCAGGAGGTCTATATGCCCCTTGAATTCCCGAGGGGACCACACTCCACTTACTGTTTGTTCGCCCAGGTAGGCTCCCCAGCCTAGGTGGCAAACATCTGTTGTCAGTATGGCTGTGGGGAACTGCTGCTGGAAAGGCATTCACTCGAGGCTGTCCCTTTCTTTCCACCAATCCAGAGCTTGCAAGAGGGTTTTTATCACAGGCAACAGCCCTGAAAGAAGGTGTCACTTCTGGGACCAACAGGTCCATAGGTGGTACTGTATGTCCCTAATCTGAAATCTGGCTCCTGGCACCACAGCTGTGGTGGAGGCCATATGACCAAGGAGCTGAAGGAAATGCCTTGCTGGTCTAGGCTGGCCCAGGATGAAGGAGTTTGCCACACCTAGAAAGCTTTCCATACTTTCTTGGGGTAGGAATGCTCTGCCCTGGATGGCATCTAGCTCTGCTCCTAAGAACGCCAATACCTGCACAGGTTCTGTTTGGGACTTTTGAGTATTTGAGAAATCCTATTGTCTTAAAGGAGCTATGAGTTAGCTGTAGAGCGTACATAACTTGTTGGTGACTTTCCTGTGACCAGCCAGTCATTCAGGTAGGGAAAAATCAGCACTCCTTTCCTTCTGAGATGTGCTGCCACCACGGCCAAGCACTTTTTGAACACCTCGGGAGCAGATGAGAGGCCAAAAGGAAGGGCTGTGAACTGACAATGACCAGAGTGCAACCTGAACCTTAGGTATTTTCTGTGACTGGGATGTGTAAATACGCATCTCTCAGGTTCAGGGATCTTATCCAGTTTCCCTGCTGTAGAGATGGTGTTACTGTAGACAGGGCGATCATTTTGAACTTTTTCCTTTTCAGGTGTTTGTTCAGAAACCTGAGGTCCAAAATGGGTCGCCACGCCCCATTTTTCTTGTGAGTGAGAAATTACCTTGCGTAAAGGGCCTTTCCCCACTGGGTGGGAGGAACTCCTTTTGCTGCCTTTGCCTGCAGCAACTTTTTGACCTCCAAGTCCAGCGGAATCCTTTCTGTTGGGATGGGGGGTTGAAGTTCCTGTGAACCTGCAGCCTGGGAAATCATTTGAACTGCAGCATGAACCCCTGATTCACTACTTCCACGACCCACTTGCTTGTGGTGATGTTTTTCCATTACTGGAAAAAAAGAGCCAGCCTTCCTCCCATTGGCAGCAGATGTGCAACCTGGACTGACTTCATCAGGGGTTCTGCTTGGGCTGAGCCTTAGGTGCTGGAGCTGAATCAGCCTGTTTGGCATCTCTTCTGCCCCTGAAGAAACCCCTCATGGGAGAGCAATTATAGGGCATGAAGACTCATGGAAAGTAACCCCTACCCCCACCTCCCCTTCCATGAGGCCTTTTCCTTCTTAGTGTTACTCTTGTAGGTGGTTTTGTACTCTTCCACCTTTTTCATGTATGCCTCTGTCTAGTCACCAAATAAGTAGATGTTCTTGCACAGAAAATCCATGGCCTTTGCCTGGATGTTCTGGGACAGATTAGTGGTCCTTAGCCAAGCAAATCTCCTTAAAGAGATGGCATGGGCCATAACCCTGGAGGCAGTGTCATTGGTATTCACTGCCATATGGAACTGGTATTTGGTAGCATCAATAGCAGTTTTCACTACTGCACTGAAATCCATTAAAAGTCCATCAAAATCCATTAATTTTCCATTAATTTCATGCAAATCCATTAATTTACCCCCATTAAATCCTGTATCACCTTTTTTTAATGGCCAAGTTTTTTCCCCATTAAATTTCTATTAATTGTTGCTGTTTAATGGGTGTAAACTATTAATTTACTCAATCATGGCATTAATGAACCATGACAGCCATCCATTAAATATTTAATAGGTATTGTACATTCATTAAATTTCGTATCATGTACAGTTAATGGCCTTTTTAACACCCATTAAAACATAACAACGAACTTTTAATTGCCATTAAAAATATGTTCTATGCAGAGTCGATTCATTAATAGCCATTAAATATACAATGACGCATGTGGGTGAGTGCATAATGAGAAATTATGTGCACCCGAGGTGTGATGTTACGCCCGAGGAGTTTATATGAGCATCCCACACCGAGGGTGCACATAATTTTTAATTTATTCACTCACCCCATGCCTTGTTTTATATAATTGCTGGCTTGCAGTTTTTCTCCACAGAGAAAAAAAATTTCTGTGACACAGCGTTTATGTTAAGCCGTTTATTGAAATGAATGTGGAATTCTTTTTGACATATTTGAACTTGAAGAAAACTTTGCCAAATTCAAACAGTGAAAAGGAAACTCATTAAATACATTTGTTGAAAATGTTTAACTTTTTTAAACTATGGTAGGCTGGTTCGTATGAGAATGCCACACAGTCAGAGGAGCAAGGAAGGAAATCTGTGTTTACAGCGAACGTTTTAAATTTGAATTAACTTCGATAGAAACTTGCAGTTCTCTACTGAAATATCTGTAAAATAATTTTTTTTATTAGATATTTTATTACTTTTCTTCATGCCTTTGGTTTTGCTCAGCTTTCTGTGGTTCGGTTGTCTCTGAGATATGCAAATGAGGGTGGTGACAACAGATACCCTTGGTGTTTGTATGGAAATAAGAGATAAACAAAAAGTTGGTTAGTGAGGGAGCTGTATTGTGCAGTGCAGGAAAGTGTTGATTTTTTTTTTTTTTTTTTTTAACACTACACGGTTTTTTAAGGGAACCTTTGGAGCACTAGCAGGCATTGTGAGTAGGGTGGGTGCATAAATTTTCTTGGCCGCTACTTTCACTACCGCAAAGCTGGCTGTGAGATAATTTTGCTCCTTTTAGTGTTTGTGGTGCACTGAGGTACAGCGCGAGCCAAGGGAAGGAGCTGGTGTCGCATGTTCACCATTATAACCCGTGGGTTAGAATGGTAAATTATAACCTGCTCCTCATATGCGAAAAACTGCAAGCCAGTTATTACAATGGTATAAATGAGTTTCATTGCCATGGAAACTATCCTTATGGTCAGTCAATTCATCAACGGTCATTAAATGTCTTCAACTGAGCTTTTAATGTCCCTGAAAATGTCATGCTCTTCCGTTAATACATTAATGGGCATTACAATGTGCCTAATTTTATTTTCATAGCCATTAAAATTAAGGTACTTTTGGGACAATACATTAATGGTCATTAAAAACCAATGCATTTCCATGTTAACAGTGTTTATCCCATCAATTTATGCTCGTTTCCCTAAGTTAATGGCCATTAATGAATTGATACATGCCACTGCAGTATATATCAGATGCAATCTTTTCCCTATAGATGTTAAAAATTATTTAATCATTCATCGTTATCTGACATGTAATTTAATCATAAGTTCATAATTCTTTTTATCTATATTTCGATCTTTAATATTAGAGGCACTGAAATATAGTATAAAATTATTTGCCATCAGTACCACAGTTGTAAAACCTTATTGTCCCATTGATTAAATGACTTCCAATCATAGTACTTTACAGTTCGTGTTTGTAAACCTATTTCAATCACAATGTATACACTGAAATATACAAACTGTTACCATCCAAAAGTAGTGAGTTCCCCAACTAGTGTAATAATCTTCCCATTTACTGTATATATTGTATTTTGTAGTAAGTAATCATTTAATCAATAAGGCTTGACCAGAGGTTCGATCAACAGTCTTTTAATCACCCCAGGGATGTAATGTGGCACGAGACACAGCAGAGTGCCATACTGCCCCTAGTGGGTGATCAAAGTTTATCTAACTCCTGTGAGTGCGTTATTGGTATTATAAAAATGATTCCAAAAGAAAAGTGTTGCAAGTATAATTTTTTAATGTTTTCCTCATCTAGCGGGAGCTTTTCAATAACATAGTTCTTCCACCAACAATTTAAGAATGCTGGTTCAAAATCAGAATGCATCATTCCATTCATTCAGCAGTGCTAGAGGATGGAATGCTGAAAGAAAGAATCCATGTGCCATGGTGATCAGGCTGTACATAACATAACATGGATTAATGTAAGGCTGTTGGAATCCTAACAGCTAATCAGTTTGCAGCATTTCAGAGATAGTTTTTATAATAAGCCATGGCTTGGTGTTTGTAGTAATGTTATGCCCGCTCACCCAGAGGTGTATGGACTCACTTTTTGTAAGAAATTTTAAATCCACCTAAAATAACAAGTAAGCTATAACCCACGACAGGCCATGGGTATACTAGGTATTAATGCATTCCCCAGGTGTGTTGTGAGGCACAAGGGCACAGCCCGAGTGTCCTCCAACCAACTGGGTCATGCATTAATGCCTAGTATACCAATGGGCCAGGAGTGGGTTACTGCACTTATAAAATGGCATTTTTCCCCAAGTGAAAAAAATTATCCAACCTGTATTAAATCTTTTAAAATCCTCTTTCTTTTTACTGTGTCCATCCACTGTAAAAAGTAGTTGTCATTACTCGTAGCATTCGGAACCGCATGTGGGAAGGACTGGCTGATTCGCCAGAACTTACCGTAACAGTAGATCTTCGAAAGAGGCTATTGCAGTAGGTAATTACATATAGGACTGATGCCGGCAGGCATCAGGACCCCACAGAAACATTTCTGGCTAGCAGTCTCTGGCGGGAGATTGCCCCCATGTCAGGTGACAGACGTCATGCAACATCAGCATAAAGGGGCAGCCCCCCCATGCCTGCCTTCCAGTTCTTTCCCACCAAAGGCCAAAAGGCAAGCTAGAAGTGGACATTTCCCATCCTGAAAAAGGAGCTGAAAAAGCTTAGAGGGATGGAGGGTGGGAAGGTATTACCTACTGCAAGAGCCTCTCTCGAAGATCTACTGTTACGGTAAGTTCTTATGTAACTGTACTATCTTACTTCGTGAGGGCTCTTGCAGTAGGTGATTACATATAGGACTGAGTCCCAAGCAGTCTGGAACAAGGAGAAGCAAATGGGAGGAGGAAAACTACTCAGGAGTAGATCCTCTGGCTGTGAAGGTCTTAGGAAAGGAGACCTTGCAGAACAGCCAACCCAAAGCCTGCTCTATGGCGAGAGGCAATGTCCAAACTGTAATGTTTCATAAAGGCATGGACAGAAGTCCAAGTAGTGGCTGCACAAATGTCGACCGCTGAAACATTCTTGAAACAAGTTGCACAGGCTACAACCCCTCTGGTTGTGGAGTGACCGGCAGGGTCTTGTTGTACTTGTCATAACAGAAAGTGATACAATGTGCCAACCATTTAGACAGGCATTGCTTGGAAACAGCATTGCCTTCTCTTATGAGCAAAGAGACAAACAGTTGATCCGTTTTTCTGAGATCCTTCGTCCTGGTAATGTAGTATCTCAGAGTCCAGTGAACATCCAGAGTATGTAAGAGGTACTCCCCGTGATTGGGGTGCTGCGTAAAGAAAGCAGGTAACTCTATGGATTGATTCAGTGTAGATTCCGCTACCACCTTGGGAAGAAACTCATGGTTGGTATGCAGAGCCACACATTCTGTGTGAAAAAAAATCAAACACGGGATTTTACACATCAGGGCCTGGAGCTCGGAAATCCTTCGAAGCAGAAGTAATGGCCACAAAGGAGAGAGTCTTCCACGAGAGGAACTTCAGGTCTGCTGAGGCTGCCGGCTCGAAAACAGACACAGTAAGCTTCTCAAGGATAAAATTCAGATCCCAAGGAAGGGCAGGAACCCAGACAGGGGGTCTCAAGTGGAGGACCCCTCTAAGGAAGGTCTTAGAGACCTCCAGCTGAGCAAACGTCCTGTCCGCAAAAGGGACATGGTAGGCCAAGATGGCCGCCATGTGAACCTTTAAAGATGAATGACTGAGACCCAGATCAAAGAGGTGTCACAAGCAGGACCACTGGAAAATTACACCCGCAATTTTTTTGCAGAATTCGCAATTTTCACCGTTCTCCGAAAAAACTGACATGTTCCGCAATTTCTTGCAATTTTTGAGTTTTTATATTGAACTGTGTAAAATGTATTAACATTTTTAATAAAATACTCTCAATATATTGACAACTCTGCATGTAGACTTGGGTTTGGCCGAAAATTCAGTGCAAGGTAGAGCAAGGGTTTTATGTGACATTGATTTCTTCTGAATCCTTGTCTTATTTGGTTTAAAAATTCATTGGCCAAGCATAAGTACACTTAAACACTTAACATTTGTTTTGTGTTGAAGCAGTCTATCAGAAAACCTTTTGTTGACAGACAAACAAAAGATGGGAGAAAAGGTGCAAATTATCCCATTCACTTAGATGGGGTGCTAACTACGAAGCCTTTTTGTAAGTGGCAGGGCAAGTTATTCCTTGCGAGCATATTTTCATTCAGACTAGTTCTGATTCAAACAGCTGAAGATTTTTGGATGGCTCTGCCAATTTTTTTTAACTTGAATAAGCTAGTTGGTAACAGTGATCTCACTCTTAGCAACTACCCCCTAGATGCTCACATGCAAAGACTACAATAAAAACCTGACTAAAGTATGAAAACAAGATTGTAAAACACAAAATGTATCTGAACATTTATCTTTAACTAAACAAAGTCATTGCAGCCACAGTAAAACAAAGGTAAATTACAGGGTGCCCTGACTACTGTATGATGCTGTAAAAATATATTGGTATTTTTTTTTTTTTACATTTTTTGGTAACCATGAAAGGCCCACTAGGCACAAGTGCCTGTTTTCAGGTACAACCCAGGAGCACTGAGGAGGTTAAGTGACTTGCTCAGAATCACACGATATGCAAGTGGAGGTTGTGGGAATCAAACCCAGGTCTGCTAGATATCATCAGCTCATTCACAGTTTGTTACTCTTACCTCTAGATTATACTGCCAGCCCCAATAACCCCCAGATTTAATGTTTAAATATGTTATTTCAAAAATAGTGTACAGTACCTACAGTACAAATTATGACCACTAAACACTTTAACAACATTTTACTAAAACTCAATTATTCACCACTCTGTTTACTTATTTTTTTCTTGTACCAAAGTGGGTGAATACCTGGCAGAGCACTGTAAACAGCTGTTGATTAGGCTGCATTATTCTACAGCCAGAAACAAAAAAATATATTTCTTCTGGCTTTATTTTATATTTATTTTGCTGTGGCTCACTTTATAGAATCTATTAGCACTGTATGAGGCAGATGCTTTTAGATTTTGGAAGACAGGCAACACTTACGATGGCTTATTAGTTTAGGATGATGGCAGAACTGATGTTTGCACTTATATAGGTTTATAACTGTCAATGGTCTGTTCCTAACAAAAAAAATTTGATTATTGTTTTATCAGTTTCTGTACTGTCATGTATGTTCATTCACTCAATGTAAGCCTTGCTGTACTGTACATATCAAAATCATTGGTTTTTCCCTCCCTCTAGGTACATGTAACTAATCCCAGGTCGTCCCTGAAAAAGGGACCGCAAGGTTCCAGTGGGCCTACCCAGTTACCAAAATTTTAAACAAATAAAATAGTATTCCTGTTAGGATCATAAACTTTTACGAACATATGAACATACGAAATTTGCCAGCAGATAAAGGCCTAGAAGTCTATCAAGTCTGCTCGAATGTGTAGCTGCCCCTCCCTTCCACCCTTCCCCTTCATTAACCCTCCCCCTGGTCCTGTCCCATCCTCATTTGAAGCAGTTCACTGTTCTACAGCATACCACTTCAGCAGGTAATGCATTCCACCCAGTCACCACCCTCTCTGTTAAAAGGTGTCTCCTCATCTCCCTCCTGAACCTTCCTCGCTCCAGTCTCATATCATGGCCCCTGGTGGCCCTCCCCTCCGTTACTTTGAACAGCCCCTCTGTACCCGTCTTGTTTATTCCTTTCATGTATTTAAAGGTTTCAATCATGTCACCCCTCTCTCCTCTCCTCCAGTGAGTACATGTTCAACTCCTTCAACCTCCTCTCATATGATAAGTCCCCCAGCCCCTTGATCATCTTTGTCGCTCTGCGCTGCACCCCCTCCAGTAACTTAATGTCCCTCTTCAGATACAGACGCCAGTACTGCACGCAGTACTCCAGGTGTGGTCTAACTAATGACCTATACAGTGGCAGAATCACCTCCTCACTCCTCGAGGATATACCCCTTGCAATACAACCCAGCCTTTTGTTGGCCTTTGCAGCTGCCTTCCTACATTGTACCAAGCTGTTCATAGACCCTGTAATGAGCACACCCAGATCCTTCTCCTCCTCTGTCTGGGCTAGCTGCACTCCCCCTAGCTGGTAACTCCTCCTTGGGTTCTTCATCCCAAAATGCAGCACCTTGCACTTTTTGGAATTAAAGCCCAGTTGCCAGGTGTCTGACCAGGTTTCAAGCTTTGCCAGATCATCCTGCAACCCCTGCCATCCCCCTAGGTCATCCACCACCGTGCCTACCTTGGTATCATCAGCAAACAGACTGATCTTGCTCTTGATCTCCCATGATATGTCTGCAATGTATATCCCAAAACAACACCTGGTCCCAACACCGAGCCCTATGGAACACCGCTCGTCACTGCCCTTGGGTGTGAGAGCTCCCCACCCACCACCACCCTCTGTTGCCTTCCCTGCAGCCAGTTTCCTACCCATCTCACCAGCTTTGCACCTGCCCTGTGCCTACTAACTTCCTTCCCAGCCTTCCATGTGGCACTGGGTGAATGCCTTACTAGAGTCCAGATACAGGACATCCACTGCATGGCCCCTGTCCAGTTGCCTAGTTATCCAGTCATAGAACTCGACCAGGTTGGTTTGGCAGGATCTGCCACGTATGAAGACATGCTGTCTGCTGTCCTGTAGTCCTTTGGCCTCTAGGAGGGCCACCAGCCTCTCCTTCAGGATAGTGTCCATTAGCTTACCCACGATGGATGTGAGGCTCACTGGTCTGTAGTTTCTTTCTTTTTCCTTTTTGTTTCCTTTTCTTTATGTTTTAAACATATTCAGGTGTCATTGTATCCATTTAGCAATTTATACTGACTAATATATGCTGCAGAAAACATTAAAAGATTTATTGTAGCCGGCCCACCGGCTGGATTTCCACTTGCAACGCCAGGGACCCAGGTTTGGGAACGAGCCCGGGTCACTGGAGGGCCGGCCGGGGAGAGAAGGATTGAGCGTCCCAGGGACAGCTCTCCTTCTCCGGGGGAAGGGTAGGGGACTGGTCCGGCACCTGCTGGCTCCTAGCAGGCTGGGAGTATCATGGGACGCACGGCCCAATACTAACTGGGGGAGGAGCAGGCGTCGGGCGTATGCCATGGCGTCACTATGCTGCCCCAACAGTAAACCAGGAAAATAGCTCGCTGGCCCTCCGGAGGACGGCTCCCTGTTCCTAGGGGCCTCCAGCGCCTTACCCGGTGCCTCCTGTTCCCAAGCAGCACCCCTGGGCCCTAGAAGTATGTGCTGGGGCTATCCTTCCCCCCCTCCCCGGTGCCTTCCCCCTTGGAGGAGAGGGACCCGCCCGGTGAAGGGATACAGCGGGATATCCCGGGGGTCGGCTGCGATCTGGGGACTAGAGGAGGGCCGGGCAAGGACAGAAGAGGTCAGGGGGAACTTGTCAGTGCCTGAAGGAGTGGAGGACCAGCGAGCACGGGGGTGGAAAAATAGATAATACAAAAAAAAAAAAAAAAAAGATTTATTGTGAAGCATTCCGGGTCTATAGTAGAAGCCCTACAATTTCCCGTAATTTCTGCAAAACGCTCCGTAATTCTGGGTAACCTCTGCCACAATTTTCCAGTGGCCCTGGTCACAAGTAATCCAGAAGCCGCCCAACAGAGCATGAGAAAGGCTCAAAATCTTTGGAAGTGGCCCAGATAGTGAACCATTTCCATTTCGTGGCATAGGTAGATCTAGTGGAGGGTTTCCTGGCCTCCACCAGAATCTCAACACGGGGGGGGGGGACCCCAAATCGGGCTTGAGCTATATCTGCAGGAGCCACGCGTGCAACTGAAGGGACTTGAGGCCTGGATGGACCAGGGTCCCCTGATCCTGGGTCAGCAAAGGTCGTGATGGAGGGAGAGAAGGTTCCTCTGAATACTGTTGCAGAAGAGAGAACCAAACTTGCCTGGGCCAGAAAGGAGCAATCAGAATCATTTGAGCTCCTTCCGAACAGAATTTCTGTAAGACCCTCAAAATCAGAGGGACTGAGGGAAAAGCATAGATGAATCTGCCCTTCCAGTTTAGAGACAGAGCGTCTCTCCAAAAAATGCCGCGCCCTGAAGCAAACGAGCAAAAGTTGGGAAGTTTTGCATTGAGAGGGGATGTGAACAGGTCTACCTGTGGTGTTCCCCAACGTAGGAAGATATCATCTGCAACCCCCTGATCCAGTTCCCACTCATGAGCATGTGCAGACGACTGTCTGCCAACGTGTTCTCGACCCCCGGGACGTGAAGTGCTGTAAGGTGAAGGTTGTGATGCACTGCCTAATCCCAAACTCGCAGTGCCTCCCTGCAAAGAGGGTAAGAACGAGTTCCTTCCTGTTTGTTGATGTACCAGACCACACACATGGCTGTCTGGACAGCCAGGTGCCTGGGAAGCAGATGCAGAGCCTGAAGAGCATACGGCACAGCCCCCAGCTCGAGTACATTGATGTGGAGAGATTTCTCTAACTTGGACCAGGAGCCCTGGGTCCTGTGAGGCCCGACATGGGCTCCCCAATCCTCACCTGAGGCGTCCGTAGTCAACACCTGGGAGGGGGGAGAGAGACAGAAAGGAACTCCCCGGCAAAGGTTCTCCTGACCCATCCACCACTGCAAGTCCCGAGCCATAGGAGTGGAGACCAGAACGGGTTGATCTAGGTCATCCAGCAGCTGATCTCATTGAGACCAAAGCGTCCACTGAGAAATTCTCATGTGGAGCTGAGCACGAGGGACTGTCTGAATCACAGCCACCATGAGCCTGAGGAGGTGAAGGACGAACCTTGTGCTGACCCGCCTGCGGCTGGACAACAGGCTGACCTGAGCCTGGAGTGAGGCCGCCCTGTCCAGTGGCAGGACTGCCCTGCCGGAGGTCATGTCCAGGTTCGCCCCGATAAACTGAAGCCTCTGGGACGGGATCAAGTGGGACTTGGTCTGGTTGACGGTAATGCCCAGGCAGGCAAACACCTGCAGGGTAAGGGAAAGGAAGTGCAGGGTTCCTCCTGGACAAGGCCTTGAAGCCAATCGTTCAGGTATAGAGAACCTGCCCCTGGTGAGTGCACATGAGTGAGTCGCTTACTAGTGAAAGACATTTGGTGAACACTTGGGGTGCAGGAGAGACCAAATGGGAGGACCTGAACTGTAGTGGTCCCCCAGTATGCAAAACGTAGGTATTTGTGGTGGGAAGGGCGAACAGGGATATGCAGGTAAGCATCCTGCATATCCAGAGCGCACAGCCACTGTCCCAGCCGAAGAAGGGGCGGAAGGCCCTGCAGAGAGAGCATCCTGAACCTTCTGTACTCCACGAATAAGTTTAGGGAGCTGAGGTCGAGAATCGGCCTCACATCTCCTGACTTCTTTGGGACCAGGAAGAAATGGGAATAGTATCTCATCCCCCGAAGGTGGAGAGGGACGGGATCTATTGCCTCCTTCAAGAGAAGAGCGGCTATTTCCTCCTGAACCAAAAGATGATGTTCTGGGGAGTAAGACAACCTGAGGGGAGGTTTTCGACGAGGTTTCCGAAGAAACTCTATTGAGTGTCCTGCAATCAGCTGGAGCACCCACGTGTCTGAAGTGATCCCTTCCTAACCTGGTAGGTGGAAGGAGAATCTCCCTCCTACCGGTCCCTCTGGAAATCCCAGAGGCTGTGGGAGAGAGAAAAGGAGTCCGGTGGTGTGAGGCAGCGTCGCTGCTGAAGCCCCAGCTGTTTTTTGGGGGGTGGGGGATTTGGCAGCCAGAGAGGTGTTTAGTGACCTGCTTCCCCTGTG
Organism: Neoceratodus forsteri; assembly: GCA_016271365.2. Lineage (NCBI taxonomy): Eukaryota > Metazoa > Chordata > Ceratodontiformes > Ceratodontidae > Neoceratodus > Neoceratodus forsteri. The sequence continues at coordinate 1,324,604,405 of CM057456.1, read as the reverse complement.
GTTTCGCTTTTTGGCGATTATGTCTGCAAAAGGGACGATGCTGAGCCTAAGGGGGTTTGAACATGGAGTCAATGGACTTCAGTGCAGTACCCTTCTCCTGCAGATTGGTGATGATGCCCTTGACATCGCCACTGAACAGCATCGAACCCCTGAAGGGCACATCCTGGATAGCAGACTGCACCTCCAGGACCAATCCTGACACACGGAGCCAGGCAAGACTCTGCAAACCCATGGCGCAAGCCGAGCGCCTACTGGCAGCATCCACTGCATCGTATGTGGCACGAAGCATGTGCTGGCTGGCCAAACGTGCAGCTCGGACTAGATCCGACATTTCCTGTTTCATCTGAGACTCAGGAAGGGACTCCAACTTAGATTCCACCTCACTAAGGATCGCCTTCTGGTAATCCCCCATGTGACCAACATAATTCAGGGCCCTTATACCCAGAGTGGAAGAAGCATAGACCTTCTTTCCGTACTGGTCCAGAAGGTGAGATTCCTTGTCAGGTGGCGACGAGCTCAAGTGCTTTGGGTTAGCTGTCCGGCTGTGAGCGGTGCTAATCACGACCAAATCAACTTGAGGGTGAGAATTTAGGGAGTCAACACCCTCGGGAGCCTGATAAAGCCTATCCGACTTCCTAGGAAGAGGGGCTATGGCCGACAGTTGCTTCCAAATAGTGGAGACAAGGTCGGCGTGAGCTCAATCCAGGGTGGTACCATGGTAGGAGCGGTCTCAGACAGATCCAGGTGTGCAGCCAGTTTCTTACGGTATGGATCCGGCTCCAAGGAATGCCACTGATGGACCTCCTGGATTCTGCGCAGCAGCTCCGTGAAAGGATGATCCTCTGGATGAGACTTCGGAGGAGTCCTCAGCCTGGGCTTATCCAGAGAGCGGGGCTCGTTGTCCAGATTGGAACAACCATCGGAGTCATCCGAGGAGGAAGAAGACTCCTCCTCCCAGTGCGGGGGAGGAACGGACCCCTTAGGAAGCCCTCAGGAAAGCATATCCTGCTGTGCCCTGGAACCGGAGGGCTCGCCTCTGGTATCCGGGGGTGGGGAAGGAGTCTCTCGACTCCGACGTACAGGGACCAAAACAGGTACCGTAGTGGAAAGATGGCTCTCTACCTCCCTGGTGAGCTGAGCCTTGGCCTCAGCTCACCAGGAGGCCAAAGTCTCCTTCAAATCCACCGGTGGCTGAGGGGAGGAGAGGGTATGGATATTGGGCATATCCGTACCGAGCGTATCCATACCCTGACGGCGGGAAACCCGGCATTGGGTAGTGAGGCACAGTGTACTGCGGCATCGGACAGGCCGGCGTCAGGTACTGGGGCACCGGATACTGCGGACCCGGGTACGACAGCGTCGGAAAAGACAGTCGGATACCCAGGGAACGGGGGGGTCTGCTGGGGCAGACAGTCCGAGGGGGCGCCCAGCAGGCGGTCCTGGGACAGGAGGCCCGGCGTGGGGGAGGCATCTGGGAGAGGAAGAGGGATGTCGCCAGATGACGGGAGGACCGGCGTCGGAGCTGGCATCCGAGGAACCGATGTCAGGTTGTCCCGGCCAGCGGGGAGGGGACCTGACGGGAGCAAGCTAGGATCCCCAGCATCACCTGGGGAAGGAGGGGTAAAATCCCCGGGGTCAAGCTGAGGAGATGCTGGGGCCTCAGAGGGCAGCGAAGGCTGCAGGGAGCCGGGGACGACGGACAGACGTTAGGGTCCGACGATCGACTTACCAGCATAGTCCGTGCGGACGTTGGAGGAACTGTCGTCCGACTTACCTGAACCATCGCCCAAGACAGGCCGTGAAGGAGGGACAGTCTGGTCGGGCGGCTTAAGGGCCATGCGCTGCCCTGAAGGGTTGAGCGACTTAGTGGCCTTCTCTGGGCGGACGTCAGAGGAGCCGACGTCCAGCTTACCGGAGCCATCCGCACCAGTAGGGCTTCTACGGCGGGCAGCCTTGCTGGGAGTGGAAGCCTCCTTTAACCCGGAGGCACCTGAAGAGCCCGGCGTGAGCCAGATGGGTGGGCGATGCAGTCTTGAAAGCCTCCAAGGCGGCCATCGGGCGGTCCCCAGGGAGGGCGTTACCTTTAAGACGGCAACTCCAGCCGAAGTCGCGGTCGAGGAAGAGGAGTCTCGGTCCCTCTCCTTATCTTTCTTTTTACGGTGGCCCTCGGGGGAAGTTGAGGCCTGACTAAGCTTTTTCAGCTCCTTCTCCATGGAGTCATCTTCTTAAGGATGTGGACCTCCAGGGACTGCTGCCTCCATCTGCGGGTGGCGGCGCTGAATTTCAAGCAATGCTGGCACTTCTCCACGGGGTGATCCGGGCCCAGACAGAAGAGGCACTGGGAGTGACCATCCTTGTGCGGGGGCTGGGTGCTGCACAAGTCACACTTATTCTTGTGCTTGAAGGGTGTAGGGGACGACATACACCACCAAAAAAGTTGACTAATCTTCAAATAAATCGAGAAAAAAAATGATGGTAGAACTACCGACAACAGACTGACGGGCAATTAACTTTACCACAAGGCGCTTCCAAGAGCAAATGGCAGGAAAGAACTGGAAGGTGGGTGTGGGGGACTGCCCCTTTATATTGACGTCGCATGATGTCAGTCACCTGACATGGGGGCGGTCCCCTGCCAGAGACTGCTAGCTAGAAATTTTTCCGTGGGGTCCTGACGCCTGCTGGCATCAGTCCTATATGTAATTACCTACTGCAAGAGCCCTCTCGAAGTAAGATCTTTTGTTACAGACTGTAAATTGCAGACTCACCTATTCCAGGCAGCTAATTTTAGGGTTGTCATATCTCAGCAGTCTTCCCCCCCATCTGCACAAAAGTTCCCCTAACGCCCACCCCGTGGACCTCTGTGCCCCGAGTGCACACTGACTGTCCACACCATAACATAAGGATGCTCCAGCTGCCAACCCCCACCCCCCATACACAGTATTACCCACAAGGTGTGTGTTATCCCACGGCCAGAATATCTGTCCTCCCCCAGCTATCCACATTATTCCCAGTGACTGTCCACATGGCACTGTCTGTGATCTCTCTCTGTGGTCCTATTTTCCTCTTACCTTGAAAGGGGCAGTATAGCGCAGTGGTTTAAGGCTCTGAGCTGCAAACCTGGAGACCTGGGTTTGAATCCCACAGTCCCCACTTGCATTACTGTATGAGCCTGAGCTAATCACTTAACTTTCTTGTGCTCTCAGGTCACACCTGGACTCAGGCTTCAGCTCAGTGTGCCTCTCCTGGTTAAAATATTTATTGACTATATGTGTTTCCCCGATGTGATGTCATTTCCAGTGCCTGTGATTGAGAAAATGGATGCCTGCAGCTATAAAGGGAGGGGAAACTGAAAGGGTATAATTCTGGCCCTAAAAGTGTTACGGTTCAGTCAATAGCTTATGTAAAGCAGATTTCCACTGGTAACAATACTGATTAATTTAATTCTAGATGGATGTTTCCCTTTAAGCTACACTGCCCTATTGAGCACTCTCTTACTCAGATACTTAATGTTACTACTTTATTTCAACCAGGAGAGACACACTAAGCTGAAAGCTTCTTTACAGGTGCAACCTGGGAGCACAAGAAAGATAAGTGACTTGCTTAGGGTCACACAGTATGCAAGTTGGGGATGTGGGATTCAAACCCAGGTCTCCAGGTTTGCAGCTCAGAGCCTTAAACCACTGCACTATACTGCCACAATGGGGCTGCTGCATGCATTTAAATTCACTTCAATTATTATGGTCTAGTTGATGTTTTTTATGTATGTATCCAGTTCTTTATTGTTCATACTTCCAAAAATGAGACTGCTAAGATGAGACAGATGGATTCCTGAAGTTGGAAAACCCTGATGAAATCATGATACAAGGTAATCTGGCCACCAGTTCTTTGGATAACATTTCCATCTGACATTTGGTGATGTAAAATTGAAGAGTATTCACACTGACATTCACCAATTGTCTTACAGAATCTCTGAGTGTGCGCGCACGCACACACACAGCCACAGCCACCCCACTCCACACACACACACACACACACACACACACAGCCACACACCCCCACCCACACCAACAGACTAAAGCATGCATGATACGGGCACCACAAACACTGCAACATGCCTATTCCCCATTGTGCATGATCAATGTTGCCTCCTTACATTGTCCTTGCACAACGGGGCTGCTGCATGTAGCGGTGTTTGTGGTGTTGTGTGTCAGTACTGACTGAGACTGAGTGTGTGTGTGTGTGTGTGTGTGTGTGAATATGGATTCCTGATGCTGGAAAAGACGGATGAAAATATGATGCAAAGTAACCAGGCCCCCAGTTCCTAGCACAACATTTTCATCTGACTTTTTGGGGGGAAGAAATATGGAAACAAGTTGACGATTCAACAGTGACATCCACAGAGACAAACACACACACACACACACACACACAACAAAGCACGCATCACACGGGCACCACAAACACTGCTACATTCCGCATTGTGTATGATCAGTGTTGCCTCCTTACACAGTTCTTGCACAACAGGGATGCAGCATGTATGTGTGTGCTGTACTGTGTCATATGTGACAGACTGTGCGTGTGTGTGAATATGGATTCCTGATCCTGGAAAAGACGGATGAAATTATGATGCAAGGTAACCAGGCCCCCAGTTCCTAGCACAACATCTTCATCTGACTTTTCTGGGGGGGAAGAAATACAGAAACAAACTGATGATTCAACAATGACATTCACAGAGTGTCCCACAGGGACAAACAGATACACACACACACCAGATGCCTGACGCCAGAGAACCAAACCAGCAGGTTCGACCCAGATCAAGCTGCCACGTTTCAATTAAGACTGCAGGTAGGACAGGTTTCCATAACATTACAGAATTGGTGGTATCAAGAAGGAATGTTAGACACAGTTACTGAGCTGAGGACAGGTGACAAGTGTGTGTGTGTGTGTGTGTGTGTGGGGGGGGGGGTGTACAGGGCATCACAGTTCCAGAAATATAGAAAGTGTGTGTGTGTGTTTTTTTGGGGGGGGGGGGAGGATTCAGAAGAGAACTACATGCAAATACCCAAATAGTTGTTGCACCTAACTCAAGTTCCCTAGGGAGTAATATGGCCTTGTGAGAGAAGAAAACAGGCCTCACACTCACTTAACCTGCACCCCCACAAACTCCCATCCCCATAAACAAACTCAGAGACACAAGTGTTAAAAAATAATTCTGGGTGCAAGTACAACCCATACAAAAATGAGTGGTTGAGCATTCCCCAACGCTTCGCCCATAGCAGGTTGAGCATCAAGTAAAAATGCATTGACAGGATAAATTTAGTCGAGTGCCAGGTGATGAGCACTTGAACTGAACCAACACTCAACAAAGACTCAACTTGCACAGCTGAATGCTTGTTGAGTATTTAAATTAGTAATTGAGTACTGGTTGAGGATTATAGTTTTATAATATGTTAATTAGAGATGCAGTTGAGGAACGCCGCATTTTGGACCTTTAGAGCCATTTCAAAAAAATTATCTCATTACATTTCCAATTGCCTTCCTTTAAACACAATAGATAACTATGCACTACGAAGCTCATCTTTCCTCTCACTCAAGGTACCTATGGCCAAATCTCACTTTGGCAGAGCAGCCATTAGCTACGTGCTGCCTGCACTTTGGAACAAAATACAAAAAACTCAAACTGCACGCCCCGTCTGCTTCTAAGCCTTCAAGAGCTTATACTCCCTATCATTCGAAGAAGTCTGCAATTGTTTCTCTCATCCTTGCTCTGGGTCTGTGTCTCTTGTAGTACCCCATTCTGGCATGCACAGTACGCTAACAAAATAAACTTCTGGTACCATCTACTGACCTTCCAAGACCTAGTCTCTCCATCCTCTTGTTCCACACCTCTGCCCCACTCTCTCCCTTCCCCCATCATCAGGATAGAAGCCGCTTGTATCCTCTGGTCGAGACCATTTCCGTGCCCACTTCCCTGCCACTCGCCCCTTTGCATCCCTAGCCATTTCCTCGTCCTCTCACATTCCTCAACTCTGCTTACCTGCTACTCTTGCCCTTCTCATCCCATTAGGTCCTTCCAGTCCTGCCCCTCCTCTCACCTCCATGTTCTTCCCTTTTCCACTCCTTCATTTCTGTGTCCAGACTGAATATGTGCATATGCCAACCTTCTACATTACTGTCTCGAACACTAGTTCTTGTATGCTCTGTTGTCCCTTATGGATTTGTTTTCAAATATCCCTCTGTACTCAGTCACATCACTCTGTTCTGTTATATCCACCGTGTTCCACCCTGGCCCATCTCGCAACTACACACTGAATAACTTTGCCCAGTTGGACAATTAAAGATCTTGTTCGATGTATTGATATCGCACTTGTAAAAAAATGTTTCTGCACGATTATCTATGATTGTTGTATGTTTTGTAATCTTTATACCTTTTGTATTACCTTGTCTGGTTGCACATATATGTTTGTAACATTTTAACCTAACCAGGTCCATCTTGCAAATGAGCTATGCTCAACGATGTTTCGCCTGGATAAATAAAGATTTTGATTGATTGATTGAGTTGAGCATAGATTGTGATCTTAAAGTTTCAGAAAGCACTCAACAAAAACTCAACTTTCCCAATGGCATAGGCTCCATAGCGTCCCCTTCTTCCAACAATTGCGGCTGGATACTGATCCCACTCAGCTTTGGCTGTTAGTGCCCAAAGCCCCACCCAGCCATGGAATCTGGTTTGCGCCACCCCCCCCCCCACCTTTGCCGCATGCTCCCAGACCCATCTCCTAGCCCATGCTGGGACTCTGCGCACTGCCCACTACACATGGTGAAATGTGGTCACTTCTGGCTCTGACAGTTACAAGACGTTGGCTCAATATTCATCAGTGTTCATCAATCACAAAGGATACTGCTGTGTTGCAGGACAGTAATTCAGTTTACCGAATTCAACGTACACAGAAGTTTGAATAAGCTCCAAAATGCACCACACAGCATTTAACACCCCAGAGCTTCTGTGGTCATAGCAATCCCCAGACCCCTGGCATTTATAAACTATTTACTCCAGCAAATCGCCTGAAAAATTGCTAAAATAATCTAGCAAAGCCTCAGAGCTCCCTTGGAAGGTATGCAGTACTACAATGAAAAGAAGAGAGTTAGAAATAGTACTTCAATAATGCTGGAAAATACAAATTGCTAATAAATTCAAATGTGATCAGTTCAGTTCACTCAGTGCTGATGTATGAAACAGATCATTAAATATGTGAGTCTGTGATATGTTCTGAAAGAAAAATACAAATATGTGATCCAATCAGTACTTAAAGTGGCAATACCTTGGCATTGAAGTACAATGGATTCCATGCACTGACATTCTAAATAAAAACTAAATAAGAAAGTGCATGCTTGTGATACAGAAGGAGATGAAAACTGAACACAGATATTTGTTTACAGTATTTATTCATTCAAACATTCTCTGTGTTAAGCATATGCTGTCATTAACAACTATTCAGACACTCCTTCAGAGCAGCATTCTGACACATCGCACTACACAATGGAATGAATGTGCGTCACATGTGTGTCCCCCATTTACTGACAAGTGGAACCAAATGTTAACAGTAGCCGCACGACATGGGACATTATTTAGTGTGACACCTTAGACGAAGGTTACGATGATGACATGATAGGAAGGACCTCTTCAAGCTAAAATGGATGGCAGACTGCGTATTTATTTATTTATTTTTTAAGAAAAATGTTACAAGACAGATTAAAAAAAAAATGGAATATATAACAAGCAAGACCTCCAGGAACAATCACAGCTGCTCAGGTGAAGAAAACAAACTCCTAGTGTACAAGAGACTTCTCCTATACAAAATGTACGCCAGGCCCAAAGCAAACCTGCTTTGCCATACCTGTCCGCAATGCTGCAGACACACATCAATGGTAGATCATTCTCGTTTACTACAGTTTTCCTTTTAAATCCTGTGCCAGTTTGAATGTCAAAAAAAAAAAAAAAAAAAAAATCAATGGAAAGCTGCACATGGGAAGCCCACCGTTTCAGTCTGCTGAGTGTGTTGTGGCATGGTGGGTGGGGGGGCCATCGGGGTAAGACTGATGATGCTGTGTACAAAGTAGAAACAAATCTTCTAGGGGTCATTTTTTTGAAAGTCACATCTGCAATATGGCCCTGGACATAAAGCTGCAAACAAATTCTTAAAAAGGAAAGTCTACAGCAGTTTTCTTTGCCAGAGTTGGCTATATAATATAGATTATACTGTGTTGTGAAGTTGGGGGGGGGGGGAATTCATCTGGCCACTTTGTTTATATTTGCGTTGGGTGACTGCTTGCTGGGGCTATAATTCTGTGACTGCTGCCAGCCACAGTGAAAAGCATTTGTTTTGTGTGTCTTCCAGCATTTTCTACCTGCATACTGGGCAGGATCTGATGGGCAAGAAACTTTGGGGGAAAACTGCTGCCTACCTACTATGTTCAATTGCATAGGCAAGTGTTAAAGAATGTAAGAAAAAAATTCTATTAGGGGTTAGAGGTACCACCAGTATGATGCACTTGGTGGTAGTGGTGGTGGTGGTGGGGGGGGAGTAGTGTACAGCAAGGTGATTCACGATGGTTAGTGGCCCTTTTGATTTGGACATGGATACATGTGACTGATTTTGGGTAGGGGCTGCTAGATTATGCTGGCGGTGGGGGTTTGGCCTACGCTTGGAGGGGAGCTAGATGAATGGTGTCGAGTGCCAGTAAGGAGCACTGTGCTGATGGAAGGGCGTGGACACTGGATATGTGGTCCGTAAGATGGTCCTGTGGTGTTGAGGGGTGCAGTCCATGTTTGAAGGGGAGGTTAGCCAGATGTGAGGTCAGATGTCCATGGAAGTGACCGTGTGTAGTGACCTGGGCATGCACGTGTATGTGAAAAGGGGAGTGTAATGTGGGTGAAAAGGGGGCTGGTCATGTGGTTGGGGTAGCTGACTGTGCTGGTAAAAGGGGAGGCATTGCGGGGGGGGGGAGAAACTATGGGGGTAAGGGAAGCTGGCTGTTAGTTTTATTTGAAGGGGAGGGAGGCTGACCGTGCTGGTAGGATGTTGAACTTCTCATGTTGGTATGATGGAAGTCTCTGCTGTTTTTCGCTTGGGTGTGGTGGAGAGAATGCCCATGTTGGTGACAGTGGTGGGGGTGCTGGCTCTTCTCATTTTTGCTGGTGGTGGCAGAATTCAAAAATGCATGGATCTGTGTGTATGTTGAGGTCTGATAAGATTACGCACTGTCGCATGAGGTGGGCTGGCATGAAAATGGGGAAAAACAGCAGATGCCAGCATGAAGCCACAGTCAGTGCAGGCTCTGCACCATGGAGAAGTACCATACTACCACCAGCCACCTAGCTACATCACCCACCATCCCATGGATTAAACTTGGACCTTCGGTACAGCCATTCCCATTGTGGGAGGAGGGGAAGGGTCATCCCTCTCATTAGCCATGGCAACCCATCCCAAGATGCTTTACCAGTTTGGCAGTCCAGAGCCCTGTCAATGATGCAAAAAGGATAACAGCTGGTGTCTTCATCCCGCCCTGTGTCAGTCGATGGCTGGAGTACAATGGCACCCCAAGAGAAATCAGTTCTAGGGGCACTGACTCTCCTTCATGATGGCCCCTGAGTGACAGAGTCCATTCTAAAACCCAGGTCGATGGTGAAGTACCAGTCTGTATCTTCCCGACAAACAACCCACTTTTGTTTTAACCATTACAAGTCCTTCCCAACTCACCCAGCTGATCAGTATTTTCATTCTTCATATTGACCCATTTTCCCTTGTATGTCCACAGGTCTGACAGGATGCTGACTGGGTGAAGGAGGACACTGACCAGATGTATCAGATAAGTATTGTTTTTTGTTTATCCTACATTGTTTGTGATTGTTAGTTCATAAACAGCTGCAGATCCTTTGTGGCCACATTGCTGTTTTTGTTTTACAGGTACAACCGGATAGTCTCCTGAGACCCAATTACCCCAAGCTCCACAGGAACCCAGTAAGAGATCTCTTATCTATGCTAGGATGTTAACCTGTAATGGAACTAACTGTAAGCTTTCACTTGCTAGGTGGTTGGTGATGCAGGGTTTGCCATCTCTAAACTGTTCTTTTGCTATTCCACAATCATAAAAGGAAATAAACTTATTGCAGTTCACGGGTGGCTGGACAGCACTCGGGCTTTGCCCTCATGCCTCACAGGGCATGCATTAATGTCCCAATTCATCCACGGTCTGTTGCAGGTAATAACTTACTTTAAGGTTGGCTACCTCCTATTGGCCATTGCATTTCAACTCAAAGGCATGGAAAAGGAGAGCCGGAGAACCATGAAAAAATACTGGAATTTTGTTCTTTTACTTATTACCTTTTAAACAGCAGCTGCCGCCTTCAGTAGAACTTAAAAAAAAAAAATATTTAGACACAGTTCAGATTGTATTTCACATTTGTTCTGTATTTCTCCTCCTCATTATTTATTACTGAGGTCAGCTGCATGACAAACAGGATCTTTGCTCCTGAAGAGTTCATCTGTTCCTGCTGCTTTCTCCCCACCCTAAGTCATAATGCACTGATTGTGACATCACAGTTTCTCCCATGACAACAGATTGTGATGTCACAACAGAGTATTATGACTTGAAGTAGGGAGTAAGCTGTAGAGGTAGATCAACTCTAAGAAATAAAGATCACATATTCATGCAAATGTCTTCAGTAATAAACAATGGACAGGAGAAATCTATACAATATATACAGAATGCAAGCTGAATTGTACCTAAACAGTATGTTTTTCAAAGTTTTGAGGCATCAGCAGCTCTTTAAGTTCCCCTCCCCCAAAGCTTTGTTTACATTTGTAGTGCTATCGCTAGTGGGGAACTGTTGTCTGGGACAGCTGAGGCCACACAATGCAGTGGGGCACTTCCTTAGAAAGATACTATGGCCCTACTTCATTGTGAAGTCTCAGCTGCCTGAAGACATCAGTTCCCCACTGGTGCTAGCGCTGCAGTTGTAAACTACACTGCAGTTGAGGGGATATTAAAAGATAAAAAAAAATAAAAATGACAGCATATATTTAAATTAAGCATGGTTCACAGACTCTCGTTTTCCATTTCTTTGAATTGGAAAGCAATACACAATAGGACATAGCCACTTTAGAAATACTGGGCAGGCCATGCATTTATTTTGGGGCGGCGGGGGGGGTAGGGGTTGCACAACTCTGAAATTTAAGACAAAAGGCCAAAGGCAAAGTGCTTTCAACAACCAAAGAGGTGAAATAATCCTCACTGCATACCTACAGCATTGGGCTGAATGTCTTAGTGCACTAACTGGCTACACAAGAAGGCAACTTCACAGGAGGAGTCTGCTAATGTAAACCAATAGTCTAAGCATGCACTCCAGCCACTCACACTGTTTAAAATGCACCAAATGGTGAGTTTCTAAACATTTTTACAAAAGCAATATTACCCACTGAAGTGTAGGGCATCTTCTGGAGTTATTGACCTTGGAAAGGGTAGGGCCTTTGCTTCACCTTGTGTCCTTTGACCTCTTCCAAGTCAATAACAGACCAGGAGAAGCTCACTTCATCAGGTAATATTGCTTAAATAGTATGGCAGTTTCATGAGTTTCGAAGTTGTAACTGTACTCCTTGTACTTCACTTTAAAATATTGCCATCTTGTACACCCAGAATGTTATAGTAAGCAAAATGATGCGAATTACAGTTAACTTATTTAAATAACAAAATGACAAATTGAGGCTTCAGTCTCTCTGTTTTTTGTTTTTTATCAGTGTGAGAATTTTCTTAAAGGAAAACTCCTATACCGCCCCTATGTGCAGCAGCTGCTGCAGAAATGCCAGATTAGGATTTTTAGCATAAAACAAATTTTTTTATTTACCTGCTGCCTGGCAGTTTTAATTAGAACGACCCGCTCCGTCTATAATGGCTGCAGAGCCCTGGGTGAACATTTTGCACACCTCGGATGGCTTCCACTGCAAAGATTATGCTAATGAGGGCCATCAACAAATGGCTGAGCTGGCAGGCCTTGTTAGCATAACCTTCATGAAGGAAGCCACCTGGGGTGAGAGAGATGTCCATCTGGGGCTCTGCAGTCATTATAGATGAAGTGGGTCTTTCTAATTTCACAGGAGTTTCCCCTTTAAGGGTCTTTTACTCAGATGCATGCTAGTTGGTATTTATCTTGTGTTAGGCATGTACTTTTAATTATTGTACATTTTAAATTATAAGAAACGTATCATATGCTCAAATTTGCATTTTATTTTCTTTATTGTAAGGTATTATACGCATCATATACAAATTCAGGAAACCAAAAAATTTAAATGTCACAAGTTGATGTTTTTTCAAGTGCCCTGCCTGGTCAGGAGCAGCAGCAGCCATTGTACTGCCTGTAATTGACATTTAAGACTGCAATGGACACTATTTAACTTCAACACATAGGCATAACTGGTCATGAAGTGTAAATAATGAGTACCCAAGGTACTAGAGAACACGTCAGTCAATCTGAACTGCATTTACTGTGCATTACAGCAACATAATTTTTGTGGCCTGTGAGGGCAATTAAGAGCAGTGAGGGGAAAGGGGTGGCCATGGAAGAAGGGATGATGGGGGCACCGTAGGATAGAGGGCACCCACAGAGGTAGAGGGACCTACAGGGAGAGGTGGGCCATGATGTCGGGTAGAGAAGAAGGACTGGGGAGAAGGGGATTAGGAGGATGGTGGGGGGGGGGGGGCACTGTCAGCTGCTGCTGCTGCAGGTACCCCAGAAACTGCCATATAGGAGAAATCAAAGTTAACGCTCAATTGAGCATCAACTGAGTTAATGCTCAACTAAGCATCAAATGTATATTAATGAGTTGAGCGCTAGAAAAGTTGCATGTGAAAATCTCCACAACCGCTCACTTAGCCTCAACTAACTATAAGTTAAGCATTAGTTGAGATTTATTTTGAAGGAGCTGTCACTGTAGAGTATCTTCTGCCATTAGCCACTACGCCATGCCTTGCCAGTCATTCCTCTCTGGTGGTGTCAGGGGCCACTCCAGTGGCATAGTACAGTATGTTTCATTTACATGGTCAGATGAAGCAATCATTTTGTGGTGGTTGGTGATCGGTGGTAGAAGTTCTTGTAGCAAGCTGTGCTGCCTACACAAGACCTCCCCAAATTCACCCAGCTTTTAAAATATTTCAATACAAAACAAATAATTACCTTTCGGTGTATTTGTGCGAGGTATACATGGTGTCATAACAGTGATGTCCATGTGTATCTGGGTTTGTGCAACAGCAGGTGAGGGGTATGACCATGTGCGCTGGTATGTGTGGTGGCAGTCGTGTGGTTTGAGTGTGTACATGGGTATGTGTGGTGGTAGGTGAGGAGTGGGAATCTGTTCATGGCTGCGTGTGGCAGCAGACAAGGTATGTGAGTATGGGTATGTGTGCCAGCAGGTGACTGGTGGGAGTGTGTGTCTGGGCATGTGTGCTGGCCGTGAAGGATGGGAGTGTAAGCATGGGTATATGTCTGGTGGCACGCAATGGGTGTGACTGTGTGCATGGGTATATATGCCAGCAAGCTATGGGTGGGAGTGTGTGCATGGGTATGTGTGTCAGCAGAAGACTGGTAGCGTGTTCATGACAGCAGATGGGGGATATGGTCTCTTGTACTTGTTACTTTCATTTACCCTTCTCATGCTTAACTTTGAAACCATGCAAATGTCACCTTTTACTGCTCCCCGTCTCTTGTCCACACCTTCTGTGCCATCTAGACCAAATAACTTGTCTTGTACCAGCTCCCTCAGCTGAGTCCACTCTTCTGCAATCTTAAACCTTGGCTCATTTGGATTTCTCTCTCCAAGGAACAGTTTAAACAGAGTGCAGTTCTGGTCTTTCTTGCCTACTTCCCTACTCTCACAGCTCTTCTGCATTACTTACTGTCTATTCATATCACATATACTGACATTGTTATCCAGAACCTCATTACACGCATGCTCATTACAAATCAGCACACACCGAGAGATCATCGCCTTCCAGAGTCAACAGAATACCCTTCCAGTTGACAGCACTAGGTATGTCCAGCTGTCCAGACAACTAATGCTACACTCTGTCAAGGCATACCCTTGGGTTAATCGTATCTGATTATCGAATGGTGGGAAGGGACTGTGACAGGGCAGTAAGTGGAACAGCAGGACACTGAGGTGCATAGGAAGGGGTATCACCAGTACAAGGAGAGAGGTGCTGTTTCACTGTAGACCATTGTGAGACCTCACCTGGAGTATAGTGTCCAGTTCCCGGAGATCATATCTCAGGCAAGTCTCTTGAGGTGGGCAACTGAAATGGTATAGAAACATAGAATTTGATGGCAGATAAGGACCGCTTGGCCCACCTAGTCTACCCATTTCCCCTACCTGATGGATAAGCTGCAGATTCTAGTTAACTAACCGCTTACTTCCTCCTACCCCCCAGTAGAATTGCTTTATGTCTGTCCCATGCATTCTTGAATTCTCCCGCTGTTCTTGACTCCACAACCTCCACTCCTCAGGAAGGCTGTTCCAAGCATCCACAACCCTCTCTGTGAAAAAATACTTTCTAACATTACCTCTGAGCCACCCCCCCCCCCATCTTCAAATTGTGCCCCCTTGTTCCTGCACATCTCTTTTTCTGAAAGATGCTACCCTCTTGGACTTTGTTAATTACCTTGAGGTACTTGAACGTTTCTAACATGTAGGAGCTGCATCAAAACCCTTGTATGATGACAATGAGGGATCTCAATATGAGGAAGGAGAAGGGGAGCAAAGAGACATTGCAGTTACGCAAGAACTTACCGTAACAGTAGATCATCGAGAGAGGTTCCTGCAGTAGGTCTTCACATACAAGACTGTGCCCCCTGGTGTCAGGTTCCAACGGCAAACTTGTAGATAGCAATCATCAGCAGGGACCGCCCCCAACGTCAGGCGACATGACGTCAGCCCGGCTATAAAAGGGGTGGTCCCGTGCCCGGTCTCCAGTTCTTTTCCACCAGAGACCTAGAGAAAGGTAAGTAGAAAAAGCATGAGTGAAAAACTCCCAGGACCATGCTTCCTCTCTAGACCCAAGGGCTAGGCAGGATGAAAATGAAGGAAACATTCCAGGAGTAGGGGGAAGGTGGGTGGGAAACTAGACCTACTGCAGGAACCTCTCTTGAAGATCTACTCTTACGTAACTGCAATATCTTACTTCGATAGGGTTCCTGCAGTAGGTCTTCACATATAGGACTGAATACCAAGCAGTTCCCAAAAGAAATACTACGGAGGTACATCCAGGAGGTGGAGAAGTCGCCGACAGGAAATTACGATAGGAGGCCTTGTAAAACTGCAAGGCCAAAGCCAGTTCTGCGCCTAGAGGCAATGTCCAGACTGTAATGCTTAGTGAAGGTGTGAACAGACGACCACGTGGCCGCAGCACAAATTTCTGCAGTAGACACATTCCTGAAAAAGGCAGTAAAAGTTGTAACACTCCTAGTGGAGTGACCCTTAACTGCCCCCCGGAAGGGACTTTCTGTGTTTTTGGTAAGTGAAGTGGATGCAGTTAGCCAACAATCTAGAAAGGGTCTGTTTGGAAATAGCCTTGCCCTGGCACTGGGGAGCAAAGGCTGCAAAGAGCTGATTGGATTTACGAACCTCTTTATTTATTTATTTATTTAGCTTTTGTTAACCGGGTAAGTGCACTAGCCATAAACTGACTATTTTCAGGCATGACCCAGGAGAGTACAGACATGCAGAAACTTAACAGGATAACAAATTATAAGTGCTTTACATACAATGAGTTAGAGAGGATACAATATATCTGAACATACAAAGTAAAGCGCTTTACATACAATGAGTTAAAGTGGATACAATATATCAGAGACATACAGAGTAGACCATTCATAAGTTCATAGGTGCCTATCTATGCAATGAATAGAGAGGACCTTGAACAATAAATTTTCAGGTGGCACATCATATGAACAGAAACAAGGTACACAAAAACAAAACAGGTAATACAAAAGGAAGAAATAACCATTGAGAGCAGGGAGTGTCATTAAGGAAAAGGTTGGTAAGTGAGGAAGAGGGGAGCAAGCCATGAAATTAGATTATATGAGTGTATGTAAGTGTAAGGGAGATGCCTGCAGTGCAAGATTGTATATGGGCAGGGAAAGGGAGCCGGGACAGGCTGAGGCAGTAAGAGGGTTATATAGAGGTGAGGAAATACTATTGTATGGCCAGAGACATCAGTCATTAGGTAGGGTGGAAGCAGGAACAGGGATCAGCAATCAGCAGATTCGAGCGCAGTTTTCTCTTAAAGCATATGTGGAAGTTAGAAAGTCTAATGTGGAGGGGAAGGAAATTCCACAGCTGTAGAGTCGCATGTTCAAATGCAACAGTTCCTTTCCTCGTGCGGCACCTCGGCAAATTCAGAAAGGATTTGTCAGCTGATCGTAGACCATGGAGTGTGTCCTGAGGAACAAGCATAGCTGCAAGACACCTAGGGGTTTGATTTCGAATTATCGAATCAATAAGAAAGCCAAAGTAGTATTTCCTACTAGCTATGGAGACAGCCAACCAAGATCATTATAAAGCTGACAGTGGTGTTTAAGCCGAGGAGCAGAAGAAGCATAGCGACATATGTTGTTATCGTAATATCCCATCTGAGTAGGTCAGTTTTATGAGCAGCCCCAAATAAGGAAGCCCCATAGGTTAGGGTGGGGAGCAGAATCCCCCTCGCAATGGCAATTTTAGCTGATGGCATGAGCATATAACTAGTCTTATATGCAACACCCAGTTTGGAGTCGACAGCTCTGCAAACAGACTATACATGAAGATTAAGATCAAGAGATTGATCTAGCAGGATGCCCAGGTACTTGAAAGAGGTCACACATTCCAGTAATTGACCTTCTAAGTCCTGCACCGTCAGTGCTGTTGTGCACGCCCGGAGCTTTGGGGCCAATCCAAGCAGCATGGCTTTAGTTTTGCTAGTGTTGACTGCCAGTTTGTGGTCATATAGCCAGTTTTGGATATTGTTAAAGTTAGAGAAAAGGGCTGTGTTGATAGCGTCTATATTAGTAGAACTTGTATAGATGACAAGATCATCAGCATATAGAATAACAGAGCAGGATTTTAGAGCAGCTCCAATGTTATTTATATAAAGAGAGAATAGGAAGGGCCCTAAGATGGAGCCCTGAGGTACACCAATGTTAATGGTGGTACTGTTCGATACAGAGGAATTAAATTTCACCACTTGAGTTCTATTTGTCAGGTAGCTTTCATACCAGTCAACAACAGAGGAAGAGAAATGCAGGTGTCGAAGCGAGGAGAGAAGCAAAGTGTGATCAACAAGGTCAAAAGCCTTTGTGAGGTCAATAAAGACAGCCCCAGTCAGATTGCCAGTATCCATTTTTGAAAGAGTGTCAGTGGTGAATTTAAGGAGTGCAGTCGTCATGCTATGTCCTTTCCTGAAGCCATGTTGGGTATCCGAGAGCAGACTGTGCTTAAGTAGATAGTCAGTTGTCTGAGTTGCGACAATTTTCTCCAGGATTTTGCTCAGTACTGAGAGTATGGCAATTGGTCTGTAGTTCATGACAACCTTAGGATCCCCCTTTTTAAGTACAGGTGTGATCCAAGCAGCTTTCCAGAGGTCAGGGACCACTCCACCTGAAAGTGATGATGTATAAATTTTGGCCAGTGGTAATGCAATAAGGGGAGCTGCAAGTTTCAAGAGGCGGGGGTCAAGGGAGTCTGAGCCAGCGCTAGTATGATCAGAGATGGACCTCAGGAGCTTCAGGACTTCCTTTCTAGACACAGCCTTAAAATAGAATGGAGGAGTATAAGGAGGCACAGGAGACAACACTTCCAACTTATCCAGACAGGTTCCTGATGAGGAGTGGGAGGACACTGCAGCGGTATTGAAGGAAGAGGTATATTGGGAGAGATCAGAGAAATGCAGGTTGAAAGAATTAGCTATGGTTTGTGATTCATTGCAATGCACATCATTTATCAGCATATCACCAGGGGTAGTTGACTGTGAGGATCCTAGGAAGGATTTGACGTGTGACCAGAATTTTCTGGGATCATTGGCCGAGTTAATCAGTTGGTCTTTACAGTACTTGCTCTTAGCAGTTCTGACTTGTTTTTTTACATGAATTCCATAGCGTACGGTAAGCGTTGAAATCCGTTTGCTGGCCTGATGTTTTGTAGCGCTTCCAGAGTTTATCTCTAAAGCGCAAACTTTTTGAGCAAGTCTTTGTTTAGCCATCTTGTTTGTTTACCCCTCACTCTCCGGGTGATCTTTGGGGCATGTTTACATTGAACCATAAGGAATTTAGTGCTGAAGAGGTTAAGAGCATTCTGAGAACAGTGTGATAGATAGATCTCCGACCAATCAATTCTGGAGACGTCATACAGAAACACCTCTTGGTCTAGGTGAGCAAAGTTTGTGAGAGTGATGAGACGTGGTGGAGGAGATGGAGGTGCCCCCAAGGACAGGATGCAGAAAGTAGGAGAATGGTCAGTTAAGGCATCAGCAAGAGTACCAGTGGCTGAGATGTGTTTGATCTTGTTTACCAGCACCCAATCCAATAGTGTGCCTAGTGGTGATGAAGACAAACTTCTAGTTGGCACTGTTACCATCTGATGCCGGTTGTAGCCATGAGTCAGAGATTGAAGAGAACTGAGAGCTGCCCCAAGCCAGTTTAAGTGTAGGTCCCCTAAGATGACAACCTCATTATGATTAAAATTCTGAGAGGTATTTTGCAACAGGTACTCTAGACCTGCAATCCCTCCTGCTGGGGGGTTATACGCACAGATAACATGCAGTTTCTTGGCCCCCAAAGCAAGGGTAGCATGCAAGTATTCACATACAGATTGAGCATCCGGGACAGCGAGAAGAGAGACAGTCAGATTACTTTTGTAGTACAGAGCAACTCCACCACCACGTTTGTTTGATATCCTGTCCCTTCGAATAATAGAGTAATTTGGCAGGGAGCAGAGGGAGTCAGTAACCGATGGTTTTAGCCAGGTCTCAGTGAGACAGAGGATATCAGGATTGTACAGTTTGACCCATGACTCCAGTTCCACAAAGTGACACATCAAACTTCTTATATTCAAGTGTGCAATTAACAGCCCATGTTTGGACATACTATGTATGTCATCTGCTGAGAAATAAGCATCTAGTGGCCCAGGATTTGTCTCTATATCCCCCAGATAGCAGAATGGCAATGATGACAAGGAACCACAGCCCCACATTTAGAAAAGGATGAGATAATGCAGACTTGTTTCGTAGTTTTCTAAACATATAGAGAGAACGGTTTGTGTAGTATCTCAGTATCCTGTGCACATTCAGAGTGTGCAACATGTATTCCCCCCTGTTAGAATGCTGGGGATAGTAGACACGCAGTTCTACACTCTGATTAAGAGTGGTTTCTGAAACTACCTTGGGGAGAAATGAAGGGTTAGTCCGAAGGACTACTCTGTCCCTATGAAAAATTAAATAGGGTTCCTTACAGACAAACGCCTGAAGTTCGGAAATTCTTCTGGCGGAAGTGACTGCGACTAGAAACAAAGTCTTCCAGGAAAGAAAGCGCATGTCGCAGATAGAAGCTGGTTCAAAAGGAGGTAAGGTCAGCTTTTCCAGCATAAAATTCAGGTCCCAAGGGGGAACAGGGATTCTGGATTGGAGGTTTCAGGTGGAGGATGCCTTTCACAAAAGTTCTGGCAACCTCTAGTTGAGCCAAGGTTTTGCCCTCCACTGGGAAGTGGTAGGCCAGGGAGATGAACCTTAATGGAAGAGTAACTAAGGCCGGTCTCTGATAAATGTACGAAGTACTCTTACACCTGGGCTGCTGAGCATGAAAAGGGATCCCAGCATCTTGCTAGGGCCCAGATCGAGAATCTTTTCCACTTCATGGCATAAGTGGATCTGGTAGAAGGCTTTCTGGCTTCAATCAAGATATGTGCAACCTGTGAAGATACACCATAGCAGTAAACTGCTATGTCCACAGATGCCACGCATGAAGGTGGAGAGATTGAAGGCTCGGGTGCACCAAGGTGCCCTGCTCCTGAGTCAGAAGGTCGTGGGATAACGGTAATGGAACCGGAGGGTCCAGTGTCAGTTGTTGCAAAAGAGGATACCAAATCTGGCATTGCCAGAAAGGAGAAATTAGAATCAAATGTGCTCCTTCCTCCTGAAGTTTCACCAGAACCTTCTGAATGAGAGGAAAGGGAAGAAAAGCATAAAGAAACCTCCCTGTCAGAGAGAGACAGTGCATCTTGCCAAAAAGCACCATGCCCGGGAACGAGCAAGCAAAAACTGGGTAATTCTGCATTGAACGGGGAGGCAAACAGATCTATCTCTGGATGACTCCATGGAAGGAAGAGGTCTTCGACCACCTCTAGCTTTAGATCCCACCCATGAGCCCTGGCTACTGATCGACTGAGGCTGTCCGCTAGAACATTGCTTATGCCTGGAATGTGGGCTGCTGTCAAGAAAAGGTTGTGCTGAATTACCCAGTACCAGACCCTCATTGCTTCTCTGCAGAGAGGGTACGAGTGAGTTCCTCCCTGTTTGCTGATGTACCAGACAGTGGACATGTCCGTCTGGACAAAAAGTGAGCCCGGTACCAGAAGTGACTGCAATGCCTGCAGGACGTACAAAACCGTCCTAGTCTCCAGAACGTTGATGTGGAGCAAAAGCTTCTAGTCGGACCAAGACCCCTGTGTCTTGTGCAGCCCTAGATGGGCTCCCCAGCCCAAGCCTGAGGCATTCGTAGTAAGGATTTGATTTGGGTTGGGACAGGGAAATGTAAGGGGGCTCCCCTTGAAAGACTGGAGAGATCTTGCCACTAGCGAAGATCCCTCTGTAAGCTGTTGGAGATCATGACTTTCTGGTTCATGTCGTCCATCCTCTGATCTCATTGGACTCAAAGAGACCATTGGTGACCCTCATGTGAAGTCTGGCCAGGGGCAATGTGGAAATGGCCACTGCCATCAGTCCCAAGAGACGAAGCATGGCATGTGCTGGGATCCACCGAGCCTGAGCCACGAGAGTGGCTTGAGCAACTATTCTCGGCTCGATCCGATGGCAGACAAGCCTTGCTCTGAACTGTGTCTAGTACTGCTCCAATAAATTAGAGCTGTTGAGATGGTACTAGCTGGGATTTGGGCAGACACACCGTGACACTCAGAAGAGTAAACAAGCTCAGAGTGAAAGACAGACACTCTTTCAGACTGTATTGAGAGGGTGCTGCAAGGAGCCAGTCGTCCAGGTATGGGAAAACATAAATGCCCTGGCGGCGAAGAAAAGCCGCAACCACCACTAAACACTTCGTGAGCACCCAAGGGGCTGAGGAAAGGCCAAAGGAGAGTGCTCGGAACTGAAAATGGTTCTCCAGAAAAGTAAAACTGAGAAAGCAGTGGTGGGCTGGGAGGATAAGGATGTGCAGGTAGGCATCCTCCATATCCAGGTAGCACAGCCTAGAATTTGTCTGAAGCAGGGAAAGAAGCCCCTAAAGGGTCAACGTGCAAAACCTCTTGTACTCGACAAAGAGGTTGAGCATGCTGAGGTCCAGGATTGGTCTCAGACCGCCAGTTGTCTTTGGAACTAGGAAGAAGTGGGAGTAGAATCCCCTTCCTAGCTGGTTTTGAGGAATGGATTCTATGGGCTCTTTTAACAGAAAGGCCTGGATTTCGTGGGAGAAGATTGTGATCTGATCCCTTGGGTGAAAAGACCGTCCTGGAGGATGAGAGGTGGGAATCTCAGAAAACTTTATCGAGTGACCTCGCTGGATGAGTTGCAGCACCCAAGATTCTGCGGTGACGAACCTCCACCCCTCCAGGTGGAGGCCGAACCTCCCTCCCAACGGTTCCTCCTTGGCTAGTGGAGGTAGCGGAAGGAGGGGAAGAAGTCAGGATGCTGAGGGGAGGGGAGCTTTTGCCCTGGAGGCTGGCTTGGGGAACTTGGCCTGGGGGGGGGTTTGGGCTTCTGAACTAGGGGCTCGTCGATTGCCCTGATGTTTACCCTGATTTTTATTCCATCTCCTTTGGCGACGAAAGGGCTGCTTTTCCTGCCCTGTCCTGTACACTGAGCATACATCCCAAAGGCAGCGTCCGCTCTCTTGCAGCCCGCTAATAATATCTTTGGCATTGCCGCCAAAGAGGACCGGACCTCTAAAAGGGACATCCAAAAGGGAGGACTGGACGTCTTGTGCCAAACCTAATATCCTCAGCCAAGAAAGGTGGCGGAGGCAAATCCCTGTGGCAGCCGCTCTAGCCACTGAGTCATAAGCTGCACGTAAAGCATGACGGCAAGAGGACTTACCCATTCTGACCTCGTCCAGTAACCTTTTCCGGAGAGTCTCATCCTGGACCTCCTGAAGGTCCCTTTCCAGCTCGGAGAGAGATGCCTTCTGGAATGCAACCATATGCGAGACATAGTTGAGGGACCATATGGCACAAGAGGGAGAGGAATAAATCTTACGGTGAAACTGGTCCAACTGCCGAGAGTCCTTGTCAGGAGGTGAGGAGCTCAAATGTTTTGGTTGGGCTGACCGGTCATGAGCGGCAATGATAACCAGAGTCAGCCTTAGGATGAGTGTTGAGGTGTTGAATCCCTTCCAAGGGATAGTAGGTATGATCCGCCTTTCTGGAGACTGCAAGGATAGATGATGGCTGCTGCCATACCATGGTCACCAGATCCTTATGAGGGCCCATCCAAGGGGGGGATGGGGAGGGGATCTGTGGTGGCTAGATCAAGGTGTTCCACCAGTCTCTTACGCTGGGGATCCACCTCTTTAGAAGGCCAGCCTCCTGCTGCCTGAATGGTATGTAAGAGGTGCCCAAAGGAAGGATCCTCAGGAGGAGATTTTGGGGACTCCTTGGGAGGTACCTCGACAGGGGACCTGGGGTTCGAAGGCTCGGAATCAGAGTCCCTGTCGGGGGGCTCAGAACTGCTGGAAATGGAAGGGTCTACCCCAGAAGATCCTACATTTAGATCACCCAATGCCCATCCGGAGGGAGGCGGGGGGCCCCTAGGCAGGGGAATGTCCTTCACAGACTGCCTAATCTCCGTGAGGAGCTAGGTTCTGGCATCCTGCCACCATGAAGGAGCCGACTCGCGGTCTGGCACCGGAGGTGGAGGAGGAGAAGGTTGGAAGCCCGGGTAGCTTGGGTACTGCGGATATTGCCATGGACGGTACTGATAACCTGGCAATCCTGGAGAATAATAAGTACCTAGGCTATCCCGGTGTTGGGTATCCCAGCATCAAAGGCACGTGACCTGGCGTCGGGTACTGAGGAGCTGACAGCGAGCCGTCCAGTGGCAGAGCATGGGGGTCTGGCCCCGGGAAACCACCTGAAGATCTGGACCTACCGGGGGAGGTGCCAAAGGGCCACTAGGTGGCGTGGGATCTAGAAGAGCCCCCGAAGGTCCAGAGGGAGGAGGCTCCATGGACAGATCCCTAGCCGGCAACAGACACCTGTCCGGAGGCAGCAAAAGACCTGGCAAAGGGGGTAGTTCCAGGAGGGACCCCAATGAAAGGTCAAAAAGCGATCCTGACAGAAGGGAGGAAACAGGATCAGGTGGCGAATACCTGGGGCAAAGAACCTGGTGGGATGACGAATCACTCTGCAGCTCACTCTGTCCGAAATTGGGGGGCCAAACTGGAGCCTGATGGGAGAGTTGAGGGATGGGGGCCGGGCATGCGACGGAGGGTCCGCCGTCTGACTGATCGGACATAACTGGGCTAGAGGAAGTCGGGAGACCGCCACTAGGCTTATTGGTAGGGGCCGTGTGCCCATCGACAGAGTCAAGGGTGACTTATCAGCCAAGCTGAGAGGAGACTGAACAGAGACCTCAAGAGAGGCGAACCCTGGCTGCCCGCTCACCTCGACAGGAGGGGGAGAAGGTGCCTGGCCCAAAGAGGTGGACGGCGTACCAGAAGTAGTACTCAGTTTCTGGAGACCTCCCGCGTAGCGACGAACTCCTGTCCCGGTGCATCTCCTTATTCTTCTTTTTCCTCTGGGCCGGCGGCAACGACCTTTCCCTCAACTCCTGGAGCTCCTTTTCCATCGACGCCAGTCGTTGGGTAAGGAGGTGGGACTCGAGGGTCCGCTTGTGCCTGGTCCTAGTTGCCTGGTTGAAGGCCTGGCAAATAGTGCACTCCTCAGGAGTTGTGCTTGGGGCCTAGGCACAAGAGGCAGCGGGAATGGTTGTCCCCGTGCGGGATTTGAGCTCTGCACTTAAAGCACCACTTCCTCTTTGGTTAAGACAACATCAATTGTCAAAAATAATTCATAAAACGATTATAGAGGTGAAGAAAACTTCAACTTGATGTGCAGGCATTAGATCGCTGTTCTAACTCGTGGCCGAACGAACTGAGGCGACGGCGGGAAAGAACTGGAGAGCAGGCGCGGGACCACCCCTTTTATAGCCAGGCTGACGTCATGTCACCTGACATCGGGGGCGGTCTCCGCTGACAATTGCTATCTACAAGTTTGCCGTTGGAACCTGACGCCAGGGGGTGCAGTACTATATGTGAAGACCTACTACAGGAACCCTCTCAAAGTAAGATCTGTAAATATCTCACAATGGGTTGAATAAGGTGCGGGGAAGCATATTTTTCAGAGGAGAAGTTCAAAGAAAACAAGGTGCATGCAATGACTCTCGATGGGGTGAATTTTTTGAAGGGATGTGAGGAAGTGCTTTTTCAATAAAAAGAGTGGGTGATGCCTTGAATACTCATCATGCAGATGATGGTGCAGAAATAGTGGTGGGATGCAAGCATGTGGGATAGGTAAGAATGAAGGAAAGTGTGGGAGAGGTAGCTGCAGATCAGGAAGGGTCTGTGGTGACATTAACGGTATGGAAGAAAGGGTGGGCTATGCAAGCCAAGCAGTCCTTGGCTGGCGTCACATTGTGTATGTTTCTACTGAAGTGATATGCTTACAGGGGGACTGGCAAACCTTCTGGTGGTTATGGGCTCACCATGCAGTTTTGAATATAAGGTATCCATTTTTTCAGGTCCTGTATTCACGCACATTTTGAGCATTTAGGGTGTCTCCTATGCCTGTCCCATGCATGGCTGAAGTCCCTTACTGTGTTTGGCCCCACCACCTGTGCTGGGAGTCTATTCCATGCATCCACCAACCTTTCTATGAAGGAATAGTCCTCACGGTCACAGTAATTAGCTCATCAAAAACAAACAATGGTGAATTCTGGTGCACAAGAGTCATGGTTGAATTCTGTACAAATAATGGGCTATTAAAATACATGGGTCATACCTGCATTGTATGCGATTAATGGGACCATTAAAATGCAAAAATACCATTAAAAGGAAACTGGCCATTAAAAGGGTGATATTTTAATGGTGCCATTATTTATGTACTGATTAAGGGGATAGTAATGGTTTTATTTAATGGGTTGGAGACCATTAGTTCAACCATTAATATATCAGTACAGTTTAATGACCATTAATACAGTGATTCAAAATCTAGATTACATTAATGGCAGTTTTAATGCACAAATTAATAAAGCTTCTAATGGCCATTACTTTATTGTAATAGCCAGCACAATTAATGGTTGAAGGACCATTAAAATATATTAATGGCAACACAATTTAATCGATACTGGACCATTAAATTAATGGCACTTAACATCAATTAATAGCCACTCAATTCATGGCTACATGACCATTAAAGTACCACTTAAATTTGCTGCCCATTAACAATTTAATGGCACGATTATACTGGAATAACATTAAATTTAATGGCATTTTAACACTTTGATAGAACTTACACTGTTAACTGGGCCATTGTTTATGTACCCATTAATGGGAATTTAATGGGAAAATCTAATGAATTTGTAATGGGTTTTTGATGCCACTTCAATGGTGTTCAATGCAGTAGTGTTTGGCAGTGTCTGTCACATCTTGTGCCAGGTCCCCTGAGGCCTTCTCGCTCAAGCTGTCCAGCTGGTACTTCTCAATTTTCTTGTCAATCCCCAGAGTAGAAATAAGGGTCTGCAGCAACTTGCAGGTTGCTTTCTTAAGGGGTTTGTGGATAGGTAAACAAGCAACCTCTTTATTGGGGCTAACCCCATCATGACCAGATATTCATCCTCCTCATCCTTCAGAGTTTTCTGGGTGGAGAGATTGAAGTTGTTTACCATTTGCCTTACGAAGGCATGGTGAGAGGAAATATCCTCCTGACTCTGGGGAGGGGAACCGAACTCATGTTCAGGGGAAGCATCAGGTTTAACACATTCCCACTTCCTCCTCTTCCCTTATAATAAAATTCAGCACCCTGGTCCTCGGGAACCACGAGAGGAGCAGAAACTGGAGGAAGAGCTGGCGTAACCACTGAGGAACCCTTGACTTGAAAAACCTCGAAAAATTGCCAAGCCTCGGTCATGTCCTCCACAGAGGGCATTTTTTGCTCTGTCCACTGACCACTCATTTCCTTCTTCAGGAGGAAGGGCAGTGACAAGTATTTCTTTTTGGTTTCTTTTAGCAGGAACTGGGTCGGGAACCTCCTCCCAGGATCTCTTAAGCTTAGCCACTTCAGAATTCCCTTTTTCAGGAACCCTAGACTTAGAAGAGTATTTAGAGGACCTTTCCTTTTGTTTATTATGAGAGGAAGGGCCCTCAGCAGAATGTTTTGGTGATGTAGAGGCAGACTTGAAAAGCCACAATTATTTCTAATTTTTTGGCCCTTTTCTTAACAGGTTTAGGGCAAAACATGTTGCAGAGCTTACAGTCAGAAAATGGGAGGTCAGGGCCTAGGCTCCTTAAACACAACTGGTGGCAGTCTGCCTTCACCAAGAGGTTAAAACACTCTGCACAATTTCCGAAAGCTGTAGGTCCTGTCTTCTTTCTGGGTCTGTCTGACATGCCAGTTGAGAAAATAACCTTAAAATACAGTTCCCAAGAGGGGAAAAAATGCAAGTTTGCAGTCTGGTTCTTTAAAACAAAATGTTCTGCTATTAAAATAACAAAAAGGCACCTTTTTTTTTTATTTTCCCCTCAAATTCACCGGTATGGCAGAAAACGTCTCGGTTCCAGAATAAATGAGAACCAGGGTACTAAGTATTTAAAACAAAGAAAAATCAACAAAATAAAGCAAAGAAATTAGGAAAATGTATATAAAAATGTGGTTTAAAGGAAAACCGCTAATTGAAATCAAGGAGTCTCTCTGGTTCCTGGAAACCACTGAGGAACCAGAGAAAACTGCCAAGATCGAAGATAAAAGGCTAAAACTGTGCTAAATAAAGTAAAAAGCAGAGATATGAAAGACATTAAAATGGATACTGTACTAAGAGTTCGGAAAATAATGCAGAAAAAGTGAAGTCAACTGAAGAGAGCTCTTCGAACAAATTGCTTTCTCAGGTGGAGAAATAAATCTGATGTTGGAGAGCAGAACGCAGCGCCACTACGAGGCACATATCTGAAAATGCGTTCTGAGTTCCATAATTAGCATACATTCTACTCTCTCTGAGAAAGCTCAACCATTTAGGCTGACTGCATAAGTAAGCACAGTGAGTGATTCCTGGGGCTTGAAACCAAAATTTCACACACATTCTCGGTGTGGGATGCTTTTAGAAACCCTTTGAGCTTCACTCTTGGTGTTCGTGTAGGATTCCACACCTCGGGTTGGTGTAAAATTCTGGTAGCACACCCATCCACCCATGTATTATCCTCCATACAGTAGTCTGTATCAGACTGATTCTGTTGACTTGCAAGATGATATTTTCTGTATCTACAAATCCCAGAATCTGCAACAACTGACATTAGAGGAGGGTTGTAGCAGTAGGAGTTCAATAGTCTGCAGTGCATTTTAGACTTTTTATAAGCTCTGATCTTTTGTTTGCTGGTCCCACTGTCCTCCCTTGGCTATGTACATTCACCGAGGACTGCACTTAGCCCCAGGAGAACAGAAGGCCTGGTAAACATCTGATCTAAGCTTATAAAAGCTCTAACAGGCATTGCAGGCTACTGAATTCCCCTCTGCTGCAGCCCTCTTCTGATGTCAGCTGCAGCGGATTCTGGGATCTGTAGTTACAGAAAATGTCAGCTTTCAAGTCAGCACAATAAGTCTCATACAATCTACTATACTGCAGTAAACAGAAAAAAAAGGTTTTGCACACAAAGTGCAAATTCGGACCACCCCACATTTTTATGTGGGGCTGCTAGTGCTGACTACTCCCCTTTAACTAGCCTAGCTGAATTTCATTTCAGTAAGCACATTGCCTAGGCCAGTTGAATGTCTTTGGGAAAAGTGGATCTTCTCAGCTGCAAAACCTTATTTAGACCACTGCGGACTATGTAATGCAGACTCTTACTCAGTACATGCAACTTTGTTTGTTTTTCTTTTGGAGGGGGAGGGAGGGAATCTGCAATACTGTATTATTACTTGCTAGCTAACTTGTAAATGTTAAGGTTTTCAGTGGAATGACAAATTTAGGGCTGTGGGACCCAATTTTTGTTTACAAAAATTGTTTATCCAACAGAGGACAGCAAAAATGATTCATTATCAACAGGCAGAGCATATCCTGAGAGCTAAAACATGTACTATTTGGTGGACAGGAGGGAGAGGGGGGACAGCATAGGAAAGTAATGTTATGTGGGTAATTACCATAATAGTAGATCTTAACGAGCATCTCTTGCAGCAGGTCACACATCTAGAACAGTCAGCGGCAGGCACAACATCCAGCCATAGGATTTCACCAGCAGCCGACCCAGGACCACCCACGACCACATCACATGTCGTGCTGTAGTCTATACTAGCACAGGTGGTCCCAGATTCTCCTCGGATCTTTTCCCGTCTGTGACTGGGTGTCACTTGGACCCGTGTATTAGTTCTCTAAGGGGAACCCAGGAGGAAGCAGGAGCGCCCTGCAATCATAGCAGCAGGAGCTGTTCTCCCCCCAAGAGTGGGAGTTTCCAGTATGCGGTAAGGGGGAAGGAGGGAGGGACGGCTTAACCTGCTACAAGAGAATCTCTCAAAGATCTAACATTATGGTAAGTACCCATGTAACTGTACTATTTTCTTTGAGGATATCTCTTGCAGCAGGTCACACATCTAGGAACGAGTCCCTAGCAGTTGAGAGGAGAAGGGTGGTGGACTCATGAGAAGAGACCCTGCAGAACTGCACGGCCAAAGCTGCCCTTCTTCTGGAAGTTAGGTCCAGGCTGTAATGTTGGTGAAAGTATTAACTTTCATCCAGGTAGCTGCCTCACAAATCTCTGCAGCTGAAACTCCTTTAAAACAAGCAACTTAATAGCCATCCCCTGTGTGGAATGAGGCTTAACCACTCTGGGGAGTTCTTTTTATATTTCTTGTAACAGAATATGATGCAGTTGGCCAGCCATCTGGACAAGCACTGCTTAGAAACTGCACTGCCCTCCTTATCCAGGGCAAAGGAAACAAAAAGCTGCACTGTTTTGCACATATATTTGGTATGAGAGATGCAATATCTCAATATTTCTTCTATGTACATCTAAGGTATGGAGCAATGGTTCCCCTTCGATTGGCATGCTCTGGATAATATACCGGCAGTTGGACAGACTGGTTTAGAGTAAACTCTGAAACCACCTTCAGAAGAAAATTACCATTTGTGACTGAAGAAACTCTGTCTTTATGAAAAGCTAAATAAGGCTGCTTACACATTAGCGCCTGTAATTCAGAAATGCGTCTCGCAGACGCGACTGCCACTAAAAACAGGGTTTTCCATGATAGGCAGTGCAGCTCACATGTAGCTACAGGTTCGAAGGGAGGCAACATAAGTTTTTCAAATACAAAGTTTAGATCCCACGGAGGCAGAGGGTTTCACACTGGTGGCTTAAGGTGTAGTACATCCTTTATAAAGGTCTTCATGACCTCTAACTGGGCCTGGGGGTGGTAGCAACCAGGACATGGAAGGCAGAGACTGTAGATAAGTGTACATTCAAGGAGGAGTACTGTCACCCAGCGTCTGATAGCGACAGCAGGTAGTCCAGGATCTGCTGTGGAGAGCAGGTGTATGAGTCAACCCTGTGGTTGGCTGCCAACATGGCGAAACATTTCCACTTTATTGACTATGTAGCCCTGGTTGATGGTTTCCGGATGGCTCGTAGGACTTCAGCAACCTGGAGCGAGACATGGAATCTTCTAGGGCTGCGTCCTCAGGAGTCATGTGTTGAGATGAAGTGAGTGGAGAGTGGGGTGCAGTAGGGCTCCCCGATCTTGAGTGAAGAGGATCAGTGAAAGGGGGAAGGGAATGGGATCCTGCACTGCTAGCTGTTGTAGCAGAGGGAACCATACCTGATGAGGCCAGAGAAGTGCTATTAGGATCACTGTTGCATGATCCTGGAGCAGTTTCAGTGGCACACTCTGTACAAGTGGGAATGCAGGGACTGCGCAAAGGAATCTTCCTGTCCAGGAGAAGGATAACTCATCTAGCCAGATAACTCCAGGTCTGGGCTCTAGTGAGCAGTAACATGGGAATTTTGTGTTGTGGGGGAGGTGAAGAGATCTTCAGCAACTGACTGAAGGATTTCCCACTCGTGTGTGTGGGTTTTGTAATGACTTGAGTGTATCCATCAGTATGTCCATGTTGCCTGGAGCGTGTACTGCAATGAAGTGTAATCTGTGTTCTATCGCCCAGTACCAAACTCTCGATTCCCTGCATGGTGGGTAAGAGTGAGTGCCCCTCTGTTTGTTTAGGAATTGGACCACTGTATTGTAGTCCATCTGAACTAGAAGATTACCTGGAAGTAGCAGGTCTTGAAAGGCATGTAAAGAATACAGAACCACCCGCATCTCTAGAAAGTTGATATGGAGATGAGTCTCCGCAGCATGCCATGTGCCTTGGGTCTGCATGGTGTCTAGATGGGCTCCCCAACCCTGTATACATGTGTCTGTCATAAGGGTTTGCTGTGGACTGGGAATATGAAAGAGGAACCCAATAGTAAATTATTAAGATTCATCCACCACTGAAGAACTCGTCTTGCTGACGTTGAGACCATGACCTCCATTTCTGAGTCGCCCGTCTTCTGGGCCCACTGCACCTGCAGTGTTCATTGAAGGAGGAGGATGTGCAAACTGGCATAGGGTACTGTGGGTATTGCTGCTGCCATATGGCACAGTAACCTGAGGTAGCAGTGGGCTGAGACATACCTGCTGCAGCCGACATGTGAGGCCGGGTTGATGAGTTTCTCTGCCCGATCCCAAGGCAGAAATGCAGAGCCAATGGATGCATCCAGTATGACCCCAATGTACTGGAGGTGTTGACAGAAGTCCATCTTTAACTTTAGAATGTTGACAGTAATGCCCAGGAAAGCAAATAGGGTAGGTGTTTAGGAGAGAGTTGCTGCTACCTAGTGTTTTGGCAAGGCTTTCAGAAGCCAGTTGTCCAGGTAAGGGAAGACATAATATTCTGCCCTTCATAAATCTGCTGCCACCGTGGCTAAGCATTTGGAGAAAACCCATGGGGCAGAGGAAAGCCCGAAGGGGAGTGCAGGAAATTGATAGTGGTGATGCATGAAAGTGAAGCACAGGTATTTTCTGTGAGTGGAGTGTATCATAATATGCAGGTATGTGTCCTTCATGTTGAGCGTGCAAAGACAGTCTCCCTCATTCAGTAAGGCTACAAGAGTTGGTAGAGTAACCACCCTGAATTTCTTGTATTGTATAAAATGATTTAATTGCCAGAGTTCTAGAACCGGTCTGAGGTCTCCTGTCACTTTCAGGACGAGGAAAAAACTGCAGAAGCCATGACCCTCTTGTGAGAAGGGACCAGCTCTATGACCTTTTTATTTAACAGTGCTTAGATCTCTGCTTTTAGAACTGCCTTGTGATCAGGTGGATAAGGTGGTTTGTTCTGGTAGCACGTTGGGGGGTGTACATGTCAGGTCTAATGCGTCCCTGAACTCTATGAGGTGAAGCACCCAGGCATTAGTTGCTATTGACTGTCATGCCTGAAGATACAGTAAGAATCTTCCCCTTACCTCCGTGGGCTGGGGCCCTAAGATCACGGGGTCGGGGGAACCTTCACGCTGTGGCAGGTCCCTGGGGAGGGACTGCTGGGGCAGGGCATATGACCTTGGTGGAAGGGGTAGGGCCTGGCAAGCAGACAGTAGCTTTTCACTTGGTGGGCTGTTTTGTAGTGTGTGAGTGGGTGTGGGTTGTTACAACACAGACACAAGAAAGTACAGTTACGTAAGAACTTACCGTAACAGTAGATCTTTGAGAACAGCTCTTGCAGCAGGTTACACCATTAGGACTGAAGCCGGCAAGCGCCAGGACCCCACGGAAATTTTCTAGCTAGCAGTCTTCAGTGGGGACCGCCTCCGACATCGGGCGTAGTACATAAGGAAGCGGTCCCCCCATAATCCTCAGTTCTCCCGCCGGAGACTCCCGGCCACTGGATGACATCAGAAGAGGAGACCGAGGATCCGCCACCAGATGGCAAAGACTAGTGAATAGTAATGTCCCATCCCATAAGATGGGTGCTTGACTATGACCTACCTCCAAAAAGGGGGATGGTGGGCAGGAAGGTACCTGCTGCAAGAGCTGTTCTCGAAGATCTACTGTTACGGTAAGTTCTTATGTAACTGTACTATCTTACTTCGAGATACAGCTCTTGCAGCAGGTTACACCATTAGGACTGATTTCCAAGCAGTAGTGGCAATCATGCACCACTGCGGGGAGGAAAGGTAGAGACCTCGATATACCTCGAGCCTAGGACCAAAGTCCTTGAAGGATGGCTAAATCGAACCCCGCTCTTCGCATCGATGCAATGTCCAGGCTGTAATGCCTGATAAAGGTATGCACAGAGCTCCAAGTAGCTGCAGCGCAAATAGCTGAGGTGGAGATGTTCTTTAACGCCGCAAATGAAGTAGCCACCCCTCTTGTGGAATGACCCTTGACCGCGCCCGGTAAGGGTTTATTGCACTTGTCATAACAGAAAGTGATGCACTGGATAAGCCACCTAGAGAGCGACTGTTTGATAGGAGCTCCTGTCTGCATTCTGTGAGCGAAGGAGATGAAAAGTTGGTCCGATTTTCCGAGCTGCTTGGTTCTGGTCAGGTAGTATCTGAGGCACTGATGCACATCAAGGGTGTGCAGAAGGCTTTTCCTTGATTAGAGTACCTTGGGAAATTCACTGGTAGATCAATATCCTGATTAAGGGTGAGAGCTGAAACCACCTTAGGCAAAAACATTGGGTTTGTCCTTAGGGATACCCTGTCCTGGTGGAAAACCAAATAAGGCTCTTTGCACATAAGAGCATGCAACTCCGAGATCCTTCTAGCAGAAGTAACAGCAACTAAAAAGTACAGTTACGTAAGAACTTACCGTAACAGCAGATCTTCGAGAGAGGCTCTTGCAGTAGGTAATTACATATAGGACTGACTCTGGCAGGCGGCAGGACCCCACGGAAAAATTTCTAGCTAGCAGTCCCTGGTGAGGGATCGCCCCCATGTCAGGTGACCGGCGTCAGGAGACGTCGGCATAAAGGGGCGGTCCCGAAGCCCGCCCAGTTCCTTCCCGCCACAGCCAAGAGAGGCCAGACGAGAGAGAAGCCGATATTTCAATGGAAAAGGAGCTGAAAAGCCTAGGGGATGAAAGGCGGACAGGTTTATCAGAAGAATTTCTCTGACGATCTACTGTTATGGTAAGTTCTTACGTAACTGTACTATCTTACTTCGCGAGGGCTCTTGCAGTAGGTAATTACATATAGGACTGAATCCCAAGCAGTCTGGAACAAAGAGAGGCACCGGGAGGAGGAAAACTATTCCTAAAGGTAGTTCTGGTTGTGCAAGTCTCAAGATAGGAGGCCTTGCAAAACAGCCTGCCTGAAGCCTGCTCTACGGCGAGAGGCAACATCCAAACTGTAGTGTTTCGTAAAGGTATGGACGGAAGTCCAGGTGGCGGCAGCGCAGATGTCTGCTGCAGACACATTCTTGAAACAAGCCACAGAGGCAGCTACTCCTCTTGTGGAGTGGCCTCTTACTTGACACAGGAGGATCTTGTTGTATTTGTCATAACAGAAAGTGATGCAATGAGCCAACCTCTTAGACAGGCATTGCTTGGAAACAGCATTGCCTTCCCTTTTGTGAGCAAAAGAGACGAACAACTGATCAGTCTTTCTGAGATCCTTCGTCCTGTTGGTGTAGTACCTCAGAATCTGGTGAACATCCATAGTATGGAGTAAATACTCCCCTTGATTAGAGTACTGCGTAAAAAAGGCAGGTAACTCCATGGACTGATTTAGGATAGACTCGCTACTACTTTAGGAAAAACTTGGGATTCGTCCGAAGAGCAACTTCGTTCCTTATATGAAAAATCAAGTACGGATTTTACACATCAGGCCTGGAGCTCGGAGATTCTCCGAGCCGAAGTAATGGCCACCAAGAAGAGAGTCTTCCATGAAAGGAACTTCAAATCCGCAGAAGCTGCAGGTTCGAAGGGAGGAAGAGTAAGTTTCTTGAGAACAAAGTTCAAGTCCCAAGCGGGAGCAGGAGTCGGATGGGGTCCTCAGATGGAGACCCCTCTGAGAAAGGTCTGAGACCTCCAGTTGAGCAAAAGCCTTGTCTGCAAAGGGGAGCATGATAGGCGAAATGGCCATGTGTACCTTCAGAGAGGAATGGCTGAGACCCAGGTCAAACAGATGACGTAGATACTCCAGCAGAAGCCCCGCTGAACAGGAGAAAGGTTCCACGTTCTTGGAAGCGGCCCAAATAGTGAATCTTTTCTACTTCATGGCATAAGTGGATCTGGTGGAGGGTTTTCTGGCCTCCACTAAAATCTCCGCCACTTTGGGAGACACTCCAAAACAGGACTGGGCTAGGTCTGAAGGAGCCACGCATGCAGTTGAAGGGATATGAGGCCTGGATGGACCAGGGTCCCCTGATCCTGGGTCAACAAACCTCGAGATAGAGGAAGAGGAGGATCCTCTGAATATTGTTGTAGAAGAGAGAACCAGACTTGCCTGGGCCAGAAAGGAGCAATCAGAATAATTCTCACTCCTTCTGAAGCTAGTTTCTGCAAGACTCGTGGGATAAGTGGAATTGGGGGAAAGGCATAGACGAATCTGTCCTTCCAGTTTAGAGACAGAGCGTCGCTCCAAAAAGCACCTCGCTCTGGAACGAGCGAGCAGAAGATGGGAAGTTTTGCGTTTAGGAGGGATGCGAACAGGTCGACCTGTGGTGTTCCCCAAAGTTGGAAGATATTGTCTAGGACCCCTTGGTCCAGTTCCCACTCATGAGTCAGAGCAGAAGAGCGACTTAGCTTGTCTGCCAGGGTGTTGTCGACTCCCAGAACCTGAATTGTCGTGAGGTGAAGGTCATGTTGTGTTGCCCAATCCCAAACCCTCATTGCCTCCCTGCATAAAGGGTAGGACAGAGTCCCTCCCTGCTTGTTGATGTACCACACCATGCACATGTTGTCAGTCTGGACGGCTAAGTGGCCGGGAAGGATGTATTGGTGAAGGACTTGGAGAGCATACAACACTACCCGAAGCTCGAGCACACTGATGTGGAGAGCTTGTTCTAGTTTGAACCAGGAGCCCTGGGTCCAATGAGGGCCTAGATGGGCTCCCCAACTTTCGCCTGAGGAATCTGTGGTTACAGTCTGGGAGGGGGAGGATGAAAGAAAGGAACTCCCCGAAACAGGTTCTCTCGAACCATCCACCACTGCAAGTCTCGCGTCATCGGCGAGGAGATCAGAACTGAGTGATCTGGGTTGTCCACTAGCTGATCCCATTGAGGCGTAGAGTCACTGAGAGATCCTCATGTGGAGTCGAGTGCGCAGGTACCATCGGAATAGCAACAGCCATGAGTCTTGCATGGACAGTGACCGACCTCGCAGAGACCATCCTTCTATGGGTCGGACAACAGATTTATTTGGGTCTGAAGGGTGGACGCCCTGTCTGGAGGCAGGAAGGCCTTGCCCACGGTCGTATCGAGGATCACCCCAATAAACTGTATTTAAAACTACCTAGGATACAGTACTATGCAGTGAGGTCATCGACGGAGACGATGTTGCGTGTCGTGCGAGAGTCCCAAGGCAGCGCACGCAAAGTTCGTGTATATCCTCAGTGGCAAGTTTCTGTCCACAGATGCAGAGTCTAAACAGAGTGGCCGAGGAAGACATCGATCAGCTGTAGATGAGACGCTACTCCGTGACATGCCGTTCAAGGCTAACTGACGGTTATACAATTCGTTAAAGTAGTTTGTCAACTGTAGCTAAACTCCTTTGGGAGGTGTAGCATGCAGGTCAGCGGTGGGAAAAGAACTGAGGAGGATCTGGGACTGCTCACACTTATATAGGCTACAGCATGACATGTGATGTCACCATGGGCTGTCTCAAGTCGACTGCTAATGAAATCTTCCAGCTGGATTTCGTGCCAGCTGGATGTTCCTAAATGTACAGTACGACCTGGTGCAAGAGATTTCCTTGAAGAAGACCTTACAGATACATACAATGCATGCTAGATATCCAAACAACAGAGTTCAGACCCAACTTCAGCCAGTATGTATACCTGTATGGAATGGGTGCACTCTGTCAGATGCAGGAAAAACGCCTCCAAATACACATACCTCACAGGCAGCAAACAGAAAAACTTTCCAGCACTGAATAAATATAGAGAAAGGCTGTCTCACCAACTTGAAGTGTGGAAGCAGGTTTTGGTAGGTCTTCAGTTTAAATAACAGTAAACAACGGAGAGATATCTTGGCTGCAGGCTGGACAGAATGCACTAGTCTCCCCAGATATACAGTCATACCTCTCAACCTTTCTTCACCAAAATGTGTGACAAGATGTGTGATAAATGACCAAAATGTGTGATGCATCTTCAAACTTGGCACTCCAAGCTCAGAACACCATGGCTATCAGATCGCTAATGTTCTTAATATTTGCAGATAACTGAACATAGAGTATTATGAATTTCTGCTTTTTATTTATTTATTTTTATTTCAAATTCAGATTAATACCTTTGAGCCGGGGGCTCGTTTACAAAGGCTCCAAGTCAATAAGGAATACAAGACATTTACTGGTGATGAAACATTGCAGAACAGAAAGACACCAACTAACAAGTGGTATTAGTGCGCAGTTACAACATTAAGCAGGGTACAAGAAGTAAGGAGAAACAGGACCACACTTCCAGAGAAATATATTAATGCAGCACTAATTAAGTGCAGTACAGTGTTTAACAATCTATTTACAGTTCAGACGGGTGCTCCCAGTCTGCAGAAATGCATGTTTTAGCAGCCAAGGTGAGGCTTTGTCAAGGGGAGGTAGTAGGTGGTGAGAGGGGGAAGTGGGCAGTTGTGGAACAGGAGGGTGGGAGTGAGAGAGGGTAGCGCTTGACGGGTGTGAGAACCGCCTTCAGAGGCCATGGGTTAACAGAAATACTGTCAGTCAGATTTGCTGGCAAGAAGAGATCGAAGCCCATTTTTAAAGTAGCCAAGTCTGGGGGAGTTGGCAATGTCTGCAGGCAGATCATTGAACCATTTAGGCCCACAGTAGAAGAGGGATCTTTGGCCAAGGGTGGTTCGTTTGAAGGGAACAGTTAGAACAGTCCTGGAGGCACTCCTTGTGCATTTAGATGGTTGGGCGGACTCAAACAGGGCTGAAGTAGCCATAGGCATGGACCCCATCAGGGACTTTTTGCAAGGAGGCAGGCCTGGTATTGGAGTCTGTGGTGGAGTGGGAGCCAGCCAGTTTCCTTGTATAGGTCACAAGAGTGAGTCATTTTGTGTACTCCCAGGACCAGGCCTTGTTGAAGATGGTTTTGACCCTTTTAAGCGCTGTATCTGTGCCTGCCCCATATATGGCAAGACCATAATCCACAGATGAGAGAACTGAACTGCACGTAACAAGTTTCAGGGCAGCGGTGTCATTGAGGCGATGTCTGTGCACGGGATGCCAAGCTTCATGTTGGTGGACTTTACCAGTTGCTCAGCATGGGCAGTGAAGGTGAGGGTGTCATCAAGGTGAATCCCTAAGTACTTGAATATATTGACTTGGTCTAGTACTTCTCCTTCGCTACTAAGTATATGCAGTGAGGACCCTCGAATCTTGCTCTGTGGGGTGCTGAAGAGCATGCTCTTTGTCTTTTTGTAGTTGAGTAGCAGTTTATTTCGGGTGAACCAGGATTCCAATGCACAAAAATTGTGCTGAAGTTCAGAGCTAATTGATCCCAGGTCTTTCCCTGGGATGGAGATATACGCATTGTCTGCATAGAGTGCAGATTGTGCAGGACAGGTAGAAGGCATGTCATTTATGAAAAGGCTGAATAAGAGAGGACCAAGGATAGAACACTGCGGGATCCCTAAGTTTACTTTCCTGGGCTCAGAGATTATATTGCCAATCCTGACCCATTGAGATCTATGGGTTAGGTAGCTATGGAACCAGCCCACAGATTCCATTAACAATCCTGCAGAGGAGAGACATTTCAGTAGCAGTTGGTGACTGACTGTGTCAAAAGCCTTGGTGAGGTCTCTGAAGATAGACCCCACCACCATCCCTTTATCCAGGGCACCATAAAGTTGAGTGGTGTACTCTACTAGCACAGTGACAGTGGAGTGGTTTTGTCGGAATCCATGCTTTACAGTCTCAATGGGAAATGTTGAATATCTCCTTCCCCATGTGGGACAAAGAATTTCTGAAGTGAAAATGAGTGACGTACCTCGTAATGTGTGACAGTTGAGAGATATGTATACAGTATTAGGTTAGAGTAGGGAGCAACAACAGTTTAAATGTGATAACTTTTCCAGTTTGATAAGTCATAAGAACTATTTACAGTTGTAAAAACGTAATCCGTCCTCGGATTAA
Source organism: Neoceratodus forsteri (assembly GCA_016271365.2). Taxonomy (NCBI): domain Eukaryota; kingdom Metazoa; phylum Chordata; order Ceratodontiformes; family Ceratodontidae; genus Neoceratodus; species Neoceratodus forsteri. The sequence goes on along the minus strand of CM057456.1, from coordinate 1,324,565,571 downwards.
CACAAACATCTGGATTTTTATATGTGCTCAGGCCTGCTTATCCCATTTGTAATCTGCAGCCGGCTGCTTACTCCATCAAAGTGCAGGAAGTGTAGAGCAACTGCACTACAATATTTAATATACTGTAGCTTAGATAGATGTCTAAATAATCAACTGCAATGCATTTAGAGAAAGTTTGGCCATACACTATCACAAAGATCTGGAAAGCATGCAAACAGACACTTACTCCTTTCTGTATGCCTGAGGTCCCATCCACTTACTGTATGAACTTGATGTTCTGATGTTTCAGTGGCGATACTGGCTTTCTCAAAGCTCCTTAGAGCTAAGCGTTTCAGTGATAGTTTATGGCCAAAATGGCATACAATGGACTACACTTTATTAAGTCTATTTAGGCTTATTAAAAATGGGCATGAAAATCCTCTAAACCTTATTGTCTAGAGCCAGTCACCTGACCATGCATTAATACAGCACAACATATGGTCATCCTGGTATTTAGCCTAATCAGAAATCACTATGCAGGCACAGAATTAAAAAAAGTGCTTGGCACCTATTTTGTTTCTCACTCATTCAACAAAAACACTACAAACTGGAAAGCAAGCAAGTGGGGAAAAAACAATGCCTTCCCTCTCATTTCACTATATAGACAAAGTCATATCCACACCAGCTGCACATTTTCTATAAATTCTAAATTTTCTGTTTTTTATATACATGTTTTTTAATCTGCTGTCCTTGGCCTGTGTCTCCATTCAGACTGGCTGCTTTCCCCCTCCTAGCCCAAACCCACTCTGGCTTCTGCAAATATTTTATTTTCCCCCAAAACCAAAAGTATGAACAAAAAAAAAAAAGAATTGCATTTGCCAAGTTGCCAGTGAAACTAGCTGGATTCTAGATGTAATGCTCACTCCCTCTATGCAGGTAGGCAGTCATGCTCACAGCATTCTATGACCCAAAAAATCTAAGAGAGAATCAGGTAAAGAAAATATTATCTAGTGTCTGAACTACTCTGTGAAATCTAAAAGAGGGAAGTGAGCAGGTGGTAGGTAAAAAGGGGTGTTAATGGAAAGTGAAATTATATGCAGCTGTCTCGTACCTTGCACACCTTGTTCATTCTCTGGCCTATTGTAACAGTACACACATGATGTCAATGAGCACAGCTACCACTCGGTTGTTTACCCATGAGTAGGATGAAATGAAAAACAACACGCACCTGACAGCTGTGCAGGTAGCTGCTTTTTTAAAATGCTGAATGGGTTGCTCTCTTCGAGCACTCTCATAGCTCGCTTACTCACTCTCTCACCACACATATCAAATTAACTCATAACTTAAGGCTAAAGACTGGAGGAGGGCAGATGTGATTCCTCTTCACAAAAGTGGGGGCAGGAAACTACAGACCAGTTAGTTTGACCTCAGTGGTAGGGAAAATGATGGAATCACTTCTGAAGGAAAGAACTGTTGAATACCTAGAGGCCAGTGGGGCACAGGACCCAAGACAGCATGGATTCACGATGGGAAGGTTGTGTCAGACGAATCTAATAGATTTCTTTGACTGGGTGACCAAAGTAGTAGACCAAGGAGGGGCTGTGGACAAGGACTACCTAGATTTTAGCAAGGCATTTGATACAGTCCCACTCAAAAGACGAATGAATACACAAGTTAGCCAGCCATGGAGTGGGTCCCAAGGTGGTAGCCTGCATAAAAAACTGGCTAGACAACAGGACACAAAGGGTAGTAGTAAATGGAGTCCACAGTGAAGAAAGGAGGGTTACTAGCAGGGTACCACAGGGTTCAGTACTAGGACCAGTCCTTTTTAATATCTTTATAAGTGACACTGCAGAGGAACTGGAAGGAAAAGTATGTCTCTTTGCAGACGACACAAGATCTGCAACAGGGCTGATACACAAGATGGAGTGGAAAAGGATGAGAAGGGACATGGCAAGGTTGGAGGAATGGTCAGATGTATGGCGCTCAGATTCAATGCAAAATGTGCAGGTAATGCACCTGGGAAACAAAACCCAGGGAAGAGTACACAATGGGGGTGAGATACTGACAACAGTAAAACTGGAAAGGAACTGGGGTAATTATCAGATGACCTAAAGGTGGGCAAGCAATGTGAGAAGGCAGTGAGGAAGGCTGGGGGGATACTGGGATGCATAGGGACAGGCATCAATAGTAGAAAACAGGAAGTTGTTATCCCTCTGTACAGACAGTTGGTGAGACTCCATCTGGAGAACTGTGTGCAGTTCTGGAGACCCCATCTCCACAAAGACAGACAGAGTGGAGGCTGTCCAGAGGAGGGCAACCAAAATGGAGCAGGGTCTGCACCAGAAGACATACGAAGAAAGACTGAAGGAGCTTAATATGTATACCCTTGAGGAAAGAAGGGAGAGAGGGGAAATGATAGAAACTTTCAAGTACCTCAAGGGAATCAACAAATTCCAAGAGGGTAGCATCTTTCAGAAAAAGAGATGTGCAAGAATAAGGGGGCACAATTTGAAAATAGAGGGGGGACGGCTCAAAGGTAATGTGAGGAAGATTTTTTCACAGAGAGGGTTGTGGATGCATGGAACAGCCTCTCTGAGGAGGTCGTGGAGTCAAGAACAGTGGGGGAATTCAAGAATGCATGGGACAGACATAAGGCAGTCCTAGTGGGGGGTAGGAGGAAGTAAGCTGTTGGTTAACTAGGATCTGCAGCTTATCTGTTAGGTAGGAAAATGGGCAGACTAGGTGGGCCAAGCGGTCCTTATCTGCCATCACATTCTATGTTTCTACGTAAAACAAGGAGAAAAGCCAAAATACAACTTAATGTTTTTTTGGTTAACTATTAAATTTGTAAACTAAGTAACCCATGTTGGGGAGGGGAACTACAAAAATAACTATTGTGGTATCTCAAGGAGGTCAAAAGTCCTAAAGTAAACTAGTAAGCTGGGGCAGGGGAACTACAAAATTACACCTATGGCATCTCAATTAGATCAAAAGACCTAAAGCAAAGCAGTAAATAAGATGTAGTCCCAGGTGGTGAAAGGGCTACTTTAGGGTAAGCTCTCTAATAAAGTACAACGTTTTTCATGTTTAAATGTTTGTTTTACTAATGAAAACTATTTTTAAAAATATTCCAGGGACTGAGGGCAATCGACCTGTAGCCTCACACCTCACTACGTCCCTGGGTGTGCAGTTATCTCAATAAAATGCACACCTCGTGGTTATTGCTTACATCTAAGCTGCAACATACTTAAGTACTGTACTGCACTTGTGCTGCACTTTGATAACTTTACTTGAGTAAATGTCCAGCTAGAGATGCCAAGAGGCATAAGGCAATAATGACAGAGGCTAAACTGGACTTAGTAACCATTAGCGAGACATGGTTTACCAGTAATCACACTTGGAAGACTTCAGTACCTGGCTATGTACTGTTCAGAAGAGACAGAAGTGCAAAAAGGGGGGGTTGGAGTGGCCCTTTATGTCAAAGAAAATATCAAAGCTACAAAATTCAGAATACACATAAGGAGCCAGAAGAACTGTGGGTCACCTTGGACAAGGAAATGGGACAGCCATACGAACTGGGGTTGTCTACAGGCCTCCAGATCAGGGGGAGAACACAGACACATTACTGTTAGAAGATATACAAAACATGACAACTAAAGGGGAGGTTCTGATAATGGGAGACTTCAACATGCCAGATACAGATCGGTCAATACCAGCAGGAACATCTGCCAGAAATAGACACATAGTGGATTCCCTGAAGGGGGAGGGCCTCAAATAACTGGTACAACAACCCATAAGAGACAGAACTATCCTAGATCTAGTACTGACTAATGGGGAAAGGATCACAGATCTCCAGGTAGAAGGCCACTTGGGGGCCAGTGACCATCACATGGTATGGTTCAGTTTGGCCACTAGAACTAAATCATCCCATTCCAAGGCAAAAAAATATAGGACTTCGGAGGAGCTGACTTTGATAAGATGGCCAACAGAGTTAAGCTAGCCCTGGCAAAAAGAAATACAGGTGAGGGGGTACAGGAAAAGTGGGCAAGCATTAAGGATGCAATATTTGAAGCAACATCCCATTGTGTTAGAGAGAAAAGGAAGTGCAAAAGGAGAAGGAAACCACTTTGGTTCTCAAAAACAGTAGCAGAAAAGGTCAGAGTCAAAAGGCTGGCCTTCAGGAAATATAAGGGAACACAGTGGGATGAAGATAGGGAGTCATACCAAACTTCCCTAAGGGAAGCAGGGGAGGCAGCAAGGCAGACAAAGGCCCAAAACGAGGAAACACTAGCATGAACAGTAAAAGAAGGTGACAAGACTTTCTATAGATACATTAGTGAAAGGAGAAAGTCCAGAGGAGGTATTGCTAAGATCAAAGGGGATAAGGGGGCGTGTAAGGAGGTGGACCATGTAAAAGCATCTATTGTAAATAGATACTTCTGCTCAGTATTTACTGAAGAGAAGGCAGGGCAGGGCCCACAGCTCCGCACCAGGGACACAGGGGGGAGGGAGGTGTGCATTAGTCCCATCACAAAAGAAAGGGTCCTACAAGAGCTCGATAAGCTCAGGTGGACAAGGAAATGGGACCTGATGGCATATATCCCAGGGTACTAAAGGAGCTAAGGGTAGAACTAGCAGAGCCATTATCAGAACTGTGTAGCGAGCCTCTGAGCACAGGAGAGGTCCCAGAAGATTGGAGAAGGACTCGTGTGATCCCGCTCCACAAGAGTGGTAGCAGGGAGGAGGCAGTGAACTACAGACCAGTCAGTCTTACCTCAGTAGTGGGCAAGATTATGGAGGCCCTCCTTAAGGAAAGGATAGTGCAACACCTGGAATCCAGAGAAGCACAGGATCCAAGACAGCATGTGTTTACAACAGGATGGTCCTGTCAAACTGATCTCATAGATTTCTTTGACTGGATAACCAGAGTGGTGGACCAAGGGGTAGCAGCTGATGTTGCCTACCTTAACTTCAGCAAAGCTTTCGATACTGCTCCACATAGAAGATTGATTAATAAGCAGGGTAGGCTTGGGGTGGGTCAGAAGTTGGTCAACTGGGTGGCAAACTGGTTGACAGGCAGAAAACAGAGAGTGATGGTAAATGGTATACAGTCAGAAGAGATGCAAGTCACAAGTGGGGTACCTCAGTCCTCTTCAATATCTTCATCAGTGACATTGCAGATGGACTGGAGGGTAATGTTTGTCTGTTTGCAGATGACACCAAGATCTGCAACAGAGTAGATGATCCAGATGGGGTGGGCAGAATGATAAGAGGTGATCTGGATAAAATAGCAAAATGGTCATAAGAGTGGCAACTGGGGTTTAACGTAAAGAAGTGCAAGATTATGCACATAGGGAAGAGAAACCCTGAAGCCACCTATAGGCTGGGAGGGGAGTTGCTGGCAGTCACAAGGGAAGAAAGAGACTTGGGCATCATCATCACAGATGACCTGAAATCATCCAAGCAGACCACTAAAGCAGTAGGTAAGACTAGGGGAAAGTTGGGGTGTATTAGTAGGGGTATCACAAGTCACAAGAGGGAGGTAATAATCCCTCTTTACAAAACACTGGTTAGGCCCCATCTGGAGTACTGCGTGCAGTATGGGAGGCCACACCTTCACAAAGACATTAACCAAATTGAGGCAGTCCCGAAAAGGGTAAGCAAAATGGTGCAGGACTGAATCAGAAAACATACGAGGACAGATTAACGGAGCTCAATGTGTATACCCTAGAGCAGAGGGAGAGAGGTGACATGATCGAAACATTCAAACACCTTAAGGGCATTAACAAAGTGAAAGAGTCAAACATGTTTCAATACTAGAAAAATAGCGGGACAAGAAGACACAGCATGAGATTAGAGGGAGGCCGATTAAGGGGTAATGTGAGAAAGTTTTTTTTACAGAAAAGGTGGTGGAGGCATGTAACGGCCTACCTCAGGAGGTGGTGGATATGAATACAGTGCAGGGCTTCAAACAGTAATGGGATAGGCATAAGGGAGCAATACAGAGGAGTATAAACAGATTGGCCATTGACCGAGCAAAGGCTGACGGCACATTCATAAGGAAGAAAAAGAAATGGGCAGACTGGATGTGCCTTGCGGTCCTTGTCTGCCGTCAACTTCTATAAGCGATTTGAACTTTACACAGGGCATGAAGCATTTCTGTAAATTTTTGACTCAGTCTGCCTTTTCAAGTTATTGTGTTCCCTCCCACTGTCGCCTGTGTATATACTGTACAGTACATCCAAGGAGACTAGTGCATTCTGCCCAGCCTGTGGCCAAGGTAACCCCCCCCCCCTCTGTAGCTGTGATTTAAACTGATGACAAAGCAGGACATGCTTTCCACACTTCAAGTGGGTAACAAAGAGGCATCCTTATTCTTTTGAGTGGTCAGTTTTTCTACTAACTGCTATGCAAGTGAGACTGTGCATTTTGACATACAAGGGCATAACACGGTAGACAACCACAGATTTGTTTCACATAAAAGAGCAGACTACCACCAGGGGTTTCAATCACAAACTAGAGAGGCTAATTTCAAGAAAGGCATAAGAAAGTATTTGTTTACAGAAAGGGTTGTGAAAAGATGAAACTAGCTGCCCAAAGACACAGTAGTCAATGCAGTGCAACCCTATGTTTAACACTCAATGGGATGGCTATGGTGTAATTCAAAACAAGAGAAAGATCAGTCGGCACACTAGCAGCAACAAAATGATTGAGTAATCCTAGGCAAGCAAAACATGACTGACTGGATAGACTATTGCCTTTCTCAGACCTCAATCTTGTATGTAGCTATGTACTGTTAAGTGCTCAGTGCATCCAATTCCAAGAAACTCAACCTTGTGAACTGATGGCTGAAAGAGCTTAATGGTGACCACACACTGAACAGTTTTAACTTACGACTCAGAAGACCTCTGTGGCCACGCAGAACCATATCATGCTTCTACAAATGGCAGACAAAGGCAGATGTATGATGGCTTTTTATCATTAAACAATTGGACTGCAAACTTACTGAAAACAAAACAAAATAACACCCAAAGCAATTTCAGGCAACATTTCTACAAATGTATTTGAGGTCTGGTGGAAGGCAGGGATCATAGTATTGCAATGCATGTGTGGGCCATCTAGCTGCCTCCAAGTGGTTGTCATAGTGTGGAGGGACTTTTCCCTTCCAAACCTTTTTTTTTTTTTTTTAAACATAAAACACATTTTTATTTTAAAACTTTTACAATGTTTTAGCATTTTAGAATTTTCCACACATTACCCACTGTAATGTACATGTATAACTGCTTTAAAACAGTCCAGACCAAGGTGTGGATACAGTATGTGATAACCACATTTACAGGTGTTGAAGACAAGAGGTTGTAGGTACAAGTGAGTAAGCCAGTAACTTCTGACCTGGAGCCGAGCCAAGAGTCTGGCATACCTGTCAGTCAAAACATTAGCCAAGACAGGGCTGCTGCAGGCTGTCTTCTACATTACTGACAGTGTCCTTCATCAGTTGCTTAAGATGACTGAACATTCCCGCCACTGTACAAAGTGCTAAGGCTGGCACAAACACTTGCCTGAACACAACTGTTGTGGCTTGACCGTGACCTGCAATTGCTTACAGAGGTTGAGCTGAGCCAGAGTAAGGTACAAGCCTGCCTTTGTTTGCCCACCTTTAGCTGTAAGGTGTGTGCTTATCACATACTACACGAGAGGTATCTATTGTAAGCCAATTAGAATAAAGAAAAAAAATGTCATTTAATGCCTCGTAGACTGCTACACCCTCTTACTTGGTTAATTATCCATATTTTAGACACAGCCACAATAATTTATCCACACATTTAAAATATGATCATGGTAGTTTATCCAAATCTAGTCCACAGAAGAAGGGGGAAAAGGGCACTTCTTACTTCAACCATGACAGAGCATTTCAAATCCTGGTTTCTAAACTCCTAGTTACATAATACAGTAATCATAACATTCAGCTAGCCGTAGTATACTCAGAATAAACAGCTTCTATGATGGATTAAATGTCACAGCATTTGTCTTTGTGCATTTAATTATCCACGTCAGCTATTTATTCCTTTGTACACAAACAGCTAACTACCCAATGTCTGGCCTTTAATCTACAGTGAATACACCCAATGAAAATTGGGCATTACTGCTTGTTCAATTTGTTTTTTTTTTTTTTTTGTTTTTTTTTTATGAAAAGCAGCATAACATCTATGTTAACATATCCGATTACTGGCCTGCCCGGTGGCAAAGAGGGCTGAAGTGCTGTGTGTGCACCTTACCTTTTCCCATGCCAGACACCCAAGTTAGGAATACAAACTGGCTGCCAGGGGTCGGCTGTGGGGAAAGGATCAAGTGTTTGATGGATTGCTCTCCTCTCCCGGGGGAAGGGAGGGGGGAAAGCATGTCAGCCCTGACTACAGCCTACAACTGCTACAAGGTGGATGCTTACTGGTAGTGCAGTGCAGGCGGCACAAAGGGGGGGAGCCAAGGAAAATTCTGTGTCAGCGTCTCCAACACACGTTGGATGTCCTACTGCAGGGGTGGGGCAATAAGTTGGAAAGAAGTCAGGGGCTTAATGAATCCCAATCTTCCTGGGACTGCCCTCACATAGAACCAAGCCTCAGTCTGCCCTGGATATGTGTACTGGGGGAGGGAGAGGATGGCCCTCCTCCCTCCGGCCCACCATGAGGGGATATTCATGGGAGAAACTAAGATAGGTCCTGGGGAGGTGATGGCAGGCTCAGGGGAAAGCGGACAGGCCTGACCAGCCACCCCTGGACTAGGAGCATAAAGAGCCGTCATAGCAAAAAAATAAATAAAATACTTTGCTATTTGATACTTACTACATATAGCTTGTGTCATCTGCCAACACTGTGGGCACCATGTAATCAATCTGCAAAACAATAATAAAATTAGAACTCATGCCTTAACATGGTTGTTAGATGAAAATGCTGCACTTTCTAAAGGATGCAGACAGTCCACTAAAATACATACAGTATTCTTCTACTAGCAAACTTGTAAATGTTACAATCTGAATTGGAGAGTTTGTTTCATAAAAATATACTTTTTTGAACTGCTAGCTGACTTTTAGAAAGCGATAAACAACAGGGCATGTGTTTTTCCGGTGTTGGTGTCCAGACCAAACCACAAATCCACTAAATTATAAATCACTGACATGATTCAGCCAATCAGCACCCAGAGCCACTGTACAGTACTGCTAAAGAAACATCTGAGAAACACACAAAAAAACAAAAACAAATGTAAAACTTACAAATTACTTCAGCTAACTCAAGTGATCTGTAGTAGGTTAACAGGGCCTCCAAAAAGTCTCTCTTATGATACAAGAGACTCCTCTCATGAGGTTTGGGCAGACAGAAGCACACAGCTTCACGGTCCTCCCAGCTAAACCTCACACTCACGGGTCTCTTGTACCATAACAGCCACCCCTATGAGTCCCTACTACTTTACAGTACTGGATTGCAGAGGGATGCACCGACACCATAAATCATGATTTGTAGTCCAGATATTTTCCTTGGTGTCAAAACAGTATGCAGACAGTAAACAATCTTGTTTCTATTTATAGGTATGGTTCAAACTATCAGACGTACTTCATTTACAAAAGTACTTGTACATACAGAGGACCATACATGCAGTGCAGGGCCAATCAAGATGAAAACAAACAGGGGAAATTAGAAGGATAGTGGGCGGTAGGGAAGGGAGACCACAGTAAACTGAGTCCATATTTAGAGAAAATTACCAAATGCCATCCGTGTATATCTTATTAAATTTTCTTCACCATTTCACGTGGAAAGGATCATAACTGGCGCCCCCATCTCATCCTTCGAGTTGGTCTTTGCTGCCCCATCCACCCCCTGGCCAGGCATGTAATGAAGTGAGCCCAGCGAGAGCGTGGGGACGTGCCCCATTAAAATCAATGGGGTCAGTTTCATGTATGTGTTTATGAACAAATATGGTCAGAGGGACAGCAATCAAGGACACTGGTCGACTAATAAGGCTGTTGGAGAGCAGTCAAGGACACCGGTCTATCTGCCCATACTTATCCATAAAAGTGTACATAAAACTGACCCCGCTGATTTTAATGGGGTGCATTCCCATGCTCTCCCTGGGCATACAGCATTACGTTTCTGAGCACGGGGCAGATCAGGGGCGACACGATCAACTGGGAAGTGGAAAGGATCCGGGGGCAGCAAAGTTACAATCTCTTCTTCTTGTAAAATAGCAAAGAAAATTTTGTAAAATATACACAGACGGTGTTTCGCTAAGGTAAGGCAGAGGGGTTAATTCCATTGGGTTTTTATTCAGATTCCTTAGACTCTTACTTTACATATAGCAGTCTGATTTATGTACTGTCACTTTTTTGAACTCTGAACATATTAGGATGTAAGATCTCATTCACTTGGGGGACCTTGATAGGTTTAATTCCATCGGGTAAATATTGTAGTGACTGGTGTAAATGATGGCATGTTAGGAATCTTTGCTCGCATTCATAGTGAATATTTACTTCCTTCAAACTAATTATCTTCCGGGGGAATGATTTATTTCCATTGTGTTTTTATTCAGATTCCTTAGACTGTTACTGTACATACAGTCGTTTGATTATATACTGTCACATTCTTGAACTCTGAACATATTGGGAAGCACGATTCCATTTACTTGGGGGGTTTCTGACAGGTTGAATTCCATTGGGTTATATTATAGTGATTGGTACATATTGAACCCTTAACATATTAGGATGCATGGTCTCATTTTCTTAGGGGTCCTTGATAGGTTTGTTTTTTTAATTTGGCTCTTATACTGACAATTGATATTATCTTGTATAATATCATGTTACGTACAACTTTGAAGATCTTAAGGTTTACGGAATATAGTAACTAACCGTGTATAATTGGGAAAATGTCTCCAGATAGGTTGTATACTGTACAAATATGTGAAACAGTTGCTCACACTAGGGAAACTACTTTTAACCTTCTTTATGCCATACATAGTAAATTTCTGTTATACATTTTAATTTGCTTGTTTTAACATACATTAATATCACATTTTAACATGTACTTGTTAGTACTGAATCTGAAGGTCTTGCTTTTCATTACACTGTAGTCACAAAGCGCACTGAGACATTCATAATTTATGCTAGTGGAGCTATCTGCTTGAAGAGTCCTTATCTCATTTTGGTGACATTTGACCTTCAAAGGCTCCTCATTTTAAAACAAACTGGTGAAATGTGATTCCACTGATTTAAATTGCTGTTATGGTTTAAATGAGTATTTTAAACCAATGAGAATTCTTTCTGGGTTTTCTTATGTATAATCTGGGTGTTAATAGCATGGGATTTTCTAAGTAAGCAATAATACCCAACAGGGTGGGTGGTATTGTGCTATACCGGCACGCCCAGGGGCATAATGAGGCCCGACGCCGTAGGCGGAGGGCCTTATAGCCCCTGGAAGGTCCGGTATAGCACAATACCGCCCACCCTGTTGGGTATTATTGCTTACTTAGAAAATGGGTACTAAAAGAAAAGTTTAATAAAAATAGTTTAAGTTTTGTAATAAAATAGTTCCTCCGCCTGCATTAAAATTATGCTTAGCTGTGACTTTTTTTTCATTCACTATCTTAGTTTGATTTTATGGTGTTGCAGCTTCTGAGATTAAACTGGAAAGGTTGCAAGTAGGGGCGGCACTACGGGACTACAAAGAAACTTAAGGGAACTGAGAGGTGATGTGTGGCAGCAAAAAAAAAACACAGAAGGTACATTTCTCTGCTTGCTGTGGTTTGTCATCCCCCCCCATTATTTTCTGGGTGCTGACATTGGGACCGTAAAGCTGAGGAGCAGTGGTAGAGGAAGAGAGAGACCGCTAAGTCTGGTTCCGCTACTAGTGTGAGAGAAGTGGTAGTTTCTTCATTTTCTGTACCGCAGATGGACATCCATCTGCGGTATGAAAAACCAAGAAAGTACCGTGGCTCTCATACATAGTAGCGATACCGGAGATAGCCCTGTCTCTTTCTTTCTTTCTCTCTCTCTCTCAGCTGATTGCAGGCGTTTTTCAGCAAAGAAGGCAACTGGAGTTACTTTTATTTCATTTTTTCATTGCTTTGATGCGTTTCTTTTGGGGCTTGCATGGGGAGCGGATCGGAGGCGGAGAATGACTGAGCAAGAAATTCGTCTGCAGTAGCGCTCAGCACACGGCATGCTAGCGCTGTTAGAAGGCTGCAAGTGCGAGGAGACAGAAGGATAGCACTGTCAGTCACAAAAGAATATGAAAAGTGATTTCTGTTAAGACTTTTTTTTTTAGCTGGTAAGTGGTATCCCTTTGTTTTTGTTGTTGGCTGGCAGCATTAAGTATCGAGATGGTGGGAGACTTGTGGCACAGCGTGTATGTCAACCTTCAATTTTTTTTTAAAACGTGTTTCTGTAGATGCTCAGTAAGCAGCAGTTGTGTGATTATAGCCACAGGCTACAGTTTTGGCAAATGTGCTGGAAGGGACCCATTATGTGAAGCTGACAGCAGTGACGACGAGCAGGAGGGTGGTGACAGAAAAAAAATGGTGGTTATTTTGAATGTTCTGTGGTCACACTACTCTTAGAATGTTATTAGGCAACAGACACTGGGACTCATTATTTTCCGGTCTCTACTGCCTGATACTGGACCGGCTGGTTGGTGGCTTTAGCCAATCAGAATTGAGATTTCTCTGTGCCCATTTTCTAAATAACTGTCATAAGCTTCTGAGGAAGGGCTTGGTTGGTCCGAAAGCTTAGGCACTTTGTTCTTTTTGTAACATATAAGTTGATACAATAAAAGGTATCAAATTATTTGCTTCTGGATCTGTGAATGAAAATGGTAATTCTGTGCTGGTCTGATTAAGTCAGGTAAGAGGGATAAAAAAGAGCTCATGCATCCATTTGAATACAAAGGAGGACCTCTAAACCTAGCGTCTCTTGTGAGACAGAAAAGAGCCCTAAGTTGCTATGAAGGAGGTAGTCACTACTAAGAATGAATGTGCACAAGCTGTTGAATGCCACATTAATTTCAGATAGTGCTGTCACTGGGCGCTAGATTTTACTTTGGTTCACGAAGACTGCCATTGTGTATGTCAAAGGAGAAGTTTCCTGGTGTTTAAGCAACTTTTAGTACGACAGCGTGCAGAGTCCCAGTTTATTGTGAACACTCCTAACCTGGAGAGCAGTATGTTCAGTAAAAGTTAGTTCCAAGGAGAACCAGGGCTCCAGATAAGATTTTTTGGGATGAGTACCATACTCCTCATTTTAAAAATGAGGCGAGTAAAACCAAATTCAGATGCGTATAAATGTGTGGACAGAGTGGCGTGAGGGATACGCTTTTAAAAGCAATGTAGTTTTTTTCTAGATAAGAATTGATCAAGTGCCAACAATGCTCCAGATAATGTTGGCAGACAGGAGTAATTTACTCGCCAGTTTTAAAATATAGTGAGTGAAACAAAATTAAGATGCATATGAGTGCTGTAAATCTGTAAAATAAAAACTGCCCCTTCTGAATTACCACGTATGTCATGAAGCATTATTCTTTGGTGTGGAGTATTTATAAATATTGGGTGTCAGTACTCATTAAAAACATTTTCTGAAGAGTATTTCCTAAAATGAGAAGAGTAAAACAGGTCAGTACTCCCCTTTTCTGGAGCTCTAAGGAGAACCATATGCTTAAGTATTTAAAGTACTGCAGTACTTCCTAGTGGAGGGCCATTAAGCAGCAGCATTTGACGTGGTCTGATGGTGGTGGTTGATTTCCTACTTAAAGCCTAGTTTTATCTTTGTGGTATTTAACATGACACAGCTGGCAGCCCTTCATCATTATCTGGTGTGTTCTTAAGGTCACTGGCACTCCAAGAGTGTAGTCAGAAATGCCACTTTTGTATGCACTCTTTTCAGCTACTGCCACTCCACACCCATTACAAAATAATCAGATGGTTACCAGTCCAGCAGATTCATCTCATCTCTAAAACGGGTTGCACACTTATATCTATCTCCTAGAAAACAGAAGTTTAAACAAAGACATTTCACTCAGTGGCTCTCAGCACATCAGATACTCTGGATCATCATTATAATGCTTACAAAAAAACACAGTTTGGGCAGTTTACTTAAAAACAAACAGTACACAAATGTGTATAATGAGTACACCTGCCTACACCCTTAGCTGGCAGACTTCGATTATGTGGAAATGACTGTGGTGTCCGTGAAAAGAGGCATGCAAGTGTTCTGGTATTCACAAACAAGGTGCAAATTGTCAATGAAAGGCTGAAGAGTAGGGGTTCCAGAATGCACCTCTATGGAACATCACGGTATCACCCTATATGGGCGAGTATTATTGAACGACTCAATAATACCACTCGTGTGTAGGGTGACCGCTGAAACAGAGTGAAAGATCCTGCATATCGGCGTGTAGCAGTGAACTGCACTCGCTATACTAGGATCTAGGCAGGTATGTGGCCAAACCCTGCCGATTTGGCGTAGTGGCTAGACCCACCGCCTACAGAGCCAGCAGACCCAGGTTCGGGTCCCACAGTAGTATGTTGAATGGTTTTTTTTTTTTGTTTGTTTTTTTTTTAAGTCCGCCCCGAGATGATTATATTAATTCGAGGGGTGCAGACTTGTCCCCTAAAGAAAAAATATATATATATTTGTATTGCTGTTTACTGAACTGCTGAGGATCGCCACCGCTTGTGCGCTATTTTTTTTTTTTTGGGAGGTCGCTCTTCTGCATTGGGTGATGCTGACTGTGCGGTTTGTGTGCTGCGTGGTAAGGGATTCGCCCTTATCACATAAATAAAACATCACGGTTCAGTTGGTTTGCTGAGAAGATTTCATGATGGACTTCTGACAACCTGAGACTTGCTGTTGAGATGGGGAAATGTCATGGTGGATAGAGTCAAAGGCTACCATGAGGTCGACGAAAATGGAGCTGACGAGAGAACCTTCATACAGCCCAATCGTCAGGTCTGGAGAGCAGTGTGCTTCAAGGGTTAATCCTGTCCCTTATGCCATCTGCAATATACTCCCTTCCACAAAGGGTGATCATTTGGGATTTTACTGCCATGATGATGATACCAAGCTGTATCTGTCCTTTGCACATGACAAGCTTTCATCCATTCTACTTTCAGAACAGCTCCAAAGGATATCTGGGAGCCCACAAGACCATTCTTTCTCCTTTTCGGCAGCCAAAATCTTTTGTTCTTGTGTCTTATTTTCAAATTGCCAAACTTGGCTTTCTGCGTATGCAGCATTATAACCTGGCTCCTCCACTAACCGCTTCAGAGGGAAGAGAAAGAATGAATTAACAAAAGGCATACAAAGTAAGGTATGCCTTACAGCCTGAGGAAATGGTTCTAAAAGGCCCGAAATGTTTGTGTGTTGAGGCTACTTTAAGTGTGGGTGCAAAAATAACATTATTGAGAACTTACTGAAGGGTGAGTAGCCTCATTATTTCCTATGTCCTTTGACGTATTGTTAGAACAGTGCCTGATCAATATCAGAAATTGGACAACTTCCATTTGATTGATGCTGGATCCAGGTAAACTGCAGGTGCTGCAGATCACCAGTTACAAACTTGGGTGTTGCCTGAGGATACCAGCGCTTGACAGTGTTCAACTGGAGGTAGTTACGGAAGGGTACAGTCTAGGAATAGTCCTTGAGAGGTTGAAACATGATTCTCAGATGTCGGCAGTAGCCGAGGACTGCTCTTACCATTTGGAAAAAAAAACTGCCAATGTGCACCCCTTCTCAATTTTTGTCCACCTGTTCACTTTAGTACAAGTCTTCATTTTATCAAAGTTAGACTACTGCAATGTAATATTATAATGGTTGTCTTGTGGTCAGATTCAACTTCTGTAGCTAGTGCAGAATGCAGCTCTCTCCACTTGCTACCTAAACTGGAAATGAAAATTCTTTTAGTGGCCTTCAAAGCCCTGAAAACAGACTGGGACCTCTCTAGCTCTGCAAGCCCTTGAACCCATACTCCCTAGGCAGAACCTCTTGGTACCAGGTCAAGGGATGCTTCAGGTCCTAGAGCTTGTCTGTGATCTGTGCAGGATCGTGCCTTTACTGTAGGAGCCCTATCTACAGCATTTGAAATGCCTTATTTGTTTCTAGTGTGTTGCTGAAGTCACTGGCAAATTTAAGATTTTGTGGAAAATGCTGCATGAGGAAATACTGCAGAAATATGCAGGTGTTCTCGTAACAGCAAGCAAGGGGCTGACTGCCTGTCAGTAACAAGGCTGAGGAGAAAGGTTCCAAGAATTGATCTCTATGGAATACCAAGGTTTAGAAGGTTTGGGGAGAAAATACCACCATGTATTTTGACAACTTTGGAACTGTTGTTGAGACGGGGAAACATGATGGTTGACAGTCAAATGCCATTGTAAGGTCGATGAAGATGGTGCTGATGTTAGAAATTTTCATCCAGCCCAATCATCAGGTCTTTGGTTGGTGCTGGATCCAAGTAAACTGGAGGTGCTGCAGATCACCAGTTACAAAAACTGGGGTGTTGCCTCCGGATATCAGTGCTAGACAGTGTTCAACTGAAGGCAGTTTGGGAGAATATGTTCTGGACAGTGGTGTGCTTCAAGAGTCTGTCCAGTCCCTTATGCTTTTCACAGTGTACGGTACATCCTTCCATGGGGAATATCATCTTGGGAGCTCACTGCTATGTACATGATACCCAGCTGTAGCTGTTCTTTGCACATGCCAAGCTTTCATGTTTGCTCTTATCAGAACAGTGTCTGGTGGATATCAGAAACTGGATGTCCTCCAACTGGTTGGTGCTGGATCGAGATTAAACAGAGGTGCTACAGATCAGCAGTTGAACACTGGAATGTTCCTTCAGGATTCCAGCGCTTGACAGTGTTCAACTGGAGGCAGTTAGGATGCTGCACAGTCTGGGAATAATCCTTCTTGAGAGGCTAAGAACTGATTCACAGGTGTCAGCAGTAGTCAAGGGCTGCTTTTATCATCTGAAAAAGGATGCCAGACTGTGCCGCTTTCCAAATTCTGCCAACCTGTGTATTTTAGTACAAGTTTTGTTTCATTACAATGGGTGATGAAACAATGTAATGCAATGCAATGTAATAAATACTATAAGGGTTGCCTTATGGTCAGAATTAACACCTGGAACTCACAATAAACTATTAAGCTAATGAGTTGCTCTTGTATTTTTTTATTTTTTTTTTTTAAGTTGGCAATGAATTGACAATTCACATTGTGTTGTTTTTCAGCATTAACCAGCTCAACAACTTTTATAAAATATTTTTGCAACTAATCTGGAATGCATTTGTTGTTCTTTTACAGTGCAATTGAAAACTAAATTGCAACTCCTAAGCAACAGTTTTAATGACCGTTTGTGCTGGATCCAGCAACACTTATGCAACCTGCAGAGAAATGCTAAAATAAGTAATTGGTGTGGCAGTTTAATGCAAACTGTACTGTAGTGGAGAATACAGCTATCTCTACTCACTACCTGTCAGACAGAGAACTGGCTATGACAATTCACTTACTGGCATTCAAAGCCCTGCAAACAGATCGAGCTTTCACTAACTCTGCAAGCCCAGATCCCTTCTATCTCTGCAAGCCCTTAGGGGAGGCAGTGTAGCATACAGGGAAGGAGCACTAAACTGCAAATCTGGAAAACTTAGTTTGAATCCAACAGCCACCACCTGCATACTATGTGATGATGAACAATCACTTAAAGGGAAACTGTCATCTACAGGCTTTCTTAATGTCTGAAAGCCCATTAAAAGCTAATCTGAGTGAGCCATTGTGTTCATCTGTGAGTCTTTGCAGTCCAGAGTTATTTATATATAAATCAGCCTGTAATTAAGGGCTGGTGACAGCCATATGTTTTGGGCTCCTGACAGGAAAGTATGTCACCGAGGGACTTAGTCCTCCTTTGACTGTATTTAATCCAACAGATTAAACAGGAAATCAACTGTTTTGTTAAGTGTGTTTTATGGTGTTATTACAACACTTTCTACATCTATAATAATTGTTTTGTATACACATTAAAAAAATGAGTTATCACCTTTACATTTCAAACTGTTAGAAAAAATAATCCATCTTCAGGATTGCTTTAACCTCGAGGATATACAACCAGCTGAACATGTCAGTACAGATTTCTGGGGCTGCCACAATACCAACTTCTGTCTCTTTCTGTTCCCTCTCTTACAGCCTTTTCTCTTACAATTGTGGGTGTGAACTTGGGTCTACAAGATGCAAATGTGGCTTCGTACCTACTGGCCTGGCATCATGGCCTCCCTGTGCTCCCGCAACACACCTGGGAACAAGCTGTAGCTCAGTGTGCCTTTCCTGGACAAAGACAGTAAAAACAATCTGATCATGTGTTATGATTCTGAAAATATTATGCTCTCTCTATCCAGATTTGACTTGAAAATAAAAAAATGGGACAATTACTTGTTTATTAATTGCAAAACACATAGATCGACAACACTTAAACATGCATAATCTGAAATGCATTATTAAAAGAGTATTTTACTTTTGATGAAGTTAAAAGTACAACAGTTTCTTACTGAAATACTTTGGATGGAATGGGATATTGTAATTACAGCACTTTCTACATTTAGAATTGTTTTGTATGTGCACTGAAACTAGTGAGTTACCACCTTTACATTTCAAACTGTTAGTAAAAATAATCCAATAGAATTCTGGCATTGTTATGGTAGAAAATCCCATTCCATCCAAAGTATTTCAGTAGGAAACTGTTATACTTTTAGCTTCATCAAAAGAAGTAAACTACACTTTAATTAATGGTGATCATTTTTTACATACAGATAAAGACATTTATCTCCAGTTACAACCTCCTGGTTGATATTTTTTGTTATAACCGGGAGGTTGTAATCAGCACCTGCCAATCAAGCATCACCACAGAAAGCTAACCGGTGTATAATTTCACTGTGGGTGGGCTGAGCGTCTTGCCCAACATGGCAGCTCCATTACCAAGCACCGGTACTGGCACTCAAGCTTTGCTACACACTGTTATGACAAGTAAGATTTTAAATATCAATCTAGTTGATTCTGTCTTGAAAATGAAAAAACAAAAATCAATCTGGTTGATCCCGTCACTCGTACCCTGCGAGCACGTCTTACACATCGCAGTAATGCCGATGGACCATGACTTTCAAGAATGTCGTTACCAATGTAATGTTAAAAAAACAAAAACAAACCCACTAAAAAACAAAAGGAAGAGACAGGCAGTGTCTGTGTGTGTTATATACACACATATATATATATATATATATATATATATATATATACACACACACACACACACACACACACACACACACACACAGTGTGTCTATCGCTGACACAAGTGCTGCACTAACTTAACTGTGCTGAAAGGAAAAAAATGATCACCAATTAAATAAAGTATATGGGTGTGTTAAAAACCAGAATTTTACACACACTCACACTCGGTGTGGGATGCTTTTGGGTTTATATAGCATCCCACACCAAGTGTGTAAAATTCTGGTTACACACACCCACCCATATATTATTCTATATTTTAATAATGCATTCCAAGTTATGCATGTTTTAACGCAGAGAGGAAGTGGACATGGTACTAGTGGAGGAAGTTCACGACATGACAGCTAAAGGCAAAATCCTCTTGATAAGGAGATTTCAATATGCCAGACGTGGATTGGACCACCCAGGCAGCTGCTTCAGCCAGAAGCACAGCCCATCCTGGAATCCCTGCAGTGAGCTGGACTCAGACAGCTGATGCATGAGCCGACCAGGGACAAATTGATTCCAGACCTGGTATGGACCAATGGGAACCGAGTCAAAAGAATCCAGGTGGAAGGGCAGCTGGGATACAGCGACCACCACATGGTGTGTTTTGACATGGAGACAGGGACTCAATTAAGCCACACAAGGGCAAACGTATTAGATTTCAGGAGGGTGGATTTCAATGAAATGGGCTGATGTTTAAAAGTGGCCCTGGAGAAGGTAGAGGTAATGGAGGGGGTTGGGGAACAGTGGGGGATACTAAAAGAAGCCATTCTAAAGGTAACTAACAAATGTATTAGGATAGTGGCCAAAGGGAAAAGGAGAAAGAAACCACTATGGTTTTCTAAAGAGGTGGGAGACAAAGTAAGGGTTAAAAGAGCAAGTTTCAGGAAGTATAAGGGGACCCAAAGGGAGGTGTACCTTGAATGTCTCAGAGAGGCAGGGAAGGCTGTTAGGAAAGCCAAGGCACAGACAGAGGAAGGTTTAGCACGGTCTGTGAAAAAAGGGACAAGACATTCTATAGGTACATCAGCAATAGAAGAAAAACCAGAGGGGGATTGTGAGGCTCAAACGGGAGGAGGGAGAGTGTAAGGAAGGGGATCTAGACAAGGAAGAAATACTGAACAAATATTTCTGTTCAGTATTCACTGAGGAGGGAGAGGGTCAAGGACCACAGTTGGGGAGCAGAAGCAATTGGAGGGGAGAAGTAAACACCAGTCCATTGACAGTGGAGTGTGTTCAGGAGGAACTCACAAAGCTGAAGGTGGATAAAGCCAAGGGGCTAGATGACATACACCCGAGGATATTAAGGGAGCTGTGGAGGGAACTAGCAGCACCTCTGGCCCCAGGTTCACAGAGTCACTCAACACGGGCATAGTTCCAGAGGACTGGAGGAGGGCGCATGAAGTCCCACTGCACAAAAGTGGCAGTAGGGTGGAAGCGGGGAACTACAGGCCAGTCAGCCTCACCTTAGTGGTAGGGAAGATCATGAAGACACTGCTGAAAGAAAGAACAGTGACACACCTGGAATCCACTGGTGCCCAGGATCTGAGGCAGCACGGATTCACATCAGGAAGGTCTTATCAAACAAATCTGATAGATTTTTTTGATTGAGTGACTACGGAAGTGACTCAGGGAGGGGCCGTAGACATCGCCTACCTGGATTTCAGCAAAGCCTTCGATACTGTCCCACACAGAAGTCTGGTTAACAAGATGAGTAGTCTGGGCATGGGGAATAAGGTGATACAGTGGGTTAGAATCTAGCTGACAGACAGAAGGCAGAGGGTGGTGGTAAATGGGATCCAATTTGGGGAGAGATGGGTGACCAGCAGAGTGCCACAAGGATCAGTACTGGGACCAGTCCTGTTCAATGTCTTCATTAGTGACACTGCAGAGGGGCTGGAAGGAAAGGTCTTCCTATTTGTAGATGACAACAAGATCTGCAACAGCATGTATACTCCAGAATGGGTGCAGGTAATGAAGAGGGACCTGGAGAAGCTTGAAAGATAGTTGGAGGTGTGGCAACTGAGGTTCAATGCAAAAAAAGTACAAGATAATGCATCTGGGTAGGGGGAACCCTGGGGAGACCTACAGGATAGGAGGGAGGTGCTGACCATCACCAAAAAGGAGAGGGACCTAGGGATTATCATATCTGACGGCCTGAAGGTATCCAAGCAGTGTGCAAAGGCTGTAGGGAGGGCCAGTGGCATACTGGGATGCATAGGCAGAGGTATTACTAGTAGGAAGCAGGAAGTGGTGATGGCATTGTATAAAACACTAGTAAGGCCTCACCTGGAATACTGTGTGCAGTACTGGAGACCACACATGCGTAAGGACATAAACATGGTGGAGGCTGTCCAGAGAAGAGCGACAAAGATGGTGCTTGGTTTCTACCACAAAACATATGAGGAGCGACTAAGAGACCTTAATATGTACTTACTGGAGGAGAGGAGAGAAAGGGACGACATGACAGAAACTTTTAAGTACCTCAAGGGCATAAACAAGGTGCAGCTGGGAGATCTTTTCCAATGTAGAAAAGATACCAGAACGAGGGGGCACTATATGAAATTGGAGGGGGGGATTAAGAGGTAACATGAGGATGTTTTTCTACATGAGAGAGTGCTGAATGCTTGGAATAGTCTGCCACAGGAGGTGGTAGGGGCAAGCACAGTGGAGAAGTTTAAACATGCCTGGGACAAGTACAGGGAAACACTGGGTGGGAAGGTTGTGACGAAAAGCCAGTGACCACTTAGGGTGAGTGGATGCATACATGTATAGGGCCTACGGACAGATTTGGATGGGCCTAGTGGTCCTTATCTGCCGATAATTTCTATGTTTCTATGTTGTCCAACTATGTGTTTTTGCAATTAATAAACAAATGATTGTGTCCTATTTTTTTTCTTTTCAAGTCAAATCTGGATAGAAAAGAGTATATTTTCAGAATCTTAACATTTGCTCAAAACTGATTCTGCTGGATGAACAAAGCTTACTCACAGCTCATTACTTTAACATCTAGGCTGTACTGCCAGCTGATGATCAAAAGCTACACATTTCAAGGCTGGCCCCATGATGTCAAGCCAGCAGATATGTAGCCACATTTGCATCTTGTAGACCAGAGTTCACACTTGAAATTTTATTTATTTATTTCAGTTTGGGATTAAAGCCCTTTGAGCCAAGGCTCGTTTACAAAGGTTCCACGTCAGGCAAGGTACAGCACAAACAAAACACAAACAACAACTGAAGACATAAGTATCAGAGAAGACAATATCTACATGGGGGAATACATATATTCCATTTACATACCTCAAGGTTTCAAGATGTTTGCGGATAATCAAGGCATTTGAAGGAGGGTATTACCTCGGTATAGATAAGTTAATCCTTACTACCATCTATTAGAAATACGCTAGGCTGTTTCATCATCATTTGTACCAAGAGGGGAAGGAAAAAAAAAGGATGTAAGCAAAGCCAGGCAGCTCAGGGCTAGGTGCCCTGACAGCCCGAGGAGCCTGGGGATGTCTTGATAGCGGGGGTAGAGTGGAGTTAGCAGCCAGAGAGTGGCTTTATTCAATAATTGAAAAAGTGGTAGCCTGAGGAGGCATAGTCCAGAGTGGAGGGGGGAGTGAGGGGAAGGGAGGGAGGGCAGGGGGAGTAAAAGGGAGGAGGCTGAGGGGTAGGAGAGGTGGGAGCAAGTGGGGGAATGTTGCAGACGTGGGAAAAGAAGGGGTGGGAGGAAGCAAATGTGGGTGGTTAGAGTGAGGGGTTTGAGGAGGGGAAGAGTGGGGTGGTGGGCAAGATAGGTGGAGGCAGGGAGGGAATGTTAAGAGGGGCAGGTAGTGGGGGTAGCATTTGTGGGGCAGCGGAAAGATCCAGAAAAACAAGGAGGGGGTGGAAAAGAGGGGGTTGGGGAGGGCATCTTAGGTAAGTCCTCTTACGGAAATTGCTTAGGTGTTGAGGGTGATACTGGCGTGCGTAGTGGGTTCAGGTTACGTTAGGGCACTCACATTTCTGAGTGAGAGCTAGGTGTGGCCGAAGGCCAGCTTTGAATCTGCCGACCTTAGTGCATTCTAAGAGGTCAGGTGGAAGGTCATTTGCTCATTTAGGCCCTCTATAAGACGGGGATCTTTGGGCAATTGAGGTACGCTTGAAGGGTACCACGAGCCCACATCTGGAGGCCCTCCGTGTATTGATAGTTGGCTGTTCAAATTTGAAGAGCTGTGAGATGGATACAGGAGTAAACCAGAGTAATGCTTTCTTTGTCAGTAGGCAAGCCTGGAATTGGGCCCTGATGGGAAGGGGTAGCCATCCTGTTTCTTCATAGAGGTCACGTGTGTGTCCGGTGTTCTGCACCCAGGACCAGCTTTCACACTATGTTTAGAAGCATTTTTACCCTTTTTAGGGCAGCGTTGGAGCCTGAGCAGTAGATTATCAGGCTGTAGTCAATGGTAGACAGTACTGAGCAGGAGGTGACCAGTTTTATGGCCTCTGGGGTCATGTAATGGCAGTGTCGATACAGGACACCTAATTTTGCATTGGCACTTTTAATGACGTGATCCACATGGGCAGCATAGGAGAGGGCAGTATCCAGGTGACTCCCAAGGTATCTGAAGGTGTCAACCTGCTCCAGATTGTACCCATTGTGACTCTGCATTATGAGTTTCCCAGAGTTTCTTCCTGTTCTGTGGAAGCAAGCAGAGCATTCTCTTAGTTTTTTATAATTCAGTAGAAGTTTATTGGCAGAGAAGAATAAATTACTTATCATAGTGATGTTGTTTCTTCTAAGGGAGTCTTGCTGTATTCTGACTATATGCAGTTAGCCCCAGCACTTGAACTGCCCCGGAGAGTAAAGAGTTAACTCTATGCAGAAGCATAGAACGTTGAGCTCGAGCACGGTTTTCAAACCTCTGTCTCTAGCACTCTGAAGTGTAACCGTCAGATTATTACGAGCACTAACTAATAAAAGTAAAAGGTGGAAATTATTTCAACTCTTGCAAGCCAAATGGCTGCACAAATTGCTTTTAGGGTCAAAAGACTCGAGAACCCCAAAACGAAAGCTAAATATGAAAGCAAAGTAGGTAGAGAGCTAAAACATAACTAAAACCCATAAGATAGGGCAAGCCAAGTACACCTCTGTGGTGCAGCACTGTGCCTGCCCACCCACATCCCAAAACTACTGGGTTCTAGGAGGGAAGGCAGGGAAGGAGGTCAGAATACAGCAAGACTCCATTGGAAGAAACAACATTACTATGGTAAGTAATTTTTTCTTCAAACAACATGAAGTCTTGCTGTATTCTGACTAAATGCAGACTACCAAGCAGAACCCCTTGGAGGAGGGAGTCACAGAACCTATTTTGGGAATAGGCTCTGCATCACAGCTGTGCCAAACCTAGCATCACTTCTAGACAATGTCCAGAGAATAATGCTTGGTAAATGTGTGAACAGTTTTCCAGGTGGCTGCTTTGCAAATGTCCACTAAAGGTATATCCCTAGCTGCTGCGAGCGAAGCAGCTGTACCCCTGGTAGAATGAGCCCTCAGGCCTGAGGAAGGTTCCTTCCCAAGTTTTGAATAGCAGGATTGGATACAGGAGACAATCCACCTGGCAATAGTTCTCTTGGTGGCTGGTTTGCCCTTTCCCACCTCACCATAGGTGAGAAATAACTGAGAACATCCATTCTATAGGCCTTAGTATGCTCCACATAGTAACTAAGGGCGCTTTTCACATCAAGACTGTGTAATCTTCTTTCCCCAGAGGAAGAATGGTCAGTAAAAAGCACAGACAATGTCATAGATTGGTTCAGATGAAAGTCTGAGACCACTTTGGGAAGAAACTTTCTGTTAGTTCGAAGGACCACCTTATCCCTGTGAAAAGAAATAAAATCAGGTTCCACTGACAAAGCCTGTAACTCACTGATCCTCCTGGCAGAGGTAATGGCTACCAGGAATACAGTTTTCCACGTCAAATATTTCAACTCTGCTGAAGATAAAGGCTCAAAAGGGGGCTGCATAAGCTGTGCTATACAGATGTTCAGATCCCAAGAAGGGGTAGGGGCTCAAAAGGGAGAATTAACATATATCAGACCTTTGAAGAATTTCTGGAAAACTGGATGAGAGACTAAGGAAGAGCCCTTCCCAGATGAAAGGAAGGCAGACACAGCTGCCAAATGCACCTTAAGCGTAGTGGGCCGAAGGCCTAAACTATTAAAATGCACCAAATAGTCCAATACAATAGCAATGCCAGCTAATTCTGGCTGAACAGGTATCTGTGAACTCCAAAAACCAAAATCTTTTCCACTTGGAATTGTAAATTTTTCTGGTAGCAGGTTTCCTGCTAACCTTTAGAATATCCAAAACCAATTGAGAAAGGTTTAGATGTGCATATTCTAACTCTTCAAGAGCCAGGCCTTGAGCCTGAGAGCCTGAAGATTGGGATACAGGATCCTCCCCTGAGAGGATGTCAGCAGATTGAAGCATCTGGGAAGACACAGAGGCCTTGTCCCTGACAATGACAGCAGCAGAGGATACAACGGCTGTCTGGCCCAGTCTGGTGCCACTAGGATCACCCTGCAAGGCTGAGATCTGGTCTTGATCAGAACCCTGAAAATCAAAGGGAAAGGAGGAAATGCATGCAGGAACCTGCTTGTCCAATCCAACAGTAGAGCTGTGTACAGAGCCCAGTAGAGGAGGCCTGCAATAAAAGAGAGGAAGTTGATGACTGTCCGGGGCTGCAAAGAGATCTATCTCTGGAGTCCCCCACCTGTTGAAGATAATCTGGAGGACCAGGGGATTCAGAGTCCATTCGTGATGACCCTGGGAAATTCTGCTGAGAGCATCTGCTAAGATGTTGTCCTTCCCTGGCAGGTGTACAGCCACCAGGGAAGTGTGAAGGGAATAAGCCAGAGACCATACCTTCATGACCTCCGTGCACAAGGCTCAGGACCGAGTGCCTCCCTGCTTGCTGATGTACCACATGGTTGTGGTATTGTCTGTCCTGATTTGTACTACTTTCCCCTGAACCACAGTTGAGAATGTCTGCAGAGCTAGAAAGACAGCCCTCAACTCCAGAAGGTTTATGTGAAGGAGGGACTCCTGGTGAGACCAGGTTCCCTGAGCTGTAATCTGGTCCAGATGGGCCCCCAAGCCTAGGAGAGAGGCGTCCGTGGTGAGAATCACTGAAGGAGCCTGACTGATGAATGGGACACCTTGCCGAAGGTTGTCCTCCTCCAGCCACCACTGGAGTGCCTGAACTAGAGTCTGGGACACTGGAACCAATTTGGAGAGAGGGTCCTTTTTCTGAGACCAGTAAGATCTGAGATGAAATTGAATATTTCTCATCTGAAACCTTGCTCCTTGGACCACAGCTGTGGAGGCTGCCATGTGGCCCAGTAACTGAAGAAAATGTCTGGCTGGACGAGAAACTAGAGGTTGAAAAGAGAAAGCCAGAATGACTAGAGACTGAACCCTTGAAAGAGGAAGGAATGCTCTTGCTTGGGTCGTGTCTATGTCCACCCCTATGAAAGTCAGCAGCTGAGTTGGATCCAGAACCGACTTTTCTAGGTTTAGAATGAAGCCCAAGGTCTCCATGAGCCTTTGGGTGACCTCTAAGGCTGACTTGACTTGGCCTGGGGACTGATCTACTAGGAACCAGTCGTCCAGGTATGGGAACAGAAGGATACCTTGTCTCCTGAGGAATGCTACCACTACTGCTAGGCACTTGGTAAACACCCCTGAAGCCGATGTTAGGCCGAAAGGCATGGCTCTGAACTGATAATGGCCTGAGGGCAATTCGAACCCGAGGTACCTTCTGTGGGACTATCTGATGGGTATGTGGAAATAGGCATCCTTGAGATCCAGGGAGGCTAGTCAGTCTCCTGGTCTCAGAGAGGGGAGAATTACTCCCAGAGTCACCATCTTGAACTTTGGTTTTGTTAAGTGTTTGTTGATGTACCTTAAATCTAGGATGGGTCACCACACCCCTGTCTTTTTTGGGGTAAGGAAGTATCTGGAATAAAGTCATTTTCCCCTGTGACAAAGAGGTACCTTCTACTGCTCACATAAGAGAAGAGAGGAGACTTCTGCCTCTAAGGCCTTTGTCTCCAAGGGGAGAGACTGAAGATCTTGCTCTCATTTTTGGGAACCTTCTGAAACTGAGAACAAGTCCCTGGCTCACTACTTCCAGAACCCATTTGTCTGAGGTAATGGAATCCCAGGCCTGGGAATAGTGAGCCAGCCTGCCCCCAACAGGAATTGGGGAGGCGACCCTGACTGACACCTCAGGGTGTCTGTTTGGTAGGAGGCTTGGACTGAGTGGATGCTGGGGTCCTGGTCATCCCTCGTCTGCCTCTTCCACTGAAGAACCCCCTCTGCTGGAAAGAAGAGGAAGCCTGGGCTTGGTAAAAAGGCCTGTTAAAAAAGTCTTGCCCCTGCCAGCCCTAAACTGCTGCTTCTGAGGAGTGGCCTGCTTCTCTTTTGCTGCAGCACTCCTGTAGGTGGTCCTGTACTCATCCATCTTCTTCATGTAAGCCTCGGTTTGTTCACCAAACAGTGTTACCAATAACAGGAAAATCCATGGCCTTAGTCTGGGTATCCTGTGACAGACTGGTACATCTGAGCCAAGCTAATCTCCTCATGGAGACAGATGTAGCCATGACCCTGGAATGCACATCATTCGAGTCAACAGCAGCGTGAAATTGGACCTTGGATGCCTCAATACCATCTGCAGCCACCTTCTCCAGTTCCTTGGCTAGGCTAGCTGGGGAAGGGCATTCTTAGCCAGTTCCAGAACCGTATCCCACCTTGATTTCTGGTACCTGGCTGTATATGCCATATAAATGGCTTGTCTGAGTCCCAAAGAGGATGCCAAGTATTGTTTCTTGGCCATGGCATCCACTTTCCTAGACTCCTTATCTGGGGGATGAGATGCCAGGGGAATATTAGCCTTATCACAGGCTGCAGCCTGCACCACCCCAACATGGCTGCAATGAGTTGTAAGAAATTCTATTCCAGGACCTGACAAGGTATATCTCCTGTCCATCTTTTTATCCACAGGAGGTATAGAATTTGGAAACTGTTACATTTTTTGTGTTTGTTTCCCTAGGGATTTATGCAGAGGGATAGACACTCTCTTCGACTCTGGGACATCCATCATTTCTATGAAGCAAGGTTCCTCCTGATCCTGTTCAGCTTCTTCCACTGGGAGCTGAACAGTATCAGCTACTTTCTTGTAAAACAAGAAATGGGAGGGGGACTCAGGAAGTCTGGGAGGAGACACACTGGAAGGCCTGTCTGGGGAGATGTCAGGCTCTATAGGCTCATCTAGGCCTTCATCTTCCTCTTCATCATACTCTTCTTCTCCATCCCAATCGCCCTCATAGAAAGCCTGTGGATCAATGTCAGAAGCGACTATGTCCGACTGAACCGAACCTCTATGAACCATTGCCGGTTCGGTCAGAACCAGGCAAAGCGACTGAACAACAGAAATCGCTTAAGCAATCTCCTCAGCGGATGGACCATGGGAAGTAGGATCCGAACCGGCTGATTTGTGTTTCCTTTTGCTAGGAACTGATTCCGCAGAATTGGCTCTCCTTTTGCCCGAGGAGGTATCACCCAGGTCAGTGGGCACCCCCTCAGGTTCGGCAACCGCCAAACCAGGTTGGCCATCCGGGTCAGCGGGCTTCTCGGCCTCCCTCTCCCTTAGCCTACTCAAACGTTTTTCCAGAGTGGCTTTGGGAAAGTTTTTACAGATTTGGCAGTCTTCTTTGAGGTGGTCAAACCCCAGACAGTAAACACAGACGAGGTGAGGGTCAGCCTTAGCAAAGGCCTCCTTACACTCGGTACAGTGTTGAAACCCAGTGGGACCAGTTTTCTTTTTGGGTTTCTCAGACATGCCGGAATACTGAAAAGTTACTCTTACCAGCTATTATGCCAGGCAACTAAAAACTGATCGGTTCCAACCGTGTCACGGGTCGGTTAAAAAAAACCCGGAAATCGGAATTGTTTAGGAACCAATGAGTACCGGAAACCACAGTAATATTTAGAAACAAGACAGAAATACAATGGGGTTCGGTTCCAAACCGGACCGACCGGAGATGAACCGAAGGCAAAAACAATTTCCACAATAATACAACAATAACCTACTACTACCACTTACTGTTACCAAGACAGAGGTAAGAAGACCAAAATAAAGAAACAGGTAAAACCGGCCAATTTAAACTGATACTGAACCAAAGTGCAGGAGGAATCTCCGGAGCGACTTCACAGTTAGGCGGAGTAAAAAAATCTGACAGTTACACTTCAGAGTGCTAGAGATAGAGGTTTGAAAACCGAGCTCGAGCTCAACGTTCGATGCTTCTGCATGGAGTTAACTCTTTACTCTCCGGGGCAGTTCAAGTGCTGGGGCTAACTGCATTTAGTCAGAATACAGCAAGACTTCATGTTGTTTGAACCAGACTTCCAGCTTGTGGAAGTTTGTTTCAAATTCACTGGTGATGGCTGGCAGGTGTTTACCACTTACGGAGATACCCGCATCGTCTGCATATAGCACAATATGGGCTTGGCAAACAGAAGGCAGAGGGTTAATGAAAAGGCTAAATAGTAGCGGGCCCAAAAATCGAGCCTTGGGGAACTCCAAGAGTCACCTTCATGGGTTCAGATAGAGCGCTACTGACTTTGACGCATTGTGTCCTGCAGGAGAGATAGCTTTGGAACCAGGTGACCGTGTCCCTGGACAGGCCTAGTAAGGTCAGGTTCTGAAGGAGGATTTGATGGCTGACAGTGTTGAATGCCTTTGTGAGATCAATACAGATTGACCCACTGCAAGACTAGCATCAAAGGCATCATAGATTTGGGTGGTAAAATCAACCAGGCGGTACTGGTGGGATGTTTTTTCTGGAACACATGTTGCAGAGCACAGAGTAGGTTGTGCTTCAGAAGGTACTCTGACAGCTGGTCAGAGACTGCTCGTTCGAGTGCTTTGGACATGGGAGGGAAAATGGAGATGGGCTTATAGAAATTGTAAGAGAAAAGGCTGTAAAAGAGGGAACGGAAAAAGACAGAAGTGGGTGCTGTGGCAGTCCCAGAAATCTGTACTGACAAACACAGCCAGGGTTTAGAAATCCTGATATGGGGCCCAAATACTTGTTGGCACCACATAGCCAGCCTTGAGATGTGTAGTTTTTGATGATTAGCTGGCCGTATAGCCTAGAGGTTAAAGCAATCCTGAAGATGGATTATTTTACTAACAGTTTGAAATGTAAAGGTGATAACTCACTAGTTTCAATGCACATACAAAACAATTATCATAAATGTAGAAAGTGTTGTAATAACACCTTAAAAACACACTTAATAAAACACACAATCTCCTATTTAATCTGTTGGATTAAATACAGTCAAAGGAGGACCAAGTCCCTCAATGACATCATTCCCTGTCAGGAGCCCAAAATTTATGGCTGCCACCAGCCCTTAATTACTGGCCAATTTACATATGAATAACTCGACTGCAAAGACTCACAGATAAATACAATGGATCATTTAAATTAGCTTTGTATGGGCTTTCAGATATATATGCCTGTAGATGACAGTTCACCTTTAACTCCTTGTGCTCCTAGGCGCACCTGGAAATGAGCCTTGGCTTAATGTGGCTTTCCTGACCAAAAATTGTTATATGATATATAAATAAAAATCCCCTACTCACACTTACTATGCAGAACCTCTTGGTACCAGGGTCAAGGAATGCTTCACCGTTTCCCAGTCTTGTCTTAAATCCATGGGGACAGTGCCTTTGCTTTAGGAGCCCTATCTATAATATATGGGATGGCATACCTGTGAGCATCTGTCTGGCTCCTTTAACAGTTTTCAACAGAAAAGCCAAGCTTCACTTTTCGAACAATTCATTTCCAAGTATTTTATAGCTTTACCTTACTGATGTTTTCCTGTATTTATATATTTTTAAATACATTCATTTATATACATGATATATATTTATATGTAAAAAATTTAAAAAATATGTATTTATATATCTATGTATTTATATTTAGCATGGCATCCTTCACAGGGACAAACCTTGCCTTCCTACTACAGCTAGATGAGAGATCATCCCAAAAACAATCCTCCCTGTTTTCGGCTATGGTGACATTGTTTATGACTTGGTTAGCTAGACTGGACCCTCCAACTGTACAATGCTTTCTGCCATTTTGCCCTCAGATCTTCCCCTCAAACTCACCACTAAGACCTCTACTCTTTCCTGGGCTGGACTTCTCTCGAAGGCTGGCATCACCTGCAATCTGTTTTACTGACCTTTAAGTACTGATCCATCAACCTACCCATTTACATTTTATTCTCTGCAGACTCCTCTGCCCCACACTAAGACTACCACCCCAGGCACTCCAACCCCCTCTTCATCCTTACCTCCAGTTTCTTCTCAGTGGCCACTAAAGAGGCACTTGTGTGAAGTGCTCTCCACGTCCTGTGTATGCGCCACCTTGGTTTTACTGGCTTGCTGCTCGACCTCTGCTCTTACTATGGCTGCAATGGTCCCCTCTGTTTGGGTCTATTGCTGTCCTCAACCTTGGTCTATATCCTCTTACCACTTGGAAGCATTCCAGCAAATTGGTCTACTTCATACTGTCTATGAATACTTGATGAAACATATCTTGCACATTGTTTTCTTTAGGTTACCGATTCTTTCTCTTGTGTAACCTTATTCCAAGCTATTCCCATTTTGTAATCTGTTTTGTTTCATATATGGATGTTTTTGTTCATGTTTTTTTTTGTAACCACTTGTTTTGACTTGCTACAAGTTACACAATGGTGAGACTGCTGTTAATGTCCATAATTTATCTTGTTGTATCCATCTTTTCCCATTGCCTCCCTTTCCCCAGGACACATCCTGAAACAAGCTGTACACACCTCAGCATGGCACAGCCTGATAAAGTTTTAGTGACACATGAAGCGCCAAGGCAGTTTGACAGAAGGATTCATGGTGAGCATCTTCTGTTATTGTGTTGGATGTGGTGATGATGTATTTTCTCAATACATTTATATGCATTTGCAGTTCATTTGGTGGCATTGCTTTTGTATACATACACTCCGTTGTTTTGGTTGTACTTCTCAGCATGCCTAACCCGGACAATCTTTTTTTTTTTTTAAATAAAAATAATAGATACATTATAGTCACCTTCTGAACTTTTCATCAGCATTTTATTGTTCTAAAGATTTTGCACATTTCTGCAAATTTTCCAAATATATGTTTTATCTACTTTTAACTGTACACTAGTTCGACCCCCTACTGAATTTACATGCAAACTGTATATGTTCGTTGCTCTGAATCCTGAAGGGTGCCATAAACATAGAATTATCCTCCTCCTACTACATTTAACAGGTCAGTAAGGCTTGAATGATTAGGATGGATGAGGATGTTGTGCTCTAGTATGTTGTCCGCTCGCTGTCTGTGCACCAGCTGCTTCTCAAACACCTTGTTCAAGGTGGATAAGAAAAAATTACTCACCTTAGTAATTATGTTTCTTCTATTGGAGTCTTGCTGTATTCTGACTAATGCAGTTAGCCCCAGCCTTTAAACTGCCCCAGAGAACAAAGGGTTAAACTTTCTATGCAGAGCATAGAATGCTGAGCTGGAGCTCGGTTGATGTCTCTGTTTCCCTTTGAAATCTAACCATCAGATTCTTACAAGCAAAAACTCACTAGCTATCCTATGTGGAAATTGTAAAATTTTTACTAGCCAACTGGCAACAAAATGTTTTGGATTTCCAAAGGAAGACTCAAGTCAGGAAACCCAAAACCCAAAATCAATTCAAATAAGAACAACAACAAAATAAACACCCAAACAAAAAGCAGAGGGTGTAAAGCAGCACCCTGAGGTGCAACACTGCCTGCCCACCCACTTCCCAAAAACAGGTTCTCGGAAGTCAGAATACAGCAAGACTCCAATAGAAGAAAAATAATTACTAAGGTGAGTAATTTTTTCTTTAAACAACATGAAATCTTGCTGTATTCTGACTAATGCAGACTACCAAGCAGTACCTCCATGGAGGAGGGACAGAACCTACTTTGGGAATAGGCTCTGAAGTACTGCTGTGCCAAATCAAGCATCACTCCTAGCCTGGATATCCAGAGAGTAACGCTTGGTAAAGGTATGGACTGTTTTCCAGGTGGCTGCTTGACACATTTTTAAGAGAGGAATATCCCTGGCAGCAGCCAGGGAAGCAGCTGTACCTCTTGTAGAGTGAGCCCTCAGGCCGGAGGGTGGAATCTTTCCCAGTTTCTCATAGCAGAATTGTATACAAGACACAATCCACCTGGCAATGGTTCTCTTGGTGGCAGGTTTGCCCTTTCCCACTTCTCCATAAGTGAGGAACAACTGGAGGACTCAAACCTGTGACCCTTGGTACGCTCTATGTAGTAGCTAAGGGCTCTTTTAACATCTAAACTGTGTAGCCTCCTCTCTCCTGAGGAAGAATAATCAGTGAAGAAAACAGGAAGAGACACAGACTGATTCAAGTGGAAATCTGAAACCACTTTGGGCAAGAACCTTCTACTGGTTCTAAGGACCACTTTACCCCTGTGAAAGGAGATAAAATCAGGTTCCACTGACAGGGCTTGCAATTCACTGATATATCTGGCAGAGGTAATGGCTACCAAAAACACAGTTTTCCAAGTCAAGTACTTAAGCTCTGCCGAGTACACAGGCTCAAAAGGAGGTTGCATAAGTTGAGCAATGCAAACATTTAAATCCCAGGCAGGGGCAGGGTCTCTAAAGGGAGGATTGGTATGAGGCAATCTTTTAAAAAATTTACAGAATACAGGATGAGATGATAGTGAAGAAGACTTCCCCACTGATAGAAAAGCAGAAACAGCTGACAAGTGTACCTTGAGAGTAGCTGGTCTGAGGCCTAGGCCGTTAAAAAGGACCATATCATCCAGAACTGTAGGCAATTCAGCAGTATCTGGAGAAATATGCTTCTTGGAACACCAAATGGTAAATCTCCTCCATTTGGAGTTATAAGTCTTTCTGGTGGAGGGCTTTCAAGAAGCTTTGAGAATATCCAGAACCCCCTGAGACAGATGCAAATCTGCAAACTCTAACTCTTCAAGAGCCATACCCTGAGATTGAGAGACTGAAGATTGGGGTACCAAATCCTCCCCTGAGAGGAGGTTAACAGGTTGTAATTCCTGGGAAGAGATAGGGGAAGATGGACTGCTAGGGACAGCAACAGGGGGTACCAGGGCTGTCTGGCCCAGTCTGGAGCAATCAGAATCACTTTGCAAGGTTGTGACCTTATCTTGACTAAAACTTTGAACAGAAGAGGGAAGGCATACAGAAATTTCCCTTCCCAGTTCAGAATCAGAGCACCCAGGGGGACTGAGCCCAAGACTGGGGGGTCTGCAACAAAAAAGAGGAAGTTGGGTGATCGTCTGGGGCTGCAAAAAGATCCATCTCTGGAGTGCCCCACCTTGAAAAAATCACCTTTAATACCAGAGGGCCCAGGGACCATTCGTGATGGCTCTGTGAGATCCTGCTCAGTGCACCTGCTAGCACATTGTCCTTCCCTGGAAGGTGAACTGCTATCAGAGAGGTTTGCAGGGAATAAGCCAGGGACCACAACTTCATAGCTTCTGTGCACAAGGCCATAGACCGAGTGCCTCCCTGCTTGTTGATGTACCACATGGTGGTGGTGTTGTCTGTTCTGACCTGAACCACCTAGTTCTGTACTGACAGAGAAAGCTTGCAGGGCCAGAAAAACTGCCCTGAGTTCTAGGAGATTGATATGGAGAAGGGATTCCTGAGGGGACCACAGTCCCTGGGCAGTGAGGGCCCCCAGATGGGCTCCCCATGCCAGAAGGGAAGCATCGTGGTAAGGACCACTGAATGAGACTGAGTGGCAAATGGGACCCCTTGCCTTAAATTGTCCAGATCCTGCCACCACTGAAGGGCTTGGATCAAGGCCAGAGTCACTGGGATCAGTTTGGTAAGGGAATCCTTCCTCTGAGACCAAAAAGCCCTCAGATGGAACTGAATGTCCCTCACCTTGCCCCTTGGACCACTGCCGTAGAAACTGCCATGTGGCCCAAGAGCTGGAGAAAATGCCCTGCTGGTCGAGATACCTGAAGGCTGAAGGAAGAGGCTAGTTCTATAAGAACCCTTGCCCTTTCCAGGGGAAGAAAGGCTCTTGCTTTGACCGTATCCAGCTCTGCCCCATAAAGGTAAGAAGTTGGACTGGCTCGAGAACTAACTTGGGAAGGCTGAGAAGAAATCCTAGAGAAAAGTGAGCACTTGCAGGTCTGACTTGACTTGGTCTGGAGACTGACCCACTATTAGCCAGTTGTCCAGATATGGAAAAATTGAAATCTTTTGCCTCCTTAGAAAGGCAACTACTACTGCCAGGCACTTTGTGAAGACCCTTGGGGCTGAAGTTAGGCCAAAGGGCACTGCTCTGAACTGACAGTGGCCACAGGGCAACTCGAACCTGAGGTACTTTCTGTGGGAGCACCTGATGGGAATGTGAAAATAGGCATCTTTGAGGTCCAGGGAGGCTAGCCAGTCCCCTGGCCTTAAGAGAGGGAAGGATTATTCCCAGAGTTATCATCTTGAACTTTGGTTTTAAAAGATGTTTGTTTAGGTATCTTAGGTCTAGGATGGGTCGCCACTCCCCTGTCTTTTTGTGGGGTAAGGAAGTACCTGGAGTACAGACCTTTGCCCCAGTGTAGGGTAGGTACTCTCTCTATGGTTCTTAAAGGCAGCAGAGATTAAACCTCTGCCTCTAGGGCAAGGGTTTCTGAGAGACCTGCAGGTGGAAAAGATCTGGCTCTCATCTTTGGACATTTTGTGAAGCTGAGAACCAGTCCATGGCTTACTACTTCCAGGACCTACTTGTCTGATGTAACAGACATCCAGTCCTGGACAAAGTAAGTCAGCCTGCCCCCTATACTGGAATAGGAGAGTCGACCCAGGCAGGCCCATCAGGGTGTCTGCTTGGCAGGGGCCTTAGGCTGAGGAGTGGATGCAGCCCTGCTCATCCCCCTTCTGCCTCTCCCTCTGAAAAGGGAGAAGAGGCCTGTGCTTGCTAAAAAGGCCTATGAAAAGGCCTGCCCCTGCCCCTAGACTGCTGCCTTTAAGGAGCTGCCTGCCTCTCTTTGGCCTGAGCACTCCTGTAAGTGGTCCTGTACTCATCCATTTTCTTCACGTAATTCTCTGTCTGCTCCCCAAACAGAGAATTACCCACTACAGGAAAATCCATGGCCTCAGCCTGGGTATCCTGCGAGAGGCTAGTACATCTGAGCCAAGCCATTCTCCGAAGAGCCATAGATGTTGCCATGACTCTTGACACATCACTGGAGTCCACAGCAGCATGAAACTGAACTTTTGATGCCTCAATCCCATCTGCAGCCACCTCCTCCAGCTCCTTGGCTAGCTGGGGGGAAGCCTGTTTAGCCAGTGCCAATACAGTGTCCTACCTGGACTTCTGGTACCTGGCTGTATAGGCAATATAATTAGCCTGCCTGAGTCCCAAGGAAGATGCCATGTACTGTTTTTTTTTTTTTTTGCCATGGCATCAATCTTCATGGAGTCTCTGTCTGGGGGGTGTGAAGCCAAGGGAATGTTTGCCTTATCACAGGCAGCAGCCTGCACAACCCCAACGTGGCTGCATTGCTGATATAAAAACTCTGTATCTGAGCATGAAAGTGTATACATCCTGTCCATTCTTCTATCAACAGGAGGTATAGAATTGGGAGACTTCAGGATTTTTTGTGTCTGCTTCCCAAAAGATTTGTGAAGGGGAACAGACAGTCTCCTGCACTCTGGGATGTCCATCATTTCCACAAAAATCAGGCTCCTCTTGATCCTCCATTGCCTACTCCATAGGAAGCTGGAGGGTTTCAGCCACCTTTCTGTAGAACATAAACTGGGAAGGGGCTCAGAAAGCCTAGGAGGGGATACACCTGAAGGTCTGTCTCGGGAGATGTCCCGGTTCCACAGGCACATTCAGACTTTCACCATCTTCAACCCCAAACTCCGGTTCATAAAATTCTTCAGGGGTATAATTGTGAACGGGGGAACCAACAAACAAGTCCCTGCCAAAAGGTGCTGGATCGGTCAGAACCAGGCGAAGCGATTCTACAATCCGAATCGTTCTGGCTATTTCCTCAGCGGTCGGAACATGGGCTTCTGGATCTGAACCGGACGATTTCTCTTTGCGTTTTCTTTTTGTCGGAACCGAACCCTCGGGATCGGCTCTCCTTTTGCCGAATAAGTATTGCCCTGGTCAGAAGGCACTCCTTCTGGTTCGGTCAGAACCAAACCGGGCTGGACATCCGGGTCAGCGGACTTCTCAGCCTCCCTTTCCCTCAGTCTACCTAATCTCTTTTCAAGGGTAGATTTGGGAAAGATTTTACAAATTTGGCAGTCTGAATCGAGGTGTTCAAACCCCAGACAATAAACACAGGTGGTGTGGGGATCGGCCTTAGCAAAGACCTCCCCACACTCACTGCAGTGTTGAAACCCAGTGGGCCCGTTTTTTCTTGGGTTTCTCAGACATAGCCAACCCTAACCAACTTACCTTTTTTGGCAACCGCTAGCAAGACTTTATCGTTTCCTAAATCGCGGTTTACAGGTCTTGGAAAAAAACATACCAAACACGGGTTTTTTTGAACCGATAAGGACCGGTAACCACACACTAAAGTAAGATACAAGAATCAACAAATGATTGGTTCAGCCGAAACCGAACCACACTTTTATAAGTTTCACGCAGAAAAATAGTACAAAACCTATCTAGTACTCACGGTACTACAGACAGAGACTGAACCGACTATGCGGAAATAAATTTTGGTTAAAAACTGACAGTACCCCGACACTTCAACCGACTTTCGAACCGAGCTACAGGAGAAATCTCCAGAGCTACTGTTCAGTGAGACGAAATAAAGAATCTGATGGTTAGATTTCAAAGGGACAGAGAAATCAACCGAGCTCGAGCTCAGCATTTTATGCTCTGCATAGAAAGTTTAACCCTTTGTTCTCCAGGGCAGTTTAAAGGCTGGGGCTAACTGCATTAGTCAGAATACAGCAAGACTTCATGTTGTTTGAAAACAGAGTTGGGACAGTAGTTGTTGGGATACGAAATGGGTCCAGATTTGTGAAGAGGGGTTACAATGGCTCCTGTTATGATATCAGAGATATACCCTGTGTGGAATGGGAGATTATAGAGAGCAGTAACTGGGTATGCCTATGCCAGCTGTTTGTCGCCTATAGTTAGCAAGTAGGGTTTTGATTTGAGATGGTGCATTATGAAGTGTCAAGGTCTTTTATCAGCTTATAAACTCCATGTGGCATACTGTATACCGTAGCCTTTAAGCAGATAGCAGGGATGTGCCAGAGTTTTGGGATTTTGTTAAGATTGATAGGGACCAGGTTTGGCTGAAGTACTGCAATGGGTCTAAGTAAGGATGAGACTGGTGAAATGCCTCTTCAGGTGTTTGCAGTTGCTGCACTGTCAGAAACCAGCATCCCCTCACAGTACAGGTGTAATATTTACTGTGACTGGTCCTTACTCAAGAGAGTTCTAATGCAAGACCAGACTGGGTGGGGGCGGGGAGGAATCTGCTGTACGTCTCCAAATGCCAAGCATAGTGCACAGCCTTGACTGTTTTATCTGGTCAGTATTACTGCTGCAGTTCCAAGGAGCCTGTAGTGCAGGTTTCCCATTCTTATTGTATGAGCATTTGAAAGAAGACCAGACCTGATCTTGGCATCTGACACATTCTAGATGTGCAGTCATGATTCTAATTTGTTTATTTATTTCAAGGAAATCTGTTGAGCATAAAATGCCCATTTTCAAGGGTCATCTGGGTCATTAGTTTTCCTTTTCTTCTCATTTGACTGTTTCCTGTTGGGTACTTTAACATCATGGGCCTGGAAGTGGCTCTTCAGGGAATGACAATTTGCAGCACAACAGAGGCCAGTTCACCTCTCTCAAGGGCCCAATAACAAATGAGCTGGCATTTGTGCAATTTGTTTGCTGCCAGCAACCATAGTTCTGCCACCCAATGCTGCTCTACAGTGGATGGCATGAAGAGCCCCCGTCTGTCCATCTCTGCGAGTGCAGAGCATCGTATGGGTGCTTGCGGTGGTCTGAGGGGTGATGCAGAGCTATTCTACAAACTGGGATTCCAATGGTTATACAGTGGATCTTTCGTGCCATGCTGCTATAGTCTTCCACTAAATAAGAAAGTGGACGCGGTGTGGTGGTATTAACCTTCACGTCTACTGTTGGCATCTGGTATTTTTTTTTTT
Source organism: Neoceratodus forsteri (assembly GCA_016271365.2). Classification (NCBI taxonomy): domain Eukaryota; kingdom Metazoa; phylum Chordata; order Ceratodontiformes; family Ceratodontidae; genus Neoceratodus; species Neoceratodus forsteri. The sequence continues at coordinate 1,324,526,010 of CM057456.1, read as the reverse complement.
TTTTTGTTAAAATGCATTATTTTCAACCTCACTACTGTACTGTGCACACTGGTTCTTTTTAGTGTTTTTAGTAGGTGTGGAACAACCTTGCTCAAGAACACAGACAGAACCTTTAGGGGATGAAATGCAGCTCTTACTTTGTCGTGAATATGTAGCAGGTGTAATACTACTAACAGGCTGGTGTAAGAACAGAACCAAGAATACCAACTGCCCAAAGAGCACAGGGATTGCACAAGGAAGGGTGGAGCAGAAAATGGTGTGAGAGACTCACTCTACATTATTATCACCAGATGTCACTGGGGAACATGACACTCATCTAATATTAGCTGCAAGGCATGTTGGGCACTATGCCTCAATAACCACTGCCAGGTACCACATCAGATCTTGCATCCGTTACCAATTTAAAAACATTTTATTTTAATGTCCCACTTTGTGCTCTGGCCACCATCCTCTGGGTCAGACCCAGCTCCATCCTATCATGTCTCTCTCTCTTACCTGCTCCTCTTTTTAACCCTATGGGTCTGCACTCCTGTGGTATGGTCTGGCTGAGCCAGATCCACCCCCTGCCTACATCTGAGTACGGAGGCAGGAGTACACAAGATGGAGATGCAGTGGGCAGTGGTGTGGGTCAGGGAACGAGTGCATCAGAGTCACCCTGCACAGAGCACGATTCTTAGCTTGTTCTGGTCCTCATCCCTTAGAAACCTGCACTCACAGCCCATGAATCATCAGGCAGAGCAGAGCTCCAACAACGTTCCCCCCCCCGGACTACCACTGCACTGCCACATGTTGTCACCCATGTGTCAGCATTGAGAAACCGCAGCAGCCACCCCCAGAGGAAGACAGTGTCCCCTAGGATGCTTATTTTTTTTCCCCTTTGCCCCTCAGGACACCAACGCTCAGAGCCCATGCATCAGCATGCAAAGCATGTAGGGCAAAGCTCCACTGTTGTCCACCCTCCCTGCTGGATTGCCACTGATCTACTACCCATGATCACCCAGGTGACAATGTTGAGCGACCACAGAAACCTTCTCTCCTCTGGTGGAAGAGAGCGTCCCCAAGTTCATGCAATCTTCCTCCTCCCTCCCAGCCCCCAACGACTTGAGCTTGTTCCTGAACATGGGATGCTGGCGTTGTCAGTGATAGTGCTACTTCTGCATCAACAGGCCAGCTTATCAGTTACCAATTTCAACTAGTGAAACCACTATATGGGTCTAAAGAGTCTGTTTCAACAGTCTGACCAATCAGCTGAGTTGTGTGTATAACCACCAACCGTACAGTTCCACTGATTCTTTTCATCGTGGTAGGAAATCATGGCCCATTTCAAATGTAAAATAGTTAAACAATTCAGGTAGGTCTAGCTTTTCTCTCCAAATCAGTAAAATCATATAAAGTTAGTGAAAACAGAATTGTGAAGTACAAATAAGCAATACAACTGGTTAAAAGGAATCCACGAAAGTGTAAATATTTACAGAATTACCTGTTTCATATCCAGTGGCCCAATATTAGTTGTGTTGCTTAACCGTGCTTTGCCGATGACGGTTTTTGAAAACTGAACTTGTGCGTTTTTTTTTTCTACTGCAACAGAGTAGTAGTTGTTGTTTGTTATATTCAACGTATTCTGAAATAAACAATATATACACTGTATTGATAAATCACTATGGAGATTCTGGTGATCTTTTAACATTACCAAGTGTTATAGCAGGGAGTTAAATATTTGTTCCTGTCACAAATTTAATTTCTAAACTCAGGAAAGTACAAAAGTTCTCTTAGGTTACAGTAATTGTACATAGTAATGAACAAATAAACCCACACAAGACACACTAACCACTTGCCAAAAAGCTGCTCCCTTTCGAGGTAATCTCAAGCATGTAAAGTGTCTATCAAAAGGATACTTTTTTTTAATGTAAGTAATAATGTACAACAGGGCATGTGACATTCTGGAATAAAGTCACGTCTTGGGTGATTGGGCATGAGGCCACAAGCAGAGTGCATCCAACACCTGAAAAGTGAAATTATCCCTATAACATATGCCCTGGGGTGCACTACTACAATTATAAAATGACTTTTTTTTTTTTTTTGTTTTAAACAAAAACCAAAAACCCAAAGAAGGTGAAAAAAGTACTCACCTGCAGCTGTGCCCCTGAAGAGTTTAATTGGCCAGATGCCTTTAAGGTAAACTCCTCCCACCACCTGAGCAATACATCCCTCGACTCTGCTTCAGATCTTGCATGCTGGAAGCAGGAATACGTGTGCCACTTGCCAAGGGAGGCCAAGTGGGATGTGTGGATGTGAACCATATACCACTTCTAGAAGAAAAAATTACTCACTGTAGTAATCTTTCTTCCAAGGGGTCCTTTAGCATCAGTAACAATAGCAGTTAGCTGGCTAGGTGCAACTGCCCTGGAGGTATGCCTTTAAGATAAGAAGCTTAGGACCAAACAGAAAAGAGTAGGGGAGTGTGCTGAGGGAGAGCAACCTGAAGGGCTTCAGAATTTTTTCGAAGATAAATGGGCACATGCCCCAGAAGTGAACCAACAGGATTAAAAAGAAACATGCAAATATTCAAAACTACAAAACATATTTCAAGAACCTGAGCAAAAAGCATTTTAAATGCAGAGACAAATTTGGTAATAAAACTGAGAAGAGAGCCCTTCTCCTAAAAGGTGAACCAAGGAGGAAGGGTGGGAGCTTAGCAATGCTAAAGGACCCCTTGGAAAAAAGAAGATTACTACAGTGAGTATTTTTTTCTTCTTACCCGAGGAGTCCTTATGTATCAGTAACAATAGCAGATTACAGAGCAGTACAAAAGTGGGAGGTGGGCAGAGGACCTATTTTGGAAAGAGGATCTGAAGAACCGCCCTGACAAATTTGGCATCAGATCTGGAGTGTACATCCAAACTGTAATGTTTAACGAAAGTGTGTACCGATTTCCAGGTAGCTGCCTTGCAGACATCCAGAAGGGGTAGGTCTCTTGCAGCTGCCACAGAGGCTGCAGTGCCCCTGGTAGAATGGGTTCTGAGCCCTTCAGGAGGTTATTGACCAGCTTTTTCATAGTAGAAACTAATGCAAGAGACGAACCAGCAGGAAACAGTTCTCTTGGTAGCTGGTTTTCCTCTGCCTACTTCCCCATAGGTGAGGAACTACTGAGTGGACGAACCTCTGAACTGCCTAGTATGCTCTAGGTAGTAAAAGAGAGCTCTTTTAACATCCAGACTGTGGAGGTTTTGCTCGCCAGAAGTGGATTTCTCAGTAAAGAAAACAAGTAGAGTAATAGACTGGTTAAGGTGAAACTCAGAAACCACCTTAGGCAAGAACTTCTTATTTGTCCCGAGCTCAATTTTGTCTCTGTGAGGAACAATGTAATTGGACTCAGTACACAGGGCCTGTAGCTCTGAGATCCTCCTAGCAGAGGTAATGGCCACTAGGAAAACAGACTTCAAAGTTAAAAAATTGAGATGGGCAGTGGCCATAGGCTCAAAGGGTGGTTCCATGAGCCTGGTAATGCAGAGATTCAGGCTCCAAGGAGGAACCAGCTCCCTAACTGGAGGCTGAAGGTGCACAAGGCCTTTGAAAAACTGTTTAAACACAGAGTGGGAAAAACAGACTTCTTTCCCACTGAAAGGCAGACGAAATTGCAACCTGGTGTAACCTGAGAGAGGAGGGCTTCAAACCTGAAGCCTGCAGGTGAACAGGTAATCCAGCAGCTGAGAGTCTGAAGCTGTAAGGAGGACTGACCTTTTTGCCCTTGCACCAGAGGGAAAACCTTTTCCCTTTGGCTACATAAATCTTTTTTGTGTTAAGCTTTTTAGCCATTCTCAGGATCTTCAGGACCTGCTCTGAATACTGACAAAATAGGAACTCTTAACTCCTCCAGAGCCAGGCTTTGAGGTGAAGAGAGTGTATGTCTGGATAATTCACTCCTGTCTGGGGAAGGGTCAGCAGAGAGTGAGCTGGTAGCAGGCGAATGGGCCTGCTGCAGGACAGCGAATGAAGGAGTGGGTACCAGGCTTGCCTGGGCCAATCTGAAGTCACCAGAATCATAGATGCAGGCTGTCGTCTGAGTTTCAGCAACACCTTGTGTATCAGGGAAAGGAGGAAATGTGTATAGGAATCTCCCTGACCAGTCAAGAATCACTGCATCCAGTGGAAGTGTTCCAGAGACTGGAGGCCTGCAACAGTACTGAGGAAGCTGGAAGTTAAGGGGGGGAAGCAAACTGATCCACTTCTGGTGTGCCACACCTTCTGAAGACTGTGGTTAGTATCTGCTTGTTCAAAATCCACTCGCTTTGGCTCTGACCGATGCAGTTGAGAGCATCTGCCAGGGTGTTGTATTTTCCTGGGAGGTGGATAGCTGAAAGGCTGACCCCCATGGAGTAGGCGAGAGACCAAATCTTTAGAGCCTCTGAACAAAGCATCCCTGATCTGGTACCACCCTGCTTGTTTATGTAAAACACTGTAGTGGTGTTGTCTGTCCTTATCTGTATAGTCTGCCCTTTTATGACAGAAGCAAAAGCCTTGAGTGCCAGAAAAATGGCTTTGAGCTCCAGAAGGTTTATGTACAACTGTGACTCTTGAGAAGTTTTGGTGCCATTTACTGAGGCACCGTCCAAATGAGCCCCCCAGCCTAGGAGGGAGGCATCTGTGGTAATCACCTTTGTGGGAAGAGAAGCCTGGAAGGGGACCCCACTGCCAAATTTGCAGGGTCCTTCCAACAAAGCAGAGCCTGAAGAAACTGTTCTGTCACAGGTATCAGTTTTGATAGGGCGTTGCTCCTTTGAGATCAGCGAGCTCTGAGATAGAACTGGAGGTCTCGCATCCTGTACCAGACCTCTGGGACCACTGCAGTCATTGATGCCATGTGTCCCAGCAGCCTGCAAAAAATGTCTGGCTGGTCTTGGCTGTCCCTGGACGAAAGAATCTGCCACTGACAGAAAACTTTGCATTTTCTCTGGAAGGAGAAAGGCAGATCCTTTCTGGGTGTCCAACTGAGCTCCTATGAAAGTGAGTAACTGAGTGGGCTCCAAGTAAGATTTATTTAGATTGACCAGGAAGCCCAGAGATTTCAGTGTGTGCTGTGTGAGGGGAAGGGACTCCCTGACCTGATAAGAAGACCTTGCCACCATGAGCCAATCATCCAAATAGGGGTAAACTGAAACACTCATATTTCTGAGGTGTGTTGCAACCACTTCTAAGCTCTTGGTAAAAACTCTTGGAGCAGAGGACAGGCGGAAGGCCATGGGAGCAAACTGATAGTGACCCGAAGGAAGTTTGACTCTAAGAAACTTCCTGTGAGACTTCCTTATGGGTATGTGGAAGTAAGCATCCTTTAGGTCCAGGGAGGCTAGCCAGTCTCCTTGCTGCAAGGACTGAATGGCCAGTGACAGAATGACCATTCTGAATTTTGGTTTTAGCATATGTTTGTTCAGATATCAGAGATCCAAAATAGGGCGCCATTCTCCAGTTTTCTTTTGTGTCAGGAAGTACCTGGAGTAGAGGCCTTTGCCCCTTTCGTGGGCAGGGACTCTCCACTGCTTATAAAGCTAGAAGGTTTTTTACCTCGAACTCCAACAGAAGTACCTGTGTTAGGGTTAGGGGATTGACACCTGGATAGACCGGAGGTCTGGCATCTGCTTGAACTGTAGTGGCAGACCCTTTTCCACTATCTCCAGGTCCCACTTGTCTGTGGTAATAAGGGTCCAGGCTTGAAGACAGTGGGAGAGTCTTCCCCCTACTGGCAGAGGTGTGGTTACCTAGACACTCACATCAGGGCTTAGGCTGGGAGGCTGCTGGCTGGGTACAGGTGGCTCTCCTTTAGCCTCTTCTGCCCCTCCCTTTGTAAAAAAAACTCTGCACTGAGAAAAGTCAGGCTGAGGATAGGGACTATAAGGTCTGGGAAAATAACCTCTGCCCCCGTTTCCCCTATGGTGGGATTTTTGTGGGGCAGCAGGTTTAGGCTTAGAGGAATGACTTTGCCAAGAAGCCTTGTACTCATCAACCTTTTTCATGTAGTCAGTTGTCCTGGACTCAAACGATACGTTTTGATCACAGGGAAAAACCATGACTTTAGACTGGGTGTCTGGAGTAAGACTAGTACCAATTGTACATAATATGTACATATACTTTCTATCAAGCTGGTTTTGTATAATATGTGGTCACACCATTTGTTTGTAGCTCTCTTATTTGTTACAATGTTTAATGCTCTCTGTAACTCTTGTTTCCCGGGTCGACCCTGAAAAAGGGACTATACATGTCTCAGTGGACTTACCCGGTCACCAAAACTCAAATAAATAAATAATAGTTTAAAGCCAGGCAAAATGCCTCAAAGAGATGGCATGGGTCATGGCTCTAGAGGCAGCATTGTTGTTGTCTGCCATGTGGAATTGGCATTTTGTAGCTTCCAGGGAAGTTTTTACAGTGTCAACCGGGTTCTGCACCATTGTGTCCGATTCATTCTGGGCAACAGCCAGGACAGAATTCCACAGTGCTTTTTGATACTTGGCTGTGAAGGCCACATGGAAGGAAAGGCGGATAAGCAGAGAAGCTGTAGTGTACATCATCTTTGCAATAAAATCCATTTTTCTGGAGTTCTTCTCAGGAGGTAAGGAGGACAAAGACTCCAGCTTTCTCACATGCTGCCTGCTGCACAATACTCTCATGGCTGGGATGTACTGTACAGACAGGAATTCAGTGTCATTTTTAGACAATTGGTATTTTTTGTCAGAACGTTTGTCAACCCCTGCCAGAGAAGTGGGGGATTTGAAGCAATTTAATGGTATTTTTTCTGAAAGCATTATAAATAGCTAATACCAATCTCTTAGGGGTGGAAGACCTTTCATCTCCCTATAATCTTGGTCCTTATCATCCTGGTTAGACTCCTGAGAAGGGAGGTCCAGTGTGTCCAGCATATTTTGAATAAACGTAAGCATAGAGGAGGAATCCTCCTGGTCAGAAGGAGAAGCTCCAAAGTGAGGGTCGGGGGACACATCAGGTTCTAGGCCCTCTGAATGTATGTCACGTGCAATATAAAAATGTTTTACCTCTTCTACATCATCCTCACAGTCTGTAATCAGAACTGTGGAAGAGTGCTCATCAGTGGAAGTACCAGAAAACAGACCCCATTTTTTGTAGGGTCTGAAAGACGTGCCAAACTTTATCCATGACTTCCACAGATGGTAGTGCCGGAGAAAATTCAGGTTGGCTACCAGACTGTGGTTGTGTATGTTTAGTTTTTTTTGTTTATGCCTTAAGCTGCTGTTGTCTCGCCATTGGCTTTTCCAGGAGGAGCAGGAGCGTTTTTGTCTTTGCAAATATTCTTTATAGCCACCTCATCAGTGGCTTGATCATGCTTCCTTTTTAATCCGGACACTTCATCAGTGCCCTAATTAGTTTTTGGTTTTGCAGGAACCTCATCGGCTCCTCTGGAAGCTTTATTTTTAGGCACCTCATCGGCCCCTGCTTTTCCTGGCTGGGACTTGGGATGCTTCATCAGCACCCGTTTGAATTTATATTATAATTTCTTGATGGCCCCTCATTGGTAGCCTTTGATTTTTCCTCAGCCATAATTATAATTTTCTGAAGTCTCTCTGCTCTGTTTCTCAAACTTTTCTTACAAAATTTGGTGCAAAGAGGGCAAGTATCATCTGGACTTAAACACCTAAGGCACAGATTACGAGAATCTGCTATAGCAAGTATTCTGTGACAGCTGACACAATTTTTAAAACCTGTAGGTCCAGTTTTCTTTTTTGTTTTGGGGATCTCTGACATGCCAATCCACAGAGAATCCTGAAATATACTGAAGAATGAAGAAAATACAATCTGTTCCCTCACGGTATGGTACTGCATTTACTGAGGTAAAAAGTAGGAAAAAAAAAACCCTCAAAATCATTGTTTCCCCACAAGAAAAGGGGAACCATGATTAAAATGCAAAAGGAACCATCAAAAACACTTAGACACGTTTAAAATAAAATAAAAATAAAGTGGAGGGAACCATGGAACCGACTGATAATAACGGTTCCCAGGAACCGAAAGGAACCGCTAAAATACTAAACTAATAAACTCAGCACACTAAAAAGAACAGGTTACTCACCTGTAACAGTAGTTCTAGGAGTGGTATATGTTGTCCATCCACACTGTTTGGCACGTCCTCTTCCACTTTAAATCTTGCCAGAAGTCTTCAAACTGGCTCCTCCCACCCACCCGGGTGGTATATACCTTGGCTCCACCCCATGATGCCAGATCTTAGCCCACTGAAAGCAAGGTTGTGTGCGTCCGCAGCTGGGGAGGTCGGGTGGGTCCGTGTGGATGAACAACATATACCACTCCTAGACTTCTATTTCCCACCCTGTTTCCGACCCCAACCCAGCCTGCATCAGATCCCCAAAACGTGGATTCACTGCCCTCACCCAGGCACTTCACTAGCTGCCCTGGCAGAGGCTCGAACCTTGTACCCTATCCACCAGAGTCCGTGTCACTACCACTAAGCCAAAGTGGTAACCACATTTTTTAGAAGTCAACCTAAATACTTCCACCTTTCTACCAGACTACCACCATAAGAGCCAAGTTAATCCACCTCCTCCTAAAATGCCTCCCCCTCATTTACTTTCTAGTACCCTTGTCCCACTAGCCAGCCATCTCCACTGGCTCACTGGTACCAGCACCAGCAATTCTCCCAGACATAGCTCGCACTCACCCCACACTTAGCATGTAGAGTGGCCCACAACACCCGTTCCCCGTGTACCACCCAACCCCATTCCCAGGCCCCCCTTGGCGGCTTATCGTTCTCGCCCTCCCAACCTGCCAATCTCTACCCATCCCCTGTTCCCTGAAGGTCCCCCCCCCATCCCCTCATACCTGTAGGAAACACACATATCACCGCATCCTGGCCAGAGCTGTGGTCCTCCTTCTACTCTTAACAGGCAATATACATCCTAAACCTGGCCCCACCCAGACCAGCCCACCAGGTGGGCCCCCCAGTCTGAGTGTTGCCTCCCCGAATATATGCAGCATCATGAAAAAATTTGACACCCTCCAATGCTGGGTCATGTTGCACAAACCAGACGTCATTGCACTGGTAGAAACCTGGCTATCAAAATCCACCCCCGACCCCTTTGTCGCCCTCCCTGGCTACACCCTATAATGGGAGGATCGTGTAGGCAAACGCGGGAGTGGCTGTGCGATCTATACAAGGGATTCCCTCACTGGTCAAGCAGTCCCTGCCCCGGCCCTTGCTAGTGGGGCACAGGCTCTTACCCTTAAACTTACTCCAGACCCCTCCAGGGGCCCCCTTTATCTCACCTCTGCCTACATTCCACCAAAGAACCAAAACCCGGCACTATTATTCTTAACTGATTATCTTGCCACCCACCCTCATAGGGCTGAACAAGTCCTTGTGGGGAACCTTAACGTGAACTGGCTCAGCCCCACCTCCACCACCACCCGGGACTCCTTTGCTGCCATTTATCTGACACAACTAATCTCCAAACCCACAAGAGCAAACCCTAAGAGAGGTACCAGCACCCTCCTAGATGTTATCACCAACCGCCCCAATAAAATTCTGGACATCCAAGTCCTCCCTGACTCACTCAGTGACCATTCCCCTATATCCTATTCCACTGGGTGACCACCTCACCATAACCCACAGCCCAACACACACTCCGCCGGCGTCTCAGACCAGGTGGGCTGAAAAACCTCAGGCAATTTCTTGCCCAAACAAACTGGTCTCCCATTCACCATGCTCCCAATATTGACACTGCCCTTGCCTTCTTTTCCCAAACCTTTAACAAAGCCTGCGACCTCTTCGCACCCCTCACGGCTGCCCGAACCAAAAAGCATAACGTGCCCTGGATTACTCCTGCCCTATTACAGTTGCTCAGGCTTAGGGATGACCTATGGCACTTTGCAACAGAAACAGGCCATCCGGGCTGATAGACAGGCCTACAACATTGCGCGGAATAAGTGCACTTGGGCCATCAGGAAAGCCAAGGCCGACCACTATCACGCCACCCTCACCTCCTCCTGGGGGTGTGCCCGAACTTTTTGGGATAATGTCAAACAACTGAACGGGAGCGCACGCTCCCCTCCCCCGTCCCAGATCACCATTGGCAGCACTACCTTTTACGGACCCTACAAACATTGCAAACTACCTCAACACATCCTTTACAGACCTCAGCTCTATCCTCCCCAGTAATATCTTTGACCCACCACCCTCCCTACCGGCCCCAGCCCTCTAACACCCTAGCATCTACCTACGTAGGGTAACTGCCCAGGAAGCTGACCCCACCTGATCCATGCACTAAAAAGCAATAGTCCCGGCGATGACTCCATGGAACCCAGCATTCTCCGGCTGGTACTGGATCAGGTCCTTGCCCCACCACTCACCAGCCTTCTCAACAAATCCCTCTGCCTGGGGCAATTCCCTACTGCATGGAAAACTGCCATTGCTACTCCCATTCACAAAGGGGGTGACAGGTCCTCAGCCGGGAACTACCGGCCTATCTCCATACTCCCGCCCCTCTCCAAAGCCCTTGAAAAACTGGTTGCCACGCAAATCACTGAGTACCTGACCAAACACAACATCCTCTGCCCTGAACAGCACGGTTTCCATGCAGGACACAGTACCGGCACGGCACTAGCTGAATTTTCAACATTCCTACACTCCTCCCTGGACTCTGGCTCCCTAGCCGGGGCAGTGTTCTTCGACCTTTCTAAGGCTTTCGACACCGTCTCCCACCCCCTCCTGCTGGATGCCCTCTGTCACACTGGCTTCACTACTGGGCCACTCGCCTGGTGCACCAGCTATCTATCTGCCCACTCCCAACATGTCAAAATTATTGGGACACTTTCAAAAACTTGTCCCATCCGCTCAGGGGTTCCTCAGGGCTCCATCCTGGGACCCCTACTCTTCTCGCTCTACCTTAACACCCTGCCCAGTGCATGCACTGGGAAAATTCTGCTGTATGCAGATGACGCCGTCATCTTTGCCACCCACCATAACCCTACCTCCCTCCAGGACTCCATGCAACTTTCCTATAATGATGCCGAAACCTGGTTTAAAGAGCACAGACTGGTCAAGAATCTCAAAAAAACAAAAACAATGCTCTTTGTCCACCTCCAAAACAAAGCCAGGAACTTCCCTCTCCATATCCTCCCCTGCTCCAAAGAGCCACTAGAGCAAGTACACTCCTACAAGTACCTTGTGGTCACTTTTGACTCAGCCCTCACCTACCACACCCACATTGACGGTGACATCCTCTATATTATCCCTGGTTGACTATGGACTACCGGTCTACGGTGCTGCCGACACAACTGCCCTCATCAAAATCCACCTCATCCTAAACAAGGCATGCAGGCTAATCACTGGGGCCCCTAGGATCACACATTCATGCCAGCTCTATGGTATGGCAACACTGCTGAACCTAGATGAACGACTGCGATATCAAACATGCCTAATAGCGCAAAAAAAAAAAAAAAATCTTCTAGGGCTATCCCCACCCGGGCTGACAGCCTCCCTCCACCTAGCCCACCCCTGGTCAGTACACGGACCTCCTGCAAGGCCACTTTTCTGGTACCAAGATCTAGGACCTCCCATGGACAGAGGTCATTCCGCCATAGAGCCCCTTCCTGCTCAACTCGCTCCCTCTCCCCATCTCGGATGCCCCCACGATTTCCAAATTCAAAACTGCACTCAAAAGTGAACTATTCAACACACGTAGTTGCACCTGTCTATAATTTGAGATGCAACACTCTGTGCTCTGACAATGCCCACTGGGCAGCATCCTTACTGCACCTCTTTAAATCCCACCCCTTTTCTGTTTGTACTGCCATTATTCCTGTTGCTTGCCCTTTCTCCGTGCAAGTATGTACCACTTCTGATTAAACTGCTACTACTCTGTTGACTGCTCATACTGGCGTACTAATATGCGCCACTGTAAAAAAATAGTTTTCTGTATAATTGTCTTCATCACAGTGCTTGCTATCTATGCAACCCATATCCTGGAACATATAATGCTTGTATATGTATTTGTCATGTGCTTTATCACATATACTTGTAAACTATGTAACCAATATCCTGGAACCGAGAATGCTTGTATTCTATTTGTCCTCTATGTGACGAGGTACCTTTGGAAATGAGCCCCTGGCTCAAAGCTTGTAAACTGATGTGCAAATAAATAAATAAAATAAATAAACTACTGTTACAGGTGAGTAACCTGTTCTTCTAGGAGCGTGGATATGTTGTTCATCCACACTGTTTGGCAGACTCCAAGCAGTTCTCTGGGAGTGGGGAGGCAAGGCACACAACCCCTACTTAGGGAATAAAGATTGGAGAAACGAGGCCCCAAAACCAGCATCCTGGCATGACTCAAGGTTGATGTGGTAGTGGGTAATAAAGGTGTTTGCTGACTTCCAGGTAGCAGCCCGGCAGATTTCCTGGATAGGGATGTCCCTGGAAGCAGCCACCGATGCAGCAGTATGGCGAGTAGAATGAGCTCTTATCCCTCTAGGAGGCTCCTTGCCCGCCAACTCATAGCACAGACCTATGCTTGATGTAATCCATCTTGCTACGGTCCGTTTGGCTGCAGGTCTGCCAGAAGTGGCATAAGCGTAGGTGACAAACAGCTGGTGAACCTCTCCATGAATTTCCGCCGCCCTTTCCTTACAATAGGAGAGAGCACGTCTCAGGTCCAAGGTATGGAGCCTGAACTCAGCGTCCGAGATGTAATTAGGGTAGTAAACCAGAAGAGTCAACACTTGGTTAAGGTGAAACTCTTACACCACCTTTGGAAGGAATTTCAGGTGGGGCGCAGGACAACTTTGTCCCTGTGAAAGACTAGATAAGGGGAGTCAACCGAAAGCTCCTGGAGCTCCTCTGTCCTTCTGGCAGATGTGATGGCCACCTAGAAGGCAGTCTTCCATGACAAGTGTGAAAGCTCACATTTGTGCATGGGTTTGAATGGCTTGCCCATGAGCTTTGCCAAAACCAGCAACAGATCCCATGGAGGTGGAGGTTCACGCTCTGGAGGGGATATGTCATCCAGGTATTTGAAAAAGCGCCCGACCACTGTCTCCTGCGCCAATGTTGGCTGACCATCACACGTCCGGTAAGCAGAAATGACTGCCAGGTGCACCCTAACGGTCGATGACCGTAGACCCCCTTTGGAGAGAGACCAAAGGTAGCCAAGAATGTTAGCCACAAAACAGGATAAGGTGTCCAGATCCTTACCCTGACACCAAATGGAAAATAGTTTCCATTTGAAGGCATAACATTTCCTGGTCGATTCCTTCTAGATGCCTCCACCTCGGTATAGACATCTTCGGAAAGACCCAGAGCCTGGAACTCTATCCGCTCAGGTACCAGGCTGTGAGGTGCAGGGATTGAAGGGCCGGATGGAATACCTTCCCCTGGTTCAGAGATATCAGGTCCAGGCATGTACAAAGCCATTCCGGGGCCCTGCAGCTGAGGCTGAGGAGATCTGGGTACCAGAACTGGCATTGCCAATCTGGGGCTACCAAGATCACCTTCACCTTGTCCCTCCTCACCTTGTGGATCAAGGGAAATGGAGGGAAGACATAGAGGAGGTCTGGAGTCCACAGCCTTGAAAAGGCATCGCCCTGCAGCGAGCCCTGCTGAGGGGGGTGGGTATGAAACAGCCTCAGCTTGGCGTTTTCCCTGGAGGCAAACAGGTCCACCATCGGTTTGTCTCTGTGGGAGAACAGGCTGTAGGCTACCTCTGGATGGAGAAACCACTTGTGGGATGTCTGGCCTATGCGGCTGAGAGTATCCACCAGCTAGTTCGAGGCTCCTGCCACATGCATGGCTAGGAGATACGCCTCCAATCGGCTTACGAGGGTCCAGATGTGGAGCACCTCCTGCACAGCAGACGGAATGCATGCCGCCTGTTTGTTGAGGTAGTACATGGTCGTGGTATTGTCCGTCTGGACCTGAACCACTTGACCCTGGAACTGAGGAGCGACAGCTGACAGCGCCAGTCTGACTGCTCTGAGCTCCAAGCACCCCAGCCCATGAGAGAGGCATTGGTCGTAAGGACGACCGTCGGCTCGGAGCAGACAAATGGGATCCCTTCCTGCAACCGGTCTGGGGCGGTCCACCATTGGGGAGCATTCCACATCTTCTGCGTTACAGTGATCAGCTGGTCGAAGTGACCATATCACTGAGACCACTGGGCAGCCAGCTCCCATTGGAGGGGGTGCATGCGCCACCGGGCCCAACGGACCACTGAGGTGCACGCCGCCATGTCACCCAGAAGGCAGAGAAAGTCCCTGGCAGGATGCCCAACCAGAAATGATTGGGCAAAGGAGGAGAGAACCTCCGCCCTGTCTGCCAGGAGCCGAGCTATGGCTTGACAAGAGTAGAGCTCTGCCCCGATGAAGCCCATCGCCTGAGAGGGCATGAGTTCCGACTTGGCCTCGATCAGGAGGCCAAGTTGGGAGCAGGTTTGGAGGGCCAGATCCCTGGACCTCTCCACCTCCTGGAGGGAGGAACCTGTCAAGAGCCAGTTGTCGATATGAGGGTAGATACTGACTCCTCGATGCTGAAGGTGGGCTGCCACCACTGCAATGCATTTGGTGAAGACCCGTGGGGCCGATGACAGGTCAAACGGCATGGCTCAGAACTCATACAGGGTCCCTTCAACCCATCAGCGGAGGAACCGCTGATGGGATGGACGGATTGGGACATGAAAGAATGCGTCCTGCAGATCCAGTGAACAGAACATGTTTCGCTCCAGGGATGGTATAATCTGGTTCAGAGTGACCATGCAAAAGGTGCGGGACCGGAGATATTGATTTAGGTCGTGGAGATCTAGAATGGGGTGCCAACCCCCCGTCCGCTTGGGCACCACGAAGTAACTGGAAACAAAGCCTGGGCCTGTCGGAAGATCCAGCACTGGAGCTACTGCCTCCTTGCGGAGGAGCTGAGTCATGTTGTCTCAAAGAGCCGACTGGGTGCATGCAGAGATCCGTTCCTCCCGAGGGGTGCGGGCTCAGCTGGGAGGGAGCTGCTCGAATTCCAGAGGCAGTCCCTGACTGACCACTTCGAGAACCCACCTGTCCAAAGTGACAGCGGACCAGGCAGAAAGGAAGTGGCAGAGCCGACCCCCAAGGGAGGACCCAGGGCTGGGGTGATGGGTATAGGGGTGGCGACCCCCAACCTGTCACTGAGCAGGCTTGGAGGAGGAGGAGGAGACTCCGGGACCTTCGCCTCGGCCTCCTTTACGGGGCTGTTGAGGACCCCTGCTTGGGCCGCGGGCACCAAGCTTGAGCCGGCTGCTGCTGTTGCTGCTGCTGCTGCTGACCTCCTTGATAGGAGGGCTGCCTGACCGCAGGGGAAGAATGCCAAAATGGCTTCTTCTTTCTCCTCTGCTGGTTCTTGCCCGAAGAACCCTTAGCAGAAGTAGCATCCAAGGTGGCACTGGACTGCTCTATACACTGAAGGTGACCGGCTACTCCTGGATCGAACAAGTCGGTGCCCAGGAAGGGCCCGTCAGCAAACTTGTGCTGAGTATCCGCCGGGAAGGAGGAAAGCCTCAGTCAAGCCCTGCGGCGAGTGGCCACTGCAGCTGCTAAAGAGCGGGCACAGGAATCTCCTATGTCCAGGGCTGTCTGGAGCTGCTGTTTTGCGACAGCACGGCCCTGGCCATGGACCTGCTTAACCATGGTCTGCATGTCTGCTGTGAGATGAGGGAGAACCTCATCCAATGACCCGAGAAGGGCATGAGGGAAGTGTGTCATAACAGCCGAGCTGGCCTGACGAAGACCCGGAGAAGAGGCCGTACAGACCTTACGGGCACAGTGATCCATATTTTTGGCTCCTTGTCTAGGGGTTGGTCAGTGTCGGCTGAACTACCAGTACGCCTGAACACAGAGGTGGTCACCATGCTCTCGTCCGTAGAGTGCTCTGTGAACCCCACAAGGGACCCCATGGGCACCGCATACTTGCAGGCCATGTTGGCAGATGGTGCTGGGCAGGAAGCAGGATGCTGCCGAAGTTCTAGGACCAGACTAACAATGGCCTCGGCCACTGGAAAGGCCTCCATCAGGGTATCCCCTCGCTTGAGGATGTCAGTGAGAGGGTACTCCACTTTTTTCTGGATGGACTCCAGTGGCATTCCGGTAGAGTTGGAGATGAGGCGGAGAATGCCCTGGAAGGAGGAAGGCCCTTCCTACAACAGAAGACTCATCATCCCCAGGATGGGAGTGCAGTCCGGTGACGTCAGAGTCCGAAGAATCGTGGTACAATGGTCACCTGCCTTAGCCACCCTCAATGCGCCGAGGGCAATCCAGAGTAACTGTTATTGACAGGTGTCAGGAAAGCCCGGTGTCCTGTCGGTCCTCTTTAGAGGGCGCCCCTTCCTCAGGCTATTTAGACGATGGTTCCACCCGAATCAGTGGAGAGACCGGGATAGGCCGAGCCGGGATACGGCTGGCCGCATGGGCAGAGGAACCGGTGGTTTCAGTTCCAGAGGGGTCGGCGTCGGCCTAGGAGGCGGAAGTCAAGTTATGGCTGGGGTAGGTGGAGGAGTCGGTTTCTGCCTGGTCAGGATCAGCTGCTGCCACATGAGGTCTTCATAGCGCCGACAGAGCTTCTGCTGGAGCCTCTCCTTGTCCGAGGAGGATGAGGACCTGTGGTGTCGCCTCTTTTTAGAGCGCTTGTGGCTCTTTCCCGGTCGTTTGGCCGAGGGGGTTCTGGACCTCTACCGAGATCGGGGAGGCCGACTCATTCTATCAGGAGACAACGGGTCCTTGATGGGGACACCAGCAGGCTGTCTCTCCTCATCAGGGAATACAAGGACTGGAGTCCTTTCCAAGGAGTCATCAGGATTAACCAGCGACAAGGGGTCAATTGGATCGAGGATAATTTCGACCTCGTTGGCCACTTCCTCAGTCCCTTGGCCAGATGGAAAATCCGTGAAGCTGGCGGCCGAGGATGTGATCTCGACCGAAGTCAAGACCGAGTGTTCCTGAGATTCAGACCTCTCTTGGTCCCAAGAACTTCTTCGCTGAGATGAAGACATGGGGTCCTTATCTCTCTTCCAAGAGACGGAGGAGTGTGAGCTCGAAGACGCCTCACCCAAGTGGGGAGAGACTGGCACAACTCCTTGAAGGAGCCTGTAAAGGTGGAGCCAAGGTTCAGAGGAACAAAGAAGCTTTGATTGGCCTAAGCGCGAACTGCCTTCTCCTTGAACGCCTTCATCTGTTCCAGCTGTTTGGTGGATCCCGCAGCCGTGGAAACTGCTCACCTCGCCTCCTTCAATTTCACCGGTGGGTTCCTTTCCTCTGGTCTCCCCAGCTTCAAGCGTGACTTGCGGTCGTCCAGGACGTTGGGATGGAAAGCCAGGCAATAACTGCACGGCGAGGTGTCATGACACCCAGGCAGTAAATGCACGTGAGGTGAGGATCAGTGCGTGACATCTTCTGGCCGCAGGGGCACTGGCGAAATCCGGGGGAAGAGTTTTCCTCCATGGTAGATGCGAAGAAAGCATGATCGCTAACTTGAATGAGTTTCATTTTTGGTAAAAACCGACGGTTAGAATCCAGGGTCTACAATATGCTGAGAGCACGAGGGAACCTGTGTCTTTCAGCAGAAACGAAGATCTGGCTTCATGTGGTGGAGCCGAGGTATACACCACCCAGGTGGGGGAAGGAGCCAGCTTGAAGACTTCTGGCAAGATTTAAAGTGGAAGGGGACATGCCAAACAGCGTGGATGAACAACATATCAAGGCTCCTAGAAAATAAGTTTTTGAAGAAAACTTTACCAGGAAAAAACAGAAAAGGCTGTCAACAATTAAAGTTGAGAGACATCTCAGGGGCAGTGTTGCTCAGTCAGCGGAAAAAAAAAATTATTCTGAAGCCCTTCAGGCTGCTCTCCCTCAGCACACTCCCCTGCTCTTTTCTGACTGGCTAATGCCCTAAGCTCATTATCTTAAAGGCATACCTCCGGGGCAGTTGCACCTAACCAGCTAACTGTTATGTTACTAATGATAAAGGATTCCTTGAGTGAGAACTACGGTTACAGGTGAGAAACTTTATTTTTTTTTTTTTTATAGGGGCATGGATATGGTTCACTTACTCTCACTCTGGCAAACTTTTATCAGCTCCCTATGTGGAGTGTGCAAGGCATGCACTCCTACTTGAGGAACAGAGATTGGAGAACAGAGGTCCCCAAACCAGCATCCCAGTGTGACTCAAGGTCGATGCAATAGTGGGAAATGAAGGTGTGTGCTGACTTACAGGTAACTGCCCTGCAGATTTCCTGGATAGAGATGTCCCTGGAAGCAGCCAACGAGACATCTCAGCGGTGTGTCTGGAGGAATGAACCCTAAACCCTAGAGAAGGCTCCCTACCACCCACCCTCAGACCTCTGAAAAAGCACCAGACCACTTTCTCCTGAGTCACAGTCCATGTACCAGCCCACGCCCAGTAAGGAGAAATGGCTGCCAGGTGCACCTTAAGGGTCATCGCCCACAGTTCCAGCTGGGAAAAGGACCAGTGGTAGCTCAGGATGTTGGTCACAGTGCAGACAAGGGGAACAAGCCCCTTGCTCTGATACCAAATGGAAAATCTCTTCCATTTAAAGGCACAGAATTTGCAAGTTGACTCCCTTCTGGGAGACCTCCACAATGTGGGAAACTTCTCCAAGAAACCCAAGGCCTGGAATACTAGCTTCTCAAGAACTAGGCCATGAGATGCAGGGACTGAAGGTCTGGGTGTAGGACTGTCCCCGTTGTCTAATTAGCAGGTCTGGATGGAGAGACCGTCTCCACGTGGGCCTGCTGCTGAGGCTGAGGAGATCTGCGTACCAGAACTGCTGTGGCCAGTCTGCAGCTATGAGGATCATCCACACCTTGTCCTTCTGGGCCTTGACCATGAACTTGTGGATCAAGGGGAAGGGAGAGAAAGTGAATACAAGGCCCGGGATGCAGGGCCTCATGAAGGCATATCCAGCAGTGTCCCAGACTGTGGGGGACAGGCACAAAGCAGCCTCATCTTGGTTTTCTCCCAGGAAGCAAACAGGTTCACAATAGGTGTACTCCGTAGGCAGAACAGGTGGTCAGCCAGACTTTGATACAGGGACCACTTGTGCGACGTCTCTCCTATCTGGCTGAGGATTTCTGCCAGCTGAATGTTTTCTCCTACAATCTGGATTGCTAGGAGAGCTGCACCCAGGCTGCACACAAGTGTCCAGGTGGAGAGTATCTCCCAACACATACGAAGGTAATGAGTTCTGTCCTGCCTATTTAAACAGAACAGGGTCGTAATGTACGTCTCCACCTGCATGACCTGACTCAGCGGAGTGAATTCCATCAGCGCCAACCGAGCTGCATGGAGTTCCAGCAGGTTTATGTGGTGACGGGAATGCCGGGGTGACTGGAGCCCATGAGCTCAGTGGTCTCCCAAGTGCACTCCCCATCCCACCTTAGAGGAGTCCATCATGAGAGTGACTGTCTGTTCTTGGCAGACAAATGGGATAACTTTCCTCCAGGTGTTCTGGTATCAGCCAACAGTGGATGGCAACACACATCAGCTGGGTCACTGACTGGCTGGTCCTAGTGGCCTAGGTTCTAGGACTGCTGACAGGCCAACTCTCACTGGAGGTGGCATATCAGCCAATGGACCATGCTGGTGCAGGATGCCATGTACCCCAGCAGCCTCAGAAAATCCCGGGCAGGACACAAAACCCCAACCTGAAATGACTGAGCAAAGGAGAGGTAAGATACAGTGTCCGTTCACAGGGAGTCTAGTTCTGTCCTGATGAACTTTCCCCCTCCACTACACAGTCTAGTGCCAGTAACAATCCCCCCATCCTTGCTGGGCACCCAGCACACCCTGGCTCCTCTTAGTCTGCTCCGTCTCCTTCCTGCCGTCCCCCTTTCCATTTCAAGGTAATCTCACCAAAAGAAACCGTAGTAGCCCAGGCTCTGATGGTCTCTCCCCCAGTGTTCCTTAAAATTATGGTCCCTGCCATTGCCAAATCCCTCTCCTTCATTCTCAATCTAGCACTGACCACCTCATCCATGCCTCACCCTTGGAAAACTGCCAAGGTCATTCCTATACACAAAACAGGTGACTCCCCACTCCCCTGATAATTACCAATCAGTATCCATCCTCCCCCACTTAAGTTAACTCCTCGAAAAAGTTGTGCATCAACAACTCTGACTACCTCTCCAAATATGATATATTTTGTAACCAGCAACATGGCTTCTGCTGGCATCACAGCCCTTGCCCTAGTCAACGACCATATCCTTACAAATACGGATCAAGGGAAGGCCACCAGCGCCATAACTGTCGATCTGTCAAAAGCTTTTGATCTGGTAAATCTCTCTCTCCTCCTCGCCAAACTGAATATGACTGGCTCCTCTGAGGAAACCTTGCAGTAGTTTTGGAGCTACCTCACTGACCACTCCCAATATGTCTACATAGGCTCCTCCACCTCTCCTGCCTTATCTGTCTCCTCCGGGGTACCCCAGGGCTCCATCCTGGGCCCCCTTCTCTTCACCATTTTTGTCAACACCCTTGCATCGGACAGCCTCACCTGCAAATTCCTCCTTTACGCAGATGATCTGGTCATATACCACAGCGACAAATCTATCCCCCACTTATCCTATGTCCTCACACAGAACTACTGTGCTGCCTATAATTGGTTCTCAGATAACCTGATGATAGCCAATGCCAATAAGACCAAGGCTATGCTGTTTGGGTCAAAACCTTTCCTCAACAGAGTCAACAAAAACCAACTCTTCTTTCCTTGTCCACCCTCCCAGTGGCCCTGCCCTCGAAACCGTCCACTCCTTCAAATACCTGGGGGGTCACACTTGACCCCTCCCTCTCTTTCACGAACCATGTTAACTCTGTGGTCCACAGGACAAACCAAACTCTGTGCGGCATATCGCGTTCTACCCCTCCTGATCCCTGAGGCCCGCATTGTTATAGCAAGAGGTAACCTCCTCCCCATCCTGGACTACTGCTCCCCCAGTCTACTCTCGTGTCTCCTTTGCCCTTTGGACACAACTCGTGACTGCCTACAATAGCATCTGCCACTTTGCCCTGTCTGACCCCTACTTCACCCACCACTGTGACTTGTACCACTCCCTAAACTGGATCTCTCTGCAAGGTTGCTTTGATTTCACTCTCAGCTGCCTCACTGACACTTGCATTAGAAGTGGTCCTACATCCCCTCTATCTACCTTTTTCACACCCCGTACCTTGCCTAGACATCTCCACTCCTCCTCCTCTGCCCCTCCCCTTCAAATGCCATGGACCGCCACTAACATGGGTGGGAAAGCCCTATCAGCTTCGGCTCCCCTGCTAGGGAACAAGCTGCCTGCCCCACTTATATCATCCACCACACCTCATACATTTAAGCTTAACCTTAAATCCTGGCTCTTCATTAGAGACAGCTGCACCCGTCTCCCCAGGTAACGCCTACCTCTCCAACTCCCCCTGGTCCGGGTCCCTATCACCCTCTCCCTCTTATGCTGCTATTGCCATTGCCTGTCCTAGACACCTTCAGTGTTTGGATGGTAAAGGTGGGGAATAGGCTTAACTCCTTGTTATGCAACTTAAGTGCAACTAACTTCTTTGCTACCAATGGACTGAATTTGAACAACTGTACTGTCTCCCCTACTGGACTGTATCTCAGTCAGACTGATTGCTAACCATTTTTGACAGCTTATCTTGCCTGTACTTTTGTATACTCTATTTGTATATCTACCTAAAGATGTTGTTACACTCTTGTCTTATGCTGCTGTTACCTACTTGTGCCTACTAGGCCCAGGTTGTGCCTGTAAATGGTCCTCTGGGCAGTACACCCTACCCAGTTAAAGTCATAAATAAATAAAAATAAATAAACTTAATCACCTGCTTCGGTACCAGTTCAAACTTGTCTGGGATGACCAAGAGGCCCAAGTCTTGGCAAGCCAGATCTCTGGACCTCTCCATAGCTTCACTGGATGGACCAGCTAACAAACAATTGTCCAGGTAGGGGTACTCTCTGACCTGAGGTGCTGCAGGTAAGCCGCCACCACTGCCATGCATTTGATGAAAACCTTGGATGCTGAGGAGAAGCCAAAGGGCATGACTTGGAACTGGCACAGGACCCCTTCCGGTTGAAAATGAAGGTAATAGTAGTAGGACTGATAGACAGGAATGTAGAAAATGTATCCTGGAGGTCTAGCAAGCAGAACCACATGTTCTGCTCCAGGGATGGAATAATCTGATTCAGAGTGACCATACATAACTTGCTTTTCTGTATAAACTACTTCAGATCATGCAGATCCGGTATGATGCACCTGCTACCCGCTGTCCGTTTTGGGACCAAGCAGTACATAAGACACTTCACACCAAATGGCCAGGGCATCCGGGACACAGGCCATTAACCCTTCTGCAAGGAGCTGAGCACTGCCCACCTGAAGGGCAGACAGCGTGTTCATTGACACCCTGGACTCTTTCAGGCTTGTAGAGGCGGTAAGGCAGGAGAGCTTTGAAGTCCAAAGGCAATGCCCTGCCCGCTTTGTGCAACACCTACTTGTCCACTGTGATAGCAGACCAACATGACAAAAAGTGGTGTAGCTAGCTTCTGAGTGGGAAAGCAGGCAGAGGCAGGATGGGTGGAAGGATGATGCCTCCTCAACCCGTCACTGGGCAGCTTCTGCGGGGGTATCAGTTGCTGATGCAGAGAGCCACCACTACCCCTGCCTCCCATTGGACACTGGCTAATGGGCTTGGGCCACCAGGCCTGCAATTGCGCCTGCTGGGGCTGCTGCCAAGGAGGTTGTGACTGGAAGGCCCACTTCTTAAGACTTTTTCTGATTCTTCTGGGATGATGTCGCATAATCTAGGGTGGTACTGGACTTCTTAATGCAGATGAGATGTCCTTCCACCCCAGGACCAAATAGGCTGGTGTCCAAAAAAGGGACATTGGTCAACTTGTGTTGGGCATCTGCCATGAAGGTGGACAAATGCTGCCAGGCCCTGTGACTCATGGAGACAGCCGCTGCCACAGCACAGACACAACAGTCTCCCATGTCCAAGGCTGACTACAGCTGGTGTTTAGCCAGTGACTGACCCTTGTCTCTGAGGAACTGCACACCAACTGTTGTTCAACAGGGAGAACTACATAAAACACTCCCATCAGGGAGTGACCGAAGCGCCATCATCACAGCACAGATAGCTCAAGGCTCCTGGAATTCTGCAATTCCGCAGTTGATATATATATATATATATATATATATATACACATACATATATATATATATATATATTATATACATACACACATATATATTTATTTTAGTGCCTTTATATTAGGGTACAGGCTTCACTTCTATGTTCCACCCAAAACTCTGACCTTTAAAAACTCGGCAACTGTTTAACTAATTCGCCTGAAATTTTGTATGCGCTCGCGAGTACAACAGATAGTACAGTTATGTAAGAACTTACCGTAACAGTAGATCTTGGAGAGAGGCTCTTGCAGTAGGTAATTACATATAGGACTGAAGCCGGCAGGTGTTAGGACCCCACGGAAAAATTTCTAGCTAGCAGTGTCTGGCGAGGGACCACCCCCACGTCAGGTGACCAGCGTCAGGAGACGTCGGTATAAAGGGGTGGTCCCTCACACCCGCCTTCCAGTTCTTTCCCTCCAAAGGCCTAAAAAGGCGAGACGAGAGAGAAGCGGATATTTCCCTCATGGAAAAGGAGCTGAAAAAGCTTAGGGGGATGGAGGGCGGGAAGGTATTACTTACTGCAAGAGCCTCTCTCGAAGATCTACTGTTACGGTAAGTTCTTACATAACTGTACTATCTTACTTCGAGAGGGCTCTTGCAGTAGGTAATTACATATAGAACCGAGTCCCAAGCAGTCTGAAACAAAGAGAAGCACACGGGAGGAGGAAACTACTCACAGGGGATCCTCTGGCTGAGAAGGACTTAAGAAAGAAGTCCTTGCAGAACAGCCAACCTGAAGCCGGCTCTCCGACGAGAGGCAATGTCCAAACTGTAGTGTTTCATAAAGATATGGACAGAAGTCCAAGTTGCGGCGGCGCAAATATCAGCCACTGATACATTCTTGAAACAGGCAGCAGAGGCTGAGACACCCCTGGTGGAGTGACCCCTGACCTGACCTGGCAAGGTCTTGTGATACTTGTCGTAGCAGAAAGTGATACAGTGAGCCAACCATTTGGACAAACATTGTTTGGAAATGGCGTTGCCTTCTCTTTTGCTGGCAAAAGAAACAAATAGTTGGTCAGTCTTTCTGAGATCCTTCGTCCTGTTGGTGTAGTATCCAGTGAACGTCCAGGGTATGTAAAAGATACTCCCCGTTATTGGAGTGCTGTGTGAAAAAGGCAGGCAGTTCAATGGACTGGTTCAACTTAGATTCTGCTACCACCTTAGGAAGAAACTTAGGATTGGTGCGCAGAGCCACTCGTCCCTTATGGAAAATCAGATATGGACTTTTGCACATCAAGGCCTGAAGCTCGGAAATTCTTCGAGCGGAAGTAATAGCCACTAGGAAGAGAGCCTTCCACGAAAGGAACTTGAGTTCTGCTGAGGCTGCCGGGCTTAAAAAGGAAGGCAGTGTAAGCTTCTCAAGAATGAAATTCAATTCCCAAGGAGGGGCAGGAACCCAAATGGGGGGTCTCAAATGAAGAACCCCTCGTAGAAAGGTCTTTGAGACCTCCAGCTGAGCGAAAGTTCTGTCCCCAAAGGGAACATGATAAGCGGCCAGAGCCACCATGTGAACCTTCAAAGAGGAATGACTGAGACCCAGGTCGAAAAGATAATGCATGTAGTCCAGTAGCCGCCCAGCGGGGTAGGAGAAAGGCTCCAAGTCTTTGGACGAAGCCCAAATAGAAAACCTCTTCCATTTCATGGCATAGGTGGAGCGAGTGGATGGCTTCCTGGCCTCCACAAAGATCTCTGCAACTTGAGGGGAAACCCCAAAACGGGCTTGTGCTATGTCAGTAGGAGCCAAGCATGCAGCTGAAGGGACCCGAGGCCTGGATGGACCAGGGATCCCCGATCCTGGGTCAACAGAAGCTGCGAAAAAGGAAGAGGAATCTGAGGTTCCTCTAAGTAATGTTGCAGAAGAGAGAACCAAACTTGCCTGGGCCAGAAGGGAGCAATGAGAATCATACAGGCCCCTTCTGAGCTGAGCTTGTGCAGGATCCTCGGAATCAATGGAATTGAGGGTAAAAGCAGAGACGAATCTGCCCTTCCTGTCGAGAGACAGAGCATCTCTCCAGAGCCACACGGACCCTGGGGCGAGTGAGCAAAAGTTGGGCAGTTTTGCATTTAGTGGGGACGTGAACAGATCGACCTGAGGGGTTCCCCAATGTAGGAAGATGCCGTCTGTTATTTCCTGGTCCAATTCCCACTCGTGAGGTTGTGCCGAGGATCGGCTCAAGTGATCCGCCAATGAATTCTCTACCCCTGGGACGTGGACTGCCATGAGATGAAGGTTGTGAAGGGTCGCTCATTCCCAGACTCGCATTGCTTCTCGACAAATAGGGTAGGAACGAGTCCCCCACTGTTTGTTGAGGTACCATACTACACTTATATTGTCGGTCTGGACAGCCAGGTGACCGGGAAGCAGAAAGGGGTGTAACGCTTGAAGAGTGTACAACACCGCTCTGAGCTCAAGTACACTGATGTGAAGCGTCTGCTCGAGTATGGACCATGAGCCCTGGGTGCGCTGGGATCCCACATGAGCTCCCCAACCTTCGCCCAAGGTGTCTGTTGTCAGAGTTTGGGAGCGGGGAGGAAGGCAGAAGGGAACTCCCCGGCAAAGGTTCTCCTGAACCAACCACCAGTGCAAATCCCAAATCATCGGGGTCGAGACTAGCACCTCTTGGTCCAAGTCGTCGACCAACTGATCCCACTGAGACCGAAGAGTCCACTGAGAGATTCTCATGTGGAGCCGAGTGTGCGGAACTGTCGGAATTGCAGCCGCCATGAGCCCCAGGAGGCGAAGGACCGACCGGGTGGGAATCTGCCCGTGAAAGGACAAGAAGCTTGCCTGAGCCTGCAGTGTGGCCACCCTGTCTGGGGGTAGAAAGGCCATACCAGTGGTCGTGTCCAGAATTGCCCCAATGAACTGGAGGTATTGAGATGGGATCAAATGGGATTTGACCTGGTTGATGGTAATACCCAGGCTGGTAAAGACCTGCCTGGTAAGGCAAAGGGAACACAGGAGCTCCTCCCTGGATGGGGCTGCCAGGAGCCAATCGTCCAGGTATGGGAAAACCTGCACTCCCTGGGTACGCAGGTGGGCCGCCACCACCAACAGACATTTGGTGAATACTCGGGGGGCTGAGGAAGGACACAGATACATAGACAGTGTCGGCAGATAAGGGCCTGTGGCCCACCCAGTCTGCCCATTTGAGCTTGTAAGATCAGTTTATGTTTTCCCAGAAGTCTGTTGCCCCTTACCCTGACCTCCAGACCAAATGGGAGGGCACTGAACTGATAGTGGTTTCCCTGGAAAGCAAACCAGAGGTATTTGCGGTGGGAAGGGCGGATAAGGATATGCAGGTATCCATCCTGCATGTCCAGAGCGCACAGCCACAGTCCCAGCTGAAGGAGGGGCAGGAGACTCTGCAGGGAGAGCATCCTGAACCTTTTTCTACTCCATGAACAGATTCAGAGAGCTGAGGTCCAAAATGGGTCTCACGTCTCCCGTCGTCTTGGGGACCAGGAAGAAATGGGAGTAGAAACCAGTCCCCCGAAGAGGGGAAGGGACTGGTTCCATTGCCTCCTTCAACAAAAGGGAGGAGATTTCTTCCTGAAACTTGAGAAGATGTCGGGAGTAAGACTACCTGGGGAGGGTTCTGGGAGGTTTCTGAAGAAACTCTATGGTGTGGCCCTCTGCTATGAGCTGGAGGACCTAGCTGCCGGTAGTGATCCTCTCGAACCTGGCAGATGAAGGAGAATCTCCCACCTCACCGTTCCTCTGGATCGACCAGAGGCTGTGGGAGGGAGGGAGGAGTCAGGAGTGTGGGGCAGCACCACGGCTGGAGCTCCCGCAGCCCCTTTGGGTGGGTGGGGGCTTGCAGCTGGAGGGGCCCGGAGTTTGTTGGCCCGCTTTCCTTGTGGTTTCGCCTTAGGCTGTGCGTGACGGCGAAAGGAACAACGCTGTGCATGAGGGGCTCTGTACATGGAGTCGACCTCCTTGAGAGCAGTGCTCTTCTCTCAGTCCGGTAATGATGTCCTTGACATCACCACCAAACAACACCAAGCCTCGGAAGGGGGCATCCTGAATGACGGATTGTACTTCCGAGGGCAAATTTGACACCCGAAGCCAGGCATATCGCCACAGACTCACGGAGAATGCCGAACTTCGTCCAGAAGCGTCCACCGCATCGTAAGTAGCGCGCAGCATGTGCCTACTGGCCGAACGTGCAGAACGGACTAGGTCTGCCACTTCCTGTTTAGTCTAGGACTGAGGAAGGGTGTCCAACTTGGCTTCCACCTCGCTAAGGATAGCCTTCTGGTAATCCCCCATGTGAGTCACATAGTTCAAGGCTCTGATACCCAGAGTGGAAGAAGAAAAGACCTTCTTGCCGTACTGGTCCAGAAGGCGGGATTCCTTATCAGGTGAGGACGAGCTCAGGTGTTTCAAGTTGGCCGAATGGCCATGGGCGGCGCTAATCACGACCGAATCAGCCTTAGGGTGTGACGAAAGAAAGTCAATCCCCTCGGGAGCCTGAAACAGCCTATCTGCCTTCCGAGGAAGGGGAGACTAAAGCGGACAGTTGTTTCCAGATAGTGGAGACGAGGTAGCCGTGAGGCTCGATCCAGGGTGGAACTAACGTGGAAGCGACCTCGGGCAACTCCAAATGGGCAGCTAGCTTCTGCCTCTGTGGATCCGGCTCCAGAGATTTCCACTGATGAAGAGCCTGGATTTTTCTCAGCAACTCTGTAAATGAGGGATCCTCCAGAGAGGACTTCGGCTGAGGCCTGGGCTTGTCAGGAGTGCGAGGCTTGTCCGGATCGGAGCTATCCAAGTCATCCGACGAAGAAGGAGACTAAGACCCCTCCTCACTCATGGGAGGAATACGGCCCCTAGGGGGCTAGGCGCCACCCCCAGCCCTAGACCGCATAGCAATGTCTCTGGGGTTGGGGTGGGGAGGAGGGGTCTCTCGCCCCTGGCGACAGGGATCCAGGACCGGGTCGGGAGGCGGCTCTCCGCCTCCCTGGTGAACTGAGCCTTGGCCTCAGCCCACCAAGACGCCAGAGTCTCCTTCAGATCCACCGGCGGCTGAGGGGGTGGTGGAGGAGGGGGATACGGATACTGGGGGTATCCGTAGGGTGAGTATCCGTAGCCTGATGGCGGGAATCCCGGAGTGGGGTACTGAGGCACCGGATACTGCGGCGTCGGGTACTGCGGTGCCAGAGACTGCGGAGCCGGATAAGATGGTGGAAGATCCGGCACCAGGGGCTCTACTGGAGCAGAAGGTCCTGGAAGAGGCCCCGTAGGCGGGCCCAGAACAGGAGGCCCGGCGGGCAGCGGGTCCGGCGTCGGGGTGACGTCTGGCAAGGGGACGTCGGCCGGCGTCCAAGGGTCCAACGTCAGGCCATCCGGACCTACGGGAGGAAGGCCTGATGGAGGCACCGAAGAGTCCCCAGCGGCATTCGGGGGAGGGCCAGAGGGATCCTCTGGGTCCAGCTAGGGAGATGCAGGGGCCTCGGACAGCAGCGGTGAAGGCTGCGGGGAGCCGGTGGCTCCGGATGAGATCAGAGAATCCTGCGTAGACTCCTTCGCCGAGCGACTGCCGGATGGGCCGGCGGGCATCTGACCAGTGGGATCCGGGCAGGCGTCAGAGGAGCCAACGTCCGACTGATGAGACCCAGCGCCCGAAGAAAGCCACACAGGGGAGGCGACCTTGACAGACGGCTTGACGACCGTGCACTTCCCTGAAGGGTCGAGCAACTTAGCGGTCGGCTCCGGGCGGACATCGGAGGAGCCGATGCCCGAATTACCGGAGAGGCTCGAATCAGAAGGCCACGCAAGGGGCGGCCTTACTGGGAACGGATGCCTACTTTGCCCTGGAGGCTCCTGACTGGCCCGAGCGCGAACCAGCCAGGGGGAGTGATGCCGTCTCAGACACCACCAAGACAGCCGTCGAGGAACGGTCCCCCGGAGGAGACGTTACCTGAAGGGCGGCGACCCCAGCCGAAGTCGCTGCGGATGACTCCTCCTCCTCCCCCTCCTCGCCCTCGGGAGAGGTGGAAGCCTGTCGGAACTTTTTCAGCTCCTTTTCCATGGAGGACATCATCTTCTTTAGCATGTGAGCCTCCAGGGACTGCTGCCTTCTTTTGCAGGTGGCCGCGTTGAACTTCAGGCAGGGCTGACAGGAATCCACGGGGAGGACAGGGCCTAGGCAGATGAGGCACCGAGAATGGCCGTCCTTGTGCGAGAGTTGGGCGCCGCACGAGCCGTACTTGTTCTTGTGCTCGGACATGGTAGGGGATGACATACACAGCAGGTAAGAAAATCCTGATGAAAATAATTGAAATCTAAGAAAAACTGACAGTATAACTACCGGCGATGATTGACTGACGAGCAGAGGAACTTAACCGCGAGGCACTGTCGAAAGCAAACAGTGGGAAAGAACTGGAAGGCGGGTGTGAGGACCCGCCCCTTTATACAGACGTCTCCTGACGCCGGTCACCTAACGTGGGGGCGGTCCCTCGCCAGAGACTGCTAGCTAGAAATGTTTCCGTGGGGTCCTGATGCCTGCCTGCTTCAGTCCTATATGTAATTACCTACTGCAAGAGCCCTCTCGAAGTAAGAACTCTGGATTTGGCCACTTTCATTTCAGTCAGATGTACAGGTGCGGAGCTACAGAATATCAAATAACGTAAAATATCTCACTTTTTTTGCAATTTTCTTTGTCACGCCATTTTTCCGAAACTGCTTGGCGGTTTGGTCTGAAACTTTCAGGGTATATGGGGTCTGGGTCGCAGACGTGCTTTTCAAAGGTTTGGTGAAAAAATATTAATCTGTTCAAAAGTTATTAAAATTTCACATTTCTCATTATTTCCTATGGGAAAAATTAGATGTGATGTGCGAAAGCACTTTTTGCTTTTGCAAATGGGAAAGTAGTGTCACAAATCTGCCATCTTGTTTTCAGTTAGTGACGCAGAAAAAACAACATAACTCAAAAAATAATACCCCATGGTAAACACCAACACTTGTGTTTACCTAATTGGGGCCCGAGGAACAGGATGCTGGCATTCGTTTTTTGCTAGGATGCCAGGAAATATGTTTATTTGTATTATTTTCGTTTTGATGTCACAAATTTGCAACACTATTTTTGAGAAAGTGCCGCAAATTGCAGCACTACTTTTGTGACAGTGTTGCATTTGCAGCACTATTTCTCAAAACACCTGGGGTATTGCCGCAATTTGCTGCACTACTTTTCAAAAAACTTCTGTTTTTTTTGTCACTTCACTGCAAAGAAACAGGACTTTTGGACTGAAATGTTCAGGGTACAAAGGCCTCACCCCACAGATGTGCCTTTTAATGGTTTTCTGATAAAATTTAGATCAGTTCCATACTTCTCACATTCCGAAGTCTAGAAATGTCCCATAGGATAACACTGTGGGGGTCAGGGTACCTTTTGGAAGCTATATCTCGAAAACGATTCCTGATAGGATTTTTCGCAAAACACACACCTTTAGGTGTACTAAGCAGTTATGCATGCTTGCAGGCCTTGATTACAACTGCGGTGGAGATTTTTTATCAATGTCCCTATGGTGACTGTGATACTGTGCCATTGGCAGCACAAATGCTAATTGTAATGCATCTCGCCCAGCGTTCCCACATATGGATACCATTATGGACTGATGGGAGATGAGGGTTAGTTTCAATGTCTCTACGCATATGGACAGACAGGAGTGCAGGGCCCAGAGTGCCCTGCGCTCCCACATTAAAGTTAAGGACAATTATAATATGCATGCATGGGAGGTGCTCTCAACACGTCATCTCTACACTTATGGATAGATGGGAGTGCAGGACATGTAGGGCCCTGCTCTCCCATAAACAACTAAGGCTATGGAAATGCTTTCACAAAAAGTATGTAATTTCTAAGTAAAAAAAATGTGTTAATGCACCATTAGGCTTCCTTATAATTTATACTTTCTCAAAAAGTAGGGAAATTCATTGCAAAAAACTGCATTACTGCATCATTAGGGTTCGAATCGACAAAAGCTGGGAAATGAGATTTTAGGGTTCCCAACCCCAAGACCTCACTCCCATCCTTGGCTTCCAACCCTAGGACCCAATCCCCACCCTGCATGCAGGACCAGCTGTGAGGGATGTGTCCTGGGGTTGGGAACCCTAATACTCACTCTATTCTGTTATTCAGTACCCAATTTAACTTACTTACACTTGGAATGGGGTGAGCATTAGTATTCGCAACTCCAAGGCACACCCCTCACACCTGTTCCTGCATGCAGGGTGGAGGTTGGGTCCTAGGGTTGGAAACCAAGGGTGGCAGTGGGGTCTTAGAAAATCTCATTTCCCAAATTCTGTTACTTTGAACCCTAATGGTGCATTAACGCTATATATGTGTGTATGTTATATACACACACACACACACACACACACACACACACACACACACACATATATATACATATGTATATATCTTTTTTAGCTGCACGGTACTGCAGCTATAGTTAGGGTTGCCCAGCCTCTTCTATGTTAAACCCAAAATGTTGCACTTTAATAACTTTGCAACCGTACAATGGATTTGCCTGAAATGTTGCATGGGTGGTCAGGTACCACAGATCTCTACATCTGGCAAGTTTTGTTCTGGTCGGATGTGCAGTTGCAGAGCTGCAGAGCACTGGGGTCGAAAATGGCACCGGCCCGTTAGCTAAATTCTGGTAGATTTTGTATCGGGCAAGTAAGATTTTCATTTAACTAGCCTTGCGGTCTTGTGCTGGAGAAGGCAACACTTCAGTATGTACACTAACTGGGCCAGTGGAAATGTCTGTGGGGCCAGTGGATTTTCCCAGTCACTAGCCCTGCTGGCTAGTGGCTGCAAAGAAAAAAATACTCGCCTTAGTAATTATGTTTCTTCTAGTGGAGTCTTGCTGTATTCTGACAATTGCAGTTAGGTCCTGCCTTTCAACTGCCCCGGAGAACATAGGGTTAACTTTTCTATGCCTGGCATAGAATGTTCATCTCGAGCTCGGTCGAAGCCTCTGCCTGTTATTCAAACTGCAACCGTCAGATCTTTACGAGCAAAAACTCACTAGGTGTTCTGTGTGGAAACTAAAATTTTTTACTAGCCAACTTGCAAATATATAATGTTTTTGGTTCTCAAAGGAAGACTCAAGTTAGGAAACCCAAAAACAAAAACACATCAATAAAACAACATTCCACCCAAAGAAAAAAAGAGGGTGTAAAAAGGACACCCCTAGGGTGCCAACACTGCTCCTGCCCACCCACATCCCAAAAACTAGGTTCTGAGAGGGGAGGTGAGAGGTCAGACTACAGCAAGACTCCACTAGAAGAAACATAATTACTAAGGTGAGTAATTTTTTCTTCAAACATGAAGTGTTGCTGTATTCTGACAATTGCAGACTACCAAGCAGTACCTCCATGGAGGAGGGACAGAACCTACTTTGGAAACAGGCTCTGAAGTACTGCTGTGCCAAACCGAGCATCACTCCTAGCCTGGATATCCAGAGAGTAATGCTTGGTGAAAGTATGGACTGTTTTCCAGGTGGCTGCTTGACAAATTTCTAAGAGAGGAATATCCCTGGCAGCAGCCAGGGAAGCAGCTGTACCTCTTGTGGAATGAGCCCTCAGGCCTGAGGATGGAGTTCTACCCAGTTTTTCATAGCAGAATTGTATACAAGAAACAATCCACCTGGCAACAGATCTCTTAGTGGCAGGTTTGCCCTTACCAACTTCTCCATAAGTGAGGAACAACTGGAGGGATTCAAACCTGTGACCCTTGGTACACCCTATGTAGTAGCTAAGGGCTCTTTTAACATCCAAACTGTGCAGCCTCCTCTCTCCCAAGGAAGAATGATCAGTGAAGAAAACAGGGAGAGATATAGACTGGTTGAGGTGGAAATCTGAAACCACTTTAGGCAAGAACTTTGTTAGTTCTAAGGACCACTTTATCTCTGTGAAAAGAGATGAAATCAGATTCCACTGACAGGGCTTGCAATTCACTGATACGTCTGGCAGAAGTAATAGCTACCAAAAACAGAGTTTTCCAAGTCAAGTACTTAAGCTCTGCTGAGGACAAAGGCTCAAAGGGGTTGCATAAGCTGAGCAATGCAAACATTAAGGTCCCAAGCAGGAGCAGGATCCCTAAAGGGTGGATTGGTGTGAAGCAATCCCTTGAAAAACTTACAGAATACAGGATGGGATGACAGAGGAAGACTTGCCTACAGACAGGAAAGCAGAAACAGCTGCCAAGTGTACCTTAAGGGTAGCCGGTCTGAGACCTAGGCCATTAAGATGGACCATATAATCCAGAACCGTAGGCAATTCAGCAGAGTCTGGAGAAATATTCTTCTTAGAACACCAAATGCTGAATCTTTTCCATTTGGAGTTGTAAGTCTTTCTGGTGGAAGGCTTTCAAGAAGTCTTAAGGATATCCAGAACCCCTTGGGAAAGATGCAGATCTGCAAAAAACTCTTCAAGAGCCAAGCCTTGAGATTGAGAGACTGAAGATTAGGGTACCAAATCCTCCCCTGAGAGGATGTTAACAGGTTGTAATTCCTGGGAAGAGACAGGGGAAGATTGACTGCTAGGGACAGCAACAAGGGATACCATGGCTGCCTGGCCCAGTCTGGAGCAAACAAACAGACTCACTTTGCATGGTTGTGACCTTATCTTGACTAACACTGAACAAGAGAGGGAAGGGGGGAAAAGCATACAGAAATTTCCCTTCCCAGTTCAGAATCAGAACATCCAGGAGGACTGAGCCCAAGACTGGGGGTCTGCAACAAAAGAGAAGAAGTTGGTGATTGTCTGGGGCTGCAAAAAGATCCATCTCTGGAGTGCCCCATCTTGAGAAAATCACTTCCAGCACCAGGGGATCTAGGGCCCATTCATGATGGCCTTGGGATATTCTGCTCAATGCATCTGCTAGGACATTGTCCTTCCCTGGGAGGTGAAATGCTATCAGAGAGGTTTGCAGGGAATAGGCCAGGGACCACAACTTCATTGCTTCTGTGCACAAGACCATAGACCAAGTACCTCCTTGCTTGTTGATGTGCCACATGGTGGTGGTGTTTTCTGTTCTGACCTGAACCACCTTGTTCTGTACAGAACTGGAAAAAGCTTGCAGTGCCAGAAACACTGCTCTGAGTTCCAAGAGACTGATGTGAAGCAGATATTCCTGAGGCGACCACAGTCCCTGGGTGTTAAGTTCCCCCAAATGGGCTCCCCAGCCCAGCAAGGAAGCATCTGTGGTGAGGACCACTGAATGAGACTGGGTGACAAATGGAACCCCTTGCCTCAAATTGTCCTGATCCTGCCACCACTGCAAGGCTTGGATCAGGGTTCCAGTCACTGGAATTAGTTTGGTAAGGGAATCCTTTCTTTGGGACCAAAAAGCTCTTAAGTGGAACTGAATGTCCCTCATTTGGAATCTTGCCCCCTGGACCACTGCTGTGGAAGCTGCCATGTGGCCCAGTAGCTGAAGGAAATGCCTTGCTAGTCGAGACACCTGAAGGCTGAATGAAGAGGCCAGTTCCATGAAGGTCCTTGCCCTTTCCAGGGGAAGGAAGGCTCTTGCTTTTATCGTATCCAGTTCTGTACCTATGAAGGTGAGGAGCTGCACTGGTTCGAGAACTCACTTTGGTAGGCTGAGAAGGAATCCTAAAGAAGTGAGCACTTGCTGGGTCATTTGCAGGTGTGACTTGCCTTGGTCTGGAGACTGACCTACTATGAGCCAGTTGTCCAAGTATGGGAAAGTGAATATCTTTTGTCTTCTTAGGAAGGCAACAACTACTGCCAGGCACTTTTTGAAGACCCTTGGAGCTGATGTTAGGCCAAAGGGCATTGCTCTGAACTGATAGTGGCCTGAGGGCAACTTGAACCTGAGGTACTTTCTGTGGGAGCACCTGATGGGAATGTGAAAGTAGGCATCTCTGAGGTCCAGAGAGGTTAGCCAGTCCCCTGGCCTTAGAGAGGGAAGGATAATTCCCAGAGTTACCATTCTGAACTTTGGCTTTAAAAGATGTTTGCTCGGATGTCTTAGGTCCAGGATCGGTCACCACTCTCCTGTCTTTTTGGGGGTTATGAAGTACCTGGAGTACAATCCTTTGCCCCAGTGTAGGGTAGGAACTCTCTCTATAGCTCTGAGAGCTAGGAGAGAAGAAACCTCTGCCTCTAGGGCAAGGGTCTCAGAGAGATTTGCAGATGGAAAAGATCTGGCTCTCATCTTGGGACATTTTTTGGAGCTGAGAACCAGTCCCTGGCTTACTACTTCCAGGACCCACTTGTCTGATGTAAGAGACATCCAGTCCTGGACAAAGTAAGCCAGCCTGCCCCCTACTGGGATAGGAGAATCGACCCAGGCAGACCCATCAGGGTGTCTGCTTGGCAGGGGCTTTAGGCTGAGGGATGGATGCAGGCCTGCTCATCCCCCTTCTGCCTCTCCCTCTAAAGAACCCCCTCTGCGAAAAAGAAGAAGAAGAGGCCTGTGCTTGGTAAAAAGGCCTTTGGAAAGGCCTGCCCCTGGACTGCAGCCTTTGAGGAGTTGCTTGCCTTTCTTTGACCTGAGCACTCCTGTAAGTGGTCCTGTATTCGTCCATTTTCTTCATGTAATTCTCTGTCTGCTCTCCAAACAGAGAATTACCCACTACAGGAAAATCCATGGCCTTAGCCTGGGTATACTGAGAGAGGCTAGTACATCTGAGCCAAGCCATTCTCTGAAGAGCCACAGATGTAGCCATGACTCTCGATGATACATCATTGGAGTCTACAGCAGCATGAAACTGAACTTTCGATGCCTCAATCCCATCTGCAGCCACCTGCTCCAGCTCCTTGGCAAGCTAGGTAAGAGCCTGTTTAGCCAGTGCCAGTACAGTGTCCCACCTGGACTTCTGGTACCTGGCTGCATAGGCCATATAATTAGCCTGCCTGAGTCCCAAAGATGCTGCCATGTACTACTTCTTTGCTATGGCATCAATCTTCCTGGAGTCCTTGTCTGGGGGGTGTGATGCCAAGGGAATGTTTGCCCTATCACAGGCAGCAGCCTGTACAACCCCAACATGGCTGCATTGCTGAAAAAGGAACTCCGTATCTGAGCCTGAAAGAGTATACCTCTTGTCCATTCTACTGGCCACAGGAGGTATAGAATTGGGAGCCGTAAGAATTTTTTGTGTCTGTTTCCCAAAAGATTTGTGGAGGGGAATAGACAGTCTCCTGGACTCTGGGATGTCCATCATCTTAACATAATCAGGCTCTTCCTGATCCTCTACTGCCTCCTCTACAGGAAGCTGGAGGGTATCAGCCACCTTTCTGTAGAACATGTAGTGTGAAGGGGACTCAGAAAACCTAGGAGGAGAAACACCTGAAGGTCTGTCTGGGGAGATGTCCGGGTCAACAGGCACATCCAGACTTTCACCATCACCATAATCATCCTCATACTCTCCCTCCTCCTCAAACTCCTGTTCATAAAATTCTTCCAAGGTATAATCCGGAACCGGGGGAACCGACCGAACCGAGCCCTTGCCAGATGGTGCCGGTTCAGTCGGAACTGAGCGAAGCGATTACATAATCCTAATCGCTTTGGCTATTTCATCGGCGGTCAGAGTATAAGATTCTGGATCCGAACCGGTCGACTTGTCTTTTCTTTTTGTCAGAACAGATTCCTCGGAATCGGCTCTCCTTTTGCCTGAAGAAGTATCGCCCTGGTCAGAGGGCACTCCTTCTGGTTCGGTCGGAACCAAACCGGGCTGGACATGCGGGTCAGCGGACTTCTCGGCCTCCCTTTCCCTCAGTCTACCTAATCTCTTTTCCAGGGTAGATTTTGGAAAATTTTTGCAAATGTGGCAGTCTGAATCGAGGTGGTCAAACCCCAGACAAACACAGGTAGTGTGGAGATCAGCCTTAGCAAAGACCTCCCCACACACACTGCAGTGTTGAAACCCAGTGGGCCCGGTTTTTTTCTTGGTTTTCTCAGACATGGCCAACCTAACCAAACTTACCCTTTTTTCGACAATCTGCCAGGCAAGGCTCCCCTATCGGTTCCTGACAGTGTCATGGGTCTTGGAAAAAAACGTACTAAAATCCATTTTTTTTTTTTTTTTTTTTTTAGAACCGATAAGGACCGGTAACCACACACTAAAGTAAAGTACAAATTTTACCTCAAAATGATCGGTTCAGCCGAACTGATCCACAGTTTACAATTTCCACACAGAAAACCGAACAAAAACCTATCTAGTACTCACGGTACCATAGACAGAGACTTGAACCGACTATGCGGAAACAACAATTAGGAAGAAAACCGACTGAAAACTGACACTTCAACCGACTTTGAACCGAGCAGCAGGAGAAATCTCCGGAGCGACTGTTAAGTGAGGTGGAGTAAAGAATCTGATGGTTGCAGTTCGAATAACAACAGGCAGAGGCTTCAACCGAGCTCGAGATGAACATTCTATGCCAGGCATAGAAAAGTTAACCCTATGTTCTCCGGGGCAGTTGAAAGGCAGGACCTAACTGCAATTGTCAGAATACAGCAAAACTTCATGTTGTTTGAAACTTAATTTCGACCCGAGAGCACCAGAAAACATCTGGCTATTTCTTTGCTCGGGGCTACAGCCCAAACAGTTTGTTCGTCTGCTCTGAAACTGTCAGGGAATATGCCATCTGAGTCACTGATGTACCTTTTGAAGATCTGGTGAAAAATGTTAATCCGTTCAAAAGTTATTCAAATTTAAAGTTTCTCATTATAGTCAACGGGGAAAAAAATATATGTGCCCTCTCGAAAGCTGCCGCCAGTACATTTTAGTGTCGCAAATGCCCTCTGCACAGTCATGCTGCCACCATCTTGTTTTCATTTAGCAGCAGAGAAAAACAGCCACAATTCAAAATTTACTGCCCCATGGTAAACAATGACAGTTGTGTTTACCTAATCAGGGCCTGAGGAACACAATGTTTCCATCAGAATTAAAAAAATCTGAGCTGGAAATATGTTTTCTAGCATTGGACCCCCCGCACTGTCGCAAATCATGACATGACTAATGCGACACTTTCGCACCCGTTTTTTTTGCACATTTTGCGCAAGTGTCACAATCTGCGACAGTACTGGGCACAAAAAAAAAAAAATTTTGCCATCTCACTGCATCTAAATGGTTGGGGTTTGGGGGCTTTAATTTGCAGGGTGGCAAGCCTTAGCCCCACAGATGTACCTTTTCGTGGATTGGTAAAAAAATATGCAACGGTTCCATAGTTCCGGCGTTACGAAGTTGAGAAATTTCTAATAGGATAACATTGCGGTGCACATATCTCGAAAACGATCAGCGATACGGATTTTTCAATCTGGGCAGCTTAGTCCACCTTCAGGTGAACTAAACATCCACGGTGGTTTCCAAGTCATTATTACAACTGCAGTGGAATTTTTTACATAGTTGCTATGGTTACTGAGATATTGCCAAATTAGTGTTACAAGGGTTCCTTTTCAGGACTATAAGGCTGCAGTATGTCTCAGTACTTATGTGTAAGTGGGAGCGCAGAGCCCAGAGGGCTCACGCTCCCACATACGCATACCATTCTGCAAAAATGGGCAGCCTGAAGGGAGCGCAAGGTCTCGCACAACCACATACCAGTTACATTACACTTTCTCAATTGCAAAAAAATTCCGTTAATGCATCAGTTAGGGTTGATAGTACAGTGACAAAAGTTTGGAAATTCGATGTTAGGGTCCCCCCCCCCCACAGACGTTGGGGCGTGCCATGGGGTCATCAGGCCTAACTCTCACCCCATTCTTCTATACTGTAGCATTTCTACTTGTTTACACATGGAATGGGGTTAGAGTTAGACCCGACTACTCCATGGCACACCCCATCTGTTGGTGTGTGGGGGTAGGGGTGGGAACTCTAACATCGAATTTCCAAATTTTTGTCGCTGTACTATCAACCCTAACTGATGCATTAACAGAGTTTTTTGCAATGATTATACACACATATATACACACACACACACACACACCACACATACAGTACATATATATACACATATCTTGCAAAAAAACTTCATTAATGTACTAGTTAGGGTTCCAGTGACAAAAGTAGGGATATGTGCTGTTAAGAGTTTCCACCCCTAACATCCCACCCCCACCCTGCAGGCAGCAACAGGTGTAGGTGGTGTGTCCTGGGGTTGTCAACCTTAACATTCACCCCATTCCATGAGTAAGTAAATTGAGATTAGTACAGTATATGAGAATAGGGTGAGCATTAGTGCTGACAACCCCAAGGCACACCGCACACACCAACTGCTGCCTGCAGGGTGAAAGTGAAACTCTAACAGCAAATTTCTCTGCATTTTGTCGCTTGGAACCCTAATTAGTACTGATAACCTGATTTTGCAGCTACTTCTTACTTTTGAGTATAATCATATTCTTATATGCCCATTGGGAGCAAAGGGCTATATCGGCCTTGTGCTACCATCCATGCACAATTTTTGAGACAATGTAATCGTATCATTATTTCCCTGTCCCATCAATCCACAATCGTATCCTTATTTGCATGTGGGAGAGCAGGGCCCTTCCATTCCTCCATATATGCATACATGTATGTTGCCATGGAAGCACTGCAGCCAAAACTGCAACCAAATTGTTAGCATAGCCTTGTTATGCACCCACCTCATGAACGCTGGGCTAAGAATTTTCAAATCTGCACCGAAACATCAGTCTGCGCCACCGTAACATCATTCCACGCGACAGGTGAGAAGACATTTTGGCCAGGATTTGAAAAATTACAGTTGTCACATTCATGAGGAGAAGTAAACAAAAATGGCTATGTTGAAAACTTGTAGTGAAAATGTTGAAAATTATCGAAGTTATGAGAAAGCGTAGTTAAATTTAAACAAATGCACAGAATGTTGCCATTTTGCAGTTAAAGATTTTTATTGTTTTTAGATGACGCACGCAAAGACACAATATTGCATACATTCTTTGGGGAGCACTGCAACATTTGGTGTCTCCAGGAGTCTTCATTAGCACATCAGACCCTAACATAGTAATTCTTGGCAATATCTTGAGCAGTATTATACTTTACTTATTTGCTGTAGTTGTGAAGTCATTGTCTGTACATGGGTCAGTCATTGTCCCCTCTCCCTTTGGGAGGAGGGAACCTAAAGTCCCCAGCCTGTGCTGCTGCTCTTATCTCGCTGTGCTGGGCCTGAACTGGCCCCGAACTTTGCCATTTTACATATTCTGACCCCAAATTTTCAACATACCTTCTTATGACCCTATCTCATGAACAAAGGCAGTGAAAAGTTTCAAACACCACCCAAAAGGTGATTTCGCTAAGCAAATGCTAAATCACCTTTCGCGCAGGAGCTGCGTAATGTCAGTAATATTGTTCATGAGGTGTGATCCTCAAAAGGCCATGTTGAAAATTTGGTGTGAAAATGTCCAAAAATGGCTAAGTTATGCATCAAAGTTGAAAACTCCACTGGAATACATTGACCCACATTTACCTTAGTTTTAGGGCTGTGGGCGGAGCCTACAGCCCTTCTGTCATCGATCAGACCGTAGCTGTAAAATGGCTTTTCGTGGAACTTCCTTTTTAGACACTTGGATGTATTCTTCCACAGCTGTAAAGTAGTGCACTCCCCCTCTGATTTTTGCTTTTGCTGCTCTATGTTAAAGACATCTTGGGGGGGGGGGGGGAGAGAATGCTACTGTACTGCATCTCAGAGCTGCTCAATTATAAGAATTATAGAAAATAATTCTGGTTTATAACCTTTTGATCCCATGAACCAGTACGTTAAACATGTGGCTATTTGAAAAATACATATTTTTTGAATTTCCTATATGTGATTGAAAGTTATTAGTGATGTTTGAACTTGTTATGCTTATTCTTTGTTTCCCCTTTCAGTTACTGTTTTTTTCCTTTAGTCCTTACTTTTTCTCCCCCCTTCCTTTTTCTTTTTTTTTTTTTTTTTTAATTGTATTTAATGTTTTTTTCTATCATATGATTTGAGATTTTCTAATTGTTCATATAGAACTGTTAGGGTTTGAGAATTATTGGCGAGCATGTCGGAATTCCACCAGATGGGTCTCCAAAGAATTCTCTATGTTCTGAACCCCACCAATCCACACTTTTTCTTCCCACCCCTCCGCACCTCCAACGAGACGGGTGGCCATCAAAAACAGGTTACTCACCTGTAACAGTAGTTCTAGGAGTGGTATATGTTGTTCATCCACACTTCATGGCAGGTACTGTGCCGCTTTAAGATGTGCCAGAAAGTCTTCAAGCTGGCTCCTCCCACCCACCTGTCCTGACCAGTCCTCGGCTCTGCCCCATTACACTAGATCTTAGCCTGCTGGAAGCCAGGTTTGTGCGTCAAAGCCGGGGAGGTTGGGTGGGTCAGTGTGGATGAACAACATATACCACTCCTAGAACTATGGTGAGTAACCTGTTTTTCTAGGATTGTGGATATGTTGTTCTATCCGCACTTCACGGCTAACTCCTAGCAGTTCTCCGGGAGGAGGGAGGCGAGACACACACCCCCCCTACTTAGGGAAGAGGGACTGGAGAACTGAGATTCCAAAACCAGCATCCCGGCGTGACTCAAGGTCAATGTGGTAATGGGAAATGAAGGTGTGTGCTGACTTCCAGGTAGCAGCCCTGCAGATTTCCTGGATAGACACATCCCTAGAAGCAGCCACTGATGCAGCGGTATGGCGGACGGAATGAGCCTTAAGCCCTGCGGGAGGCTCCCTACCTGACAACCTACAGCAGAGGTCAATGCAAGATGTAATCCATCGAGCTATTGTCTGCTTGGCTGCAGGTCTGCCAGGTGCAGCTTAGGTGTAGGTGAAACAGCTGTCGAACCTCTCCCCGAACTTCCGCCGCTCACTCTTTGTAGTAGGCGAGCGTTTGTCTCAGGTCCAGAGTATGGAGCCTGTACTCTGCCTCAGAGGTGTGACTGAGGTAAACACCGGCAGAGTAATCACCTGGTTAAGTTGAAACTCCGACATCACCTTCGGAAGGAATTTCGGGTGGGGGCACAGAACAACCTTGTCCCTGTGGAAGACCAGGTAAGGAGACTCAATGGAGAGCGCCTGTAACTCACCAGTCCTTCTGGCTGATGTGATAGCCACCAAGAAGGCGGTCTTCCATGACAAATGTGACATGTCACACTTGTGCATAGGTTTGAATGGCTTGCCCATGAACTTTGCCAAGACCAGCAGTAGATCCCAGGGAGGTGGGGGTTCAGGCACCGGTGGGGATATGTGATCTAGGTCTTTGAAGACACGCCAGACCACTTTCTCCTGCGCCGCTGACCAGCCCGTGCCTGGTAAGCAGAGATGGCTGCCAGGTGCACCTTTAGGGTCAATGACTGCAGCCCCCACAGGGAGAGGGACCAAAGATAATCCAAAATGCTAGCCACTGGGCAGGACGAAGAGTCCAATCCCTTTGCCCTGACACCAGATGGAGAATCTCTTCCATTTAAAGGCATTGCATTTTCTGGTCAATTCCTTACGGGACGCTTGAACAATGTTGAGGACCTCGTCAGAGAGACCCAAGGCCTGGAACTCTAGCCGCTCAGGAACCAGGCTGTCATGTGCAGGGACTGAAGGTCTGGGTGGAGTAGCTTCCCCTAGTTGACTGACAGCAGGCCCGGGCGTGCTGGAAGCCGCCTTGGGAGCCTGGAGCAGAGGCAATCTGGATACCAGAACTGGCGGGGCCAGTCTGGGGCCACCAGAATCACCTGTGCCTTGTCTGTCCTGACCTTGATGAGCACTCTGTGAATCGGGGGGGGCATATAAAAGGCCTGGGGTCCACAGCGTTGAGAAGGCATCCACCGGCAGTGAACCCTGCTGAGGGGGGGGCAGAAATGGAACAGCCTCAGGTTCGCAGTCTCCCTGGAGGTGAACAGGTCCACCTGAAGGGTGCCCCAGTGGGAGAACATATCTTGTACTACCTCCTGGTGGAGAGACCACTCGTGAGATGCCCCGCGCCCAACCGGCTGAGGACATCGGCCAGCTGACTCAAGGCTCCTGCCACATGGATTGCCAGGAGATCCGCCTCCAGGCTGAGCACAAGTTACCAAACACAGAGAGCTTCTTTGCAGAGGGGCAAGGAACGCATCCCGTCCTGCCTGTTGAGATAGTACATGGTTGTCATGTTGTCCGTCTGGACTTGAACCACTTGACCCCAGACAAACAGAGCGAATGTGGTTAGGGCTAGGCAAACCACTCAAACCTCCAGCAGGTTGATGTGGCATCAGGACTCCCTAGGGGACCACAGCCCATGAACTCTGTGCTCCCCCAATCCATCAGAAACAAGCTGGTCGTCAGGATGACCGTCGGCTTGGGGTGGACAAATGGGAGCCCTTTCTGCAGGTGGGATGGGACGAGCCACCACTGGAGTCCGTCCCACATCCTCTGGGTCACAGAGACCAGCTGGTCGAGATGACCTGAGCGCTGATACCACTGGCTAGCCAGTTTCCACTGAAGGGAACGCATATGCCAGTGGGCCCATTGGACCACGCTGATGCAGGCCACCATGTAGCCAAGAAGATGCAGGAAGTCCCAGGCAGGGCGCAGTTGCCCAACCAGAAATGATCGAGCAATGGAAGAGACAACCTCCGTCCTGTCCACCCGGGAGCAGAGCTCTAGCTCAGCAGGAGTCGAGCTCTGTCCTGATGAACTGGATCACCTGCGCAGGCATGAGTTCCGACTTGGCCTCATTGATCAGGAGGCCAAGTTCTAGGCAAGTCTGAAGGGCCAGATTCCTAGACTGCTCCACCTCCAGCATGGAGGGACCTGCTATCAGCCAGTCATCCAGGTAAGGGTACACCCAGACCCCTCGGTGCCTTAGGCATGCCGCCACCACTGCCTGCATTTGGTGAAGACCCTGGGAGCTGAAGATAGGCCAAAGGGCATGGCTTGGAACTTGTAAAGGGTTCCCTTGGCTCAGAAGCGGAGGAACCGTCGATGGGACAGCCGGATCGGGACATGAAAGAATGCGTCCTGAAGATCTAGGGAGCAGAACCACATTCCTTGCTCCTGGGATGGTATGATCTGAGCTAGAGGTACCATCCGAAAGGTGCGAGACCTGAGGAACTTGTTCAGGTCATGCAGATCTAGAATGGGACGCCAGCCCCTGTCCACTTCGGCTCCAGGAAGTACCTGGAGACAAACCCTGGGTCTGAAGGTGGGTCCCTGTACTGGGCGCACCACCTCCTTGAGGAGGAGCTGAGCCAAGTCGTCTCAGAGTCGACTGAGAAGCTGCAGACACCAAATCCCCCCGTGGGGCACGGGCTTGATAAGGAGGAGCCTGCTTGAATTCCAGAGGCAGGCCTCGACCTACCACTTCTAGAACCCAATGGTCCATGGTGATAGCGGACCAGGCAGAAATGAAGTGGCTGATCCGGCCCCCCACGGGAGGTCCCAGGGGAGGCGTGACGGGATTGAGGGAGGCAACCCCCCAACCTGTCACTGAGCAGGCTTGGAGAAGGGTCCGGCGGAGGGGCTGCCGGGACCTTCCCCCCGGGGTTCCTAAACAAGGAGGCCACGGACTTGGCCCGAGGACACCAAGTTTGAGCCTGCTGGCCCTGCTGCTGGGCTGGTCTGGTTGCAAGAGTGGGCGAGTGAAAGGGCTTGCTGTTTTGACGCTTGGAGT
The DNA here is from genome assembly GCA_016271365.2 of Neoceratodus forsteri. Classification (NCBI taxonomy): domain Eukaryota; kingdom Metazoa; phylum Chordata; order Ceratodontiformes; family Ceratodontidae; genus Neoceratodus; species Neoceratodus forsteri. Next base: position 1,324,481,154 of record CM057456.1, on the reverse strand, counting down.
CCTTGTCCTTTTGGGCAGATGTAGTGGAGTCCAAGGTGGCAGTGAATTTCTCTATGCCCTGAAGGTGACCCTCCACACCGGGCCCGAACAGGTCGGTGCCCAAGAAGGAGACATCTTCCAGCTTATGCTGTGTATCCACCGTAAAGTTTGAGATGCGTAGCCACGCCCTGTGGCGCATGGCCATGGCAGCCACTACCGAACAGGCACAAAAATCACCAATATCCAGAGCAGTCTGGAGTTGCTGCTTTTTCACTGCCCTACCCTGGTCCTGGACCTGCTTGACCCTGGTCCAGAGGTCAGCTGGGAGATGAGAAATTACCTCATCCAGGGAGCCCAAGAGGGCGTGGGAAAAATGTGCCATGATGACAGCCGAACAGGCCTGATTAAGGCCGGGCGAAGAAGATGCATACACCTTCTTCCTGGAATGGTCCAATTGTTTGGATTCCCTGACTGGGGGTCTGTTTGTATCCCCTTTGTTGCCAGAGTGCCGAAACACGGAGTCAGCCACCAACCCCACCACAGAGGCATGCTCCGAAAAGCCCTACAGGGACCCCACAGTCACAGCGTACTTGCAGGCCATGTGGGCAGAAGGCGCAGGACAAGATGCCAGATGCTACCACAGCTCCAACGCTGGACCCACAATGGCCTCAGCCACTGGGAAGGCCTACACAGGAGTGTCCCCTTTATCCAGAATCTCTGTAAGGGGATACCTTAGCCTGTTTCTGCACAGGCTCCAGCTCCATTCCCGTGGCTTCGGAAATGAGCCAACAAATATCCATCAGCGAGGAAGGGCCCTCGTCAACAGAGAGACCCCCTCAGACTCCGAAGAGTCCTCGTAGAGCGGAGGCCCACCCGTGTCACTCTCCACCCACCTTGGGCGGTCGGGAGTGAGAGTGACAAACAACTGATGGGGCAAGCCTTGGGTCAAACCAAGAATCCTTGGTCGGAGCCCCAGACTTCGGTTGCTTGGGCGGTGGCTCCACCCGAATTGGTGGAGTAGCCAGCTTCGGGTGAGCCGGTGGGACCTCAACCGGCACCTCAGTGACGGCAGCCGTGGCTGAAGTCGGTCGTTCTGGCGAAAGCCACTTAATGGCTGGAGTCAAAACAGGGAGTGGTTTGGACCCATATAAGACCAACTGCTGCCTCGAGGTCTTCATAGCGCCGACGCAACTTGCACCAAAGCCTCTCCTCACCCGAGGACGAAGAAGATAAGGAGCAGCAGCACCACCTACTATGACAGCGGGAACGAGATCGCCGTCAGAAGCGAGTCTTGCCAGACTTTGAAGTCGAGCAGCAGGACCTCTACCATTGGCGGGGCTGACGGGGGACCTAGACAAGAGTCAGGGAAGCCCTCGGTTCCTGGTCCAGTTCCTTGGTGGGCAGGTCCGGCCCAGCGGGTTGGGCCGACCCATCCGAGGACACCGGGAGCACCGGTGTCTGAAAAAGAATTGTCGGCTGGATCGGGCGACAACCCACTGATCAGCTCGAGAAAGATCTCGGCTGAGTCGACAGGTGTCTCAGCCGACTGGTTTGATGGAGTACTGTGAAATCAGCGGCCTCTGCTGCGAATTCGACCGAAGTCGAGACAGCAGATTCCTGTGAGTTCTCCCGCCGGAGATCCTGGTGCAGAAAGCATAAATGGAGAACCACTACAGTTCCTCAGAGCCAAGGAAGAGCAAAATAAAAGCAAAGAAGAAGTAATCAGGGGAAGGAAGGAGGGAAAGCAGCACTTGCTGCAAGAGCTCCTCTCAAAGATCTACTGTTACGGAAAGTTCTAACGTAAATGTACTATCTTACTTTGAGGGGTCTCTAACAGCAGGCAACACTGGTAGGACCGAGTCCCAAGCAGTACCAGAACTGACTGCAAGTCAGCCGGGAGGAGGCATAAGGCAAGAGCAGACTGCTCACGAAAAAAGGCCCTACAGGACAGATAGTCCAAAACTGGTCTTGCGTCTGGAAGCAATGTCCAGAATGTAGTGACGGACAAAGGTGTGAACAGAGCTCCAAGTGGCAGCTGCACATATGTCCGCAGCTGGCACATTCCTGGTGGAGTGACCCTTAACCATCCCAGGCAAGGGCTTGTTGTACTTACAGCAACAGAACACAATGCAATTTGCCAACCATTTCAACAAACACTGTTTTGAAATAAGTGCCCCTTCTCTCTTAGGGGCAAATGAAACAAATAACTGATTAGTCTTTCTAACCAGTTGAGTGCCATTCATGTAATAACAGAGCACCCTATGATAGTCCAAAGTATGCAGTAAGGCCTCTCCCGATTAGAATACTCAGGGAAATAAACTGGTAGGTGGATGGATTGGTTTTGTGTGAACTCAGACACCACCTTAGGCAGAAACCTAGGATTAGTACGCAAAGACACCCTGTCTTTGTGAAAAACCAAGTAAGGCTCTTTACACATCAGAGCCTGAAGCTCGGAAATCATACAAGCAGAAGTAACAGCAACTAAAAACAATGCTTTCCACGACAGAAAGCAGAGCTCACAACTCACGGTCAGATCAAAGGGAGGAAGAGTGAGCTTTTCCAACATGAAAAGAAGATACCATGGTGGGACAGGTTCCCGAATGGGAGGTTTCAGGTTCAGAATGCCCCACAAGAATGTGTGGAAGAGATCCAACTAGACAGCAGCTGTGCCTTTAATAGGTGCATGGTACACAGAGATGGCAGAAAGGTGCACCTTAAGCAGAGTACCCCAGACCAGAGTCTGAAAGGGAGAAGAGGTACTCCAGAATCGGAAACATTGGTCATGTGATGGGAATCAGGTGGCAAGCAGTGGCCCATAGGTAGAAGCACTTCAACTTCATGGCATAGGTGGCTCTTGTGGAGGTTTTCCTGGCAGTCATGAGGACATCTGCAACCCTGGAAAAAAACAAAAACAAAGCGGCCAATAGTTAAGTCTGCAGGAGCCACGCATGGAGATGCAGAGACTTGACAGTGCCCTGCTCCTGGGAGAGCAAGCCGGTGTACAGGGGCAAGGGTACTGGAGATTCCACTGCCAGTTGTTGCAGCAGAGGAAACCAAATCTGACACAGCCAATAAGGAGCTATGAGAATCATCTCTGCCCCCTCTGACTGGAGCTTGATGGGTACCCTCTGTAGGAGATGGAAGGCATACAGGAACCTCCCTTTCCAGGCGAGGGACAACGCGACGCTCCAGAAAACTCCAGGCCCTGGATCAAGTGAGCGGAAAAGCGGCAGTTTTGCACTGAGTAGGGACGCAAATAGGTCCAACTCTGGATGATCCCACCTGTAGAAGAGGTCTTCGACCACTGAGGACAGGAGTTCCCACTCATGCATCCTCGACCAGCTTTATACTGTCGGCCATGGCGTTTTGGACAACTGGACTATGGATGGCTGAGAGTTCCAGGTCATGCTCGATGGCCCAGTATAATACCCTCATGGCCTCCCAACAAAGGGGGTAAGAATGAGTGCCCTCCTGTTTGTTGATGTAGAATACTACAGACATGTTGTCAGTCTGCACCAATGGTGGTCCAGGAAGAATGTGGGTCTGGAAGGCCTGCAGAGCACAAAGAACTGCCTGCACCTCTAGCACACTGATGTGGAAATGCTGCTTTGACTCGGACCAAATGCCCTGGGTCTGACGGTTTGCTAAGTGAGCACCCCAGCCCAGGCCTGAGGGGTCTGTATTGAGAATCTGTTGTGGGGAGACAGCACAGAGGGTAACCCCTCTCAGGAGATTGTCGGGGTTCCGCCACCACTCCAAGGTCCTTATCAGGTCAGAAACCAGCACTGGCTGATACAGGTCATCAGTGCGCTAATCCTATTGGACCCGCAGAGTCCACTGTGGAACCCTCATATTGCAGGCAGGCTAGGGGAACTATGGCTATAGCTGCCATGTGCCCCAATAAATGAAGGAACACTCTGGATGGTACCTGATGACAGAAGGATACCAGCGTGGCCTGCACTGTTAAGCACTCTGCTCTGTCCTCCAACAGGAAGGCTTTTCCCTGCGAGGAGTCCAGGACTGCTCCTATATACTGAAGGCACTGGATCGGAAAGAGATAAGACTTCGGTAGGTTTATCATGATCCCATGCACCTGGAAGAGCCAAAAAGTGCCTTGCAGGGTCTGCAGCAAGAGATCCCAGGAGGGGGCTGTGAGCAGCCAATCATCCAAGCAGGGGAACACATAAAAGCCCTGTCTCCACAGAGCTGCAGCTACCACTGCTAGGCACTTGGTAAAGATCTGAGGTGCAGAGGAAAGGCCAAAACGGAGGGCCTGGAACTGAAAGTGTTTTCCCTGGAACCAAAAGCGGAGGAAGTGGGAAAACCTGGATATGGAGATAGGCATTCTGCATATCCAGGGAACACAGCCAGTTCCCCGATGAAGGCAGGGCAACAGCCCCTGAAGTGCAACCATCCTAAACCGCTTGTATTCTATGTAGAGGTTCAGGCGGCTGAGGTCCAGGATCGACCTCAGGTCCCCTGTTTTCTTGGGGACAAGGAAGAAATGGGAGTAGAACCCCTTTTCTCTTTGAGCTGGGGGGATGGGCTCTATGGCCTTTTTGCACAGGAGAGGTGGAATCTCTTCCCGGATGAGGGCGATGTGGGCCTGAGGGTAACGGCAGAGTGAGGGAGTGTTTTCCGCAGGGGGCTCCAGAAACTCGAGGGTGTGACTCCGTTCTGTAGCAAACACTGATTTAAGGTTACTGTGTGCCATCCATTCAAGTATAGGGAGAACCTACCCCTGACCGCCTCCCCCAGGTCCTCTGCTGGGGGGGGGGGTCAGGCAAGGAGTCAAGCAGTGGAACAAGGGGTGGGCAGAGTGGCTGTGGGCACTGTGGGGGGCTCAAGGGGCAGTTGCTCTGGCTGGCAGGGTGTTTGTCTTATGCTTAAAGGGTCCTTTCGACTGCTGGCTCTTGGAATGTTGGCGAAAGAACTGATGTTAGAAAGACCTCGGTTGGGACCAGTACATGGAATGTACCGACCTCAGGGCCTTGCCAGATTCCTGAAGGCAGGAGATGATATCCTGGGCATCTCCCCCAAACAAGACAGGGGCACCCATTGTTTTGGCCTGTACATTAGAGGCAAAACCAAACACCCTGAGCCATGAAGGGTGGTGAATGCAGATCCCTGCTGCCGTCCCATGCTCAGAAGCATCTACAGTGTCATATGCTGCCCTCAGAACATGGTTGCCCACATCCAATCCAGATTTTAAGAGTTGGGCCAACTGCATTTTACTGGAATCTTCAGGGAGGGTCTACACCAGGTCCCTTGCCTGATCCCAGATGCATTCTGGTACTGAACCATATGGGTCAGATAGTTCTTGGCCTAAACGGCGAGTGTGGCAGAGGAATACATCCACTTGCCCCACTGGTTCAGCTGGTGAGATTCCTTGTCTGGAGAGTGGGTACAAAGGTGTTTGGGCTTTTTAGTGTGGTCATGGGCTGCATTCATGACCACTGAGTCCACCGTGGGGTGCTCACCAAAGAAGGGTTTGCCTACTGACGCATGGTAAAAGCAATCTGCCTTCTTGGCCAAGGCTGGGGTGGACAAGGGGTGGCTTCACACTGCTTTGGTAACATCGTCATACAAATCAATAACAGGAGGAACCCCCAAAGGGAGGGTATCCTTCTTCCAGAGGTAAACAGCCAGACGATGGCGCTCCGGGTCAATCTCCTCAGTCTCCCATACCATAAGGAATTGGATATGGAGCATCACATCAAGGTAAGAGGGATCGTCAGGGGGAGACTTAGGGATCTTATTGGGAAGCTCCTGACCATCAGAGGAGCCCCTCGAATCCTCCAACAACTCTGAAGAGGAAGAGGAAGAATTGTCCCCCGACAGATCGCTGTCTGGGTCTGCCATCTGAGGGGGACAGTCATCTATATGCTGGTCCAAGGTCCCCTTGTGACCCCCGGAAGACTCCATGGTGGTGGAGGGGGGGGTTGCTAGGTCCTGCCAGTTCAGGATCCCGAGGGGGAGGATCCCTGGGAGTGGAGGGAGGAGAAGGCCGCCTGGGTGTGTCCTTGTTCTGCATAAAGGTCCACCAGGCTGTAAACAAGGCATTATAATCCACCGGTGGAGGTGGGCTGTAAGATGATTAAGGATATTGAGGAGGAGGGTACGGGTACGTCGGTGGAGGAGCCAGTGCAGGGTACCCTGGCATGGGGCCACAGCAGGCGCTGGCTGGGGATCCCTGGGAGGGCCTGAGGGCATCTGTGGTGCAGGATGGGGCCGAGGAGTCGGTGTAAGCATAGCCGATGCTGGCCTGACAGGCTAAGGCTGGCATCAGTCTAGCGAAGCAGCTGACATGGGCCCCAGAGGTGAGACTGGCACACGCGGTGAGGGGAGGAATTCCCCCAAGGCAGGGGCAGAGGCGTCGCCTGCATGGAAGAGGAGGCGAGCGCTTGCTCCAGGTGATGCCTAGAAGGGCTAGCACTAGCGTTGACCCTGGAGTCAGGAACCGGGAAAGCAACGCCTTGATTTGGGGGCACGATGGCGAAGACTCGCCACCGAAGGAGCAACCCCGGCCAGGCTGCCTGACTGAGGACCAGTGGGGACTAAGGGCCTGAGCATCAGAGGATGGGAGGCACGGAAAGAAGTCCACTGCCCCGAGGAGCTGCCGTTCATAATGGAAATGAGGGTGGGCGGCTGTACCACTGGCAACTGGAGGTAGAAAGGACCAGCAAGGGAAGGGGCAACTCCCTGGCGGAGGAAGGCCCAAGGTGGAAGCCGGCCTATGCATTGACCGCGAGTGAGAGGCTGACCAAGGATAGTCCCAGTGCTTATGCTTCCTGCTGGACTTCTCCTTCCGGGAAGAAGAAGAGGAGGAGGCCCGAGAAGTGGAAGAGCTTTTAGCCTGAAGCTCCTTCTCCATCAAGGCCAATTTCTGCTGTAGCAGGTAGCTTTGAAGAGTCTTCAAGCGGCATCTCTGTGTGGCCTGGTTGAAGTCCTGGCAGTGCTGACAGGCCTTGGTGTCATGGTTAGGGCCTAAGCAGAGCGGGCAGGATGAGTGACTGGCTTTGGCGGGTATCTGCTTGCAGCACGCACACTTCATAGGCTGGTGGGAAGACGATGCTGGCGCAGAAGACATAAATGAGATGGAGAAAACACCAAAAACTGACGTTAACACTAAGGAAGAAAAAGAAATTAAATCACGGGTAAACACAAACAAAATGGCAGCTAACTGAAGCAGGCATCCGGTGAAGGTCTGATGTGCGCAGGTCAATGGCGGGAAAAAAACTGAGACAGGTCTTGAGGACCACAACCTTTATAGGATAGGTGGATGCCAGCGTGCTGACGTTGGAGGGGTGGTCCCCATGATAGATTGCTAGCTGTAAGTTTTCCATGTGGTCCTGGCGCCTGGCGGCTTCAGTCCTACCGGTGTTGCCTGCTTCAAGAGCCCCCTTGAAGTCAGATCAAGCTGCTATCAGCTCAGTATGTCTCCTGGTGAAACTTTTGAAATAAATAAATAAACAAAGAAACAATTACACTGTTCCTTGCAGTATATTGCAGCATTTTGTGTCATACTGAAGCATTACTGTGTTGCATTATGCATCAGTATTCTGGACACCATTTCTGAATGGAAAGACAGCTAGAGCAGAAAAAGTTCAAAGAAGATTCACAAAAACAATATCAGGTCTAGAAAATATATCATATCAAAAAAGACTGGAAAACTGTCTATGTTGCTGGCTTCATGGCGCCAAGTGAAGGGTGCTCGCTTGGCATGCTGGTGATCCGGGTTTGTGCCCTGAGCGCAGATGTCAAGAGCGGAGTCTGGCAAGGAGGGGGTTTACAGCATCCTTTGGATGCTTCCCTCCCAAGGGGAGGAGGGATACTGAACTGCTGTTTGTCAGCCACTGTGGGTAGCTTGGCGTTGGCATCCTTGGCGGCATGTGGCCTTGATGCGCCACCAAATGATCCCACCCCCAGGACGCCACTGTAGCTGGTCCTTTGTGGGAAGGTATGGGTGGGTCGGGAGAAAAGTGGAAAATCCATTCTCAGCCAGCAGTATGATGGCTGCCGGTCTCCGCCACCACGGTAACCCAGAGGTGTCTGTGGCAACCCCTGCCATACCCGGGATACGTTGCGCACCTGTGGGCACTTCTCCCAGTTGTGGGCCGATGTGAAGGGGCCCTCCCGATGAAGGGTTAATGTCAGGTTACCCAGGGTCATGGCACAGATGGGGCAGCAGATGGCGATAGGGACCAGAGAATGGTGGGCCTTGGCGGCCTGAAGGAGTGATCGACCGAGGGCCTGGGGAGGAGCAAAAAAAAATTTAAAAATTAATTGTCTATGTTAAGTTTAAGAAGAAGACATAGAAGTGATCTACTCCTCCTATTTTACATTTTAGTGGACAGCTAACTTATGGAGGGTCTGAATTTGAAATACAAGGCAAAGGACCAATTTTTAAGAGGTCACAACAGATAGCTTAGGTTAAATTGTCTTAGAATGGAAAAAACAAAGTTCTTTACTCAGAGGGTGGTAAATATTTAGAATTTCTACCACAGAAAGCTAGATAGCTACTACATGTGACAATAAGGTTTTATTTAAAACCAAACTTGATAGTGGCAATATTGGAGTACTACCACTGAGTGGGGTGGGGAGAGACAGAGTCTCGGGTCATATGGCCTTTTCTATTTCTATGGACAGTTACAGTGGTTTGCAAAAGTATTCAAACCCCCTTGAAAGTTGTCAGATTTGTCTGGATTACAAATGAGACATACATATATTATTCCAGTCAATATTTGTACTGCAAACTCATATGCTCTAACAGTATATTGTCAAAACCAAAATTAATTATCCGTCAGCAGATCTTTTAAAGAAAATTAAAAAGTGGAAAATGCTGCTTGCAAAAGTATTCAACCCCTACACATTAGTATTTGGTAGAGCCACCTTTTGCCTGCAATAACAGTTTTAAGTCTTTTGGGGTAAGTATCTACCAGCCTTGCACACTGTTCGGGAGTGATTCTTGCCCATTCTTCTTGGCAGATCTGATCCAGGTTGTTCAGGTTGGTTGGGTGACGCTAGCACCGTAAGTTTCAACAGTGCCAGATTCTCGATGGGATTGAGATCTGGACTTTGACTTGGCCACTGTAGGACATTCACCTTTTTGTTGTTTAACCACTCCTGTATTGCTTTGGCCTTGTGCTTGGGATCATTGTCCTGCTGAAAGGTGAAGTTTCTCCCAAGCTTCAGTTTTTTAGCAGACTGAAGCAGGTTTTCTTGCAGTATCTCCCTGTATTTTGCTCCATCCATTCTTCCTTCAATTTTAACAAGATGCCCAGTCCCTGCTGATGAAAAGCATCCCCACAGCATGATGCTGCCACCACCATACTTCACTGTAGGGATGTTGTTTCTCGAGGCATGGGCAGTGTTAGGTTTGCGCCACACATAGCGCTTTGAATTGTGGCCACAAATCTCTATCTTGGTCTCATCAGATCACAAAACCTTGTGCCACATCTTAGCTGGGTCACTCTCATGCTTTCTGGCAAACTCCAGATGTGCTTTGATATGGTTCTTTTTGAGTAATGGCTTCTTTCTAGCCACCCTCCCATACAGGCCAGTATTATGCAGAGCTCTTGATATGGTTGACTGGTGCACCTTCACTCCACTCTCAGCCACTGAACTCTGTAGCTCCTTCAAAGTGATTGTTGGCCTCTCTGGCTTCCCTCACTAGTCTCCTTCTTGTTCGATGCTGAGTTTTGAGGATGGCCTTGTTCAGGTAGTGCCTGGGTGGTGTGATGCAGCTTCCACTTCCTCACTATTGATCCAACAGTGCACACTGGGATATCCAAACACTTGAATATTATTCCGTACCCTTTTCCTGATTTATGCATGTCTATTACTTTATCTCTAACTTCCTTAGCATGCTCTTTAGTCTTCATTTTCACACCCTTCCTTCACATTCACAGTCTGACCAATGGTCATTAAACTGAAGGGGGGTTTTATCCAGAAAATGTGAGCTGCTTTAATGTTTCAGAGGAGGTGAGGCCAATTGTAAGCCAATTGTGTCCTCGTTAGGGCAATATTTTTCATCTGTGTAAACTTGGAGCTTCCAGAGCACAGGGGTTGAATACTTATGCAAACAGCATATTTCAGTTATTTATTTTTCTTAAAAATATATTCTAACATGAAACCAATGTCACTTTACAATAATTATTTTGAGGGTCAGTCTTTTTAAATAAAATATTACACAGAACAAAATCTCAGTGCATCATTTGTCATTCAGACAAATCTGACAACTTTCAAGGGGGGGTTGAATACTTTTGCAAACCACTGTATATAAGAATTAGTATTAATAAGATATGATGTTACATTGTAATAAGTTCCTTCAAGCTGCAAGTCACCAAATCGCATTTTGCTGTTTATTCCTGGGCTTCAAATCGTCACTTTGATGCAGACGGCTGCTCTGTGTGTGTAACCAAATGGAATCAATGGGTTTGGCTAGACTTTGGGAGTTCACTGCAAAATGTCAGTATCAAGTCACCAAAAAAACTGCAATTTAAATTTCCAGCCTGCCAGACACTCTAGGGAAATGTGGTTACTACATCTTAATTCCACACCCTGGAGTGCGTTACTGTACTTATAAAACGTGTTTTTTTTGTTTGTTTTTTTAAGACTCAAAAGCTCAAAACAAAACTGCTAGAAAAAATGCAGAGCCCTGTGACTGAATTCCACCAGTCACAAAGGAAAATTACGTACCTACCGTAATTCTTGATCTTCTCTTGTATCTTCACCATTCATTACTTCCTGGGTGTAAGCCGGAAGTAGCGCACCGTCCACCGGAAGCTTTTTTTTTTTAAGTTGCCCTAACGGCTTCCTTCTCGAGGCGGCGTCATACGGGCGGCCGTTAGTAGCGACGACTCCTCCTCCAACTCAGTTCTGTGAGCCGGAGAGGCAAAATGAAAGCAGAAAATATAGATAGCGAGGCAAGATAGCGAGGATAGCAAAGCAAGGAAGAATGAACTGAAAAGGAACAAGCCGATGGAGGAAGGACAGAGGAGATAAGAACATCCCTAGCCTAGGGAGTGCAGGGCCTCCTTACCTGGGCGACTCTAGGAGAGAGATGAGTAAGGAAATGAGAAAATAGAAGAAGAAGAAGAAGAAAGAGAAGAGAGAGATGGGATGTTGAAGGGACCAGAAGGCCCAACGAGCATAGTTAGCTTGTAGCTGAAGGCTCGACTAAAGGGGAAGCAAGAATCCCCGGAGATGGAGCTGAAGAGAAGGTTCACCGAACCCGCTAGACAGACTCAGGAAGGCATAGTCCTCATCTTCAACATGCCATTGTTCTTGACACCCACCTCGGCTCCTGGCCATGGAGAAGCCTTTAACTGGAGGACAGCCGAGGGGGAAGAATAAAACCCCAGCAGCATGGAGAGCTGCTCAGGGTTTAGAAATGGAAAATGTAAGCCTTTCAGGCGCTCCAAGATAGAAACGGGACTCAGACTGACTGGCTAAGGCCGGCCAAGGCTTAGGCTGGCTAAGATTGGATATGGTCAGCAGAGCTCTACTGTAAAAATTGTCCAGGAGGACACTTAAAGGGAGAAACCACTTAGCAAAACAGCGAGAAGGATAGCCTACCTTCTCATTTGCCTTCTTGTTTGATTTCTCCTATTCCTTTTTTTTTTTTTTTTTTACTAGATGCATGACCCAGATACCAATATGCCTATAGCAGTCGGAGAGAGTTCCCTCAGCATTTTTTTTTTTTTTTTTAGAAGAGAAAGGAACAGACGTTCTCGTTCCTCTCTCTCTGCAAGGCAAGAATAGAGGGGGGGGAATTAGATTTCAGGGCAACTACTGAACACGGATTGCAGGATCAAAACTGAATAGCCTGAGCCAGGCCAAACAACCCCAGAGGTATCTTGCCATAAGAATAGCAAGAGATAGTTGTTCAGTCTGATCGCCAATGCAATCCCGAGATGGCCCATGAATCTTAGAGTAAATAATTTTCTGGATTTTAAACCCCAGAAGAATTTTTTTTACTTTTTTTGGAAAATGAAGCAATTTTCCTATATTTTATATAATGCAGAGAGAGAGAAGGAGGCGGGAGGTGGAGAAGCCACAGGAAGAGGCCACTGAGGATGGTTGGGCGTAAGTAATGAATGGTGAAGATACAAGAGAAGATCAAGAATTACGGTAGGTACGTAATTTTCCTATCTTCCTTGTCAATCTTCACCATTCATTACTTCCTGGGTGAGTATCTAAGCCTCTTCCCAGGAGGGGAAGAGGCCATACCCTGAGGAACAAGACCCCAGCCTTCTGCTGGTGAGAAACAGAAGGAGAAGACCCTGGCTTATTCAGAAAGCCTAAGTGGGAGAAGAGCTAGGAGGTGCCTCCCGAGGACGAGGAGACGGAGGGAGCCCCTGTAAAAGTCTCCCAGCTCTGATGAGAAAAGACGGTCCCCGGAAGGCGGAGCGCATCACCCTCGCCGGGCCAGGGTGACAACCTGGAGACGGCTCATGCCGTCCGCCTGATGCAGATCGCTGTCCCCTGAAGCCTGGAAGCCACCCTCATTGGCGCCAGTATAAGATGCCCTGCTTGGTGTCTTGCTAGCTCCAGGCCTACCGCTGGAGAGGGCAACGGCTTGTCTGGTTTGCTCGTGTCAGGCATAGATGCCAGCAGCTGGGACATCATCGACCACAGATGCCGCTGTAGGCAGCGTGGTGAGCCTGATGTGATGCAATACATGCACTGCACGAAGAAGAGAACACTCTTCGCTCCAACGGTTCGAATCCGGAGAGTCCGAATCCGGTGGGCGGTCGTGCGCCAGGCAACGGCGCCCAGAAGGAGTATCCAGGTATACCAAACCTGAGGACGGGTTGGGAAGGGAACCTAGAGACTCAGAGGGGGCACAATACCTACGCTGGCAGTCCGCCGGGGCTGGGAAGAAACGGCAGGGAACTGCCAGGACCGGATAGACGCCTCCGGAAGGGATAGCCAGGAAGGTACCACCAGATGCTGGGCACTGAATTCACCAAGGAATTCACGCCGTCACCCGCTCGGTATTGTCTCCGAACGTAGGAAATCGAAGATCCTCACCATCCTCGGAGAGGAAACGCTGATATTCTGTGAAATCAGCATCGAGGACAGATGAGCAGGGTTCTCTCCTCAGAGGAGGGAGACGAGGATGATGGGGAACTGGAATGTCCAGAGGATTCCGCGCGTGTGGGGAGTCGAAAGACCCGCTCATGCATGTAACTAACATATGAGGGGAAGGCCGCCGCAGAACCCCTGAACTGCTCCCAGGATAACGGACCCGTAGGACCGACATGGCCTGGGAGCGGGGGTGGTGAAGGCAGAGAGATGGGAGAGGGGCACCTCCGAGGAGGCAACTGCTCTCTGCGAGGGCTCTGGAATCCGGGGAAAGGAGCTCTAGTAGGGGATCCCGGATATCAAACCAGGCCGCAGAACGGAACTCTGGGGAAGCGGAACCTGGAAGAGCCCTGGGGGAGAAACTCCCCTGTGACGACGCTGGGACTGCATGGATCCAGAAGGGCAGTCCGCACAAACGCCGCCAGAGGACACCCTAGAACCCTGGGGGGAGGGGCGGGGCTCTGCGCTACGGCTCCTGGCCACCCACCCTGAGGTGGCCAAAGAAGACCGAGCAGCAGGACGCCTGCCCCTCAACCCCTCGGATTCCGAGGCCCTCCTCCCGACTGCAACGCTCCCTAACCCCAGAGGAGGTAACAGCACCCGGGGTAGCTGTCACCGACCTCCAGAGAGGGAGCCCCTCCGTCACCCCCCACGCCTGCCCCCGGGACTTCGGCCACCCCAGCCGAGGAACCCTCAGGAGACGCACGGCAGGGGACAGAGGAGGGCCGCTGGCCGCCGCCTGGCACCTCTAGCCACCGAGGACCCAGATTCAAGAATGGGGATGCTAGGATGGGTCCACATCTGAGTCATCGCCTCAGAGGAGGATGAGACCAGCAGGACCTCTCGACGGCCACCCAGGGGTCTCGAGGCCGGGGTCCGCGAACGGCCCCGGGTATCGAAAAGACGCCGCCGCTTCCCAGCACGCCGGGCAGCATGAAGGCCCAATTCCTCACTCCCCAGCGGCTCGCAGACCCGCACGCCCGGAGGAGGGGGTACGCCGCGATCGGAGAGAAGCGCACCGCCGGCGGCGCCACCAGGCTCATCGGGCACCGCGAACGGCGCCGAGGCCAAAACGGACGCTAACGGCGCCGCTTCGATCACCGCGCCGCTAACGTGCCGGATCCAAAGCTGTAAGCGTTAACGGCACCGCTTCCGGAATACCAGCACCGCGAGCGGCGCTGGATCTGAACGCAGCTGAAGGGCGCCGCTGATCACCGCACCGCTGAACGCGCCGATCCGAAACGGACAGCTGCTGAGGCTATCGCCGAGGGGTTCACCCGAGCGGGCCCAGCCAAGGGCCTCACAATGGGGGAGCCTGCACTGCAAGAGGTGACTGCCGAGGCGGTGTCAGCGCCGCGCCCCGGAGGGGCTACGACGCCCCCAACACCGCTGGAAGGGCCTCCTCGTCGTAAGAAGGGAAGAGGAGACCCCTCCTCCTCGGACCGTGAGTAGGCCCGGAGGGGACCCGGGAAAGGCCTAAGGATCTCGCCGAGATTCCCGCGAGCGACGCCGTCCCTCAAAGTCGGCAGGGCTTCACGAAGCTTGTACGCCGCTGACTTCGAGGACACGCACGGTCCATCGAAACAAGCGATCTAATCCATATTATGGTTGGGTCCCAGGCAACGAAGAGAGACGCCATGCCGTCCGAGACGGAGAAATGCCGGCCGCAGGAGCACTGACGCTAGGGGCACGGCCTGGCTCTAGAAGAACGCTTCGCTCAGAACCGGACATAACACGAAATAAACAAGATTAAACACAGTCAGAAATACACCGGTAGCCGTACAAAGGAAAGAAAAAGACAGTCTTACCGTGAGGCGTCGGTGTAAAAAAGAATCGGATCGCACTTTTGGTTGCTACCGCTGCAACAGGTGCTGCCTCGACGGGCGGAGAAACAGAACTGAGTTGGAGGAGGAGTTGTCGCTACTAATCGCCGCCTCGCTGCATGACGCATGACGCCGCCTCGAGAGGCGGGCCGTTAGGGCAACTTTAAAAAAAAAAAAAATTCGTGACGGGTGCGCCGCTCCGGCTTACACCCAGGAAGTAATGAATGGTGAAGATTGACAAGGGAAGATCAAAGTATTTCCATTACCCATTTTATAATAAGCAGTAAGCAATGAAGAAAACAGGACACCACCACACAAAGCAGTAAAAAGTAGTAAAACAAATGGGTAAAGTGTAAAAGAAGAAACAGTGGCACTGTACAGAGTAAACGGGAATATTCCATAACACTTAATCAGCAAGGCAATTATCTTATCCAGTAGAACTTAGTTTTCCAGGATACACTTACCGTAATGTTCAGGTAAACTACACGTTGGACTGGATCATAACTGACGTAAACAGACTTCACACCAACATAAGTCACATCAATGGAGCGAGGGAAAAAGAAGAATACAGCCAGTCCAGAGAGCAGCAGACAAAGGATTACTGATGCAGTCACATAAAGCTTTCTACAACAAAGAAAAGAGATACATAAAACAGTCTGTATAACAGAGTAGCATAGAGTTTTTCTTTAGACTCAAGTAACTAGGATCCGCAGCTTATTCAATAGGTAGGGAAATGGGCAGACTGGGTGGGGCCAAGCGGTCCTTATCTGCCGTCAAAGTCTGTTTCTATGTAACATGCAAATGCCTGCTCTTGGAAACTCTGTTTCGACGTCTTAGCGGTAGCAAGAACTAAAAGTTAAGCACTCAGAAAACATGTAATATGAGATGCAAAGAAAAATAAAATAAAATCCAATAGTGTCACACAACCATATTGGTTTGTTTGCCTGCCTATGTACTGGTTTAGATTTAAATTTATTGGTTTGGATTTAACTGTATTGGTATGGACGGGTGAACATTTCAGTTCCATACTACTAGTTACTATATATACAGGTTACTCACCTGTAACAGGAGTTCTAGGAATGGTATATGTTGTTCATCCACACTGTCTGGCAGGTTCCTTGCCACTTTAAATCTTGCCAGAAGGTCTTCAAGCTGGCTCCTCCCACCCACCCGGGTGGTAAAACTCTCGGCTCCGCCCCATGACGCCAGATCTGGCCCGCTGGAAGCTCAGGTTGTGCGTCGAAGCCGGGGAGGTCGGGTTGGTCGTGTGGATGAGCAACATATACCATTCCTAGAACTCCTGTTACAGGTGAGTAACCTGTATTTCTAGGGACATGGATATGTTGTTCATCCACACTGTCTAACAGAACTCTAGCAGTTCTCCGGGAGGAGGGAGGCAAGGCGCACACCCCGATGCTACTTGGGAAGAGACTGGAGGACCAGGCCCCAAACCAGCATCCCGGCGCGTGACTCAAGGTCGATGTGGTAATGGGTGATGAAGGTGTGTGCTGACTTCCGGTAGCAGCCCTGCAGATTTCCTGGATAGGGACGCCCTGGAAGCAGCCACCGATGCAGCAGTATGGGGTAGAATGAGCTCTTATCCTCTGGGAGGCTCCATGCCTGCCAACTTATAGCAGAGATCTATGCAGGAGGTGACCCACCTGCTCGTCCGCTTGGCTGCAGGTCTGCCAGGTGCGGCTTCAGGCGTGGGTGACAAACAGCTGGCGAACCTCTCCCAATTTCAGCAGTGCTCCTTATAGTAAGCTAGCCTCTAGGGTCCACAGTATGGAGCCTATATTCGTGCCTCCCGAGGTGTGACTGGGGTAGAACACCGGCAGAGTCAACACCTGGTTAAGGTGAAACTCCGACACCACCTTGAAGGAATTTCGGTGGGGTGCAGAACAACCTTGTCCCTGTGGAAGACCAGGTAAGGAGACTCAATGCAGAGCGCCTGGAGTTCTCCCATCCTTCTGGCTGATATGATAGCCACCAAGAAGGCGTCTTCCACAACAGGTGAGAGAGTTCACACCTGTGCATTGGTTGATAATGGCTTGCCCATGAGCTTTGCCATGCTACGAGCAGTAAATCCCACGGAGGTGGAGGTTCGCACTGGAGGAAATGTGATCAAGGCCTTTGAAAAACACTTCCAGACCACCTTCTCCCTGCGCCACCGACTGCTCTCCCGCCCGCGCCGGTAAGCAGAGATGGCTGCCAGGTGCACCTTAGGGTTGTCGACCTAAGCCCCTCTAGAAAGGGACCATAAATAGTCCAAAATGCTTGCCAAAGAAGAGGAGGAAGGGTCCAAGCCCTTGCTCTGACACCAAATGGAAAATCTCTTCCATTTGAAGGCATAGCATTCCTGGTCGACTCTACGGACGCCTCAACAACATTGAGGACCCTGGCCGGAAAGACCCAAGGCCTGGAACTCTGGCCGCTCAGGAACCAGGCCGTCAGGTGCAGGGATTGAAGGTCCGGATGGAACACCTTCCCTGATTGACTGGAGCAGGTCAGGCGAGCTGGAAGCTGCCTCGGAAGCCTGGAGCTGAGGCTGAGGAGATCTGGTACCAGAACTGGCGGGGCCAGTCTGGGGTTATCAGAATCACCTGCCCTGTCCCTCCTTGCCTTGAGAAGCACCTTGTGAATCAAGGAAATGGGGAAAGGCGTAAAAGAGGCCCGGGGTCCACAGCCTCAAGAAGGCATCCCCTTGCAGCGAGCCCTGCTGAGGGGGGCGGGCATGAAACAGCCTCAGCTTCGCGCTCTCCCTGGAGGCAAACAGGTCCACCTGAGGTGTGCCCCAGTGGGAGAACAGATCTTGTACTACCTCCGGCAGGAGAGACCACGCGTGAGATGCAGCCCCTATCCGGCTCAGGGCATTGGCCAGGGTGTTGGAGGCTCCTGCCACATGAATGGCTAGGAGATCCGCCTCCAGGCTGCACACAGTGACCAAATGCGAGAGCTTCCTTGCATAGAAGCATGGAGCAGCGCCCCACCCTGGCGGTTTAGGTAGTACATGGTTGTGGTATTGTCCGCCTGGACTCGGACCACTTGACCCCAGAGAAACGGAGCAAAAGGCGGTGAGAGCTAGGCGGACCGCCGGAGCTCCAGCAGGTTGATGTGGCATCGGGACTCCCGCGGGGACCAGAGGCCGTGCGCTCGGTGTTCCCCCAGATGGGCACCCCAACCCATCAGAGAGGCATCGGTCGATAGAGAGACCGTCGGCTTGGGGCGGACAAACAGGATACCCTCCTGCAGATGAGATGGAACGGTCCACCATCGGAGAGCGTTCCACATCTCCTGGGTCACCACCACTAGCTGGTCCAATGGATCGCAGCTTTGTGACCACTGGCTGGCCAGTCCCCACTGAAGGGGCGCATGCGCCACGCGTGCCCAGCGGACTACGCTGGTGCAGGCGCCATGAGACCAGGAGACGCTGGGAAGTCCGGGCGAGCGCGATTGCCCAACCAAATGATTGGGCAAAGGAGGTAAGAACCTCGGCCCTGTCCGCCGGGAGCCGTGCTCTGGCTCGAAGAGAGAAGAGCTCTGCCCCGATAAACAGGATCACCTGCTTCGGCTCGAGTTCCAACTTGGCCTCGTTGATGAGAAGGCCGACCTGAGAGCAAACCTGGAGGGCCAGATCTCTGGACCGCTCCACCTCCTGTCTGGTGGGGGCTGCTATCAGCCAATCGTCCAGGTAAGGGTACACCCGGACCCCTCAGCGCCGCAGGAAAGCTGTCACCACTGCAATGCATTTGGTGAAGACCCTGGGAGCTGGAGACAGGCCAAGGGCATGGCTCGAACTCGAAGAGGGATCCTCCGCCTAAAGCGGAAGGAATCTCCGATGTGACGGACGGATAGGGACGTGAAAGAACGCGGCCCTGCAGGTCCAGAGAGCAGAACCACACGCCGTGTTCCAGAGATGGTATTATCTGCGCCAGAGTGACCATCCTGAAGGTTCGAGACCTTAGGAACTTGTTCAGGTCGTGTAGGTCGAGAATGGGACGCCAGCCCCCCATCCATTTCGGAACCAGGAAGTACCTGGACACAAACCCCGGGTCTGAGGGGGTCCGCTACCTCCCTGATCACCTCCTTTTGGAGGAGGACAGCGATGTCAGCTCGACGAGCCGACAGTGAGGCTGCGGACCCCGAGGCCCCCCGAGGTGCGACGGCTCTGAAGGGCGGGGCCTGCTCGAATTCTAGAGGCAGGCCTTTTCCCACCACCTCCAGTATCCACCTGTCCGTGGTAATAACGGACCAGGCGGAAAGGAAGTGTCGGAGCCGTCCCCCCACGGGGGGGAACCAGGGATGAGGTGACGGGGTTGGGGGCGACACCCCTCAGCCCGTCACTGGATCAGGCTTGGAGGAGGGACCGGCCGAGGGGCCTCCCGGGCCTTTACCTCCCTGCTTCCTGTTGGAGGAAGCCGACGGCTTGGGTTTGGGATGCCAAGCCCAAGCCTGCTGGCCCTGATGTTGCTGGGCCGGGCGCGCCGGGGGCGCAGAAGGACGAAAAGGCTTAGGCTGTGGCTTGCGGCCTTTGTCCTTCTGAGCGGAAGAGACCGAGTCCAAGGTAGCACTGGACTCTCGATCCTCTGCAGGTGACCTTCCACCCCAGGGCAGAGGTCAGTCCCCAAAAGGAACATCCGCCAACTTGTGCTGGGTATCAGTAAGGTGGATATCCTCAGCCAAGCCACGACGACGCATGGCCACTGCGCGCCACAGACCCTGGCACATGAGTCCCAATGTCTAAAGCAGTCTGGAGCTGCTGTTTGGCCATTGCCCTGGTCCCGCACCTGCCTGACCAAGTCTGCAGATCTGGGAAGATGAGGACGACCTCATCCAGGGGAGCCCAACAGGGCATGAGAAAAGTGCCATGAGGACGGCCGAACTGGCCTGGCGAAACTGAGAGGACGAGTATAGACTTTTCGCCTGCATAATCCAATTCCTTGGATTCCTTGTCGGGAGGATTGTCCACATCCTCGTGCTCTCAAGGCCGGAAAATGCTGTCGGTAACCAACCCCTCAGCAGAGGGGTGTTCTGAAAAACCGGACAGGGACCGTAGGGACCGCATACTTCCTGGCCATCCTGGCCGAAGGCGCAGGGCAGGAAGCAAGGCGCTGCCAAAGCTCCAAGGCCGGACCCACTATGGCCTCGGCCACCGGAAAGGCCTCCGTAGGGTAATCCCCTCGGTCCAGAATCTCCATGAGGGGATACCTGGCCCGTTTAGAAACGGGTTCGAGCTTCATCCCGGTGGACTCCGAGATGAGCCGAAGCAATCCTAGGAAGGACGAAGGGCTATCATCCACTGACTGTCCTCCTAAGGACTCCAAGTCCATTCGCTTGGAGAAAAGGGAGGAATCATCCTCGGACTCGGAAGAGTCCTCAAAGAGCTGCCTTGGGCCTGAGCCACCCTCCACCTGCCGAGGTCTATCGGGAGTGAGGGTGACAGACAGCCTATGGGACAGTCCCTGAGCCGACCGAGAATTTTTGGTCGGAGCCCCAAATAACGGCTGTGGAGGCGGAGGTTCCACTGGAATCGGTGGGGCAGCTGAAATTGGCCGAACAACCGGCCTGGGAACAGGCTCCTCGGCTACAACGAGGGGTTGTTTCGGCCGCTCCGGTGACAGCCACTTAATGGCCGGGGAAGACGATGGCGTCGGCTTATTCCCGGTTCAGAAGGGAGTTGTTGCCACATGAGCTCCTCATACCTCCGTGCAACTTGGCGCCAAGCCCTCGTCCGAGGAGGGAGGAAGAGCGCGCGCCGCCGCCACGGTGCTAAGACCGCCTATGACGGCGGGATCGGCTGGACCGCGAAGACGTCCGAGACTGAGACCAAGAACCTCGGCTAGGCCGAGGACGGTGCAGGGAGGTGTCGGGAATCGGCACTCCCCTCGGTTCGGACGATTCCACCGAAGGCTCCGGAATTGGAGGCACAGACGAGCCGACGGGATCCTCAACTCCCACCGGGGGAACCGGGGAGAGGGGATTCTCAGCTTCTCCAGCCGACAACCCGTCCAACGGGTCGAGAAAAATCTCGACCGCGTTGACGGGAGTCTCGGTCAACTGGCCTGACGGGGACACCGTGAAGCCAGTGGCGAGCTGAGGGGTCGATGTCACTGTCGACAACTAGGGAGGGGGATCTTTCCGCTCCCAGGAGCGCCGACGGTGAGACTTACTTTTGTCTCTCTTTTTGGACCGAGAAAAAGGTCCAGAAGAAGTTGGACCCTCACCTTTCGTCGAGAGGGTCAGACAAAGCTCCTTAAAAGAAGCCGAATACGAGGCACCGAGAGAGAGCGGGACAAATGCCACAGCCCAGGTAGAAGCGGCCCGCGCCGCCTCCTCTTCGAGGGCGATCATCTGCTCGAGCTGATCCACCGAGCCCGCCACTGCGGACACCGCCGACTAGGCCTCTTTAGACTTAACCGGAGGAAATCTTTTCTCGGGACGCCCCAGCTGTAAACGGGCAGCATGGTCTTCGAGGACATAGGCCGGAAAAGAAGAGCACAGGTCGCAAGCCTGCGGGTCGTGCTCAAGGCCTAAGCAGTGAGCAGCGACGGAGTGCGGATCCGTCCGAGACATCTTCTGACCGTGAGGGCATCTCCGAAACCGGAGTCGAGATTTGTCCAACACAGCCATGAGAGAGAGAAGACCAAGTCTTTTAGCAAAAACTTTTGATTTCGAAAATCAAGAATTAGGAACCAGTCTTACACGGAGGCGTTAAGGAGGAACCTGAGCTTCCAAGGTAAGGAAGATCTGGCGTCATGGGGCGGAGCTTGAGAGTTCTTCAGCGGGTGGGTGGGAGGAGCCAGCCTGAAGACCTTCCGGCAAGATTTAAAGTGGCAAGGAACCTGCCAGACAGTGTGGATGAACAACATATCCATGTCCCTAGAAACAGGAGTTTTTTTTTTTTTTTTTTTTGCAGTTTAAATTTTTATTGAGTTATGGAAATATCACAACATTTGCAATTACCATACACATTTGACAAAAGTAAAAACAACGGTCCACTGCCTGCAATCAAAGTACATTATGTTTCACATATAATTTCACTTGGTTTACAGCAGATTTAGCCTCACAAGCTACATGTCCCGTTCACTAAACATGGAAAATAGGTAACAGTTAACATTTATCATGCATGGATATGGTTGGAGGGAGGGTAGGGGACTTCCTGAATTACCCAATTCCATTAATAGCAGCATGTAAGTTGGCTTGGGGTGGGGGGAGGCCCTCAAGGGGGCTTTAACAGGGCTTTACCAGCCAAATCCATAATGCAACAGGTGATACCTTGAATGAAGTGCATAAAAGGAGACCAGTTATCCAGGAAAATATGGAGAGGGTCACTGGTCACATGAGTGACTCTGGCGTAGTTTGCCAACTTAGCCATGGCCATCAACCAATCCATAAGGGAGGGGACCATTTTAGTTCTCCATTTACTAAGTATCAGGTGCTTTGCCTCTATAGAAGCCTGCAGAAGCTACGCTAGGTGTGGGTTATTTACTTCACCACCTGAAGGGGGGATCCCCAGGACCCAGAATAATGGACAAAGGGGGATCTGTGCCGACAGGATACTGGAGCAGCAGTGGGCTACCGAGGACCAAAAAGAAGCGAAGGGGGTCACACTACCACAGTATGTGAAGTAGGTCTCCTCCTTGTAGTTTACACCTCCAACAAATATCCTCTTTTATTAGGCCCATTCTATGCAGCACTGCTGGGGTGCGGTACCAAAGGTGTCGTATTTTGTTTTGGATTAGAAAACTTCTAGGGTCTTTAGATTTTTGCTGATCAAAGTCCAACTTCTACTCCATTCACGTGCCGATATGACATAGCCCAACATCTTTTGCCATCTGTGTTTAGCCAGCTGTGAGGGATCTGGTAAGTCATCTCTCATATATCCATATATCAGACTGGCTAGACCTTTTTTCTCCCGACTCCAATTTGATAAAGGCAAACTTTTACCAGGGACACTATGTTTAGAGTGACAGACTATGCAGAAGCACACCCTCAGTAGTGAGCTTGTGCAGAGATGCCGAAGCTTTAGATACTTCCAGAATTTTGATTTCTCTAAATTATATCTTTTTTGTAGAGAAGTGAAGTTGTCTAATGTACACTCATCACCCATTAGGATATCACTTAATTGGTGTATCTGGTTTATCCTCCATGTCTCCCACACAAAAGGTCTCTGATCAATGGACCACCTGGGATTGTTCCAGAGGGGTAGATATTTCCCTGGATTCAGACAGGACCTGGTGGTAATCCCTACCTGGTTCCATGCCCAATGTGCAGCATTAATAGTCAGCCACTGACAAAAGTGGGAGGGGAGGGTAGTGCCCAAATACCCCGATATGTGACTTCCCAAAAGAGCCCCATTGATCGCTTACCGCTGGCTTGGGCTCGGTGCGAGCATCCGGACTGTAGCGGCTACTGAAAAAGCCAGGGCGTATTTTTGAAAGTTAGGGAGACACCAGCTCCCCCTTTTCCCCATGAAGCTTGGCTCTACTATAGCGTGGGGTTTTGCTGTCCCACAGGAATGCATGGATTATGTTGTCTGATTTTTGGAACCATATTTTAGGGATTGTGATTGGACGATGGGAAAGAATGTAATACACCTTAGGAGCTAGCATCATCTTGACTGCCACCACCTTACCTGGTAAAGACAGGTGTAGTTGTTTCCATCTCAGGGTATCTTCTTTTAAGTTATGAACCAACGGAGCAAAGCTGGCCTCTAGCATGGTGGTAACAGAAGCTAGCATCCTAATTCCCAAATATTTAATGTCTCCCTTAGATGGAACCAGACCTACACTGGATATGACCCCCAGGGAAAGTTTGGAATTTAAGGGGGAGAACCTCAGTTTTGCTCTGGTTAACTTTCAGACCTGATATTTCTGCAAATCTTAGCAAAATATCAGTTACATATGGTGCACATGTGAGGAAAACCTCAGTTGAAAGAAGACAGTCATCAGCATAAAATAAGGCAGAATGAGAGATATTCCCCATGCCAATACCTATAATCTTTGGGTGTTCCCTGACTGCACTTGCTAGTGCTTCTATAGCTAGGACAAATAGCACTGGAGACAGAGGGCTTCCTTGCAGAGTTCCCCTGTGTAATTCGAATGGTTCAGAGAGGATGTTGCTTGTCAGCAACCTAGCTGTGGGGGCTGTATAAAGAGTATTGACCCAACGTCTAAAGACTGTACCAAAATTGTAATGTTGGAGAATGGCATGCAAGAAGTCCCATTCGACCGAGTCGAAGGCCTTCTCTAAGTCCACTGAGATGGCTGCTACCAGAGTTTGGATTAGCTTTGCCTTTTGTATGAGAGATACTAGAAATCTGAGGTGGTCAGAGCTAGCCCGGCCCTTCACAAAACCCACCTGGGAGGTGTGAATTAAGCTAGCCAGGACTGATTCTAGCCTTAATGCTAACACCTTTGCCAGGATCTTAGTATCCGCATTTATAAGCGAAATGGGCCTATAGCTTACTGGGAGTTTGGGATCCTTCCATTCCTTAGGGAGGACTGCAATTATCACTTCCCTGAGTGTAGGGGGGAGTGATTCTTTTTTCAGGGCCTCCTGCAGCATGTCTCTCATGGGGAGAGCAGCACTGTCTTGGATGACTTTGTAAAAATCAATTGAGTAGCCGTCGCCCCCCGGTGCTTTCTGTGCCGCCATTTTACTGATTGCATCCCTAATTTTCTTCTCTTCTATGGACCCCTCTAGTTGTTCACATTGGACTGTTGTTAAGTTTTGGCGGATTCGTGTCTCCCATAAACTTAACAAATTTGGTCTTATCCCAGACAATGTGGGAGCTGTATAAGGAGTCACAGAATGAAAGTATAATTGTGTGTATAGCGTCAGGTTTGCTATGGATGTCCTCTTTGGGGTCTTTCAGTTATGCTACGTACCTGTGGGCCTGTTTTTTTTTTAATCTGTATGCTAGGAGCTTCCCACCTTTTTCGCTCCCTGCCCAATATTTGTATTTCAGTCTCAGAATTTGAAGTTCTGCCTTGCGAGAGGCTAACGTATTTAGCCTCATTCGAAGAGCCAAAAGCTCTCGTAGGAACTCCGGATCCTGTATTTTGTTTGGGTCTTTCTTTATTGCATTTCTTTTCCCACAAACTCATTTTCCAAATCCTGAGTTTCCTTTTCTCTCTGTTTTCTATGATAGGATGCATAACTTATAATTCGGGCCCTTATAGTTGCCTTAAATGCTTCCCATGTGGCCGCAGCCAAGATGACCCCTGGGGTTGTCCAGAAAGTATGTCTCACCTCTTTCTTGAGCCAATCCCTGAATTCAGACTCTTGCAGTAGCAGGGGGTCAAGCCTCCATGTCACTGATTTAGGGGAGGGGGTGGATGGGGCAAACGAGAGAATTAGTGGACCATGACCAGATAGATATAGGGGAGCGATATTAACATCCAGAGTTCTACCCAAGATATTTGGAGAAGTACACCAATAATCCAACCTGCTAGCAACCTGTTTAGCCTCTGAGAAATAAGTGTAATCCCTCATGGTGGGGTGGGCAATCCTCCAGATATCCTGTAATTTATCCATGGCAAGTAGGTCTTTCATAGCTCTAATGGCTTTTGGATGACAGTCAGGCTTCGAGTTGGATCTGTCCATAAGGGCATCCAACGCCAGATTAAAATCGCCTCCTAATATAATATCCGTCTCCTCGGACATCATCCCCATTAATTCCTGTGAGACCCTGTGAAAGAATTCTAGAGAATCTTCATTGGGGGCATACAGGTTCGCTAGAAGTACATCCCCTACAGAGGTATTAACCCTGGCAAATACCCATCTCCCCTCCTTGTCTGCACGGTGTTCCCTCAGTTGCCATTTGAGATGTTTATGACACAAAATAGAAACCCCCTCTCAGTCTTATTTGCTGCAATGTGGACTTCCCAACCCACCCAGTCCCTCTTTAATTTCTTAGTTTCTGTATGAATCAGTTCAGTTTCTTGTAGGAAGGCAATTTGCAATTTCAAGGATTTCAGCTAAGTTAGAACCTTTTTCCTTTTAATTGGTGAATTTAAACCCCTCACATTCCAGGATGTAGCCATAATCATATCACTACCCACCATCTAGTTTAATTATTAAAAAGTATTCCCCCCCCCCATCCAGGTTCTTATAAATTTTGTTTTGTTAATGCAAACAGAACTAAGTCGCATTGATCTGTAGTGCCAGACGTATCCACCTTCATTCCCATTCCTTCCAACCCTGCATGTTACATGTACTGACTCTTGTGTGGTCGTAAAGATCTCCATAACTTTTTTTTTCCCCTGCTTCCTCTTCCTTAAACCCTTTAAACATACCCTGACCTAAGCAGAGCTCCTGTAAAAGCCCCGCCTCCCGTATCCAAGGTGACCCATGGCCAGGGAGTCCACTTCTGGGAGTGGAGCATGTCAACTTGTCGGAGCTATTCAGTCCCTAACTAAAAAAGGGGATAAGAATCCCATTGTCATTACCTCCTACATATCCCCGGGTACCCGTGGGTCCCTGAGCTAGTTAGTCCATCAGTAAACATCAACAGTAAGTATAAAGCTGTAAGACATCAACTACTACTACTTTATAACATTTCGAATAAAACTAGCCCCCTTATGTATACCATGCCCTATTTAGGTAGGTTCCCCAGAGTTTCCAGAGTGGGGGTACAACTTTTATGAAAGCAGAACAAAAACACTGTGCTGCGGAGGTGAGCTATCCACTTTCACTGTGCTACATATTGTATCCAGGTTGCAGACACAACAAAATAGACCTGATGTCAGCCAACCCGATTCCCTCCTCAAACTTCCCACTGACTGTTGATTCCCAGGAAGTCAACTAAGTATACAGTGACACAGCAGAAAAGTGGACATTACTCCCATACTCATCCTTACAGTTAAAACAGCAGCTGCTAGGATGTGGGCCTGTTCACTATATGACTGTGAAGGGGGCGAAATTTGTTTGTATAACAAGAAAAACAACATGCTTGCTGTTCATGGTAACCTCATAAGCGAATACCGGTGAACAAAACGGCAAAAGCCGTTGCATATTGTCGAGCCCATCTGGCATGGATTGAGCAGGCGCTCGGCCTATTTGGAGGCTCTTTAAAATGGAACAGATGCAGAATGACCTCTGGGAGGCTTTAAAACCCAAAACTGTGCCCAAACTTGACACTCTAAACCCAGCTATCTGCTCCCAGAAATAAAAAATTACCCCACTATCTTCCCACGGGGTAACTTGCAATAAATATACCAAGTCTTAGCAGGCCCAACATTCAACATGGAGCTGGAGGTTCGTCCTGCTGCCCCTCTTCGCACTCGGCCCAGTCCGCTAGCAGGCTCTGATCTGTAAGGTCTTCAGGATCCACCGGTTCAGGATTGGACCCTAGCTCCAATGCAGTCGGAGTGAGATCCCTCAGACGCTCATATCTGTTAGAAATTTTAACTGGGGTTGTACCAGGAGAGATCATGCTATCGTCCAATAGTGTCTGTAGTCTCTGCCGGCTCCTACAGCGGTTCTTCCTCAGAGCAGATTTCTTGCTGGTTGTAACCTTGACTGGTTTCCTCGACCTGCCCCTCTGGACTCTATGCTATCCTTCATCCTTCTCCTGCAGGTTAGACTGAGCGCCGTGGGAAGTTTCCACTGTAGCTGAAAGGGGCTCCATATCTTGCCGTTCTGTTCCATGTGGGTGCACTGGGTATATTTGTGAGTCTCTCCCCTTCTGTTGGATGGTCAGCAAAAAGTCCTCAGCTTCTCCTGGGGAGTGAAACATGTAATAAACCCCATTTTGCTGAATCCTCAGTGAGGCAGGATATCGCAGGGAGGTTGGAATGCCCATCCTGTATAACTGCTGCTTCACTCCTGCACAGGCCCTTCGTCTCCTTGCCAGGTCCTGCGAATAATCCTGGTAAAGTTGAAACAAGCAGCCCTGCCATACCACTGTCTTCATTTCCCTCGCCAGCCTCAGATACCGCTCTTTTACTGGATATCTTAAAAATGTACACAAAATAGGACATGGGTGCTCACCTTGCTTGGGTTTTGGAGCAAGACAGCGGTGAACCCTTTGGAGTTCTGGAGCAGGTTCGTGTTTAAGCATGGCTGGAAGGGCATTCTCGAGGAATGATATCATGTCACTGCCCTCCATACCCTCCGGGATGCCCACAATCCAGATGTTTTGCCTCCTTGCCCTGTTCTCCAAATCGTCCACTTTTGAAAGTAGGTACTGAATCTGACCATGGTGCTCCCTCAAGTAACTGTCATGCTGTGATATCTGATCTGCCTGTATCTTGGCCACTTTCTCTGTGCTTTCCACCCTGAGAGCTAGTAGCCCTAGATCCTATATAATCTTAGATAAAGAGAGTTTCAGCTCCGCTGTGTCTTGCAGCACTTTAGTCAGCATCGCAGTCAGGTTCGCGATGTCCTGCGCCAAGTTCGTGGGGGGGCTTTGTTCAGCCATTGCCCTCTCGGCTTTGCAGAGTAGGACAGCCCGTTGAGTATCACTCCTGCTGGAGGCTTGAAGAACTGGCTCCGATGCTGCTGCGGCCTAGAAGCGTGGCACTGCGACGAGGTAACGGTCTGGATGATCACGGTATTGGCGCTCTCCGCTTTGTCCGATAATACCGAAAAACAGATCGATTAACCATGTAAGACTTCCGGAGCACTAATTCAGCAGTTTCGCTATTTAATAAACAAACAGTGTGGACATTCAGATGGGTTCACGGGGAAACCACAGGTCCCTTAAGTTAAATTTATGATGTCGCCATGTTGGATGCTAGGCTCCGCCCCCCATATACAGGAGTTTAAATATAGTGATATATGTTTATATGTACTGGATAGGGTGGGCATATGTTGGTTTGAGATACACTGTATTGTTTTACAAAAATGTATATTGGTTCCAGTAAACATCCACTGGCTCACACAGAAATGTACTGGTTGATAAATATGGCTTAGTTTCATCAAAAAATATATTGTCTGCAGTATATAAGCATTAGTGTGTATAAAGGTATATACTGTTTCAGTGAAAATGTATGGTTTAAAATTAAATGGTTTCAGTTACAAAATACTGGCTTCAGTAAAAATATATAATGGTTTCAATGGAAATGTATTGGTTTCAGTGAAAAAGTGTTGGTTGCAGAAATAAAAGTCATAGGTTAGGCAGCCTTGAGGTCCTGGATCTCCAAAAATCTTAGGAAACTATATAAAAACATCATAATATGATAATGAACAACAATTTTAAACGATAAAATTATTTCATATTAAAATATAATTGTGAAAGAAATAAAACATAAGGCAGAGCACAGCAATCCTCAGGGGCTAAGCATTGTCGTTTCAATCATACTCCAGAAAGCACGGCTAAGAAAAAGTTTTAATACTTGTATAAGCAACAGAATGGGCAAGCCTTAGAAATTAAGGTCCCTGCTCACTGAGTGGGCCATTCCATGGGGTCCTTAGTGTAGAAATACTCACGGGTGTACTGATCCTCTCTCTGGCCAATTACATTTGTCTCTGATGCCCCACAGTGCATGCAGGGAGTCGAAACAGGAGCCAATATGGCAGAGGCCAAAACACTCTCCAGAATGCAGGAGAAGAGAGTGACTGCAGATTAGTAAGCTACCTTGAACAGGATCCCCCTACTATGTTTCACCTCCTGGTCAGGACCAGGTCCTCACTCCATGACTCGAAGTGCATACCTAACATGGGTAACCATTCCATCTGGGTGCCTTACTAACCAACATCAGACTTACTGCCTCTTCCTCGTTCATCCATCAATCAGGGCTCCATCTGTGCTTGTATACATCCCTTCTGACCAGAACAGAACATGTCAAGTAAGCTCCACAAAAAGGAATACCTCAAAGGATGTCAGGTACATTTCTACTTACCTGGTTGCACCACTGTCAGCATTGCACAACAGTTGCTCCATTACAGACAGAAATGATTCAGATACATTGAGGGCTGATCCAATTCAGCTGTGGGTTGGGAAGCTGAAACACTGCAAGCATTTTTTGCTCCCATATCACCACTGCACCAACCAGGACAGCACAAGAGATGGACAAGTAAGGACCTCTGTTTAATGTCTCATCCAAAGGATGGCACACCCTAACAATACAGCATCCCCCTAGTGCTGCACTCTGGTGCCAGTGTTTATGGTACAAGTCCAATCCTTGTATTGGACTAGAACCCACAACCTTATGGCCCAGAGGTGGATGTACTACCAACTGAGCCATGCCGACATCTCCAATACTGTACCTTCCGGTGAATACTCGCAGAGCATTCAGTCTCGGCACCCCCCCTGGTACTTGTATCCAGTAAATGGGGCCAAAGTAAAAAAAAAAAACTTAAATCTCTCTCAAATTGGCCAGGGTTTGTCCCAGGGGCACACACTCACCACTCCAGTGATTTCCCACCATCCACCCATTTCTTCGTTTTCCCATGTGGATTTTATTACATAAAATATATATTATCATTATTGCTGGCTCCTGGCATTTTGCCAGAAGCAGACACATTTTTAAGTAACCCCCTCCCTAAATGGACACCCCCAATCCCACATACTCATTATTTAGACACTTGCGCCCCCCCCCCCCCACCATGCACCACAGTCCATGATTTGGAGGCCATATCCAACAGAACAGAACTGGCAATGGAAGTGGCCATGCCTCTGGTGGAATGACCGTGAACAATGTGAGGAAGATCCTTACCATACTTCCTGCAGCAACAAGTGATACAGTTGGCCACCCATCTGTACAAGCACTGTTTAGAGACAGGAACACCCTCCTTCCCAAGGGTAAAAGAAACAGCTGTGAGGACTTCCTGCAGTCCTTCCTACAGTGTGTATAGTAACGCAAAATTCTATGCAAATCTAAAGTGTGGGGCAATGCTTCCCCTGGACTGGCATGCTTCTGGGTAATAAACAAGCAGAAGGATGGATTGATTTAAAGTAAACAGACAGCATCTTCAGAAAGAACTTAGGATTCCTCTGCAAAGACACCCTGTCTTTGTGGAAAACCAAATAAGGCTGCTCACACATGAGAGTCTGGAGCTCTGAACTTTTTTGAGCAGAAGTAATGGCAACTAAAGGTAATATTTTCCATGAAGAAAGCATAGCTTGCATGTCACAGATGGCTCAAAAGGAGCCAAAGTTTCTCTAACACAAAGTTCTAGTCCCAAGTGGGACTGGATTGCAAATAGGAGACTTCAAGAGAAGAATGCCTCTCAGAAATGTATGGCACACCTCCAGTTATGCTACTATACAGCCATCAATAGGCACATGAAAGGCTGACATAGCAGACAGATGTACTTTAACAGAGGAATACTTCAGACCAGAGTCTGAGAGGGATAGCAAGTACTCCAGAATCTGATTCACTGGACAAGAGTAAAGGTCCAGTTGATGTAAAGCAACCCACAGAGCAAAGCGTTTCCTCTTCATGGAATAAGTGGCCTTGGTGGAGGGATTCCTAGCCACCACCAAGATATCCGCCACCTTGGGGGACACCCCAAATCTAGCCAAGGCTATGTCTTCAGGAGCCTGACAAGAAGATGCAAGGATCTGAGATCCGGATGGACCAGGGTGTCCCGTTCCTGGGAAAGCAAGCCGGTGCACAAAGGCAGGAGCACTGGAGGTTCCACTGTTAACTGCTGTGATACAGGGAACCAGATCTGACGAGGCCAGAAGTGGGCCGATGAGGATCACAGTGGGTCCTTCCATTTAGAGCTGGATCAGAACCTTCTGAAGCAAAGGGAAGGAAGCTATAAAAAAAATTTCCTTTCCAAGAGAGGGACGTGTCTCGCCAGAAAACTCCTGGCCCTGAAGTGAGCAAGCAGAAAAGCAGCAGTTTTGCATCAAGTGGGGGTGAACAAAGGTTCAACTCTGGCCGACTCCACCTGTCGAACAGGTCTTCTACAACAGAGGTTAGCAGTTTCCACTCATTCATCCTGGACTGTAACGGACTGAAGCCTGTCCGCCAGGACGCTTGGCATGCCTGAAACATGGACAGCAGATAGTTTTAAGCCATGTTCTAGAGCCCAGTACCAGACTCTCGTTTCCTGGCAGAGGGGATATGAATGAGTGCCCCCGTTTGTTGATATAGTGGACTACATTGATATTGTCATCTGGACTAGAAGAAGGCCCGGGGACAGCAGAGTCTGGAAGGCCTACAGAGCATACAGGACTGCCCGCATCTCCA
Source organism: Neoceratodus forsteri (assembly GCA_016271365.2). NCBI lineage: Eukaryota > Metazoa > Chordata > Ceratodontiformes > Ceratodontidae > Neoceratodus > Neoceratodus forsteri. The sequence goes on along the minus strand of CM057456.1, from coordinate 1,324,449,110 downwards.
GAATGTTGATGTGGAGAGTAGTCTCCATCCTGGACCACGTCCCTTGTGTTTGGTGGGGCCTATGATGAGCCCCCCCAAGCCCAGCCCTGAAGCATCTGTGGTGAGAATGTGCTGAGGCGAAGGGGAGAGGAAAGGAACCCCTTTCAACTGGTTGAAGAGTTCCATCCACTAAAGCCGCGCCTTTCTGACCAGAGAGGAGACTAGGACCTGCTGTTCCAGGTCATCGGTGCACTGATCCCACCGGGGTGTCCTCATGTGCAGTCGGGCTAGAGGCACTCTGACAACTGCTGCAGCCATCAGGCCCAAGAGCCGGAGAAAGGTTCTGGCTAAAACATATCTGCTGTTGCAGAGCAGGGAGGCTTGAGCCATTGGGTGATTCACCCTGTCCTGGGGTAAGAAGGCCATACCCAGAGTCGCATCCAGAACCGCCCCTATGTGCTGAAGGCACTGACAGGGGGACAAGACTGACTTGGGCACACTGATCGTGATTCCCAGGTCCTGGAACAGTTGGATAGTAAGTTCCAGAGTCTGCAGCACATGCTCCCTGGACTGTGCTCTGAGAAGCAATTATCCAGGTAGGGAAAAATATAAAGTCCCTCCTGCCTGAGGACTCCCGCCACTACTGCCAAGCATTTGGCAAATACTCGAGGGGCCAAAGATGAGCCAAAGGGCAGGGCTCAGAACTGGAAGTGTGCTCGCTGGCACTGGAACCCGAGATACTGCCTATGGGAAGCAAACACCTTGATATGCAGGTATGCATCCTGCATGTCAAGGGAGCATATCTAGTACCCCTGATGCATAAGGGGCAGTAGTCCCAGAAGGGTCACTATCCGGAACTTCCAGTACTGAATAAAGAAGTTGAGCTCTCAGAGATCCAGAATGGGCCCGAGATCTCTGGTGCATTTGGCGACCAGAAAAAAGTGGGAGTAGAACTCACTGCCCTGCTGAGTCTCAAGGACAGGTTCTATGGTTCTTTTGTGCATTAATGTGCAAATCTCCTCCCAAAGCACCGGAATATGTCCAGGAGGATAAGAGGATTGAACCGCAGGTTTATCTTGAGGCCTCTCTAGGCGCTATAGAGTGTGGCCGTATTCTATAAGCTGCAAAACTTGGGCATTTCTGGTGATATCCCTCCACCTGTTCAGCTGCAGGGAGAAACAACCACCTACGACCACCTCCTGCCCTGCCGGGGGTCGAGCAAGGAGTCATGCTGAAGGAGAAGCTGTGGCCAGGGTGGCACTGCCACCCATGGAAGCTTTTCCAGCGGTGGAGATAGGGGTAGGCAAGGCTCTGGCTGCTCTACATTTACCCTGAGGCTTGGTGCTGGGCTTGGCCCGATGGGTGGCTAATGAAAGGGCACCTGCTGACTAGTTCTAGACTATATGTGGTATGTAGAGTGAGCTGATCGCAACGTGCGGCCAGAGGCCTGCAGGTTAGAAAATATATCCTACACATCTGCCCCAAACAATTTATACCCTCTAAAAGAGCAGTCAGGATGGGCTGTTGCACATCCTGGGCAAAGCCTGACACCCACAGTCAACAGCGTCTTCTCAGACAGATACCCGCAGCAGCTGCCCGGGCCGAGTCATCAACAGCATCGTATGTAGAATGTTGATGGTGCTTACCAAGCGTGCTGAAGCTACTGCTGTCTCAGGGGATCCTCTGGGAGGGATATGGCTGCTTCTCTGGCCTGAGCCCAGAGTTGGTTCTGATACAGGACCATATGGGCGATATAGTTAAGGACCCTTATGGTCAAAACGGCAGAGGTAAAAGTCCTCTTGCCAGTAAGGTCCAATCTCCAGGATTCTGTGGATGAGGGAGGGAACTGAGGTGTTTGGGCCTCTTTGTGTGGTCGTGGGCATCATCAATGACCAGAATCCGCCTGGTGTTGGTCTGCAAAGAAAGGCTAAGTGGACAGACTGTGCCGGCTAGGGTCCTGTTCCTCGGTGTCAAACCCCATGGCAGCCTGCAATTTTCTCAGATCGAAGACAAAACAAGGGTCCTCCAGGGGCAGGGGACCGCAGGATATACTTTGGGGTCTCCTCACCATTGGACGACACCGTGGAGGTGAAATGTGGGGGGGCAATGCCTCCTTCATCTCCAGCATCCCCATCATCCTCATCAAGGGAAAAAGAGGTCCAGGTGGTACTCATCCTAGTCCCCCAGGTCCTGAGGGGGGTTACAGGGCACCTGACCCCGAGGTGCATGCCGCGGCTCCATAGGGAGAGGAGTTGTGGGGGCAGGCATGGTAGGTCCCTGTGGCATTGGCCCTTGTGGGGGAGCAAGCTTAGCTTGCATGAAGTCCCACAGAGCATAAAGCATGCGAGAGATACCATCAAAGTAACATCTAGTCATTATATTGGATATAAAGGAGGCACAGTGGGAAAGGCTCCTGGCATCAAGAGAAGGGAGAGAAAGGGCAGAGTAGAGTGAGCAGTGGTAAGTATGAGAGGGACAGTCTAAAGTGAAACAAAGAGAGTGAAAGAGAAGGTCAAGTCTGGCAAGGGAAGATTTGGGAGCTCCATTACAGACTATGTCACCATAGTCAAAAATAGGGAGAATCATCTTTAAAACAATTTCACGGTGGGCAGGAAGCGGGATACTCGTTTTGTTCCTGTACCGTGCACCAAGCTTGGGGTGAAGCACATGGTGTATGGCACCAAAATGCATTAAGAAATCAAGATGTCGGTCAAGTCGGACCCTGAATTATTTAAAAGAGGATACATCTTCAATCTTAGCACCATCAAGGGTGAAAAATAAAGGGAGAGGAGCGAGTCTGATAAGCCTCTGTCGGGTGCATTTTTGGCATTGAGGGACAACTGATTAGGCTGAAACCAGTGCAGAATATTTTCAAAATCCAGCTGCAACTGTGAGGTAAGTTCAAGGGAAGAGAGCAAATGACCACATGCCGCCACCAACAGGAATGCCAGCCTAATGTGTTAGCTCCGTGCCTCCCGGCATTTACTTAGTAATTAATCCAATTTGGCAGTGATTTTCCCCAACAATCTATTTTTCATTTTGGGATACACTGGACAAACCAACTGTTGCCTTGTTAGTCAAAAGATCTGCTTTTCCTCTTCAGTACACAGCAGTTTCTGGTGGCTGGTCTTGATAGCTCAAACCTCCTGCACGAACACTCAAGAATTCAAGGCTCGCCTGCAACAAGTTCTAAAAGAAATTACAACCTTCAAGACCTTGGTGGCCACACTGGAAGACAAAGGTGCAGGAGCTCCAACAAAAGACCTGGGATGCTGAAACCTTCCTCTCCTACATCATCGTCAAGGTCACGAAGCCTGCATTCAGGAATTGGAGAGGATGGTACAGCTATTATGGGCAGGGGCTAAGGAAACGGAAAATAGAAGCCAACAAAATAATCTTTGAATGGTGGGCTTTCCAGAAGGGGTAGAAAAGAAAGATGATGAAAAGGGTCTAATACCTCGAATTGCCGGGGAACTGTTGCTGTATGTTTTAATAAATTTGAATATTCACCCTGAAGCCCATTTCCTGTGTGTATCGCTACTTTTTGTTTTTCTATGTAGAAAAGAAAGACCCGGTTGGATTTCTGCAACAAGAGCTCTCTTCACTACTCCAGTATTCCTGGCAACCCGCCCTGGAGGTCGAATGGGCACACAGGTCCCTAGGTCCCGCACCTAAACCCGGCGAGGGCCTGCGTCCTTTCATCATCAAATGAAGGGCCCTCTGAACCCGAAGAGCCTGCAGCCCTGGAAGAAGTGGGATCAGGCCTCCACGGGAGGGCTGTCGTAGATGGGCCCGTTGAAGTAGGGGCCGATAACCTGGAGGGCGATGACTGACCACCCTGAGAATCAGGCAGGTGAGCTGTCGGTATGGGTCCAGAGGGCACAGAGACTGGACAGCGACTTTGTGCATCAGTGCAGCTGACTAGGATTCCCTGGATGAAGGATAAGAGGCGGTCAGGGAGCGAGATCACCATCAGGGGTAGTGGTCACCATCTCTGTCTTTTTTAAGACTTTTTTTTCGAGGTCTTGTCTCAGGCCTTAGAGGCCTGGGAGCTTGTTGACCCTGTCGGCGATTGAGAGGCTGGGACCCTGCAGGACCCTTGCCTGGAACTGGCTACTTGTTGATCCATCAGAAAATTTTTAAGTTCTTTTTTGCATCACCTGAGGGTAGCTTAGTTAAACTTCTGACAGAGCTCACAGTCAGAGACTTCATGATCAGGCCCAGGACAGCAGACACAGAGGGAGTGTTTGTCTGTGAAGGCAATCTTCTTTCTGCAGTGGCAGCGTCGGAAAAGATAGGTCAAAAGATTATCTCTCAACATAAAGAAAATCTCTTTAATTAGAGATTCTGAGAAATTACGAAAAAAGCTGTAGGTGTAAAACGGGGCCAGTACTGCATTGGAGCTTCTGCGGAGACCCACGTGATCGAGCCGACGGCAGGAAAGAACTAAGGAGAGAGAGTGGGGCCGCTCACGCCATTATAGGATTCATGATGTTGATGGCGTGGGCGGCTGAAAATCTGTGTGGATCCTGCTTCATCGATGGTGAAGTTCCTACATACTCACCCCACTATCAGGCATACCACTTAGATATGAGGCAGACTTGCCAACCACACAAACTGGAAACCCAGAGCCTCCTACAGCTTCCCTTTAAACAAGAACCCACTTCTCACTATTGGTGGATCCCCGGTGCACTGGCCAACCTGGACAGCCAAAGGTATCATGTTGTCATACCTAGTGGATGGCACCTCTGGTTACTTAAAATCCTTTAGTCAACTACAAAACGAATATGGCCTAGAAAGACATCGCCACTGGCAATACAGCTTTGTTCCTCCTTGACCTTACTCCTTGGCCACCACCTCCACCTGGAGGTCAATACAGGCCTCGAAAAGTTAGTGACCCCTGTAGTGGAAGCACCTCTAAGAGCTAGCCACATTTACAAGAAGTTGTGCCTCATGAGAACAGCGACCACGGAGGCACTCTGGGATAAATGGAATGCAGACTTGGGCATCAACACTGATCAGCCTACATGGGAGCACTGCTGAAAGAATCTACGCCTTGCCTTAATAGATACCCGCAGTCTCTTTACCCAGTTCAAAATCCTCCATAGATGGCACAGAACCTAGCCAAACTGCATCAGTGGGGACTAGTGCCATCAGATACATGTTGAAGATGTTCCTCCGTGCAGGGAGATATCCTTCATATACTCTGGACTTGCCCAACACTACAGACATTTTGGGCTGAAGTTCAAAATGTTATCAGGACTCTAACTGCCACAGAGCTCACCCTCACCCCTGCCCTAGTGATATTTGGACTGCTGCCAGAGAATGAAGATCGGTTAATGCCAGGTCTGAGGATACGATGGACTTTAGGTGCCCTAGTCACAGTCAAGAGAGTCATACTTTAACACTGGAAGAAAGGAATAAAACTACACCCCCACTGTTGGAATGATTGCTGGAACTCAGGGAAATAAGCCTGTTTCGAAAGGGTCCTAAACTCCACCAACCATAAGTTCAACATTTATGATAAACGCTAGTCCCCTTTTCTATCCTCTCCATACTGTGTTATCCTATGAGGCTGGTATATGCCCCCACACCTAATTGATCTCCTCCTCCGCAGTCCTGAGGAAACACAGAAACCTGGCTTATCCCCCCCAGATAAAAACACCTGTGTTTTACTCTCCCCACCTGCTTAATCAGCGCTTCCCAGCTTACATTAGATGCTCATTCTCTTCTCTGAACTAATCTTCATACTAGCTACATACCTTATACCATGATGTTATGTTTTTTTTGTTTTTTTTCTTTTAATTGGGGTGTTACTCTAGTAGTAAGTTACTGGTTAATATCGGTTTTATATATGGGACCAATAATCCATATACATCTGGACCACATTTAGTGTTGTACTTCCAAGGAGTTCCCCCCGGCCAGGCCTGTCCTTTATTTTTTGTGGTCCATGTTTGTAAGATTTATTTTCTTATAAAACTCAAACTTTAAATCATTGCAAATGGCCACATGCATAGGCAGGTCATGCACAGTGAGCTGCAGGGGAAAAAAAAAAAAAAAAGGTTCAAAGGAAGAGGAGGTACCTGAACTGAGAGTTCTGCTCCAACTGCCAAAGGGCAGAGATGTTGTGGCTGTAGAAGAGGAAGGAGCTCCGGGCTCCTGCGGCGTTGAGTGTTCGCGAGGGAAGCGCATGAGAGGCCTGAGTCGGCTGTTGCATAGCCGGCTAGCATCGGACTGAATCCGTGAGGTGGCGAGCAGAGGAGGCTGTGTAAAGAGCACAGCTACCTACCAGGCTAACCCTGTAGAGGACTGGAGAATCTGCTTTAATCGCACTCAGTTTGTCAGGACGAACAAAGCTGTGTCGTTGGGCCTGGTGTGTGCAGCGTCAGAAACCGGGAAAGTGCACCACAGCTGCCTGGTATGGTACCCCTCTGTTATTTTCCATATAAATGTGTGGAGAAGTGTTTGGAACCCAGGCCCAGCCCTGCGAGTGATGTGAGAGCGCTCTCTTTTCTGGAGTTGTGAGTACTGAATCAGGGCAGCTCCCTGTTTGTTTGTGCCTAGTGAGGACACGATCTTCTGGTTACTTTGCTGGCTATACATGCTGAGCCTGCTGGCTCGAGTTGATCTGCTCAGGAATTAAATGTTCGTTTGTGTCAGGGCCCCAACCAGCTGCATCGAGGAACTAGCCATTAGGGCTTGGGTACCCATAGACAGTAATTAATAGGTTAGGCCTATGCACAGAGCCATAGGTAGATTTTCATATACTGTAGTGGTAAGCTAATCAACCCGATTTCCCCCGGTCCTTGTTATCTCCCCTCAAATAAATCAAATTGCTTGTTTTGCAAAAGTACACTGGTTATGCTGTGCATGAATGGTGAAATATTGCCCAATGAATGTGGTGTAACTGTACCTTACTTTCCAGGGGGTCCCCGGAGTGAGCTGACTGGTTCGAGCCGGGGGTGTATATGGTAAGGATCACTGAAATTGAACTGCATGAGCCACTAGTGGGAAGAAAGGGGGGTTGCAGCAACCCAGAGGGCTGTGACCGAGTCAACCTCGACTGTTCTAACCCCAACCTCTGGGTGGAGGCACCCGCCAACGGATCTGGGCCCCTCACCCTGCCACAGTTAGGGCAGGCAGGGGTAGTAGCCCTTAGGATAGCGCCCCTGGGGGTTACACAAGTTTAGCAAACTGGAAGCTAGTGACTTAACTGAGTGATAACGACTCACATTGAGTCTTTTGTTGGAACCCCCTCTCGAACTGCCAGATAACTGCAGCTCTTAATGAGCTGTTAATCACACCAGCCACCTGGAATACTGAGGAAGATTAGCAAAAGGACTACAGCCTGCTAAAGTAGGGACTTTTTCAACGTCATTAACAGCCATGAAAAATCTGCATTAGTCAAGACGGACAAGTAGAGGGTTAGCTGCACTAGCCCTGGCCAATTTGCACTAGGTTCAGGGCTAGTAAAACAATGTTAAGGTCGAACCCTGTATATGATCCAAGGAACAAAAAGGAAAAAGCAATGAAGAGGAGGGAGACAGCTCAGAAGTAGAACTAAATGAGTCTTTCATATTTGAAACTTATTCTGAAAAATTGTCTGATGAGGATTCTCAAGTTATATCTGATGAAGAACCTGAATGTACCCCCATGTCAGTGTTGTATCCTAGTAGTAGTTCACAGGAAACGGTTATGAACTGTGGGAAGAAGGGGGATTCCTGCATCACTGAGCCTCGTCTTGACGTTGTGATCATGTCCCACATTTAATCAGGGGTTTGGCCTTTGCAACCCAACTGTTGAGTCCTGCTTGAACGATGTCTTCATTATCTACAGTTTTATTGCTATTTTTCAGTTTAAATCTTTTTTATGCAAAATGTTTATTAATGTTACACCAGGTTTTGGTGGCAAATACCGTATATCTTCTACTTAAAGCCGCAGCCTATAATTGCGATTGCAACATTAAGTAAGCAGCTTTAGATCGAGGGCGGTTTATATTAAGGGGCGGCTTGTATTGCACTTTAAAAAAAATACGGTTTCATATTGTCAATTAAGAACACCCGTTTGATTTTTAAGAGAACACCCTTACACTGATTCTTTGAGGGGGAGCAGTAGATGTGAGAGTGTGGATGAGAGGAGCCAGCTAAAATGCCAAAAAGAAAAGCATTTGATGTAGAATTTAAAATTGCTGCAGCAAAACATGCTGAAAAGGAGGGCAATTGTCCTACACGTTTACCCTTGTACTTCCTGCTTGTCAAGTCAGTTAGCATGTTAGCGTTACCAAGCATGAGGTTCTCCAGACTGGATGAGATTAGTGAGGTGAGCTTGTGAAGGTACATAAACCATGTTGTAACACTTTTATTTGATTTGGCATACCGTCATTATGGCTTGTATTCGAGGCACATAGGCTTTGGTTAATTCGACGTACATACCATCATTACAGCTTGTATTCGAGGGCGGCTTTTAAGCTAAACTCCAGTATTGTTATGCGACTACAGATAGAGGGTGGCTATTATAGGAGGGTGGCTCCAGATCAAAGAAATACAGTAATCACATCAGTCAGACTAATTTGTAATTCTGTGAGCTCTCAATGTTCTAATTTCAGTTCTGTTGTGTAACAGACATGCTCAGACAGTTTATGCTAACTTGAGCTGCAGCACAGTAACATCTGAGGCAGCCAGTCCTAGCGCAGTCCATCAACCAGTCAAGTACATGCAGTGAGTCGTGAGCTGAACAATGCACCTATAATCAAGTACTGTTTTTCATCTTACAATTAATGTGCCTGGAATTTAATCTGAGGGAGGCAGCTGAACACCAAGAAGTCCAGAACCTGGGTATGTGTTTATAACCAACAGTCCAGTATATTTCAGTCTTCACCAGTTTCTTCCTACACAGACTGTTAGCCCCGACTCTCTACTCCCACTATTAACAATAAAAAATAAAAGTTACGGAGAGTCCACCGACAATGAGTGGCTCATACCGGACCAGTGGCACAGCACTTTTTATGATTCTGGTCAAACTGGATGTCACAAAAAAAGTTACAAACAAGTCTCACGAACTAAGGAGCGGGGTTAAATTGTAACAAATCTGGCCAAATGGAATGTCATGTAACACATTTTTTAAAAAATCACTATCTTTAACGGGTAACAAATCTGAGTCACGATCACTGAATTATGAGCTTCTGTTTAGACTGGCAAGATTAATTTTTCATCTGTCATGGGGTAGACAAAAGTCAAGTCAAAAAAAGATACTTCATCACGGTGGTATTACGTCACTTGCTGTTTCATTTAGCTGCAAATATTATGCTCACTGTCATGTCATGCCAGCAAATCAATGTCAGGGTTTTGTGCTGCATTTTTTGGTTTTAAGTGACTCAGATGCACGACTGTGTGAGTGTCTTAACTGCATTTGATTTCAGTCAGACTTTCTGCCTTAGTTTGCTTGCTTGTGTCAGGATGCATTTTAAATGCAACAACTGTGTCCATGATTGCTGTCAGTGCTGCAAAAGCACTTTGAAAAATGTAACATACATGCTTTTAATTCTGTGCATCATTTTTTTGTACATGCACATAATTTTAAGTGAAAGTACAACACCTTACCTAAAAAAAAAAAAGTATAGAGAAAGAAAAAAAAAACAAAAAAAAAGAAAACAAGCATTTGTCAATGCCGAATGTTGTCTTGCTGGCATTGGTAGTGCAAGAGTTAGAGAGATGCATAATAGGAATGGCAGTGAAGTATGGAACTGACGTGAACCCCAGCCCACCCTGCAGAGAGTGACATGCATTGGGGTGTACCTTTGGGTCATAGGCCATAATGCTAATGCCATTTCACTTCACCCTACCCTGCAGACTCTGACAAGTGCCGCATTGTGCACTGGGGTCATGAGGCCTTACACTCACCCCATTTCATAAGGAAGTATGTTGAGATAGGTGCAGCATAGGAGAATGGGGTGAACTTTGGAGCTGAAGAGTCCAAGGCACACCTGGATGCCTGTCAGTGGCTGCAAGGTGGGGGTGCAATGGCGTGAGCATTACAGACGACAATCCAAAGGCACACCCTGATGCCTGTTAGTCTGTACAGGGTGGGTGGGATGCTATGGTTAGAAACCCTAACACCCTGGGCATTTATTGGTATTCGCACTCCAAATTTTCAACATGGCCTTTTTGTGGCCCCACCTCATGAAAGCATGTGGGACCTCTGCTTATCAACAGTGTCCCTGTGATTCTGTTAATGTGTCCCAAACACTGATTTCCCACAGTGACCGCACCATTCTGCACCACATAAAAATGTCAGCTGTACCATTCATAAGGAGGTGTGAAGAGATGGCAATGTTGATAATCTGGAGTTAAAATATTAAAAATGCTTGCCGTTATGAGCGTGCATGAAAACTAGGCAACACACGCTCGTAACAGTCGTTTTTTTTTTGGAATTCTTTCACCAAATTTTTAACATAGGCATTTTGGGATCTCTGCTCATGGACAGTGGCAGTATGATTTGCTTAATTTGTCCCGAACATTGTTTTCCCATAACGACCGTGCCATTGTGCGGCAGATGTGCAAAACCACATTTTGGGCAGGATGTGAAAAATGACAGCTGTACTGTTCATAAAAAGTGTGCAAAAATGGCAATGTTGAACATCTGGAGTGAAAATATTAAACATTTTCGAACTTACGATGGTGTATGGACACTGCGCAACACATGCTTGTAACAGTAATTTTGTGGAATTTTTTTGACCAGCCATTTAACATAGGCATTTTGGGACCTCTGCTCATGAACAGTGTTACTGTGATATTCTTACTGTGTCCTGAACATTGTTTTCCTACAGTGACTGTCACAGTGCGCCGGATGTGCTAAAACACATTTCGGGTAGGATGTGGAAAATGAAGCTGTACTGTTCATAAGGAGGTGTGAAAAAATGACAATGTTGAAAATCTGGAGTAAAAATATAAAAAATTCTCGAAGTTACAAGCGTGCGTGGGAACTGCATAGCATCACTCATAGCGATCATTTTGGAATTTTTCTGCAAATTTGCAACATAGGCTTTTAGGAGTCCACCTCATGGACAGTGGCACTGTCGTTTCATTAATCAGTCCAAAGGTGATTTCACACAGTGACCACGAAATCACCTTTCGGGACCGAATAACGCTATGACAGTGCCTGAATTCATGAGGAGGTGTCCCAATAACCCCATGTTGAAAATTTGGTGCCAAAATTCCCAAAAATGCCTGCGATATGCACCACAGTTGAAAAAACCCTATTTATGCCATTATACAGCTTACCGGCATTTCTTCAGTTCGCAGTCGGCTCTTAAGAGTGCAGACATGTTCCCGGTACACCGAAGATCATCGCGCCGGGCTCCGGAGGCAAGTATGGGTTGAGGGGGTGTGTGGGGAGGTGGGGTGTGCAGAGGGTGATTGCAGGTTGGGGGCCACCAACAGCCAGTGAGGACTGTTTCCTTTGTTTCAGGTAAAAAAAAAAAAACACTGTGGCCTGGTTTTTTAAAAACAGGTTGTGGCGGCATAGCACACAATTAGAACAGCGCCAGGGAAAATGGCAGAGGGTTAACATGCCGACAGGATTGGACACCCCCATGGCAAGAGATGTCTGCGTTTGCAGGCGCTGATGCCGAGGACTGGGCACCCCTCGGCACACCACAACAGGAAAGGGGCACATATGCCGACAGAAGTTAGGCACCCTGAAATTCTTCTATAGGGATTGTGAGGGAGGGTGGTGAGCTGCTGCCCGCCATGTTTATTGAAATGTTACACCGCACAAGGCACACCCTGCAATGAGGTGGAGCTCCCTCATTGCAGCGGCTAAAACGTTTGAAGGTGGCGGCACACTTTTGCACTCCTGTCACAGACAGCATGCAATCTAATTCGTGCCATGGAGCCCAGCCTGAAATATCAGTGGCACGGCCACGCCTCCAAAACCTGCTATTCCAAAGTTACAGCAATGTGTTTCTTGTGCAGGCGCAAGTCAACATAATAAAAGACACACCAGGAGATTTTAGTTGTTACTGCCTTTTACTTACCTTATTTACTCAAAACAAGACGTACTGATGATTGGGGACATTTTGATAGCAGTATACGAAAAAAAAAGGGGGGGGGGGTTGGTATACTACTTTTTGGGATGGAATTTCTAGCCATGCCAAGTAAGATGACCATCCACCCCTGGCCCAAACATGTCAGTGCCCAGGAAGGGGACATCCACCAGTTTGTGCTAGGTATCTGCCAAAGGTCGAGATCCCCAGCCAAGCCTGGTGGCACATAGCCACAGTCGTGGCCACGGATCTGGCAAAGGAATTGCCGTTGTCCATGGCAATCTGGAGCTGCTGCTTAGCCACAGTACAGCCCTGGGCCCAGAATTGCCTGACTGTCTTCTGAAGGTCAGATGGGAGTCGAGGAGGCACCTTGCCAAGGGTGCCCAACAAGGCATGGATGAAGTGGGCCATCAATAAGGCCGAACTAGCCTGCCTGAGGCTGAGAAAAGAGGCTGCATATACTTTCTTGGATGCATGATCCAATTTCTTTGATTCCTTGTTAGAGTGTTTGTCGACATCCCCAACATTGCATATCCAGCGGAACACTAAGTCATCCACCAAACCCTCAGCCCAGCAGTGTTCAGTGAACCCGGAGAGGGAACTCGTTGGGTCCACATACTTGCAGGCCATATGGGAAAAAGGCATAGGGCAGGATGCTGGGTGTTGCCAGAGTTCCAACGCAGGCCCAGGAATGGCCTCGGACACCGGAAAGGCAACCCTTGGTGAATCGCAGTTTTCAGTGAGGGGAAAGGGATACTTGGTCCTTTTCTGTACAGGCTCCAACTGGATCCCTGTAGCCTCCGAAATCAGGTGGTGCATGGCCCCGAAGGAGGCAGGATCGTGGTACATTGACAAATTCTCATGGGACTCCAGGCTGACAGGCTTGGAGTGCTTGCAGGAATCCTCCGATTCCGATGATTTGAAGACTGTCCAAACAACCAGTGGGCATTCCTGGACCAAATAGGAGGATCCCCCTCGTCTGGTAACCCAGCAAAAGTCACGTGTGCCGGTCTTCAATGGTGGAGGGATGCAAAGTGTGGCACAGGCCACAAGCCTGGCAGTCATGTTCTTGGCCTAGGCAGTAAACACACATAGTGAGAGGGTCCATGCATGATATCGTCTGTCCGCATGGATAATACTTGAAACCGGGCGCCGACTTAGAAGTCATTGAGTCCATGATGCCAAAAATGGTGAAACTGCACAGCAACCTGAAGATCAAGTTTTGAGTCGGAGAACAAAAATAGGGCCTACATGAACACAGAGCACTATGGAGGGAATCTGTCTCTTCCAGCGGAAAGGAAGACCTGACATCATGGGGCAGTGCCAAGAAGGATACCGCTCGGGTAGGTGAGAGGAGCTAGCTTTAAGACATTCCGGACAGATTTAAAGAGGAAAGGAATTCTGTCAGAAGTGTCAATAGCACACCATATCCACACCCATAGAAAGTATGTTACATAATACCCTGCCCCATTATCCCACTGTCCTCTTATCTTTCCTTTCCCCTAACCGGCCCTTTCGTGAAGCCCCCTACTGTCTTCTGATTTACATTATCTGGAAGTTCGTTCCACCCTGCCACAACCCTTTCCTTGAAGAAAGGTCTTCTGACCTCATTCTTGTATCTTCCACTCCCAATTTTCTAAGTGTGCTCCCTGGTGTATTTATTTTCACAAACTAAAGAGATCCTATTTCTCAACCTTGTTAATTCCACTGAAGTAGCTAGAAATTTCCTTCATGTCCCCCCTTCCTCAAGTGAATACATGTTAAGATTCCTCAGCCTTTCCCCATGTGGGAGATCATGCTGACCTTCTACCATCCTCGCAGTTCATTTCTTCAGTGATTCCACCAGTTTTATGACCTTCCTTAGGTAAGGACTCCAATACTGCACACAGTACTCCACGTATGGATGCACCATAGATCTGTACAATGGCACGATGACCTCCCTTTTCTGCTAGTGAAACCCATTGATATGCACCACCAACATCCTGTTTGCTTTAGCCACAGCTCTTTTACATTACGAAGACTACTTCAGGTTACTAGTTGTAGCTACACCTAGGTCCTTTTCCTCTTCTGACACTGCTATCCTTATCCCCTAGCCAGTACTCTGCTTTCTGGTTCTTAAACTCTATGTACATGGCTTTGCAATTCATTACACTAAATCCAAGCTGCCAGATTTCAGACCACCTCTCCAGTTTTGCTAGACCTTCGCGTAAATCCCTTATTCCCGCTTCTGTATCTTCCCTCCCACATTCAGTAGCTTGTCATCCGCACACAGGCAGATTGTGCCCTTTATTTCTTCCCCAATGTTGCTAAAGTGTACATTAAATAGAACTGGGCCTAGTACACACCCTTGTGAGACCCCAATGGTGACCTCCCTAACCTCTGAGAATTCCCCACTTAACACGGTATCCCATCAAAAGGGTGACTGAGATTGAGCAACTCAATCTCAGTGTGTGTGTTGTGGGCTACCCTGAAAGGGTAGCAACGGGGCAAACAGGAAGGCGACGAGGGCCACTGGATCCATACGGCGGGGGACAGAAGAGGAGGGAAGCTATGTGGGAGGCAGTGCAGCAGAAGGCTGCCGAGCTGTTTGTCTAGCGTGGTGGTGAGGGTGGCTGGCTATGGCTGAGAGGGTGCAGGGTTCGTATCTGGGGAGCCCCTTCCCACTCCCCAACATGCACCCCCACAGAGTTGAGAATCTTTAGTTTTGGGGTTGGGGGGGGTTGAAGCATAACAAGTAGATCTGTGTTGGAGCCTTTGTTTTCACCGTGAATGTACATCACCGTTTTTATTTTCAGCCATGCACACTCACCCTAATGGTGGTCGCCATTCAGCAATTGCCATTATCACACAGAACCACCCAACAATAATGTAAACACCTAACAGAACACTACAATTCCAATATCGATTGCTTTTTAAACAGTGTAAAAAGTGCAAGTGTTATCGGGGTTTCGGGTATAAAAGAAACAGCGAGAGAGACATACACACACACACACACACACACAGATATATACACATACATATATGATATATATATATATATGTTTGCTACATGCCTTTGGTGTGTGATGTCTATATTAACTTCTGAAGTTTCACTCTCAAAGATTTTAGAAATTAAACACCTCGGGTGTTTAAAAAAAAAAAACTTGCAACAAAAACACAGAAACACAGACACTGACAACATAGACATTGTCAGCAGAAGAACAACAGTCCATACAGTCTGCCTAAATAATACCCTATCTGATCATAATAAACTATTTACTAGGCATTATTCAATATATCACAAGTTGGGCATTTTCAAGATGAGGGCTAAAACATTATTTCCAATTACTTACGTTCGCCTTGGCCTCAGTCTCTGATCACTGTAGGGAATCAATGCTACAAGCTGGTTTTCTTGACCTATTAAGAGTATAAAAATGAAAAGGCTGACTTTCAGAAAATGTCAGTTACAATAGTGTAACTTTTTAAAAGACTAGAGACAATTACAGACTATAAACAACTAAGCCAAAATATACAAAATCACACATATCCCCATGGTACAAAGCGTCTTGTGATACATATGCAAATCACCACGAAAATAAACAGGTTACTCACCATACCAGTAGTTCTAGGAGTGGTATATGTTGTTCATCCACACTCTTTGGCATGTCCCTTTCCCCTTTAAGATCAGCCAGAAGTCTTCAAGCTAGCTCCTCCCACCCACCTGGGTGGTATATACCTCGGCTCCACCCCATGACACAAGATCTTGGCTCGCTGGAAGCCAGGTTGTGTGCGTCCGCAGCCGGGGAGGTCGGGTGGGTCCATGTGGATGAACAACATATACCACTCCTAGAACTACTGTTACAGGTGAGTAACCTGTTTTTCTAGGATCATGGATATGTTGTTCATCCACACTGTTTGGCAGACTCCAAGCAGTTCTCCACAAAGAGGGAGGCAAGGTGCACACCCCCTACTTAGAGAACAGAGATTGGAGAACCGAGGCCCCAAAACCAGCATCCCGGCATGACTCAAGGTCGATGTGGTAGTGGGTAATGAAGGTGTTTACTGTCTTCCAGGCAGCAGGCTGACAGATTTTCTGGATAGGGATGTCCCTGGAAGCAGCCACCGATGCAGCAGTATGACGGGTAGAATGAGCTCTTATCCCTCTGGGAGGCTCCTTGCCACCAACTCATAGCACAGACCTATGCATGATGTAATCCATCTTGCTATGGTCCATTTGGCTGCAGGTCTGCCAGAAGTGGCTTCAGCATAGGTGACAAACAGCTGGTGAACCTCTCGGCGAATTTCTGCGGTCCTCTCCTTATAACAGGAGAGCACATGTCTCAGGTCCAAAGTATGGAGCCTGTACTCGGTCTCCGAGGCGTAATTAGGGTAGTATACCAGCAGAGTCAATAACTGGTGAATGTGAAACTGACATCACTTTCAGAAGGAATTTCGGGTGGGGGCGCAGGACAACTTTGTCCCTGTGGAAGACCAGATAAGAGGAGTCCACCAAAAAGCGCCTGGAGCTCCCCTGTCCTTCTGGCAGAAGTGATCGCCACCAGGTAGGCCATCTTCCACGACAAGTGTGACAGCTCACACTTGTGCACTGGTTCGAATGGCTTGCCCATGAGCCTTGCCAATACCAACAGTAGATCCCATGGAGGTGGAGGTTCATGCACTGGAGGGGATATGTGATCCAGGCCTTTGAAAAAGCGCCCGACCACTGTCTCCTGCGTCAAGGTCGGCTGACCGGCCCACACCTGGTAAGCAGAAATGGCTCTCCGGTGCACCCTAAGGGTCGATGACTGTAGACCTCCTTTGGAGAAAGACTAAAGGTAGTCGAGAATGTTAACCACAGAACAGGATAAGGGTCTAGACCCTTACCCTGACACCAAATGGAAAACCTTTTCTATTTGAAGGCATAACATTTCCTGGTCGATTCCTTTCGAGATGCCTCTACCACGGTGTAGACATCTTCCGGAAAGACCCAAAGCCTGGAACTCTAGCCGCTCAGGTACCAGGCTGTGAGGTACAGGGATTGAAGGTCCGGATGGAAGACCTTACCCTGGTTCAGAGATATCAGGTCTGGGTGTGTACAAAGCTGCTCCAGGGGCCTGCAGCTAAGGCTGAGGAGATCTGGATACCAGAACTGGCCCGGCCAGTCTGGGGCTACCAGAATCACCTTTGCCTTATCCCTCCTCACCTTGAGTAACACCTTGTGGATCAAGGGAAATGGAAGGAAGGCGAAAAGGAAGTACCTGGAGACAATGCCTAGGTCTGCAGATGGATCCACCACAATAGCTACTGTCTCCTTGAGGAGGAGCTGAGCAATGTCGTCTCGAAGAGCCAACTGGGTGCAGGCGGGAGTCCATTCTTCCAGAGGGGCGCGGGCTCAGATAAGAGGGTACTGCTTGAACTCCAGAGGCAGTCCCTGACCGACCACTTCGAGAACCCACCTGTCCGCAGTGACAGCGGACCAGGTGGAAAGGAAGTGACTGAGCCGGCCCCCCACGGGAAGACCCAGAGCTGGCATGACAGAGATAGGGGTGCAGCCCCCATCCCGTGTCTGAGCAGGCTTAGTGGAGGAGGAGGCTCCAAGACCTGAGCCTTAGCCCTCTTTGTGGACCTGTTGGGGGTCCAGACTTGGGCCGAGGGCGCCAAGCTTGAGCCTGCTACTGATGCTGATGCTGCTGACCTCCTTGGTAGGAGAACTGCTGAACCGCAGGGAAAGAATGCCAAAAAGGCTTCTTTTTCTTCTGCTGATTCTTGCCCGAAGAACTCCTGGCAGAAGTGGCATCCAAAGTGGTATTGGACTGTTAAATGCGCTGTAGGTGACCCACCACTCCTGGACCGAACAAGTCTGTCCCGAGGAAAGGCACATCAGCTAACTTATGCTGAGTATCCATTGGGAAGGAGGATATCCTCAGCCAAGCCCTACAGCGAGAGGCCACTGCAACTGCCATCGAGCGGGCACAAGAATCCCCAATGTCCAGGGTTGTCTGGAGCTGCTGTTTGGCAACAGCACGGCCCTAGTCCCGGCCTTGCTTAACCATGGTTTGCATGTCCGCGGGGAGATGTGGGAGGACTTCATCTAATGATCCAAGAAGGGCATGAGAGAGGTGTGCCATGATGACGAGACAGCTGTGAGAGGAGCCTAGGAGGAAGCCGCATAGACTTTCTCGCCAAATGGTCCAAAAGCTTGGACTCCTTATTGGGGAGGATGGTCAGTGTCTGCAGAACTGCCAGTACGCCTGAACACAGAGGCGGTCACCAGGCTCTCGGCCGAAGAGTGCTTTGTGAACCCCACAAGGGACCCCATGGGCACCGCATACTTGCGGGCCATGCGAGCAGACAGTGCTGGACATGAGGCAGGGTGCTGCCATAGTTCGAGAGCTGGGCCAACAATGGCCTCAGTCACAGGAAAGGCCTCCATCAGGGTGTCCCCTCTCTTCAGGATGTCCGTGAGTGGGTACTCTGCCTTTTTCTGGATGGGCTCCAGGGGCATCCCTGTAGAATCAGAGATGAGATGAAGGATCCTTTGGAAGGAGGAAGGGCCTTCCTCCACCCCTGTGCCAACAGATGACTCATCATCCCCAGGATGTGGGTGGAGTCCAGTGACGTCAGAGTCCGAGGAGTCAGGATAAAGCAGTTTGCTGCCCAAATCACCCTCGACCTGTTGAGGAAGGTCCAGGGTGACCGTGACCGACAGACGTCAGGGAAGTCCGGAATCTGTTCAGTCCTCTTTTGAAGGAGCCCCTCCCACAGGCTGCTTAGGCAGCAGCTCCATCACTATCAGTGGGGAGACCGGCAAAGGCCAAACTGGAGGATGGGCCGACCCCACAGGCGGGGGAACCAAGGGTTTCAGCTTCACCCAGGAGGCGAAAGTCAAGTAATAGCGGGGTAGGCGGCAGAGCTGGCTTCTGCCTGGTCAAAATCAGCTGTTGCCACACAAGGTCCTTGTAGCACCAACTGAGTTTCCGTTGGAGCCTTTCCTCATCCAAGGAGGACGAGGACGACCTGACGTGTCACCTCTTCTTGGAGCGCTTATGGCTCCTCCTTGGCCTTTCGGCCGAGAGGGTTCTGGACCTCGACAGACATCGGGCAGACAGACTCGGTCGTTCAGGAGACACCAGAGGAATCTGTGAAACCTGGTGGTCTGGAACCAGGACCTCAATGGGGACACCAGCAGGCTGGGTCTCCTCATCGGGGAACACAAGGATCAGAGTCCCCTCCAAGGAGTCATTGGCCACTGCTGGCGACAGAGGGTCGACTGGGTCGAGAATGATCTCGACCTCATCGGCCACCTCCTCAGTCATCTGGCCAGATGGCAGATCTGTGAAGTCTGTGGCAGAGGAAGTGATCTCGACAGAGGTCGAGACCGCATGCTCCTGAGACCGAGACCTTTCTCGGTCCCAAGAGTGTCTACGTCGAAACGAAGACAGACCAGATTCCTTTTCCCTCTTCCAAGAGCTGGAGGAGTGTGAGCCCGCAGGCACCTCACCCTGGGTGGGGGAGAGACTGGCACAACTCCTTAAAGGAACCTGTAAAGGTGGAGCCCAGGTTGAGAGGAATGAAAAAGCTTCAATTAGCTGAAGCGCTGGCGGCTTCTTCTTTGAACGCCTTCATGCATTCCAGCAGCTCTGTGGAGCCTGTGGCCGCGGAAACCACCCACCTATCCTCCTTAGACTTCACCAGAGGGTTCCTTTTTTCTAGTCTCCCCAACTTCAAACGTGCCAAGCAGTCTTCCAGGATGCTGGGATGGAAGGCAAGGCAAAAGCTGCAAGACAAGGTGTCATGGCCGACACCTAGGCAATAGACGCATGTGAAATGGGGATTGGTGTGTGACATCTTCTGGCCGCAAGGATACCGACGAAATCCTGTAGAAGTTTTCTCTTCCATGATCAAGGATGCAAAAGCGCGATCGCTAACTTGAACGAGTTTTAATTTCAGTAAAACCGAAGTTTTGAAAGCCAGGGCCTACAAAATGCATAAGCACGAGGGAGGCAACCTGTATCTTTCAGCGGAAAGGAAGATCTGCTGTCATGGGGCAGAGCCGAGGTATATACCACCCCGGTAGGTGGGAGGAGCTAGCTTGAAGACTTCCGGCTGATCTTAAAGGGGAAAGGGACATGCCAAAGAGTGTGGATGAACAACATAACCACAATCCTAGAATTAGTGTTTTGTGCTACTTAGGACTCACATCAATGTGCCTTATCTGTATCTTACACCAAGAGAAAAATGAACCAGCCCTTGAGTGGTCCTACAGGATGGGTCACAGTGGGCCTAAAATAAGAAAGTAAGCTAAAAAAAAACACCTCAGCAAAAAATCACTGAGGCAAAGATTACTCAAAAAGGGCTTTGGAAATAAAGCCATGTTTAAAAAAAAAAAAACAATATCTCACATACCCCCCATAACACAAAGCATCAAAGGATGTATATGCAAATCATGATAAAACGTTGGGCTGAGCAGGAATACACAGGGCCAAAGCACCTCTCACATAAATTGCAAAGTTGAAAACACAAGACACAGACAAGTGTTTCGTCCTACTCAGGACTTGTCGATGTGTCTAATCTGTAGCTCATCCCAGGGGAAAAAAATGAACCAGTACTGGGTGTGAGATTGTCTTTTTAGCCTGCATTTTTATTCTGGGACCACATAAGGGCAGGTTCGTTTTTTCCTTGGGACAAGGTACAGAGGATGCAAACTGATGAGTTCTGAGCAGAACAAAACACGTGCATCTTCTTTTCTCAGCCATTGCAGATTGTGTGAAAGGCCTTTTGGCACCATGCATTCCTACTTAAAGCAGAACCAGCCTAAATTTTCATAGTAAATTACATACACATCCCATGATGCACTACAACATGGGGGTATGTGTGATTTTGAGTTTCTCTGAAACCTGGCTTTGCTGCCAATCCCTTTTTGGATAACTCTTGCCTCAGTGCTTTAGCGTAGAGGTTCTTTGTCTTTTTAGCATGTCTTCTTATTTTGAGCCCATCATGACTCAAACCTCTACAACCACATAACGGCTGGTTCGTTTTTCCCCCCAGGTGAGGTACAAATGAGGCACACTGATTGAATACAAGGAAACGCGTATCTGTCTTTTGCGCTCAGCTTTTGTAGATTGTGGGAGAGGCCCTATGGCACCATGCAATCCTGCTTAAAGCAAAACCAGCCTAAATGTTCATGGTGATTTGCATATACTGTACATCGAGTGATGCTTTGCATTATGGGAGTATCTGTGATTTTTGTATTTGTTTGAAACCCGACTTTATTGCCAATGCCCTTGTTGGGTTAACCTTGCCTCAGTACAGTAATTTCATCACAGTTATCGTATCGTCAAAATTTTATTATTGTGATATCCCTAATACAAAGCTACGTAACAAAGGTACAATGTCTGTCATAATAAAATCAAACAAAAAGAATATACAGATTTTTTTTTATTTTATTTTTTTACAAAAACAAAACAAAAAAAACAACCCACATAACAGCATAAAGTACATATAATGGTACCAAGGTCCCCCGCCCCTCACCAAACAAAACAGGAAACAGTTCAACAGAGGCTTCTCTCCCTCCTTTTTCTAGTGTCCTGTCTCGGACAGTGTTTCTGCTACTTGATGCCATTTATTACACAGAGACAGCTACAGCCTGCAGAATGTTTTTGTTCCACAGCTCTGCAGCTAATGGTATTTTCACAGAACTGCATAGCTATACCAAGACTTTTAAAATAAGGATGATGCCTTGAAGTTTTTTTAGCAGCCACACAGTTTTGCATATGCATATCAGTGGAGAGAAATATGTATAAACACATAGCCATAGGCCGGCTCGCCGGCACAGCAGTATAGATACCTGCGACGCCAGCAACCCAGGTTCTGCAGCAAGCCTGAGTTGCTAGAGGAACAGCCAGGGGGAGAAGGATTGAGAGCCCATAGGGCTCCTCTCCTTAGAAACACAGAAACATAGAAGTTGATGGCAGAAGGAGACCGCTAGGTCCATCTAGTCTGCCCATTTGTTTTAGATCTGTTTCAACACTATAGTTGCCCTTTGTAGTCAGGGCGCCCTTGAGTCTTTCCCATGCATTCTTGAATCCCCCACAGTGTTGACCCCTACAACCTCTTGGAGCAGGCTCTTTCAGGCATCCACCACTCTTTCTGTGAAGAAAAAATTCCTGGTGTTGGCAGAGAACCTCCCTCCTTGCAGCCTGAGGTCATGTCCCCTGGTCCTGGAGCCCTTCTTGAGTGAAAAAGTTCCTGTGCCTACATCTTGTTAATGCCTTTTATGTACCTGAATGCTTCAATCATGTCCCCTCTCGCTCTTCTCTGCTCCAGGGAGTACATTTTCAGTTCCCCAAGTCTTTCCTCTTAGGACATGTACTGCAGACACTGAATCATTTTTGTGGCCTTTTTCTGTACTGTTTCCACCCAGTTAATGTCCTTCCTGAGGTGAGGCCTCCAGAACCGGACTCGGTATTCCAGGTGAGGCCTGACCAGCGAGCTGTACAGTGGTAGTACCACACCTCTCCGCCTGCTCATGATTCCCCTCCCAGAGCAGCCCAGCCTTCTGCTGGCCTCCAATGTTCCCTTCTCACACTGCTTACTAACCTTCAAGTCGTCTGAGATTATGGATTACCAGATCTCGTTCCTGGTTTGAGGCTGCCAGTCCTTCATCTCTTAGGTAATATTCCTTTCTTGGATTTTTCTTTCCCATGTGCATGACCTTGCACTTTTTGGCGTTAAATCTCAGCTGCCACACTCCAGATCATTTTTCTAGTTTCCTGAAGTCAGCTTCCATCTTGCTCATGCCTTCTGAGGTGTCCACCCTGTTACATATCTTGGTGTCATCTGCGAACAGACATACCTTCCCTTTCAGTCCGTCAGCAATGTCCTTCTCTGGGGAGGGTGAGCTACAGTCCTCGCTGCCATATCGCCACCTGGGTGACCATGGGTGGAGGTACAGCCAAGGATGCAGAATCATAGGGAGGGGCGGATGTTGGCAGACGGCCGGGAGCGAAGGCACATCTCCATGTGCCTTCATCTCATTAGCCCTCCTTGAGTGCTGGCATCTATGGGAGGGTGGGGCAGAAACTCCGGGGGAGAGAAAAAATCCACATCTGTGCCAGGAGATGGGCCCTGTGCAGTGACCAAGGGAAGCCAAGGAGCAGCTCAGGTGTCCTGCTCGCTAGAGGTTCAGAGGGAACAGCGGGAGTCCCTTCCGCCCCACCCATTTCCAATTCAAGGGGTCATCTGGGATGTTTGAATTACAGGAACGGAGCACTCAATGGGGGTCGACATCCTTGGTCCTCCTGGCGCAGCCTGTGCGGTTGTATTGGGGACCCCGATGGAAGGGGCAGATGTGGTGCAGGAAGGGGGCACTAACAATAATTTAAAAAAATAAACACATAGCCACTAAGAGCTCTATTTTTTTTTGTCAGACATTTCTGAGCCAGACAGCCATTATTTGTTTTTACTTTTAGATAATTTACTGTGTTAAACATTCCTGTTACTTGTAAAAATGTAATCTGTACCATAGCAATGGTTAATAATTCAAAGGCAGCAGTAGCAGATGTGCCACAGACAGCTTTAACAGCGAGTTAAGAATTATTTTTCTTCAGTGCTTTTCCTTTGGTGGGGGCTCAGAGCAATTTTAGAGTAAGAGCTCTGCAGACAACAGACTGGCAGCTGTCACTTCTTCCTGTTGATTGATGGCATTATTTACAACATGTTAATCATGCCACCCACCAAATCAGACACCAGTGATCTTACTTAGAGAGGAGTTCCTGCAGTAGGTCTTCATAAATAGGACTGCGCCCCCTAGCGTAAGGACCACACGGCAAACTTCTGCCTAGCAATCCATAGTGAGGGACCGCCACCAACTTCACATGATGGGACATCAGCGTGACCCTACACAGGGGGCAGTCCCCACACCCACCCTCCAGTTCTTTCCCGCCAATCTACACTAGTCGGACCTCGCAGTGAACTCTGCTCCAGTCAACCACCATTTTCTTAAATATTTTCTTATTTTTTGTTTTTATTTCAATTCCATTGTTTATTGCATGTCTTCTCCATCACATCAACCGAAGAAGAAGTGCTTCAAGTGCAGTGCCCAGATCTTGCACAGGGACAAACACTCCCGCTGCATCCTCTGCCTAGGCCCCAAACACCGGGTTGATGACTGCAACATCTGCCAGTCCTTCAACAAGGTCACATGCATCAGAGGGCAAAAAGCCCTCAATGCCCACCTGCTGAAACTATGCTTGGCATCAATGGAAAATGAGCTTCAGAAGTTCTGGGAACGTTCCTCCTTTCCCACCACTAAATGCAAGAAAAAAAGAAAGGAGAAGAAGCACTGGGACCAGGACAGGTCCCCTTCTTCCTAGCGTCATCAGATCACCGGTGGGGCTTCTACTTCAGTGAGTACCCCGCCTGCTTGGTCTCCATCTGCTCCGGCGGACTGGTCACCGCCCCCCCACAGTCAGAGGGTGACAGGAGCGCTCTCCACAGGAGGGCCTTGTTTCGGGGCCTTTTGACAGATCTCCGGCCGGTAAGTCACCCTCCGGTTCTCCCGAAGGGCACATGGCGTCTGTTGATAAGCCTCTAGCTCGTCTGTTGTCCGCTCGACCTTGACCACAAAGTCAAATGCCGACTCAGTTGCAGCCGATCAGTCGGTCATCATCCTGCCTGCTGACCACCCAGCTGAGGCTCTCCCGTCGGGTCCTTCAGACTCACCATACGTCAAGCAGAGCCAGCTTACAGGCACCCTTTCTTCCAGCAAGGGTTCTCCCTTCCAGGACTCCTTCATTCCTCTGACCCAGCCCAACCCCTCGTTTTCACCGGATCTCCAGGATACAAGTGTGTCTGTTTGGGGGGGTATCCTCCCCAACACTGGGCCTCTTCTCCGAGCTACCTGCTTCCTCAACGGGCCTGTCAATGGGGTCTCCCTTCCTAAACCCCCCCTCGCCTCACTCAGAACAGGCAGGGTTTTTTTTTTTTTTTCTTTTTAATTCCCTTGACGACCGACTCCTCACCGGTCGACGTCCCTTCAGACATGGTGATGGTCTCTGGATGGGGTGCCCCTTCAGTCCCAATGCTGGACCCTCCGCCCAGCCCTTCTGGGACACTAGCCGGGACTCCAGGTCCCGTGGGTCTGTCGACGGACCCTTCTGCTCCCAGTGGTCCCTCGGCCCCTCTGCCTTCTGGGCATCTGTGCACGAACCCCGGCTACCCTTTGCCACAGTTTCAACATCACCCGGCACCAGGGGGGCCAACGCCAGTTTATCCGTCGCCCGCCCCGAGGCCAGGGTACCTGGTACTAGGCTCTATGTACCAGCAGTACCATACCCAAGCTTACCTCTACTGGTACCAGGTTCCTGGCTACCACTCATATCCTCCCTCACGGTACCCAGGCTTCCAGCCTCAGACTCCTCCCCCCTCCTCTTCCATGGCCTTTGGTGTTGGACAGGTTGCAGGCAGATTCTCCAGGGGCCATTCCTGCAGTGGAAGGACACCAAATCCCAGCTCCTGCAGGAGCTAGGTCGCCCTCAAATGGTCATGGTTTCTACCCCGACCCCAAGGGTGGTTCCTAGTAGCCTAATCCTGGTCGACCATCTGTCGTCGGACAGGGACTTTTAATAGGCGTCCACCTAGGGCCCTTCCTGGACACAGGACCATTGAGGCTTTGGACAAGGAATCTTTCCCAAGTAGACCGTAGTCATCTGACTTAGAGGCAGACTTGGTCCCTTTGGCCAGCTCGAGGACTCGCACCCCTATCGAGCTTCAACTGAAGGAGTCGCCCAAATCTCCATCAGAGGATCCTTCTTTTGCGGAGCTTCTTCGTTTCATCCAGCAGGCTTGTGGATGGGCATCCCAGGAGCTGGATCCTAAAAGAAAGCGGCTTGCAGTTCACTTGGATCTGACCAATGTAGACCCCTTACCCATAGCTTCTTGGAAGGGGCCGCATGAGGACCTGACATTCACCATTTAACAATAACAATCATCTATCCGGTCTCTAAAAAGGTCGACAGGACCTATCACCCCCTGGAAGGGGCCAGCCACCTCACTGTGCAACCAAAAGCTGATCCCATAGTTATCACAGCAGCCCATTACAGGTCGGCTCAGCCAAATCATCTAAGTGCCTCACCTCCAGACAAAGTGTCCAAACAAATGGCCCAATATGGCCGCAAGGTTTACGCTTCCTCTACCTGCACCATTAGGTCTCTCAATTACATGGCGCACATGACTTCATTCCAGAAATCTTCCCTAGCCAATCTGGAATCAGAATTCCAGTCAATCAAAGATGAAGATCTCCGGAACAGACTTCGACAAGGTGAGACTCACCAAGTCCTCTTGTCACCACGCACTGCGAACCACCTAGGACTCTGTGGACTCGGTGGCCAGCTGCACTGCCTCGAGTGCCTGCCTGAGATGGCTACCAAGGCTGTGCATAACAGGTCTGGCACAAGAAGTCCAATCCACCCTCTTGGGTGCACCCTTTAGGGGCTCCATCCTCTGGCAGCGATGCTAAAGATATCATCACTGAGCTACAGGAGAGTGGCAGATCCCTTAGGGATGTCTGCTTTATGTACTGCTCTGGTCCCGAACCCAAGCAGCCTTTTCACCATCCACATCAAAGGTGGAACAGACAACCCCAGGGCGTCGAGCCACGGGGTCTGGTGCCCAGACTCCCCAAGGCAAATCCCAAAAGGCCATGGAAGGTGCTAAAGCAGCCCTCCCCTCCACCTCTTGACTCGAGGAGGTCCCCTCCACCTCCTCCAGCTCTTCCAATGGAGCTGGTGGGGAGAAGATTCACCCTCCATCTCAGAGAGTGGGAGATAATGATAGCAGATGCTTGGGTCTTACAGAAAATCACAAGAGGTCACTCAATAGAGTTCCTGGACAGACCTCCGGACAATCCTCCAGGCAGGTCCCACTACCCGTCAAGTCATCTTCCTCTAGTTAGAGAGGAAATTCAGGCTCTCCTGTCGAAGTCGGTCATCAAGCCAGTTCCTCCCGCATCGGAAGGAAGGGAGCATTACTCCCACTTCTTCCTGGTGCCCCCCCAAAAAAAAAAAAACAGGTGACTGGAGACCCATCTTGGATCTCAGCCTGCTGAACCTCTTCGCAGAATACAAGAGGTTCTGCATGCTGACTCTCCAGGGACTCTTACCCCTGCTCCTCAAGGATCAATGGCTTTATTTACTGGACACACAAGATGCCCACCTGCACATCCCTATTCTCCCGGCCCATCACCACTATCTCAGGTTCACTTTCCAAGGGAACCATTTCCAATTCAAGGCTCTCCCCTTTGGCCTTTTCTCGGCACCTCGAGTTTTCTCCAAGTGCCTATCAGTGGAGGAGGTGGCTTTACGCCGCAGGGTGATTTACATGTTCCTGTACCTGGATGACTGGCTTTTCTGAGCCCCGTCTCAGGGCAATCTGCAGGAGTTACTCTCCATTGGACCTTTTCTCCCCCACCTTGGCATCACGGTGAATTATGCCAAATCCCATCTTTCACCCTCACAGCACCTCCAATTTATCGGGGCAGTGCTGGAGACAGTCAAGGGCAGGGCCTTTCTTCCTCGGGACGGAGCAGATACCCTGATATAACAAGCTTTCGCTGTAGCCAACTCTCGTTGAACCACAGCCCACTCTGTTCCCCGTATGCTGGGACTAATGGTGGCAGCCATTCTTACAGTTCCTTTGGCCAGACTGCACATTAGGGTGACCCCATGGACTCTCCGGGTCCAGCGGGATCAATGCTGGGGCAACCTGGATCACAGGGTCCTGGTCTCCAGCAGCATGAAGAGGGATCTTTTCTGGTGGCAGGAGTTGTCCAACCTCTCCTCGGGGGCCCCTTTTCAACCACCTCCTCATTCCATGACCCTCACAACAGACGCTTCGCGTCAAGGTTGGGGAGCCCGCCTAGGAGACCGCCAAACCCAGGGGAGATGGTCTCCGTAAAAAGTTAATCTGCACATAAATGTTATGGAGAGGAGAGCCGTGCTCTATGCTCTCTAGGCATTCTAGATCCTCTTACGCCCGTGGGCACTCAGAGTCCAGACTGACAACACGGCCATGGACTGGTACATCAACAAACAGGGAGGCACCCATTCATACCCCCTTTGCAGGGAGGCGATGTGGGTGTGGTACTAGGCAGTCCAGCACGGCCTATTCCTGACAGCAGTCCATATCCCAGTGTAAGAGATAACTCCATATACCAGAATTTTTTTTTTTTTTTAAGTCTGTTGCAACAGCCCTTTTCTTTTGCCTTGCCTTTCTCTTTTCTCCATCTCTTTATTCCCACGTGTATAGGCAGGCCACCTATATAACGCTCTTACTATCCCTTTTTCTCAGTCTTAAGTCTGGTATATGAAGCTCTCGTCTTGGTCCCCACCCCTTCTCGCAGTCTGTATCTCCCTGTTATGAATTTATGAATCATAAATAAAAATAAATACATAAAGAAGTATAAAGGTTATTTATATGAATGAATCCCCCCCCCCTTAAAATGTGAGGTATTGATAATTGCAGTTCATTGCGCTAATAAATCCTTTTAAATCTATCTCAAAGCGCTTCGTTTTGCGCTAGTGTAGGGTTTAAAGATTTTTCTAAATCGAGCTCGTTTGTAATAATTGTTAACCTTATAGTTAGCAGTTATCCTGTGTTCCCAATTTGCTACCTTTTCGACAGCTGTTTAAAGAAAGTGCTGGGCCAATGTATTGTACTGTTTAACTGAAGCCTGGCACTTTGATAATAATCCTCCGTGCCCTTAAGCAAGAGCTAACAAGCGATATTCAAAGGAGCTGCTGCTGGATAGTGCAAGCAGTTAGTCTTTTGTTTTGTTTCTGAAATTCCCCCTCGGATTGTATTCCACTTCCTGGTTACCGATGAACCAACGTTTGCACAACACATACGTTTACTAAATACAAATGTATGCCCTACTTAGGTTTTTAAACCCCCCTTTTGTGCTTCCTGCTATATGATAGTGTGAGTAAAGGAAAGTAAATGGTCAGAACATTCCCCTTTTGCAGCGGCAGTTTTGTATAAAGCGCTGCTTCGGTGCATGCAACTGTTTCCAAAGCTTTCTCTTCTCGAATTATCATATGGCAATAAAAGAAGAGTTCACAACGGTTTCTAACTGTTATGGTTATAATAAAGTTCCTAGAGAGTCCTGAGAACATGTAGAAAGCTTTAGCAAACCTTATATATTAGTGCAGCTGCAGATTAAAAACTCTTCCTTCTATATTTACAAAGTGGCTTATGTTACAAAAACAGTATCTATTGGATTAGTCCATAGGGTATAAGGCAGGAAACTTAAATAATTAAAAATTAAGTTTAAGCAAACCTTTTTCTTTTAGGTGGCTTTACCTGCTCAATTATATAGAACTGCAGTTTAACTCCTAGCCTCCCATATGATACTATAGAGCTGGTCGGCTGGTCTCCTCCTATATTTAAAGGTACACAGTAGGGGGCGGAGTTAATCTTGTAGCTCTTAAAAATAACTTGATATTCAAACATTATTTTTTGTAATTTGGGATGATGTGATGTACTGTATCTTGAAACAAATGTTTTCTTTGGTATTTAAAGAATTAATCGTTTGTTCTGCAAGAATGTTAACTTAAAATAAACTAGGGGAGGAGTTCTGTAAGTCACATGTTTCTTAGGGTATACAAGTCAAGGTTTTTGCTTAGTTCTTTAGATAGTCTGGTGAGGTACAGATGTGTTCTGACCTCAGTGGAGTGTTACATTAACTCCTCCTAGTGTTCCGAACTGTTATTTTTGATGTCTACAGTATTAATTTTCTTTTGTCGCCTGAAGTTCGTCTTAAGTTGTTCTGTTCCAATAAATATAATTATTTTGAGCACCTACAACTCTGGATAAGCATCCTCCTTGCAATCCCACACCTCACACCCAGGCATTCACAACGGGCTGGCAGACAGTCTCAGTCACACCATCACACGGGCTCATGAGTGGGAACTAAAGTGAGAGATAGTGGAAGATCTGTTCAATCTGTGAGGGAGGTCAGAAATACATGTCTTTACCTCCCAGTCCAATGCAAAACTACTCGACTTTTACTCATTCGTTCCCAGGCCTGGTGTTTTTTGGCGAGACGTGCTGTCTCTGTTGGACAGGGAGGTTCCTGTACAATTTTCCTCCCTTTCAAATCCTCCAGAAGGTTTTGCTGAAGCTTCAAGTAGAAGGAGCTTGCATGATTCTCATCGCTCCTCTCCGGCCTCGGCAGATTTGGTTCCCCCTGTTTCAACAGCTGGCATTCAAACCTCCAGCACCTCTTCCTGTCCTTCACAACCTTCTGAGGCAGGAGCAGGGCAACCTGGTGCATCCAGGCCTCAAATCTCTCCACTTACAAGCGTGGCACCTTTACACATAGCTGTCTCACGTTTTGGGGTCTCCTCACGAGTTGCCCAAGTCTTGGTGGAGGCCTGGAAGCCTTCCACCAGAACAACATATGCTATGAAGTGGAAGAGATTCTCCATATGGGCGACTGCCAGTGGCCTGGACCCATTTTCTTGCCCAGTGCCCCAGGTCCTAGAGTACCTCTTGCATCTAACCAATTCAGGTCTCAGCTACTCCTCTCTGAAGGTCCATCTATTGGCGATTTCCACCTGCCACCTTCCCGTGGACAGCAAAAACCTTGCGCAGTTGGAGGTCTCAAAAACCTTTCTTAAAGGCATCCTCCACTTGAAACCTCCAGTCCGTAGTCCAGTTTCCCCCGGGATCTAAACTTTGTTTTAGAAAAGCTTACTTTGCCCCCTTTTGAGCCGGCAGCAAGCTGCGACATGTGCTATTGGTCTTGGAAAGCATGCTTTTTAGTTGCAATCACTTCAGCTTGAAGGATTTCAGAACTTCCAGTCCTCATTTGCAAGGAGCCTTATTTAATTTTCCACAGAGATCGCCAGGCTCTGCGGACTAATCCCTTTTTTCCTCCGAAAGTTGTTTCGGAATTTACATTTAACCAGGATATTCAACAGCCGGTTTACTATCCTGTGTATTCCAAATTGGGGGGGGGAGAGAGATACCTGTTGCACACTTCGGACGTGCACATAATTCTGAAATATTATGTCTTACGGACAAAGGAGGTGTGCAAGTCTGATCAGTTGTCCATCGCTTTTGCATATAAGCACCAGGGCACAACGATTTCCAAGCAGTGCATATCCAAATGGTTGGCTAACTGCATCACATTCATTTACCAAAAGTATGAAAAACTCCTTCCAGGGGAGGTGAAAGGGCACTCTAGATGCAGCATGACTTCAACTGCCACCTGGAGCTCAGGCCATACTTTCACCAAGCATTACAGCCTGGACATTGCCTCTAGAACGAGGGCTGGCTTTGGTCGTGCCGTCCTTCAAGGCCTTCTGTCCTAACTAGGGTCTAGACTTTTCCACTTCCCGGACCTCAGTCTCCAACTCTGTTTTCTTAACTGCTTGGTATTCAGTCTTATATGTGAAGACCTACTGCAGGAATCCTCTCGGAGTAAGATACTACAGTTACGCAAGAACTTACCGCAACACCAGATCTTCGAGAGAGGTTCCTACAGAAGTTCTCCTCTTTCCCTCCCACCTTCCCTCAGCTCCTGTTTTTCCTTCCCTGTTCCAGGTTGTTTTTTTAGCAGCTTAGGGCTGAAGGAATATACTCCTTTCTCCTGTTCCCCTTTTAGGAGCCTTCCGGCAGGAGAACTAGAGGGCAGGCATGGGGGACAGCCCCTTATAAAGTGTCATGCTGACGCCCCTTCATGTGACATCGGGACGGTCCCCTGCTATGGACTCCTAACTACAAGTTTGTTGTGTGGTCCTGACATCACCGGGGCAGTCCTATATGTAAAGACCTACTGCAGGAACCTCTCTCGAAGATCTACTGTTACGGTAAGTTCTTACGCAAATAATTTTCTTTTTTTTCCGTTTTATAATACAGCAGTCATCATAAGTGACACTATTATGAGAGTGGGAACAGAGTTGTGACTATATACAAAAAAACAGTACAATTACTATTGAATTCTGGTATTCTATGTTTTTTTTTGTGTTACAGAGGAGGAGGAGAATGCCAGGGAGAACAGTGATCGAGAAGTTGCAAATCAGACAGTGAAAGACCATGACACCAACATCTCAGCACCTCAACCACCAGCAGTTTCTACAGGCCCCTCAGCCCAACATCTTGATGATGAGCTGCAGCCTGGTCCATCATATCTTGAGAATGGTGCAGTTGGAGGACGGCCTCTAGCTGAAAAACGTAAGCACGCTTTGCAATTACATTTTTCTGTATATAGAAATACATTTTGTTTGTATTTTATGTACTTAAGCTATAATATGCATAATACTGCATGAGCAACTATGCACTTCCACTCTGTTACTAGAACAGAGGGGTTGTAACTTTGTCTGACCTTGAGGACAAACCTCAAGAGATCTGTAGGAATTAGAGCCCTGAGGTTGTGAAACACAGTGGTTAAACAAAGTTCTTCTTCCTATATTTTTTATGGTGTATAATATTCTGTGAATTTTGTGCGCTGTATTTTTTAATCTTTACAGTGAAACTGACTTAAGTAGTCTCGAAAGCTTCTAGAATGCTATTTTACAACAGTGCGTTATTGCACACCTGTTCAGAAAGAAGACAGCAATACGTGCTTCCCTAAGCCATAATTAACAATTTTAATATTACCACTGTTCAAATTGTGATCAAGATGTCTGAAAATGACATACCAAAGGAAAGTTAGTTACTGTCCAGTACTGCTGTTTATTTTTTCAACCTCCAACTCAAAAGTATGCTCTCAATCTGGTGTTTCCTTTCCATCACATTGCTACATAATTTTTTACTTTTTTTAAACTTTTCACAGAACCCTGTTCACATTGGCAGGAGATCTTCTCTGTCCAGAAAGGTAAACAAGATAAGGAAAACAACTGTTAAAAAAGTAGACAACATGAGAAATTATGCTGGCATTACTGAATAGTTCAGTTATTCAACCCAACAGCATGTTAGGAAATAGTGCCCAGAAATGGTGGTTGGCAGTGGGGAGAGGGAGAAATTATTGTTACACAAAAGGTATACTAACCTGAACTTCGTTTCAAAGCATGATCTCGTATCACAGCACACTATTTCTCTCCTTCTGTTTTGCTCTATACACACACACACACACACACACACACACACACACACACACACACACACACATGCATCCATCACTGCAACCTCTACTAATGTCTTTCCTTACCCTCCCTAGCTGGCAGACAACACATCCACTGTGCCTTTCTCACAAAATTGTTTCTCTCTCTCCCCTCTTACCTCTAGTCCTCTATTTCTCCAAAATCTTCCTACCTCTTAGAAATGAAGACTCTCAAACCCTAAACCTTCCACACAGATGCTCAGCTGCAGTCCAATCAGGTTTCTCCTACCATGTCCCAAAATATGGAACTGACTCCCCCTGAAAGTCCAGATGTTAGCTCTCCCATAAAATCCTCTCCTACCTCTTAAGGAACCTTTCCCCCCCTCTGTCTGTACTTCCGCCAAAAGTAACATACTAAATAATTCTCCATCACCTTATTTTTTGGCCCCTCGATTGCACATAAACTGTTAACAGTTATAAATGTTAAGTTAAATCACTCTGTCCCTTGTAACCTGTCCGAGTGAAAATGTTTGTTTTGGTACTTCAATCTCTAAGTTTAGCAGTGTTCATAACTTTGCCTGTAGCTGACTCAGTATATCCTTGTCTTTTGCTGTATAGTGTTTATCAAACATTGTCTGCAGGTCCGAAGTGCATTTTCACAGCTTAAGTGTGAGAGTTTCTTTGATTCTTTCCTGAGAAGGTGGTCGACATCAGGGCAGAGATCCAACCAGCCCACTCTATGGGGGTTGATGGTGGTGCCTGGCCACTGCACCTCGGTTTTCTTGGTCTTTTTCGACCGTCCGGAAATCGTCAACATCGTGTAGATTGTCCAGAACATGTGGCCGACGTACTGTAGTTTGGACCCGGCCCAACACGTCTCATATTGGGGTGTATTCATTCTATTGGCCCTGTCTTGGCCAAGATTGTGTGGTGCTCCTTAGAGATGGGCGAGTTCCCCAGCTCCCTGAAGGAGGCGGTGATGACACAACTCTTTAAAAAACTTCTCTGGACCCTAACTGCTTGGCTAACTACAGACCCACCTCTAACCTTCCCTTTGTAGGGAAGGTGACTGAGAAAGTAGCTGCACTGCAGCTGGTGAACCATCTTACCATCTATGATATCTAACGATCCTCTCCAGTCCTGTTTTCGGAAGAGGCATAGTACCAACACTGCTCTGGTTCGGATGCTCAATGATCTCCTAATGGCTAGAGATCAGAAGCGCCGTTCCATCTTGGTGCTTCTTGATCTCTCATCAGCTTCTGACACTGTGGACCATGGAGTGTTGCTTGAGCGCCTGAGGGTCATCTGTGGCCTGGCAGGTTCAGTCCTCAGATGGTTTCAATCATTCCTCTCTGGCAGGTTTCAGAGGGTGCTGTCTGGGTTGTTTTCCTGACTCATTCTCCCTACATTGTGGGGTCCCTCAGGGCTCAGTGCTCTCCAAAATGTTGTTCGTGGTGTACATGCTGCCTCTAGGAGACACTGTAAGATGTTATGGGCTGAGTTTTCACTGTTATGCAGATGATACCCAGCTCTGCCTGTCTTTCGAGCCCGAACAGGATAGTGCAATCTCGGTCTTTAATAGCTGCCTTGCAGAAATCCTGGACTGAATGAAATCCAGCTGGCTGAAATTGAATTCCGATAATACTGAGGTGTTGGTTGTGGATCCAGGTCCCCGGATAGAGGGGTTGGTGGCAGGGCATCCTTCTGGGTTTTGGCTCAGGAGTAGTCAGCTGCCTTCCTTTGAGCAGGTGCAAAACCTGGGAGTGATCCTTGATAACAGGCTGACACTGCATTCACAGGAGTCCACAGTTGTCAAGTCCTCATTTTACCATCTTGGGAACATCGCTCGGGTCAAGCACCTTGTTCCGTCCGGAGACCTTCTGACGTTGATCCATGCCTTTGTGACCTCGCGCCTGGACTACTGTAACTCCCTCTATCTAGGGCTTCTGGGGGTTGATATCCGCTACTTGCAGCTGGTGCAGAACGCTGTGGCTCAGCTGCTAATGGAGGGCTCCTCATTCGAGCCACATCACATCTGTGCTTGTTCAGTGGCGGATCACCGTCAAGGTCAGTCTCCTGACCTTTAAAGTCCTGCACAGACAGGGTATGGGCTACCTGCAAGAGCTCCTGACCCTTACTGTCCTGTCTGCCCACTCCACTCTGCTGACGAGGGTTTGTTAGAGATTCCCAGTGTATGGCTGAAAACCTCCGGTTCTCGTGGTTTTATGTTCGTAGCTCCGACCCTGAGGGAATTCTCTACCTCATCAGATTAGAGAATGCCAGACCATGGAGAGCTTTAAGACAGCTCTGAAGACCTATCTGTTCTGCCAGGCCTTTGGTGATTCCATATGATGCAGTGCTCCAGCTTGTATTTGTGGTTTTGTCCTGAATCAGCTGGTTACTGTTTTAACTTTTAAGGCTTGTACAGCGCTTTGGTTTTCAATAGTGCGCTTATAAAGTTTATTTTTTTTTTTATTATTTATTATACCCTCAGTAAAGTTTTAATTACTACAGTCACCCCTCGCTATAAACAAATGGCTTGGGAGCCAATGTAGCAATTCGTGATAGCATCCTCATTGTATCGAATGATGTGCTATCAGGCACAACAGTAATGTACTAATACTAGCCACTGTAGCTTTGCCACATTGTAGGCTGGCATGTCGGGGAGAGGGAAGTACTTGTGATGTTTGTGCTTGGTGTTTTTTTTTTTTTTATTATTATTAACAAGCTTGTGTTTGTTCTCAGTGTAACTGTACAGTGCTGCGTTTACTGTTTTGTTGCATCTGTACCGAAGAAGTCGGTCATCCTCAGCTGTCTCGAACATCTGTTAGCAGTGACATCTTTTGCAAACACCAGCTGCCTAAGCCCGATTATTTTCATAGGATCAACTTCTTGACTGGAAAGCCACTCCAGCCCGGTCTCCAAACTACAGATTGCTTCAATGTGCGTCGGGGGTGGTAGTGGGGGGGACCTCACAGTCATCCTTGGAATCCTCGTCTTCTTTGCAAGTCTCTCCTTAATCATCTCCTGCCTGCTGACTTGAAACGACAGACAGTATCTCAACGTCTGTCATGATTTCAACGGTATCCGCATTGTCATTGCCTGTTAACCACTGATTGATTGCAGCCTCTGGGTCAGTCCAATCCAACAAGTTTAATTCTGGGGCCATCTGAGCTATCTCAGCTGTGTCATCTATCTCTGGCTCCTCATCTGTGTTGTTGATGTCTGCAAATGCGGGAAGCAATGTTGCTGACCAGCAATGAGAGATCATCCTCTCAGAAACTGTTTTCCATGCCCCCCCAGCCAAGTCTACTAATATTTTTAGTGTCAGTGACTTAAACTCTGTCACCGTATCAGTGTCAATGGCAACCGAGTCTCCTAGAAGCCTTTTTCTGTAGTGCTTCTTAAAAGTTGCTATGATCCCCCCATCTAGAGGCTGTATGCATGAGGTGGTGTTATTCAGAAGGAAGATCGCCCCGATTTTGCTATCATTCGATTTTAACTCAGCCTCTAGTGGGTGAGCAGGGCACTGATCCAGAAGCAGCAGTGCCCCGGGCTGCAATTTTTTTTTTTTTTGCACAGAAAAGCTCTTACAGATGACACAAATGTGTCGAACAACCACGCACAGAAAATGACAGCCATTGTCCATGCGTTTTTGCTGCTGCTGTATTGAACGGGTGAGTTCATACTGACATGGTGGAACGATGGACGGTCTTAAATTTACCTATACAGAGTGGCTTCATTTTATGGGTGCTTGTAGCATTGCATCAGAACAGAAATGTTACACAGCCCTTAGGGAGCTTAAAGCCCTTGCTAGCGTTAATCTCTGTTCTACTGGCTAACATTACATCTGGCAAGCAATGCTAGAATAACCCCATCCCATCCGCATTGCACACTTGATCAGGACTGTACCCTCCATCTGAGAGAATCTTTTTTAACTGTGGCAGGAATTCAAGAGCAGCGGCATCGTTACAGGACCTTTGTTCCCCTTTCACTGTTGCTCTACGATGTCATGCCGCTTCTGAAATTGCCACAACCATCCTGTGGACAATTTAAATTTTGACTCCCCCCATAAATTTCTTTGGCAAACTGATTTGCCTTCTCTCTGACTATGCTGCCAGAGACAGGAATGCCACTTAACCACTGCAGTGAGAACCACAGCTGAGTGGCGTTGTCGAGTTCAGCTTTATTAGCCCGTTGGAGCTCTTCCACTTCAAGAGAATCTGCTTCTTCAGAATCCTGCACAAATCACATAAGGATTCCTCCTGCTTCCGCCAGGTACAAATTTTTGATTTGCTACAGCCAGTCTCTGATGCTGTTTTGGCCAGACTTTCACCATCTTTCAGCCGATCAAGGATAGCAAGCTTGGTGGAAAGAGAGTAACCGGAACGCTTCCTTTTAGTTGGCATCTACAGACCTGTTAAATTACGCGCTTTTATAGCGCCACATACTGGAGTGAAAAAACGGGAGCCAGAGATCTCGTCCATTATAGCTGATACTTGCTATAACGCGGTTCATTATAGTGAGGGGCAGAGGGGCAGAAGAAGCCAGAAGGGGAAGGAAGGAAACATATTCAATTCAGTGCTTTAGAGTAACTGGTAATTGCTATTTTTCTTTTAAACTTACACTGTGTGCTTTTAGTGACACTGTACTTTCTTTGTTGTCTTTACTTATAATTGTTTTTGGGCTGTTAAAAATTTAAAACATAGTGGTGGTGTAATTCTGTGCTGTCTTTAATTGCTGCAAATTTTCGCCCCCCCCTTCCCCCAACTCTTAATTATATGCCCTGTTAAATCTGATTGACAGGAGCTAAACACAGGGTATAGTAAGGGGTGTGAAGTAGGAGGGGCATAAGGGGGAAGAAGCCCACCTTCAGCACGACAAGTGTTTTGACTCATTTATTTATTGGTTTCTTTTTTTTTTTTTTAAGAAAATTATCGGAGGATCAGTGGCAGGATTTTTAGGACAGTAAATTAATAAAAAGGGAACTAGGAGAGCTTCAGTAGCAGACAAGTAGTGGAACTGCAGTATAATGTGGGGAGTGGTGCAATGCAGTGGCTGTGGGGCAGCCATATTCAGGCAGACCTTCTGGACACTGAGGTGCTGCCCTATCTGCATGCATCTCTCTGGACTGCGGGATGAGGTAGCCAGACTCAGAAGAGAAGTAAACTGGGTCAGGAGTACCATCACCCCTATCCAGAGACCACCCAGTCCAATGCAACTGCCTCAAAGGATGCCAAGAACGAGGAGCACTTGGATGACAGTGGGCTCAGGGAGGGTTAGAGTGGTCAGGCAGAGGCACATCCCAGATCCTATTCCACTCAAGAACTCATATGCCACCCTGGCAAACGAGGAAAACCAAATAGAGGTACCCAGAGAAGTGGAAGGAAAGGATGTGGAGGTTAGCCAAGGAGGTGACCTCAGCGGGGAAAGCAGTGGACCCCAGAGGAGGAGGAGGAAGCGAATCCTGGTGGGGGACTCCATCATAAGAGGGATCCAGCTAGGAACACAGGAGGGGAGGACAGGGAGGTGAGGTGCCTACCAGGTGCCACGGCACGGAGGGATGGAAGGAAGATCCTGGGGATCACTGGGAAGGTGAGCTGGATGTCATTATCCACCTAGGTACTAATGACCTGGCAAATGGGGAGCCAAAGGAAGTTCAGGAAGAGTTTAGGAAATTGGGGAAGGGTCTCAAACAAGTAGCTACTTCTGTCACTTTCTCAGAAGTACTACCTATGAGAGCAAGGGAGCATTGAGTGCATGCACCAGGAACTTTAACTCATGGTTGAAGAACTGGTGCTGTGAGGAAGGGTTTGGATTCATTGGTGACTGGGGACCCACCTGGAGGGATGGAGGTTTGTTCAAGCCCACGGCCTGCATCCATCCTGGAGGAATCAAGTACTCAATGATAGTTTAAATGCTACATTGACAAGCATTTAAACTAGCAAAGGGGGTGGCAGGCCAGCAAGGAGGGTACCCCATTGCTCACCCCCACAGCTAGCAGTGGAACCAGTGAACCAGAGGAGTGGCTATCTCTGCAAAGCAGTGTGCAAAAGATGGAGATTAGTGCCCAAGAGGTGGATAGGCAGAAAAGGGGCAAAATTCAGCAGAAGGGCAGACAGCAAGGAGAACCAGGGATAAAGGACAACCAAGGAAGGGGCTGGAGTAGAACAGTGAAACAGCCTAGGGAGGTCAAATCATGGAAAGCCATGTGTGCAAATGCCAGGAGCCTTAGCAACAAGATGGAAGATCTGGAGGCTGTCATTGTGCAGTCAGACCTGGACATTGTGGCCATCACTGAAACCTGGTGTAATGATAACCACGACTGGGAGATGGCCATACCTGGCTACAACATATTCAGAAGAGACAGAGCAGGCAGGAAGGGAGGAGGAGTGGCATTGTATGTGAAAAATGACATAAGGGCCACAGAGATCCAGGAGGAACAAAATGGGGGAGAGATACTGTGGGTTAAGCTGGAAAGGAAAATGAGAACAGCCATCCAGCAGGTGTGGTCTATAGACCACCAGCCCAGGAGGAAGAAACAGATAGGAGTGATGCCAGCCATCCAAAGGATGGCAGACAAAGGCGAGGTAGTACTGGTTGGAGACTTCAATATTCCAGGACGTGGACTGGAGCATCCCGCAGCAGCATCAACTAGGAGCAGATTTATCCTGGACTCCTTCAGGGTGCCTTCCTCAAGCAACTGGTCATGGAACCAACTCGGCAGAAGGCAATACTGGAACTGTGCTCACAAACAGGGACAGTGTGATGGGGGTAACAGTGGGGAGCACCTGGGAACAGTGACCACCAGTCATTGTGGTTTGAAATCACAGAAAGAGCAGAACCAAACCACACAAAAACCCGTGATCATGGATTTTAGGGGCAGACTTTGGGAAAATGGGGAGATACTTGAAAGAGGCATTAAGGGAATGGGACAGGAATCGGGGCTGAGGAACAGTGGGCAGTATTTAAAATGGGGATTACAAGAACAACAGAATTATGCATTAAGCAGGTTAGCAAGAGGAAAGGAAGAGGAGACCATTATGGTTTTCCAAAGAGGTAGCAAAGAAAGTGAAAGCCAAAAGATTGCATTCAGGCAATACAAAAGACACAGGCAGAAGAGGATAGGGAGAAGTACCAGGAGAAGCAAGGGAGGCAGGGAGGTCAGTAAGAGGAAGCCAAAGCTCAGACAGAAGAACATTAGCAAAATCAGTGGGTAGAGGGACAAAACCTTTTACAGGTACATAAGTGAAAAAAAGAAAGACAAAGGGAGGATAGTGAGACTGAAGGGGAGGATGGGGCGGCGTGGAGGATGACAACAGTAAAGCTGACATATTAAACAGGTATTTCTGCTCAGTCTTTACTGAGGAAGAGGAGGTAATGGGTCTGAAGGAGTACAAGGGTGAGAATGGTGCAGAAATGGACACAGTCCCTTTACCGCGAAAGGGTCCTGAAGGAACTGGAAGTAATAAGAGTTGATAAAGCAATGGGTCCAGATGGGGTGCACCCCAGGGTCCTTAAAGAACTAAGAGAGGTGGTGGCTGAACCTCTGGCTATCCTGTTTAGCCGATCACTGGAAACAGGGGAGGTACCCAAAGACTGGAGGACAGCAGATGTAGTCCCCTTATACAAAAGTGGGAACAAAGAGGAAGCGGGGAACTACAGACCAGTCAGCCTCAACTCAGTAGTAGGGAAGATCATGGAAGCACTACTGAAGGAGAGATTGGTGGAACATCTGGTTGTCAATGGACTACAGGACCCAAGGCAGCATGGTTTCACCAAGGGGAGGTCATGTCAGACAAACCTCGTTGAATTTTTTGAGTGGGTGACTAGGGAGGTGGATCAGGGGAGGGCAGTGGACATGGCCTATCTGGACTTCAGCAAGGCCTTTGACACTGTGCCACATAGAAGACTATTACACAAACTGGGGAATATGGGTGTGGGCAGGACAGTAGTGTGGTGGGTAGGTAACTGGCTGGGTGGCAGGACACAGAGGGTGGTGGTAAATGGCTGTCACTCCACAGAGCGAAGAGTGACCAGTGGGGTACCACAGGAATCAGTGCTGGGACCGGTCCTATTCAACATCTTCATCAGTGACATTGCACAGAACCTAGAAGGCAGCATTTCACTGTTCGCTGATGACACAAAGCTCTGTAACAGAGTAGACACACCAGAGGGTGTAGACAGAATGAGAAGGGACCTGCAGAAACTTGAAGAATGGTCAGGGGTTTGGCAGTTGAAATTCAATGCAAAGAAGTGCAGATAATGCATATAGGCACAAAACCCTGGCACAATATATCAGTTGGGGTGAGGATATAGCATGCACCAAGCAGGAAAGGATCTTGGGGTTATCATCTCTGATGACCTCAAAGTAGGAAACAGTGTGACAAGGCAGCAGGTAAAGCAAATAGGATGCTGGGATGTATAGGCAGGGGCATCACCAGCAGGAAAAGGAGGTCATAATTCCAGCTATACAAGACACTAGTGAGGCCCCCACCTGGAGTACAGTGTACAGTTCTGGAGACCATACCTACGTGAAGGACATAGACAGGGTAGAGAAGGTTCAGAGGAGGGCAACAAAGATGGTGCATGGATTGCATCACAAGTCCTATGAAGACAGGTTGAAGGAACTGAACATGTACTCCCTGGAGGAGAGGAGGAGAGAGGGATATGATAGAGACATACAAGTATCTCACAGGGAGGAACAGGGTGCAGAATACACACTATTTTAAGCGAAAAAGATGTTCCAGGACTAGAGGGCATGGGATGAAGTTGGAGGAAGGACGATTCAGAGGAAACATGA
Source organism: Neoceratodus forsteri (assembly GCA_016271365.2). Classification (NCBI taxonomy): domain Eukaryota; kingdom Metazoa; phylum Chordata; order Ceratodontiformes; family Ceratodontidae; genus Neoceratodus; species Neoceratodus forsteri. Next base: position 1,324,407,203 of record CM057456.1, on the reverse strand, counting down.
GGAAGAATTTCTTCACAGAACGAGTGGTGGACAAGTGGAACACCCTGCCAGAGGAAGTGGTGGGGGCTGAAACAATCACGGGATTTAAGAATGCATGGGATAGACATAAAGGAATCCTGGAGGTCAGGGGTAAGGGGCAACAGACTTCTAGGAAAACAAACTGAACTTACAAGCTCAAATGGGCAGACTGGGTGGGCCATAGGCCCTTATCTGCCGACACTGTCTATGTATCTATGTACTTCAAAAAAAAATGTATTGATTCACGGTATACCAGAACTTGTTCAAAGCTGTGTAACAACACTTTGTATATGTGAAGGTTAATGATGACATGAAAAATATGTATTTTTTCTGCTCTCTAAACATGACAATGTTTTACAGTGACTCAATCTACCCGAGAAAACAGAAGCCTGAGCCATATCCACACAAATGAGGACAGTATTTAACTGCTTGCTGTGTGGCATAGCAAACAGAAATAGTGCTTCTAGCGCACACATAACATAATTGTAGCATTTAGTTGACACATCAGCACTGGTTACAGAATTTAGCTTGCATGACAACTCACTGGTGATGTAAATCCATGCACACTGTGTCCATGTGTGTGTCTTCTGCACTGCGGTGTCCCATGCAGAAACAATTTACTGTGTCACAGTATCTTCTCTCATAAAACAAAATGGATTTTACCATCTATGTGGCTGTCACTGTTGCTGTGGTATCGCACCATTAACCAATAAATACAGGTTACTCACCTGTAACAGGAGTTCTAGGAATGGTATATGTTGTTCATCCACACTTATTGGCAGGTTCCTTGCCGCTTTAAATCTTGCCGGAAGGTCTTCAAGCTGGCTTCTCCCACCCACCCAGGTGGTAAAACTCTCGTCTCCGCCCCATGATGCCAGATCTAGCCCGCTGGAAGCCAGGTTGTGCGTCGAAGCCGGGGAGGTCGGGTGGGTCGTGTGGATGAACAACATATGCCATTCTAAACTCCTATTACAGTGAGTAACCTGTATTCTAGGGATATGGATATGTTGTTCAATCCACACTTATTGGCAGACTCCTAGCAGTTTTCCGGGAGGAGGGAGGCAAGGCGCACACCCCCAATACTTACTTGAGAAAAAGAGACTAGAGAACCAAGGCCCCAAAACCAGCAACCCGGCGTGACTCAAGGTCGATGTGGTAGTGGGTAATGAAGGTATGTGCCGACTTCCAGGTAGCAGCCCTGCAGATATCCTGGATAGGGACAACCCTGGAAGCAGCTACCGATGCAGCAGTATGGCGGGTAGAATGAGCTCTTATCCCTCTGGGAGGCTCCGTCCCGCCAACCTATAGCAGAGCTCTATGCAGGAGGTGACCCACCTGCTTATCGTCCACTTGGCTGCAGGTCTGCCAGGTGCGGCTTCAGCGTAGGTGACAAACAGGTGGCGAACCCCTCCCGAACTTCAGCCGTCCGCTCCTTATAATAGCGGCTCGTCTGGGTCAAAGTATAGACCTATATTCGACCTTCGAGGTGTGATTGGGGTAGAACACCGCAGAGTCAACACCTGTTAAGGTGAAACTCCGACACCACCTTCGGAAGGAATTTCGGGTGGGGGCGCAGGACAACCTTGTCCCTGTGGAAGACCAGATAAGGAGACTCGATGGAAAGCACCTGGAGCTCTCCCATCCTTCTGGCTGACGTGATAGCCACCAAGAAGGCGGTCTTCCACGACAGGTGGGAAATATCGCACCTGTGCATCGGTTCGAATGGCTTGCCCATGAGCTTGGCCAATACCAGCAGTAGATCCCACGGAGGTGGAGGTTCTCGCACCGGAGGGGAAATGTGGTCAAGGCCTTTGAAAAAGCACCGACCACCTTCTCCTGCGCCACCGACTGCTTCCCGGCCCACGCCCGGTAAGCAGAGATGGCTGCCAGGTGCACCTTAAGGGTCGTCGACCGAAGACCTTGCTGAGAAAGGGACCACAGGCAGTCCAGAACGCTTGCCAAGGGACAGGCGGAAGGGTCCAAGCCCTTCCCCTGACACCAAATGGAGAATCTCTTCCATTTGAAGGCGTAGCATTTCCTGGTCTACTCCTTACGGGACGCCTCAACGATGTTGAGGACCTCGTCGGAAAGACCCAAGGCCTGGAAATCTAGCCGCTCAGGAACCAAGCAGTCAGGTGCAGGGATTGAAGGTCCGGATGGAATACCTTCCCTTGGTTGACCGAGATCAGGTCCGGGCGGGCTGGAAGCCACCTCGGAAGCCTGGAGCTGAGGCTGAGGAGATCTGGATACCAGAACTGGCGGGGCCAGTCTGGGGCTACCAGAATCACCTGTGCCTTGTCCCTCCTCGCCTTGAGAAGCACCTTGTGGATCAAGGGAAATGGGGGAAAGAAGAGGCCCGGGGTCCACGGCCTCGAGAAGGCATCCCCCTGCAGCGAGCCCTGCTGAGGGGGGCTGGCATGGAACCGACTCAGCTTCGCATTCTCCCTGGAGGCAAACAGGTCCACCTGAGGCGTGCCCCAGTGGGAGAACAGGTCTTGTACTACCTCTGGCAGGAGAGACCACTCGTGAGACGCAGCCCCTATCCGGCTTAGGGCATCGGCCAGGGTGTTGGAGGCTCCTGCCACATGAATGGCTAGGAGATCCGCCTCCAGGCTGCGAGCGAGGGATCATATGCGGAGAGCTTCCTTGCATAACAGCATGGAGCGCGTCCCGCCCTGGCGATTCAGATAGTACATGGTCGTGGTATTGTCCGTCTGGACCTGAACCACTTGTCCCCATAGAAATGGAGCGAAGGCGGTGAGAGCTAGACGGACCGCTCAGAGCTCCAGCAGGTTGATATGGCATCGGGATTCCCGAGGGGCCCAGAGGCCGTGCGCTCGATGCTCCCCCAGATGGGCAACCCAACCCATCAGAGATGCATCAGTCAATAGAGAGATCGTTGGCTCGAGGCGGACGAACGGGATGCCCTCCTGCAGATGTGCCAGAACGATCCACCATTGGAGAGCATTCCACATCTCCTGGGTCACTGTCAAAGGCTGGTCCAATGGATCGCAGCGTTGTGACCATTGGCTGGCCAGCCCCCACTGAAGGGGACGCATGTACCAACGGGCCCAATGGACCACGCTGGTGCAGGCCGCCATGAGGCCCAGGAGGCGCAGGAAGTCCCGGGCAGGGCGCAATTGCCCAACCAGAAATGACTTGACAAAGGAGGAAAGAACCTCGGCCCTGTCCGCCGGGAGCCGTGCTCTGGCTCGTAGAGAGTCGAGCTCTGCCCGATGAATTGTATCACCTGCTTTGGCACGAGTTCCGACTTGGCCTCGTTGATGAGGAGGCCAATCTGAGAGCAATCCTGGAGGGCCAGATCTCGGGGCTGCAATCAGCCAGTTGTCCAGGTAGGGGTACACCCAGACCCTTCGGCGCCGCAGGAACGCTGTCACCACTGCCATGCATTTGGTGAAGACCCTGGGAGCTAGGGAGAGGCCGAAGGGCATGGCCCGGAACTCGTAAAGGGATCCCTCTGCTCTGAAGCGGAGGAATCTCTGATGGGACGGATGGATTGGGACGTGAAAGAACGCGTCCTGGAGGTCCAGGGAACAGAACCATACGCCTCGTTCCAAGGATGGGATTATCTGAGCCAGAGTGACCATCCTGAAGATCCAAGACCTTAGGAACTTGTTCAGGTTTTGCAGGTCGAGAATGGGGCGACAGCCCCCCGTCCGTTTTGGGACCAGGAAGTACCTGGACACAAACCCCGGGTCTGGAGGAGGATCCGCCACCTTCCTGATCACCTCTTTTTCAAGGAGCAGGGCAATATCGGCTCGGCAGGCCGATAGCGAGGCTGCGGACCCCGTGGCCCCCCCGAGGGGCGACGGCTTGAAAGGGTGGAGCCTGCTCAAACTCCAGAGGCAGGCCTTTTTCCTACCACCTCCAACACCCAGCGGTCTGTGGTGATAGCGGACCAGGCGGAAAGGAAGTGGCGGAGCCGTCCCCCCATGGGGGGGAACCCAGAGGGGAGTGACAAGGCTGGGGGTGGCACCCCTCAACCCGTCACTGGGCAGGCTTGGAAGAGGAACCGGCTGAGGAACCTCCTGGGCCTTTACCTCCTTGCTTCCTGTTGGAGGACGCCGCCGGCTTGGGTTTGGAACGCCAAGCGCGAGCCTGCTGGCCCTGTTGCTGGTGCTGCTGGGCCGGTCGAGATGCAGGGGCTGAAGGACGAAAGGACGAAAGGACTTCTGCTGCTGACGGCAGCCTTTGTCCCTCTGGGCGGAGGTGACAGAGTCCAGGATGGCACTGGACTTCTCGATCCGCTGGAGGTGTCCCTCCACTCCAGGGCCGAAGAGGTCAGTCTCCAAGAAGGGGACATCCGCCAACTTGTGCTGGGTATCCGCCATGAAGGTGGATATCCTCAGCCACGCCCTGCAGCGCATGGCCACCACGGCTGCTACTGACCTGACACAGGAATCACCTATGTCCAGAGCAGTCTGAAGCTGCTGCTTCGCCACCGCCCTACCCTGGTCCCACACCTGGCAGACCGTGGTCTGCAGGTCAGTCGGGAGATGAGGAACAACCTCATCCAGGGAGCCCAAGAGGTGGGAGAAGTGTGCTATCAGCACGGCCGAGCTGGCCTGTCGGAGGCAGAGGGAGGACGCAGCATACACCTTGCGCCCGGCAAAGTCCAGCTTTTTGGACTCTTTGTCGGGGGGCTTATCCACATCCCGAGCATTACCAGAACGCTGGAAAACGCTGTTGGTGACTAACCCCTCGGCAGAGGGGTGCTCCAAGAAACCGGGCAAAGAGCCAATAGGGACCGCATACTTCCTGGCCGAGGGTGCAGGACAGGAAGAAGGCTGCTGCCAAAGCTCCAAGGCTGGGCCGACAATGGCCTCAGCCACCGGAAAGGCCTCCGTGGGGGAATCCCCTCGGTCCAGTATCTCCGTCAGGGGATACTTGGCCCGTTTGGACACGGGCTCGAGCTGCATCCCGGTGGACTCCAAGATGAGTCGAAGCAGACCCAAGAAGGATGATGGGCTATCGTCCAATGACTGACCCCTGGAGGACTCCAGGTCGACCTGCCTGGAGAATGGGGAGGAGTCGTCGTCGTATTCCGAAGAGTCTGTGAAGAGCTGCCTCGGCCCTGAGCCACCCTCCACCTGCCGAGGACGGTCGGGAGTGAGGGTGACAGACAACCTGTGGGGCAGGCCGTGACCCGACCGAGAATCCTTGGTCGGTGCCTCCGACTTCGGTTGTGGAGGTGGAGGTTTCACCACCATCGGTGGAGCAGCTGGTTTTGGCCGAGCAACCGGCCCTGGAGCGGGCAACTCGACTGGGGCGAGTGGTTGCTTCGGTCGTTCAGGCGACAGCCACTTGATGGCCGGGGTCTGGACCGGGTTCGGCTTAGGCCCGGACAACAGCAACTGCTGCCACATAAGCTCCTCGTACGCCAGCGTAATTTACGCCGAAGCCTCCCCTCATCCGAGAAAGAGGACGAGGAGGAACGGTGTCGCCGCTTACTTCGGTATCGAGACTGCCGATGTCGGCGGGAACAGCTAGACCGAGAAGAGGTCCGAGACCGAGACCCTCGGGGGGACCTAGGGTGGGTATGGGAAGGGGCCGGGGACACCCGCTCTTCCCTCAGCTCAGGCACTTTAACCAGGGGCTGTGGCCCGGAAGGCACAGGCAGATCCTCGGTATCCACCAGGGGAACCGGTGAAGGAGGGTTGTCAGCTTCTCCAGTCGACAGCCCGTCTAACGGATCGAGAAAAATCTCGACTTCATCGACAGGAGTCTAGGCAGACTGGCCTGACGGGGGCACAGTGAAGCCAGCGACCTCAGCCGCAACCTCGACCGAAGTTGACAGTCGGCTGTCCGGGGAAGGGGACCTCTCCTGCTCCCACGAACGCCGACGGTGGGACTTACCTTTCGACTCCTTCTTCTTGGGCCGAGAAGAATGTCCCGATGGCCCCTCTCCCTTCGTGGAAAGGGACTGACAAAGCTCCTTGAACTAAGCCGAATACGAGGAACTCAGAGAGAGCGGGATAAATGCCGTGGCCGAGGAGGAGGAAGATGAGGCCTGGGCCGCCTCCTCCGCGGCGTCATCTGCTCGAGCTGTTCAGCCGGAGGCCAGCCACCGTGGACACCGTAATGAGCCTCTTTCGATTTTACCGCATCGGAAAGCGTTTCTCGGGCGCTAGCTTCAATTGGGCAGCGCGATCGTCAGGGCGTTGGCAGAGAAAAGCGGCACAACTCGCCAGGCCTGCGAGTCGTGGTCTAGGCTTAGCAGTAGACGCACGTGGAGTGCGGATCCGCCCTGGACATTTTTTTCCCGCAAGGGCACCTCCAAAGCCGGGAATAGATCTGTCCATCGCAGCCACGAGGGAAGATGAAGACCGAAGTTCAGAAAACTTCAAAACCAATTTCAACTAACCGAAGAGTTAGGATCCAGTCCAAAACGCAGAGCGCTAAGGAGGGAACCTGAGCTTCCAAGCGGTAAGGAAGATCTGGCGTCATGGGGCGGAGCCGAGAGTTTTACGACCCGGGTGGGTGGGAGGAGCCAGCTTGAAGACCTTCCGGCAAGATTTAAAGCAGCAAGGAAACTACCAATAAGTGTGGATTGAACAACATATCCATGTCCCTAGAACAAACAACTTTTTTTCAGCAACCAAAGGAAAACGCAATAGCCATGCCACCACTGTTGTAGAGGACTTTGTCTTCATTCCCATGAGACAATAACTTTAAGCTCAATAACAACAATTAGATTTTTTCCCATAACATTTCATTTACCTCCACAGGTACGGCAACTGCATATATAACAGTACCTTTTTATTTCACAGCATAGCCGAATATCCTTCACAATAGACTTCCAAAAAGTAACAGTTCGCAAAAAGAACGCACAAAGAACAATGAAATGTCTAAACACATTGAAGGAGCTAATTGCTTTTCTTCCCACAGCTCTTCCAAAGGATTAGGTGTGTATGTGGGGGTGGAGCTGGCAAACTGTCAGTAATTTCCAACAGAAACAAGGGTTAAAAAGTCAGGTTAGTTGATATCTTGGAGGTAGAAGACTTGGTTTGCTGGCCAAGGCACCTAGCTTCACCTGAGCTCTTTCCTTCTAAGACTGCTTGAAAGGCAGAGTAGAGAAACTTACCAGAGCAAGGGAAGGATTAAGACTTAGTTTGGCTAAGCAGATTTACTGTGTGGTGGTGTTTTATTTTTACTCACAGGGATTGCTACTGTTTGTTGCTAACATTTCATTGCTTTATTTTTCTCTGATTCAAATTGTTGTTGCTGGTATACCTTCTTCTGCATTATTACAAGGTGTGCCTACAGGTGTGTGCTAACAGATTACTGATGTAATCTTCTGATTCAAATTGTCTTTTGCAAGGTATATCTTCTGTTACTGCTTTATTTTTCTCTGTAGCAAAGTGTTTCTTACAGGGTATATCTTCTCTGAAATTATTACAGGTGGTGCTTTACAGGTTTTACAGTTTTATCTAACATTAGGATAAGCTTTCAGGGTTACTGCATTTGTTGTTGACTGATTGTTTCTGCTCTTACCTCCTTGTTCTTTCGTCCGTGGTTCTTCTTTTTAGGCGAGGAAGGGCCAGTCACCACCCCATCCCAACCACCCCACGCTACACTCCTTTTAGGGTACCACAGTTGTGACATTTCCTGTGGCAGAGCAGGAAGGGCAGATCAGTGGGCCTCCACAAAGTGATCTCATTTACAGGGCACTAGTAATTTAACTTGTTATAACAAGTTAAACAAAGCACAATTAAACCATTACTTGCATTTTTTTTCCTTCTAATTACTCTGACTAGGTTACAAACCCAGCAACTTATTTGGAATGGATTTCATTAACTGCAGGTACTGTGGAACAATTTTCAGAAGGACAGTCTTACAGGATTTGGACACTGTCCTACATGCTGGGCCTTTGGAGATCTTAGGTCTCAGCTCCGGGCAGCATGGGCAGAGATTGCACGCCTCAAATTTCATATTGAAGAGGAAATACATTATAAGAACCACCCGCCATTTCCCCAGCATCCAACAGAAAACCTCGACCCAGAGGGTAGTTGGTCCAGGAGGTTGGCAGGTGGTTAGGAGGAGCAAATCAGGTGCCCCATCACTCTCTGCTCTCCAACACATTACCTCCAAAACCATATAAACACTACAAACAGGTATCTGCCTCTATCTCTGAAATCAAATAAAGAGGCAGAAGACACTGCAGAGCAGGACACCGCGCACAGGAGCTAGCACAACAATACTCACCCAAATCAGGAACCAAAACTAAACAAGCACAAAGGAAATCCAAAAAACTTCTGATCATAGGAGACTCCATGATTCGGGAGTTGATACCCATCTCCAGCCAGGGGTGATGGTCAGATGTCTCCCAGGTACATCAGCATGGAGAGACACTGACCGCATTGCTAAAATTGTTCACAAAGCAGGAGAAAACATTGATGTCCTAGTACACATAGGGACTAATGATCTCGCCAGCCGGTCAGTTGTGAAGACCAAGGAACACCTGACTAGGCTGGGTGACAAACTATCATCTATTTAGTCCGGCATCTCCTTCTCTGAGATCCTGCCAGTCTGGGAGAAGGGAGCAGATGGACGGAAGGTCAGAGAAGGGGAGATAGGGGAGCTAAACCGCTGGCTCAAGGACTGGTGCCAGGAAAAAGGACACAGATTTGTGGGAACTGGCAACAGTTCTGGGAGGCGAAAGTTCTTTAAATTTGATGGACTGCATCTGACTAAAGAGGAGTCAGTGCATTGGGGCAGAAGTTTGGCGCCTTTGCAGAATATTTAAACTAGCAAATGGGAGAGGGGTGCAGCACCCATACGTCGAATGGGAAGAACACCCTCCCCTCAGCTAGTGGTCAAACAGGAATTCAGCGTGTTTGCCGCTCATTTGCATCACCAGGTAAGAAAAAAGGTTTGTCTCTCACGAGTGGCACAGGGTAATGCCAAACTTCACCCAACAACCAACACACCAAAATCTGGCCAATGGAAAATCATGTACACAATGCTCACAGCCTGGGAAATAAGATCCCAGACCTGCAGGCATAATGTCAGAGGCTAAGCTGGACATAGTAGCAATTAGTGAGCGTGGTTTACCAGTAACCACACTTGGGAGACTTCAGTACCTGGCTATGTATTGTTCAGAAGAGACCGAGGTGCAAAAGGGGGGAGGAGTGGCCCTGTATGTTAATGAAAATATCAAAGCTACAGAAATTCAGAATAACATAAGGAGCCAGAAGAACTGTGGGTCACCCTGGAAACAGGAAATGGGACAGCCATAAGAACTGGGGTTGTCTACAGGCCCCAGACCAGAGGGAGGACATAGACACATTACTGTTAGAAGATATACAAAACATGACAGCTAAAGGGAGGTTCTGATAATGGGAGATTTCAACATGCCAGATACAGATTGGTCAATACCAGCAGGAACATCTGCCAGAACTAGACTCATAGTGGATTCCCTGCAGGGGGAGGGCCTCAAACAACTGGTACAGCAACCCACAAGAGACAGGGCTATCCTAGATCTAGTACTGACTAACAAAGAAGGGATCACAGATCTCCAGGTAGAAGGTCACCTGGGGGCCAGTGACCATCACATGGTATGGTTCAATTTGGCTACTACATCTAAATCATCCCATTCCAAGGCAAAAATATGGGACTTCAGAGGAGCTGACTTTGATAAGATGGCCAACAGAGTTAAGCTAGCCCTGGCAAAAAGAAACACAGGTGAGGAGGTACAGGCAAAGTGGGCAAGCATTAAGGATACAATACTTGAAGCAACATCCCATTGTGTTAGACAGAAAAGGAAGTGCAAAGAAGAAGGAAACCACTTTGGTTCTCAAATACAGTAGCAGAAAAGGTCAGAGCCAAAAGGCTGGCCTTCAGAAAATATAAAGGAACACAGCGGGATGAAGATAGGAGGCATACCAAACTGCCCTAAGGGAAGCAGGTAAGGCAGTAAGGCAGGCAAGTCCCAAACTGAGGAAACACTAGCACGAACAGTAAAAGAAGGTGACAAGACTTTCTATAGATACATTAGTGAAAGGAAAAGTCCAGAGGGGTATTGCTAAGCTTAATGGAGAAAAGGGAGCATGTGAGGAGGAGGACCCTGTAAAGGCATCTATCCTAAATAGATACTTTTGCTCAGTATTTACTGAAGAGAAGGTAGGGCAGGGCCCACAGCTCAGCATCATGGACACAGGGGAGGGAGGTGAGCACTACTCCCTTCACAAAAGAAAGGGTCCTACAAGAGCTTGCTAAGCTCAGGGTGGATAAGGCAATGGGACCTGATGGCATACATCCCAGGGTACTTAAGGAGCTAAAGGAGGAACTAGCAGAGCCATTAGCAGAATTGTTTAGTGAGTCTCTGAGCACAGGAGAGGTCCCAGAAGACTGGAGAAGGGCTCATGTGATCCCACTCCACAAGAGTGGTAGCAGGGAGGAGGCGGGGAACTACAGACCGGTCAGTCTTACCTCAGTAGTGGGCAAGATTATGGAGGCACTCCTTAAGGAAAGGATAGTGCAACACCTGGAATCCATAGGGCACAGGATCCAAGACAGCATGGGTTTACAAAGGAAGGTCCTGTCAAACTAATCTCATAGATTTCTTTGACTGGGTAACCAGAGTGGTGGACCAAGGGAGCAGTTGATGTCGCCTACCTTGACTTCAGCAAAGCTTTTGACACTGTTCCACATAGAAGATTGATAAATAAGCTAGGTAGGCTCGGGGTGGGTCAGAAGTTGGTCAACTGGGTGGCAAACTGGTTGACTGGCAGAAAACAGAGAGTGGTGGTAAATGGTATACAGTCAGGCGAGATGCAAGTCACAAGTGGGGTACCTCAGGGATCAGTCCTGGGGCCAGTCCTATTCAACATCTTCATTAGTGACCTGCAGATGGACTAGAGGTAAGGCTTGTCTGTTTGCAGATGACACCAAGATCTGCAACAGAGTAGATGATCCAGATGGGGTGGGCAGAATGAGAAGAGATCTGGATAAACTAGCAGAATGGTCAGAAGAGTGGCAACTGGGATTTAATGCAAAGAAGTGCAAAATCATGCACATGGGAAGAGAAACCCTGAAGCCACTTATAGGCTAGGAGGAGTTGCTAGCAGTCACAAAGGAAGAAAGAGACTTGGGCATCATCATCACTGATGACCTAAAATCATCAAGCAGACCTCTAAAGCAGTAGGTAAGGCTAGGGGGTGTTAGGGGTGTATTAGTAGAGGTATCAGAGCAGTCATTAAGAGGTAATAATCCCTCTGTACAAGACATTAGTTAGGCCCCATCTGGAGTACTGCGTGCAGTATTGGAGGCCACACCTTCACAAGGACATTAACCAAATTGAGGCAGTCCAGAGAAGGGCAACCAAAATGGTGCAGGGACTGCATCAGAAGACATATGAGGACAGATTAACGGAGCTCAATATGTATACCCTTGAGCAAAGGAGGAGAGAGGTGATATGATCGAGACATTTAAACACCTTAAGGGCATAAACAAGGTGAAAGAGTCTAACATGTTTAAATATAAGAAAATAGCAGGACAAGAGGACACAGCATGAGATTAGAGGGAGGCCGATTAAGGGGAATGTGAGGAAATTTTTTCACAGAAAGGGTGGTAGATGCATGGAATGGCTTACCACAAGAAGTGGTGGCTATGAATACAGTGCAGGGCTTCAAACAGGCATGGGATAGGCATAAGGGAGCAATACAAATGACTATGAATAGATAGGTCACTGACAGAGCAAAGGCCGATGGCACATTTATAAGGTAGAAAAAGAAATGGGCAGACTGGATGGGCCTTGCGGTCCTTATCTGCCGTCACCTTCTATGTTTCTATGTTTCTATGTTTCTAAACACTTCTTACAAACTAACTGGACCTTTATTTACAGTAATTCTAAACTAAGAAGTTATTTCATGAAACCTTTACCAGTATTTGAATTGCAGGTCAACATATCAACATTGAAGACCAAATGACAGCATCAAAACAGGCAAATCACACAGCACAAACAAAACACAAAAAAAAATACATCCTCAGTTTTCCTTTTTAATTTCTCTTTCAGAACTGAGAGAGACAAGAGCCCTGCGACAGGACCTCCGCCAGCTGATCAGTGACGTAAACGATGGCTCCTGCTCTGTCACTCAGGGCACCGCACTGCTATTACAGCAACAGAAGCTCCTGCTGGAGCAGCAGCAGGAGCATCTGTCTGCCACTCAACAATGCGGTCGCCTGGAGTGGCAGATGCAGGAGGCTATCGTTAGTCTCCAGGGCTGCATACAGGAGTCTACTCACGCAGCTACAGACTGCGTGAGGAGACTGAAAATGAGGCTGCAGTCCTGGAGACAACTCACGGTGTCCTGGTTAAGCTGGTGGAGGTTCAGCTAGGGGCATCGGAGAAACTCCACCAGCTCCTGTACTCCCAACTGCACCTCGAGGCAGAAGACCACCAGGCCCTTCCTGAGCACTCTGAAAAAGGAAGGGATCTTTCCAGACAAGCCCCTCCCAAGATGTCACCTGATGAGATGGGGCAGTAACATACTTGGGTGTGCCCTGCTATGCTCAGCCACTTCCATTTACCCTGTCACCCAATGCAATGCCTTCATGTTAATGGTCAAGGGCAAATGTGTTGTCCTTCCACAGGACAGAATGCCCGTATTTCATTTACCCCCATTATTAAAAAACAAACAAACAAAAAAAACAAAACATTATTTTGTGTTCTTCCTTTTGACATAGTAATATTTTCTAAATAAAAAAAGCTTTATTTTTTGTTAAAGATTTTCATATTTTTAAGATGCACCGTATGTTTAAAAAAAGAAAAAAGAAAACATTTTTAGTTGAATAAAAAAATTTGTGGGGGAAAATATGTGCAATTCATTACTTACTATTTAATATAGTGTTCCACTTGCAAGGAGGAAGGGGTGGGTGGTGTACTAAGCACTCATGCAGTTTACCAGTTCACGATTACAACGGCAGAGGAATTTTTCTCACAGTTGATATGGTTCCTAAGACACTGCACCATTTGCAGCACAAGCCTTACTTGCAATGTGCCTGTGCTACGTGTCTACAATTATAGGTAGGTGGGCGCAGAGATAAAAAAGCCCTGCAGCTCCCTATATGAATCGACAATACAGTAATGGGGCTGCTAGGCCATGAAATATGCAATAGTGGGTATTGACAGGGAGATAACAGTTAATTACAATCTCAGTGTACTTACGGATATGGTCCCTGCTCTCCAGATAAGTGATACCACGGGAGAGTAGGACCCTTATAGGTAAATGGGAGCGCAGGGCCCATAGGGCCATGTGCTCCCCAAACCATACAAGGGTAAGATTACACTTTTTCCAAATGTAAGGAAATTCATTGCAAAAACTTCATTAACGCATCAGTTAGTGTTGAAGTGACAAAAGTATGGAAATGAGGCATTGGGGGTGACACCCTAACCCTCCTCACATACCACCTCACCCACACCCTCCACAGACCAACAAGTGACAGGGTGTGCCTTGGGGACGTTGGCCCTAACTCTCACCCCATTTTCCTATACTGTTCCATGTCAGCTGTCTTACACATGGAATGGGGTGAGAGTTAGGGCCAATAACATCAGGCACACCCATCACTGCTGGTCTGTGGAGGTAGAGAAATGGTGGCTGAGGGTGGGGTGTAACCTAATACCCATTCCATACATTTGTCGCTTCCACTAACTGATGCATTAACAACTCTCTCTCTCTCTGTGTGTGTGTGTGTGTGTGTGTGTGTGTGTGTGTGTGTGTGTATATATATTATGGTAGGCGGTAGTGCTACCATAATTAGGGTTGAGCTGTTTACATATTAAACCCCAAATTTTGCACCTTAATAACTTTGCAACCATTTGTGGATTTGCCTGAAATTTGGAATACACGATCAAGACCCATCGCCTTAGGATATGCCAACTTTTGTACCGGTCAGATACGGCTGTGGGTTATTAAGCATGATCTGCGCGTGCCATCGCTTTTTCTGGAATTCTCTGGTCGCTGCTTGCCAGGTCGCACGTGTTTGCACCGGCCCAAATCTTCAGGGAACGCGGCCGGGTCCCTGATGTGCCTTCAAGATTTCGTGAAAAATATTAAACTGTTCAAAAGTTATGGCAGTCCGAACTTCTGTTTTCCCATAGGATAATATTACGACGTTCACCGCGCCTTTCAGGGCCCATATCTCGAAAACGGTGCAAGATACGGAGTTTTTGTCAAAAAATTATAAGGGGGCTACGTATAAAATTAGCCAGGAAAGTGATAATACATATGACTTTTAAATTTTTTTTCTATGTCATACGGTTACTGAGATATAAGCAATTTACTATTACAACTACTGATTTTTGTGTTCCGAGAGTCATTAATTTGCATACATTCTTTCTACTCACTGTCTTTCTCTATACAGCTTTTGGGGAAAACCAGCCTGTGCGCTTACATTACTCTTACCATTACCGTTTCTGCTTGCGGTTCTGTACCCGTTTCACTTACCGTTCACGTTTACGCCACCACGTGCATTACCCTTTGCGTTTTCATTTGCGGTTGCGTTTCCGTCGTTTTTAACATTTCTGTCTACAGTACTGTTCCTCTTTCTGTTTCGCTTTGCGTCACCATGCACATTACGATTTGCGTTTGTGGCACAATGTTACAATGCGACAAGACATCACCCCCGCGCTCCCGCCGCTGCACTACATTCACTATTTCTCAGTATCATTCTCAAAAAGAAGGGAAATTAGAGGCAAAAAACTCCGTTTAATGCATCAGTTAGGGTTGTTCCACAGCGACAAAGGCGAGGAAATTCAATGTTAGGGTTGAAACCCCCTTTGCACCCCTTCAACCCACCCCCTAACTGGAATCGGGGTGTGCATTGGGGTCATCGGTCCTAACGGTCACCCCATTCTCCTATTCCTCAACTTCTTTCCACATGTGATGGGGTGACACTTGAGACCAATGACTCCAATGTGCCGATTCCAGTTGAGAGTGAGCTGGAAAGGTGCAAAGACTCAACTGCTAACTGTCAATTTCCTAAGCTTTGTCGCTGTGGTGTATCTAACTGATGCGATGTGAGTTTTACCTCTAATATAGATATATATATATATACATACACATACACACACACATATATATATATATATATATATACATACACACATACACACATATATATATATATATACATACACACACACACACATATATATATATATATATATATATATAGTATGCATCAACCACTGGGGTGGGTGGGCGCTGGTTGTGTCCTGGGTGTACTGGAGATAATCTTTGCTCAGTACAGGGGGAATGGAATGCCTGATGGATCAAAAACAATTACAGTTTTGATTGCGGTGGACTGGTGGTAGGTAGACGCTATTACTATATGTCTGTATGTGGTCTGTTTCCTTCTTTTTTTCCAAACCAATGTGTTCTGACAGAGAGACCCAAGCTGTCATCTGTGGCTGCCTTACACAGAATGGTGAAGTAATGCAAACAGTACCTACATCTCAAAGATAGATTCACAGACTGAGTACAAGTTCAGTAGGCTAGAAGCCCTTTTAAGAACTCGCCACCAAATTATGGGTGGTATTTATTATTCCCCATATAAAGATCTAAACATTTTTTGAAGGTGTCCGTAGTAGGACTATTAACTACATATTTGGGTAAGCCATTCCATGTTCCAATAATCCTCAGAGTGAAATATTTGTTTCTGTTAGTGGTTTTTATAAAATCCCCAGTGAGTCTGTGCCCATTATCCCTTGTGTTGCTTAAGTTAAACATTCGAGAGGGTTCCCTCTCAATCACTCGACAGCTTTGGCTCTCACTGCCCTGTAAGCTACAGGAACAGACTTGCACCAATATTATTATGAGGCTTCATTTACCATTACTACCTGCCACTGTAGTCACGAAACAGCTCAACTTGCATCACCCCCTTTTCTTGCCACAATTATGGGTCCAGCCAGCTGACTAGACTAGGATATTTTTGCTTACTTAATCGTTGGCCAGGCTCTCACTTTAAGCAGCAGCACTGGTTAGGAAAATTTTCAGGATACGGACAGACTGTTCCTTCCTCAGCCCCGTCCAGTTTTTACTGCTTTTTTCTTTAATACTATTGTTAACCCATCTTGTGAACTAGTACACCTGGCTCCTGACCCTTGAGGGTACTTTGCCAACACCCGCTGTATTATGTGGAAACCAGCATGTTCCCTCCTTTCGTGGTGTCACTAGATGCCCCTGCAGTCTAGGTCATGTAGTGTAAATAGTGTTTTATGACCAGTGTGTGGTGTTGCTGTGTCAGACAAAATGTTAAGTTCACTTTTTTTACGATCAGTGCTGTGACTGTTTTTACTAGTCTCTTAATTAACAATCTCCTCCTCCTCCTCCTCCCCTTCCCTGTCAAGATCACAGGACCTCGACCTATGGGACCTTAGGGTTTTTTCCTGCTGAGGTCTTTGGTTCTATGGCACGGATTTCCTTCGTGGTTTCTGGAATTTTTCTCTCCCCCCACCCCATACATACATACACACACACTCCTGCAGAAGTCCATTCTGACAAAGAAGGCAGTTCAAACTCTAAGGTATGGTAAAGGTACTGTTCACATTTTAATTTTTTTTTTTTATTTTCTTTTGATCTCCCAGCTATGGCACTCCCAATCCGCCCACAACTCCCAGCTCCGAAACTGCAGACCATGTTTGACAGCTTATGGATTTTGGAACTAACCCTTTCCTTTTTCTCCTCTTATCATGATTCCTTTCATGCGACTATCTCCGAGGTGGAGCTGAAGCGCCCAGGGAAAATGTCACACCCTTTCCTAAGGTTGGTCTTCTTCATACAACCTACTGACTCACTCCCATATGTCTTTCCATGGCTCCGTACAGCTAAGTTTTTTTTGCTTTTGTTTTTACTGGTCCACAGGGTTTGGACACTACCATCTACTTTCCTTCATTCTTACTAATTCTGTTTGTGCCACACCTACCCAGGGTTTATGAAGATGGTATTATACATTTAGTTTTGCCACTTCTAAGGAGTCATGCTTTCTCTGGACTTTTAGTTGTTGTAATTGGTGGGTTCTGAATAGAAAGGTGGCTGGCAGGGAGGAGGGGGGCACCCCCACTTGTACATCATTTTTTGTTTTACTTGTTCAGCTTAGATGTTAATGTTTTTATAATAACAACTATTTTTAAAGCGCCTTTCTTCAACCAAGGTGCTGTACAGCTTTAAGAACAGATACAATCCAATTAATAAAAACATAAAATTCACATACAGCAGGTTAGGTTAATAAATAACAGTCCAAATAAAATTAATATCATAAGCCAGATGCCATAAATGGGGTTTCAAGGCCCTCTTAAAACTCGCCACAGTCATGCACTCACATATCTGATGAGGTAGAGAGTTCCACAGGGTCGGGGGCCGCATACATAAAAGCACGGGCCCCTGATGTTTGAAGACGTACCCTGGGAATCTCTAACAACCCCTCGTCAGATAAGCAGAGTGGTCATTCGGGGCAGTAAGGCAACAGGAGGTCTTGCAGATTGCCCGGGCCCTGTCTGTGCAGGGCCTTAAAGGTCAGAAGCCCGACCCTGAAGGTGATCCGCCACTGAATAGGCAGCCAGTGCAGTTCACACAGCACCAGTGTGATGTGACTTGAAAGAGGAGTCCCCATCAACAACCGTACCGCAGCATTCTGCACTAGCTGCAAGTGGTGGATATCAGTCACCGGCAGCCCTAAGTACAGGGAGTTGCAATAATCTAGGCACGAGGCCACAAAGGCATGGATCAATCCTGGAAGGTCGCCAGATGGAAAAAGGTGCTTAATCCTGGCGATGTTTCTGAGTTGGTAAACTGAGCACTTGATGACTACCAACACCTGTGAACGCCGTGTCAGCCCATCGTCAAAGCTCACCCTCAGGTTTTGCACCTGTTGAGAGGAAGGCAGCTGGACACCTCCGAGACAAAGTCCAGAAGTTTATCCAACCACCAACCCCTCTGTCCAGCAACCCGGATCCACCACCAACACTTCAGTCTTTCCAGAGCTCAGTTTCAACCAGCTGGATTTCATCCAGTCCTGGATTTCTGCGAGGCAGTTATTAATGACAGAGCATGCACTATCCTGGTCGGGTGCAAAAGACAGGAAGATCTGGGTGCCATTAGCATAAGCAGTGAAACCTCAGCCCACACAGCCTCACAATGTCTCTTACAATGTCTCCGAGGGGCAGTATATACACCGCAAACAGAATGAGGGACAACACCAACCCCTGAGGGACCCCACATAGCAGAGAGAATGGGCTGGAGGAAAAGATCCCCGACATCACCCTCTGAGATCTGCCAGTGAGGAAGGACTGAAACCATCTGAGAACTGTTTCAGATCGACCACAGATGACCCTCAGGCATCAATCAGACCCGGAAGGACACTGGGTGCTGGCTGAGATCAATACTCCTGAACTGAGGTTTATTCTTGGTGGACTCTATGGGCCTAACGAAGGTGCTTTGGCTTTTTTTAACCAACTGGCTCATATTATTACACAATTTAATCCAAACAATCTTCCTCTCTTGCTAGGAGCAGACTACAATATACCCAGAGATGTTTTCCTGGACGGGAGTACCTCTGGCTTAACCCTCAGTGCTACTTCCTCTGCATTTTTAAGTTCTTATTGATGAATACACGCTCTCAGATGGCTGGAGATTACTCCATCCTACAGCTTGGGATTGCTCTTTCTTTCCCCCAGCCCACCAATCATATAACCACACTGATTACTGGCTGCATTCTCCCACATTTATGCAGGCTCTGATCCAGGCGGATATTGGGGACAACGTCCAGTTGGATCATGCACCAGTTCCATTTCCTTCTAAACTGCCCCACCTCAACACAAACCCAATAAATGGGCCTAGACCCCCTTTTCTTACATGACCCTAAATTCCAGGAATTTATTCGCTTGAAAACTCAATCCTACTTTCACTTGTATACCACTCCTGAGGGTAGCCCAACTACACTGTGGGAGGCCTTAAAGGCCTACCTAAGAGAGGTAATAATAGGTTCTGCCCATCATAGGTGAAGCGATCAGGAAGAGAAGAAAGTGATACAAGAATTGCAGGGTAGAGAATTAAAGAGGGATTCCAGCCCAAAGTGTTACACTGCATAATCAGAATAAGCCTACCCCCAATAAATCTCATACCAAAAATTAGGTTTCTATGTTACTTCACTTCAATGTTATGAGCTATTTTGTAACCCTGATTTCACTACCTGTTCAAAAATGCCAGTTTCAGTGAAGAGCTGCTGCCAATGTCATCTCCTGAACTCACAGTCTAGTCCTCCCTGTCAGCAAGCGTATAGGACCAGTAACTCCAAAGTTTAAAGATAGTGTGCAATGGTTTTCATAAGTAAAGCAGGCAGCACCATTCAATAAGCATTGCTATAAAAACTGTGTGCGTTTCAGGCTTTGTAACGAAACTGTGTCACTTTTCGGGCACCCTTGTAACACAGTATTAAAGCCAGGACCTATCAACTGTCATACATCATAAGGGCACTCCCTCATTTTGTCCCTAAGATTTATTCAGTCCCACGTATGCCCCACCTGGAAAAGGTGTTGCCCAGACAGATGGTACTCTAAACACAGATTTTAAAGCAGAAATCCATAATACCAGACAGTGATGCTAAATCTAAATGATAGTTTGCACAAATAAAAAGGCCCGATTTCAACTGATCTCAGCTTGTACTTCTGTGTCAGATGATATGTCCCACATTTTGAGTGTTGTGTGCCCCTCCTGGCAACATTTCAACGACAAAAGATTTAGAGCTATGAGTGTGCCCCTAATGTTCATTGTAAATGGAAAGTAAGATCCAAACAGCAGAGGTAGGGCTCATTTCTAATTCAGCTCTTCTCATTACTGCCTGCCCAGATAAAATGCCTCTCCATTCTTAGAAACACAGAAGATGATGGCAGAAGCGGATAACCAGGTCCATATAGTCTGCCCAGGATTTGTAGGCTTATTATTTGCCTCCCTCCCTCTCCCAAAGCACACACAATGGAGAAGCAGCTGCAGCCTAGTGTGCACAGTATAGACAAGACCCTCTCATACACACAGATGAAAAAATTACTCACCTTAGTAATTATGTTTCTTCTAGTGGAGTCTTGCTGTATTCTGACTAGTGCAGTTAGACCCAGCCTTTAAACTGCCCCAGAGAATAATGGGTTAACTTTTCTATGCATGGCATAGAATGTTTATCTCGAGCTCGGTTGATGTCTCTGCCTATTGTAATTTGAATTGCAACCATCAGATCTTTACGAGCAAAACTCACTAGGTGTTCTGTGTGGAAACTGTAAATTTCTACTAGCCAACTGGCAGAAAAATAATGTTTTGGGTTCTCAAGGAAGACTCAAGTCAGGAAACCCAACACAAAAACTAATCAATTGAAATAATATCTCACCCCATGAGAAACAGAGGGTGTAAAGGGGGCACCCCTAAGGTGCCAACACTACGCCTGCCCACCCACATCCCAAAAAAATCTAGGTTCTGAAAGGGGAGGAGGTCAGAATACAGCAAGACTCCACTAGAAGAAACAATTACTAGAGTAATTTTTTCTTCAAACAACATGAAGTCTTGCTGTATTTTGACTAGTGCAGACTACCAAGCAGTACCTCCATGGAGAAGGGACAGAATCTACTTTGGGAATAGGCTCTGAAGTACTGCTGCGCCAAACCGAGCATCACTCCTAGCCTGGATATCCAGAGAGTAATGCTTGGTAAAAGTATGGACTGTTTTCCAGGTGGCTGCCTGACAATTTTCTAAAAGAGAGATATCCCTGGCAGCAGCCAGGGAAGCAGCCGTACCTCTTGTGGAATGAGCCCTCAGGCCTGTGGGTGGAGTTTTACTCAGTTTTTCATAGCAGAATTGTATGCAAAACATAATCCACATGGCAACAGATCTCTTGGTGGCAGGTTTGCCCTTCCCCACTTCTCCATAAGTGAGGAACAACTGGAGGGAGTCAAACCTGTGACCCTTGGTACGCTCTATGTAGTAGCTAAGGGCTCTTTTAATATCCAAACTGTAAAGCCTCCTCTCTCCCGAGGAAGAATGATCAGTGAAGAACACAGAGAGAGATGTAGACTGATTCAGGTGGAAATCTGAAACCACTTTAGGCAAGAACTTTCTGTTAGTTCTAAGGACCACTTTATCTCTGTGAAAAGAGATGAAATCAGGTTCCACTGACAGGGCTTGCAATTCACTGACATGTCTAGCAGAAGTAATGGCTACCAAAAAACACAGTTTTCCAAGTCAAGTACTTAAGCTCTGCTGAGGACAAAGGTTCAAAAGGGGATTGCATAAGCTGAGCAATGCAAACATTAAGATCCCAAGCAGGAGCGGGATCCCTAAAGGGGGGATTGGTGTGAAGCAATCCCTTGAAAAACTTACAGAATACAGGGTGGGATGACAGTAAGGAAGACTTGCCTACTGACAGGAGGGCAGTAACAGCTGACAAGTGAACCTTGAGAGTAGCTGGTTTAAGGCCTAGGCCATTGAGATGGACCATATAATCCAGAACCGTAGGCTATTTAGCAATGTCTGGAGAAATATTCTTCTTAGAACACCAAATGCTGAATCTTTTCCATTTGGAGTTGTAAGTCTTTCTGGTGGAAGGTTTTTGAGAAGCCTTGAGGATATCCAGAACCCCTTGAGAAAGATGCAGATCTGCAAACTAACTCTTCAAGAGCCAAGCCTTGAGATTGAGAGACTGAAGATTGGAGTACCAAATCCTCCCCTGAGAGGATGTTAACAGGTTGTAATTCCTGGGAAGAGACCGGGGAAGATGAACTGCTAGGGACAGCAACAAGGGATACCATGGCTGCCTGGCCTAGTCTGGAGCAATCAGAATCACTTTGCAAGGTTATGACCTTATCTTGACTAACACTTTAAACAGGAGAGGGAAGGGGGGAAAAGCATACAGAAATGTCCCTTCCCAGTTCAGAATCAGAGCATCCAGGGGGACTGAGCCCAAGACTGGGGGGTCTGCAACAAAAGAGAGGAAGTTGGTGATTGTCTGGGGCTGCAAAAAGATCCATCTCTGGAGTGCCCCATCATGAGAAAGTCACCTTCAACACCAGAGGATCCAGGGCCCATTCATGATGGCCCGGAGATATTCTGCTCAGTGCATCTGCTGGACATTGTCCTTCCCTGGAAGGTGAACTGCTATCAGAGAGTTTTGCAGGGAATAAGCCAGGGACCACAACTTCATTGCATCTATGCACAAGGCCGGAGACAGAGTGCCTCCTTGCTTGTTGATGTACCACACGGTGGTGATGTCTGTTCTGACCTGAACCACCTTGTTCTGTACTGATTTGGAAAAAGCTTGCAGTGCCAGAAACACTACCCTGAGTTCCAAGAGATTGATGTGTAGAAGAGATTCCTGAGGCGACCACAGTCCCTGGGTGGTGAGGTCCCCCAAATGGGCTCTCCAGCCCAGCAGGGAAGCATCTGTGGTAAGGACCACTGAATGAGACAGTGGCAAATGGAACCCCTTGCCTCAAATTGTCCTGATCCTGCCACCATTGCAGGGCTTGGATCAGAGTTCGAGTCACTGGGATTAGTTTGGTAAGGGAATCCTTTCTTTGGGACCAAAAAGCTCTTCGGTGGAACTGAATATCCCTCATCTGGAATCTTGCGCCTTGGACCACTGCTGTAGAATCTGCCATGTGGCCCAGTAGCTGAAGGAAGTGCCTTGCTGGTCGAGACACCTGAAGGCTGAATGAAGAGGCCAGCTCCATGAGAGCTCTTGCCCTTTCCAGGGGAAGGAAGGCTCTTGCTTTTACCATATCCAGCTCTGCCCCTATGAAGGTGAGGAGCTGCACTGGTTAGAGAACTGACTTTGGTAGGTTGAGAAGAAAACCTAAAGAAGTGAGCACTTGCTGGGTCACTTGCAGGTGTGACTTGACTTGGTCTGAGGACTGGCCCACTATGAGCCAGTCGTCCAAATATGGAAAAATGGAAATCTTTTGTCTTCTTAGGAAAGCAACAACTACTGCCAGGCACTTTGTGAAGACCCTTGGGGCTGAGGTTGGGCCAAAGGGCATTGCTCTGAACTGATAGTGGCCTAAGTGCAACTCAAACCCGAGGTACTTTCTGTGGGAGCACCTGATGGGAATGTGAAAGTAGGCATCTTTGAGGTCCAGGGAGGCTAGCCAGTCCCCTGGCCTTAAAGAGGGAAGGATAATTCCCAGAGTTATCATCTTGAACTTTGGCTTTAAAAGATGTTTGTTCAGGTATCTTAAATCCAGGATGGGTCGCCACTCTCCTGTCTTTTTGGGGGTTAGGAAGTACCTGGAGTACAGTCCTTTGCCCCACTGTAGGACAGGTACTCTCTCTCTCTATAGCTCTTAGAGCTAGGAGAGAAAAAAAACTCTGCCTCTAGGGCAAGGGTCTCAGAGATTTGCAGGTGGAAAAGATCTGGCTCTCATCTTGGGAAATCTTTTGAAGCTGAGAACCAGTCCCAGGCTTACTACTTCTAGGACCCACTTGTCTGATGTAACAGACGTCCAGTCCTGGACAAAGTAAGCCAGCCTGCCCCCTACTGGGATAGGAGAATCGACCCGGGCAGACCCATCAGGGTGTCTGCTTGGCAGGGGCTTTAGGCTGAGGGATGGATGCAGGCCTGCTCATCCCCCTTCTGCCTCTCCCTCTGAAGAGCCCCTCTGTGAAAAAGAAGAGGAGGCCTGTGCTTGATAAAAAGGCCTGCCCCTGCCCCTGGACTGCTGCCTTTGAGGAGTTGCCTGCCTTTCCTTGGCCTGAGCACTCCTGTAAGTGGTCCTGTATTCGTCCATTTTCTTCATGTAATTATTTGTCTGTTCCCCAAACAGAGAATTACCCACTACAGGAAAATCCATGGCCTTAGCCTGGGTATCCTGTGAGAGGCTAGTACATCTGAGCCAAGCCACTCTCCGAAGAGCCACAGATGTAGCCATGCCTCTTGATGATACATCACTGGAGTCCACAGCAACATGAAACTGAACTTTTGATGCCTCAATCCCATCTGCAGCCACCTCCTCCAGCTCCTTGGCAAGCTGGGGGGAAGCCTGTTTAGCCAGTGCCAGTACAGTGTCCCACCTGGACTTCTGGTACCTGGCTGCACAGGCCATATAATTTGCCTGCCTGAGGCCCAAGGAAGATGCCATGTACTGCTTCTTTGCTATGGCATCAATCTTCCTGGAGTCCTTGTCTGGGGGGTGTGATGCCAAGGGAATGCTTGCCTTATCACAGGCAACAGCCTGTACAACCCCAACATGGCTGCATTGCTGATAAAGGAACTCCATATCTGAGCCTGAAAGAGTATACCTCTTGTCCATTCTTCTATCCACAGGAAGTATAGAATTGGGAGACTTAAGAATTTTTTGTGTCTGTTTCCCAAAAGATTTGTGGAGGGGAATAGACAGTCTCCTGGACTCAGATGTCCATCATCTCTACATAGTCAGGCTCCTCCTGATCCTCCACTGCCTCCTCCACAGGAAGCTGGAGGGTATCAGCCACCTTTCTGTAAAACATGAAGTGCGAAGGGGACTGAGAAAGCCTAGGAGGAGAAACACCTGAAGGTCTGTCTGGGGAGATGTCTGGGTCAATAGGCACATCCAGACTTTCAACATCACCATAATCATCTTCCAACTCTCCTTCCTCCTCAAACTCCGGTTCATAAAATTCTTCCAGGGTATAATCTTGAACCGGGGGAACCGACCGAACCGAGCCCCTGCCAAAAGGTGCCGGATCAGTCGGAACCGTGCGAAGCGATTCCACAATACGAATCGCTTTGGCTATTTCTTCGTTAATTGGAGTATGAGATTCTGGATCTGAACCAGTCGATTTGTCTTTGCGTTTTCTTTGGAACCGATTCCTGGAATCCGCTCTCCTTTGCCAGTATAGCCTGGTCAGAGGGCACTCCTTCTGGATTCGGTCAGAACCCGAACTGGGAGCCATCGGGTCAGCGACTTCTCGCTCCCTTTCCCTCAGTCTACCTAATCTCTTTTCAAGGGTAGATTTGGGAAAATTTTTACAAATTTGGCAGTCTGAATCGAGGTGGTCAAACCCCAGATAAACACAGGTGGTGTGGGGATCGGCCTTAGCAAAGACCTCCCCACACACACTGCAGTGTTGAAACCCAGTGGGCCCGGTTTTTTCTTGGGTTTCTCAGACATGGCCAACCTAACCAAACATACCCTTTTTTCAGCAACTGCCACTGGTAACCCCACACTAAAGGAAAATACAAAATTTACCTAAATGATCGGTTCAGCCGAACCGATCCACACTTTTTTTTTTTTTTTACAAGTTCCACAACGAAAACAGAACAAAACCTATCTAGGACTCACGGTACCACAGACAGAGACTTGAACCAACTATGCGGAAACAACTTTTCAATAGAAAACCGACCGAAAAACTGACACTTCAACCGACTTCGAACCGAGCAGCCGGAGAAATCTCCAGAGCGACTGTTCAGTGAGGCAGGGTAAAGAATCTGATGGTTGCAGTTCGAATTACAACAGGCAGAGACATCAACCAAGCTTGAGATAAACATTCTATGCCATGCATAGAAAAGTTAACCCATCGTTCTCCGGGGCAGTTTAAAGGCCGGGGCTAACTGCACTAGTCAGAATACAGCAAGACTTCACGTTGTTTGAATTACTCTGTACAGCACCAAAACAGCTCCCACTGAAACCCAGACATAACGGATCCCAGGCAGCTTCATTTGCAGAAGCAGTCAGCCAGTGCATCTCCCCTTCCCACTCTCCAATACACGTGAATTTACCCCATAACAAAAACATTCCTTTGACTAAAATGCACTTGTTTGATCTTCTTAAAGTAAGGTCACTGCATACAAACATATGAAGAAGTCAAAAGAAGGCCATTTAGTCTATCAAGTCTGCTTTTATTGCAGGGTCTACAGCTTGAGCTAATGTCCCTGTCCTCCCTCCCCACTCCTCTCATCCTCCCTACCCATGATCCTTACTTTCCCCTATGCCTATCCAAGCCTCTCTTAAAGCTGCCCACTGTCTTCAACAAGATTACCTCTTCCAGTAGTGCATTCCAAGTGTCCACCACCCTCTCTGTGAAGAAGTGCTTCCTGACCTCCCTCCCAAACCTCCCACCCTCCAGCTTAAGACTGTGCCCCCTAGTGTTATGGTTGCCACTCAGTTTAAAGAGCCTCTCCTTATCAACCTTATTTATCCCTTTCAAGTACTTGAAGGTCTCAATCATGCCCCCCCTCCTGTCTTCCAGGGAGTACGTTCAGTGCCCTTAACCTCTCCTCGCATGCCTTACCCTGCTGACCCACTATCATCTTTGTAGCCCTCCGCTGGACCTTCTCCAGCAGGTTAATGTTCTTTTTGAGGTGTGGGCACAAGTATTGAACTCCATACTCTAGATGCGGCCTTACTAGTGACCGGTACAAGGGCAGTATAACCCCCTCTCTCCTACTATTGATCCCCCTAGGTATGAATACCAGCAATGTGTTTGCCTTTGCTGCTGCTTTCTTGCACTGCATGGAGTGCTTCAAGTCTCTAGTGATCATCACTCTCAGGTCCTTCTTTTCTGATGCAGATACTCCAACTCCGCCTAGGTAGTGCTTTGTCCTGGGATTCTTGGCTCCAATATACGTAAAACTTTGCATTTCTTGGCATTGAAGCCAAGCTGCCAGATCCTGGACCACCTCCCCAGCTTTTCCAGATCTTCCTGCAGGTCCTGTATCCCTTCAGCTGTGTCTACTTTTTTCCACAGAGCTTGGTGCCATCTATGAATAGGCACATTTTGCCCTTAACGCCATCCCCAATGTCACTGATGAAGACACTGAACAACACCGGCCCCAACACAGAGCTCTACGGGACCTCACTGGTTACTTCTCTGGTACCAGATAACTCTGCCCCACAACCACCCTCTGGGTTCTGTTCCTCAGCCAGTTTTTCACCCATCTGGTCATCTTTTCCCCAACCCCAAGATCCACCAACTTCCTGATTAACCTTTTGTGGGGCACAGAGTCAAAGGCCTTACTGAAATCAAGATAGAGGATGTCTACCTCTTGGCCCCTGTCTACTGTCTTAGTGACGCAGTCAAAGAAGTCGATCAGATTCGTTTGACATGCTCCCCCCTCCCATGAACCCATGCTGCCTCACATTCTGGAGACCATGTTCCTCTAGATATTCCACTAACCTTTCCTTTAGTATGGTCTCCATGAGCTTGCCCACAATGAAGGTCAGACTGACTAGTCTGTAATTCCCTGGGTCATCCTTGGGACCGCTTTTGTGGAGAGGCATTACATGTGCTGTTCTCCAGTCCTGCAGTACCACGCCTAACTCTAGTGAACTATTAAATAGGTCTGCCAGTGACCCTGCCAGCTCCTGAGCCAGTTCCTTTAGTACCCTTGGATGTACTCTGTCTGGGCCTGGTGATTTGTCCACCTTTAATACCAGTAGACCCTCCCTCACTCTGTTCTTCTCCATCACTACAATGTGTTCTCCCCCCGCTCCTCTTTTTCCCTTCTGAAGGCACTGGTCCGTTCTCCTCCCTGGTGAAGATGTAACAGAAACATTCTTTAGTATCTCTGCTACCCCCCTCCCCACTTTCTTCCACCCACTCCACTCCTTTAAGCCTAACAATCCCTTCCTTCTTGTCCCTTTTCTCACTTATATAGTGAAAGAAAGCCTTCTCCCCTTAATTCCTTCAGCCATCTGGAGCTCCTTCTGTGCCTTTGCTCACTGGACTTCCTTACTTGCCTCACTAGCCAACCTTAGGTCATTTTCCCTATCCACCTCTCTCTCTTGGTCTTCCTGAATTTTCCATAGGCCAACCTCTTTTCCCTTACTGCCTGGGCAACCCCAGAACTGAACCAGCCGGGCGCTTTGGCCCTTGTGTTCTTCCCCCGGATCCTAACACACTCATCTGTGGCAACCAGTATTCCTCCTTAATGATGGACCACCTTTGGCCCACCCCCATATCTGCTCTGATGCCCACCAGATGGCTCCTTAGCACTTTGCCCATTTTCCTGAAGTCCGCCCTTCTGAAATCCAAGATTTTGGTCTTAGTCTGGATGCTTTCCCTGCCCATATCTAACTGGAACCACACTATGCAATGGTCACTTCCACCCAGTGGCTCCCTGACCATTATTTCCTGTTCATGTTCCCCATTTGTGAGAACCAGATCAAGAATTGCCTCAGCTTGTGTTGGTTCAAAGATGCCCTGAGTCAGAAACCCACTCTGCAGTCCTGGATTGGGGGTATTAAGTGCAGAATTCCCCACAAAAAAGTGCGGGACACATCAAGCTGGGCCACTGTGCGTCTGTCCACAGGTACGTGGTATGCAGAGATGGAAGAAAGATGTACCTTAATACAGGAGTTCTTAAACCCAAGTCTGAGAGGGAAAGTAGGTACTTTTAGGGCGAGATCCACCGAGTGGGTGAAGGGATCCAACTGGTGTGAAGCAGCCCACAGAGCAAAGCACTTCCATTTCATGTAATAAGTGGCCCTGGTGGAGGACTTCTCGGCCACCAACACATCATCTGCCACACTGGGAGAAACCACAGATCTGGCTATAGCTACGTCTTCAGGAGCCACGCATATAGATGCAGGGACTTCGGGTCTGGATGGACCAATGTGCCCCAGTCCTGGGAGACCAAGCCAGTGCACAGGGGCAGGAGGAGTGGAAGTTCCACCGCCAGTTGCTGCAGGAGGGGAAACCAGATCTGTCAAGGCCAGAAGGTAGTGATGAGAATCATTGTTGCCCCCTCCATCTGGAGTTTGATTAGAACCCGTTGAAGAAGCGGAAAGGGAGGGAAGGCATACAGAAACCTCCCTGTCCAGGAGATGGACAATGTGTCTTGCCCGAAAACCCCAGGCACGGGGATCTAGCAAGCAGAAATGCTGCAGTTTTGTGTTGAGTGGGACACATAAAGGTCCAGCAGGGGCCGACCCCATCGGTCAAAGAGGTCTTCTGCCGCAGAGGTCAGAAGTTTGCACTTGTAAGCTCTGGACCATGAGTGGCTTACAGCGTCTGCCAGGACATTTTGGATGCCTGGAACACGGACGGCTGAGAGTTGTAGACCATGCCAGATGGCCCAGTACCAAAACTCTCATCGATTCACTGCATAGGGGGTAGGAATGAGGTCCCCCCTGCTTGTTTATGTAATGAACTACGCACATATTGTCAGTCTAAACTAAGAGTGGACCCAGGGAGAGCAGAGTCTGGAAGGACTGAAGAGCATACATGAGCACCTGCATCTCCAGAATACTGATGTGGACAGCCTGCTCGACTCAGACCAAATCCCCTGGGTCTGGTTAGAGCCCATGTGGGCACTCCAACCGAGGCTCGAAGTACTGGTCATGAGAATCTGCTGAGGGGGAAGGGAAGAAAAGGCCACCCTCTGAAACAGATTGTCGAGCTCCTGCCACCACAGAAGTACCTTCTTGACAGGGCCAGACACCAGCACTAACTGATCTAGGGAGTCTACGCGCTGGTACCACTGCTCTTGTACAGTTCATTGAGGGATACTCATATGTAGCCTGGCTAAGGGAACGGTTGCAATGCCTTCGGCCATAAACCTCAGGAACCTGAGGAATTCCCCTTGCTTGAACATGGCAGTTGTGGAGCAGCAGGCAGGCTTGAGCCATGAGTCGCTCCATCCTGTCCTAAGGCAAAAAAGACCTTGCCCCGAGACGTGTCCAGGACAGCTCCTATGCAAAGATGTGCTGGCAGGGCGTAAGGAAGGACTTTGGCAGGTTGACAGCAAAGCCCAGGGACTGAAACAGGCTGCAGGTATCTTCCAGAGTCTGTAAGAGACGGTCCCTGGACAGGACTACCAGAAGTCAGTCATCCAGGCAGGGAAAAACAAAAATCCTGCTTCCATAAGGCTGCCACCACTACCACTAGGCACATGGTAAACACCCTGGGGGCCGAGGAAAGGCCAAAGGGCAGGGACCAGGACCGGAAGTACTCCCCCATGAAATGGAACCAGAGGAAATGCATGTGGGTCTGAAAAACTTTGATGTGCAGGTAAGTATCCTACATATCCAAAGAACACAGATGATTTTACTACTACAACCCGACACGCGGTTCCTCGACACACTGTTGCCTCAGGCCGGAATCCGAGGCAAAATCCCAACAAGTGGATTTTGTTTGGCACCCCCCTTGCACTCCCCAGAATTAATATAACAAACTTTGTTGGGGGGGGGGGGACACAAAATCTCACTGTCGGGATTTTGTGGTTCAGGATTCCTGGCGTGGACAACACTGTCGGGGAAGCATGTGTCGGGTTGTGGTAGTGATACCACACAGCCAGTCTCCATGGTGAAGCAGACTGACCATCCTCTATGTACAAGTTGAAATCGCACAGGTCCAGAATGGGGCGAAGGTCCCCGTTTTCTTGGGAACCAGGAAGAAATGGGAGTAATACCCCCACCCTTGTTGGGAGGGAGATACGCGCTCTATGGCCTGCTTTTACAGCAGAGATTGTGCTTCTGCCCTTATAAGAGGAAAGTTGCTTGGTGGACATGTGGATGCCCTTGGCAGATCTGTGGGGGTCACTCTAGAATGCACCTGTGCTCTATGAGCTGAAGTACCCAGTTGTCTGTGGTGATGGCCCTCTTCTGGTCTAGGTGGAGGGAGAAGCACCACCCCCACGACCACCACCTCTGGAAACCCTACTGGAAGGGGAGGGGGTGGCAAAGAGTCAGGAGCTGGGGGCAGTACCTGACTGGGCTGCAGAGGCACGTCTGGCTGCCTGGGATGGGGCAGGAGAGGGCATAGGCTAGGCAGTACCTTGCTTGCACTTGACTGAGGCTTTGGGAGGGGCTCTGGACTTCTTGGAGGAGCGATGAATAGGGCCCTGTGACCCACTTTCGACTGGGTGTGGTACACTGAGTGGACCGACTTCAATGATCGTCCTGAGTTTTGGAGCTCGGAGACAATGCCCTGGACGTCGCCTCCGAACAAGTTAGACCCATGAAAGGGGGCGTCCAGAATACTGGACCGGACCTTGGTGGTGAAGCCCAAGACGGTAAGCCAGGCATGGCTTGCAGGTCAATGCCTGCTGCTGCCGTGCATACAGAGGCATCCACTGCATCGTATGCCACCCAAAAGACATAGGTACTGACTTGGGATCCCGTCTTCGGGGCCTGCAATGTCTTC
Organism: Neoceratodus forsteri; assembly: GCA_016271365.2. Classification (NCBI taxonomy): domain Eukaryota; kingdom Metazoa; phylum Chordata; order Ceratodontiformes; family Ceratodontidae; genus Neoceratodus; species Neoceratodus forsteri. Next base: position 1,324,376,064 of record CM057456.1, on the reverse strand, counting down.
TGTTTGGAGGGGTCATTAGGCATAGCCGTTACCGCCTCCCTAGCCTGATCCCACAACAGATTCTGGTACGGAACCATGTGGGCCAGGTAATTAAGGGCCCTGATGGCAAGGGTGGCCGAGGCAAAAAACACACTTTACCACCTGCTCCAGCTGACTCGATTCCCTGTCCGGGGAAGGGCACTGAGGTGCTTTGGACACTTGGTGCGTCATGAGCTGCATTAGTAACTACCGAGTTGGTCTTTAGGTGCCCCCTGAAAAAAAGACTTGCCAGTTGGGTGGGGGGTGGTGGTACAGTCTATGTTGTGCCTTCTTGGGTGCTGCAGGGATTGTGAGAGAGTGAGGCCATGTAGCCCCGGTAATGTTGTTGTAGGACTCCACCGGGGCGCTACGTTGTTGGAGATAAATGGCCAGGCCACGGCGTTCCGGGTCCTGCTCCTTGGTCTCCCACCCCATCGTTGTCTAGATATGCTGCATTATATCCATGAAGGTGGGGTCATCTGGTGGAGACTTGGGGATGTTAGTGGGCTCTCCCTCGTCCCCCAAATATATCCCTTCTACAGAAGAGGACTCTGAGCTGGCCTCATCATCTGAGGCAGAGTCTTCCAGTCCACTCATCGATCGGCGGGGGTGTCAGTCAGGCAAACTGGGGTGCTAATGTCCACGTGTGAAGGGGGCAAGCCAGTAGGTGGATGAGTCGGGGCTGGAACACGTTGCCACTTGGAGGGCCCTGTGGGCAAGATGGCTGAGGCAGACCTAGCTGAGAAGCCTGCGACTGCATGAACACCCAGAGCACCGAGATCAGGCCATGGTACTCTACAGGTGCTGGTGCCGGGCACCCAGGCACAGGATAGTTATAAAGTGGCTGGGGCCCAACCGGTGCAGGATACAGGTAGGCAGGAGTCAGCCTTGCCTAAGCTGGAAATGGGTAGGTAGGCAGGCACTGGACCCCCAGGCATCAGCGGTGGGTAGCCAGGCTGTGTTCTGGCAGGTGTGGGTGGAGGCACAGTCTTCAATCCAACAGGCTGGGGTAGCGGGAGACTGGATGCAGGTCCCCCTGGCATAGGCAGGAGAGTGGCTGAGGGCCCTGCCAGTGTTTGGGGGGGGGACCGGCACTGGGCCCCCCAGCTGTGTGACTATAGGTGGCAGCCCAGCAGATGTCTGCCTATGGAATGCCAGGGCAGAATGCATCTGGTGGGAAGAGGCCGGCGCCAGAGAAGAGGGCCCCACTGATGAAGCCTGAGGGGAACCAAGCTCGTGTAAACATCAGTGCCCCGCAACGCCTGCCCCTGCCATTGAGGATAGGCCCAACTGAGGTCCTGGAAACTGAAACCGGCATCAGAGGGCAAGTGATAGAGCACAGGGCGAGCACTGGCACCAGCAGCACCCACGCTATCTAGAAGTGCTCCAGTCGAGCTCCCTGCTTAACAGCCCTCAGAAAACAAGGGTAGAAAAAGCAGGGGCTTTGAGGCAGGGACCGACGTACCCTGCTCTGAAGAGCCGCCACTGTCCAGAGAGATCCGGATAGGCAGCAGGGCCACTGGCAGCCCTGTGGAAAAAAATGACATTTTGGGCCCTAGAGGTCGACCCCTCAAAGGAGAAAGCTCCAAAGCAGTCGACAAAGGATCCTTATGCGATGGCCATGAGCGGGAGAAAGACCAGGGATGGTCCTGGCCTTTGTCCTAGTGCTTGTGCTTCCATGAAGACTTATCCCTGGACTTGGAGGAAGAAGAGCCGGATGACTTGGCTGAGGAAGCAGAGAAGCTCCGGGCCTGCAACTCCCATTCCATCTGGGTGACCTTCTGCTTGAGGATGCGACTCTCAAGGGTCCTCTGTGGTAGTCTTCTGGTGGCCAGATTAAACTTCTGGCAGGCCTTGCAGGCCTGGATGTCGTGGCTGGGGCCTAGACAGAAGAGGCAAGCAGAATGGCCATCCTTATCAGGAGTCTGTTTGCCATAGGCATACTTTGTGGAGTGTTCAGATGTTGAGGAAGGAGAAGAACAGGTTACTCACCTGTAACAGTAGTTCTAGGAGTGGTATATGTTGTTCATCCACACTCTCCGACATGTCCCTTTCCCTTTTAAATCTTGCCAGAAGTCTTCAAGCTGGCTCCTCCCACCCACCTGGGTGGTAAATACCTCGGCTCCGCCCCGTGACGTCAGATCTTAGCCCACTGGAAGCAAGGATGTGCGCCTAAAGCCGGGGAGGTAGGGTGGGTGTGTGTGGATAAGCAACATATACCACTCCTAGAACTACTGTTACAGGTGAGTAACCTGTTCTTCTAGGAGCATGGATATGTTGTTCATCCACACTCTGGCAGACTCCAAGCAGTTCTCTGGGAGGAGGGTGGCAAGGCGCACACCCCCTACTTGGGAAATAGAGATTGGAGAACCGAGGTCCCAAAACCAGCATCCCAGCGTGACTAAAGGTCAGTGTGGTAGAGGGTAATAAATGCGTTTGCTGACTTCCAGGTAGTAGCAGCCCGACAGATTTCCTGGATAGGGAAGTCCCTGGAAGCAGCCACTGATGCAGCAGTATGGCGGGTAGAATGAGCGCTCATCCCTCTGGGAGGCTCCTTGCCCGCTAACTCATAGCACAGACCTATGCATGATGTAATCCACCTTGCAATGGTCCGCTTGGCTGCAGGTTTGCCAGAAGAGGCTTCAGCATAGATGACAAACAGCTGGCGAACCGCTCCACGAATTTCCGCCATTCTCACCTTATAATAGGAGAGAGCACGTCTCAGGTCCAAAGTATGGAGCCTGTACTCGGCGTCTCAGGTGTAATTAGGGTAGTATACTGGCAGAGTTAACACCTGGTTAAGATGAAAATCTGACACCACCTTCGGAAAAGAATTTCGGGTGGGGGCGCAGGACAACTTTGTCCCTGTGAAACACCAGATAAGGAGAGTCCACCAAAAGCGCCTGGAGCTCTCTTGTCCTTCTGGCTGACGTGATAGCCACCAGGAAGGCCGTCTTCCACAACAAGTGTGAAAGCTCACACGTGTGCATGGGTTCGAATGGCTTGCCCATGAGCTTTGCCAAAACCGTAGACCCCCTTTGGAAAGAGACCAAAGGTAGTAGAGAATGTTAGCCACAGCGCAGGATAAGGGGTCCAGACTCTTACCCTGACACCAAATGGAAAATCTCTTCTATTTGAAGGCATAACATTTCTTGGTCGATTCCTTATGAGATGAATCCACCATGGTGAAGACATCCTCGGAAAGACCTAGAGCCTGTAACTCTAGCCGCTCAGGTACCAGGCTGTGAGGTGCAGGGATCGAAGGTCCGGATGGAATACCCAGTTTTCCGAGATTCTGCAGGTGCAGCAAACCGCAGAAATATCCGCGGAATTTGCCGTCACCCGCGGAATTCACGGCCGCCTGTGGAACAAACGTTCTTTGCCGATAGGCGTGCCCAATCCCCAGTCGGCTTCACTGTCCCCTCTCAAATGTGTGTATGCCACGCTGGGAGCCCAACCCAGCGTAGCAAAAGCTTCATTTGCCGACGGGGGTGCCCAATCCCTGTCGGTTTCACTGCCCCCCCCAAATGTGTGTATGCCACGCTGGGAGCCCACCCCAGCGTGGCAAAAGCTTCACTTGCTGACAGGCGTGCCCAATCCCCCGCCGGTTTCACTGCCCCCCGCCAAGCCGGCTTGGTGCCACGCTGGGAGCCCACTCCAGCATGGCAAAAGTCCTCCTTGTGTGTAGTACAAAAATAAAAACAAAAAAAAAAACCTTCCATCGTTGATTCTTTTGCCCCTAACCCAACTCAGACCCACCCTCTGCATACCCACCTCCCCACACCCCACCTCACCCCAGCTCAACCCATACGTACCTCCGGAGCCCAGCGCGATGATCTTCGGTGGACCGGGAACACGTCTGCACTCTTCAAAGCCGACCACGAACTGAAGAAATGCCGGTAAGCTGCATAATGGCATAAATCATTTTTTTCAACTTTAGTGCATATCTCAGCCATTTCTGGGAATTTGTTCACCAAATTTTCAACATGGGGTTTTTGGGAACCCGCCTCATGAACTGTGACACTGTTGTTTTGTTAATTGGTCCCAAAAGGTGGTTCCACAGTCACTGTGTGGAACCACCTTTCTGGAATGAGTAACGAAATGACAGTGTCACAGTTCATGAGGTAGGCTCCTAAAAACCCTATGTTGAAAATTTGGTGACGAACACCCATAAAATGACTGTGTTACAAGCACGTGTTGAGCAGTTCCTACGCACGTTCGTAACTTCGAGCATTTTTAATATTTTCACTCCAGATTTTCAGTATTGCCATTTTACCACACCTCCTTATGAACAGTACAACTGTCATTTTTCACATCTTACCCGAAATGTGTTTTCGCACATGTAGCGCACAATGGCACCGGCGTGCAAACTCAATGTTCCGGACAGATTAATAAAATCACAGTGATACTGTTCATGAGCAGAGGTCTTAAACTGGCTATGTTGAAAATTTGGTGACAAACGCCCATAAAATGACTGTGTTGCGGGCATGCATTGTGTCAGACATGGCAAAAAAAAAAAAAAAAAAAGGGAAAAAAATTAAGGGTAAAAATGTGCCGCAGAAATTGGTGTTTGAGTGCCGCAGAAGTTCCGCGGCAAAATGAGAACCCTGCCACAGAACTTTGCTCCGATGTGCCGCAGAAAAATTGGGGCCCTGGAAATACCTTCCCCTGGTTCAGAGATATCGGGTCTGGGCGTGTACAAAGCCGCTTCGGGGGCCTGAAGCTGAGGCGGAGGAGATCTGGGTACCAGAACTGGCGTGGCCAGTCTGGGGCTACCAGTCAGGATCACTTTCGCCTTGTCCCTCCTCACCTTGAGTAATACCTTGTGGATGAAGGGAAATGGAGGGAAAGCACAGAGGAGACCTGGGCTCCACAGCTTCGAGAAGGCATCCCCCTGCAGCGAGCCCTGCTGAGGGGGGCGGGTATGAAACAGCCTCAGCTCGGTGTTTTCCCTGGTGGCAAACAGGTCCACCATTGGTTTTCCCCAATGGGAGAACAAGTTGTGAGCTATCTCTGGATGGAGAGACCACTCGTGGGATGTCTGGCCTATACAGCCGAGAGCATCCGCCAGCTGGTTCGAGACTCCTGCCACATGAACGGCTAGGAGATCCACCTCTAACCGGTTGATGAGGGTCCAGATGCGGAGCACCTCCTTGAAAAGCAGACGGGAGTGCGTGATGCCCTGTTTGTTGAGGTAGTACATGCTCGTGGTATTGTCAGTCTGGACTTGAACCACTTGACCCTGGAGCTGAGGAGCGAAAGCTGACAACGCCAATCTGACTGCTCTGAGCTCCAACAGGCTGATGTAGCATTGGGACTCCTCGGGGTTCCAAAACCTGTGAGCTCTGCTGTCCCCCATGTGGGCTCCCCAGTCCATGAGAGAGGCATCGGTCGTAAGAACGACCGTCGGCTTGGGGCGGACGAATGGGATCCCTTCCTGCAACCGTTCTGGGGTGGTCCACTATTGGAGAGCGTCCCATATATTCTGGGTCACAGTGATCAGCTGGTCGAAATGACCGTGGTGCTGAGTCCACTGAGCTGCCAGCTCCCAATGGAGGGGGCACATGTGCCATCTGGCACAGACCACTGAGGTGCACGCCGCCACGTAACCCAGAAGGCGCAGGAAGTCCTGGGCAGGGTGCAAGTGCCCAACCAGAAATGATTGGGCAAAGGAGGAAAGAACCTCCGCCCTGTCCGCCAGGAGCAGAGCTCTGGCTTGACAAGAGTCGAGCTCTGCCCCGATGAAGCCCATCACCTGAGAGGGCACAAGTTCCGACTTGGCCTAGTTGGGAGCAGGTTCGAAGAGCCAGATCCCTGGATCTCTCCACCTCCTGAAGGGAGGAACCTGCCAAAAAGCCAGTCATCGAGATAAGGGTAGATCCGAACTCCTCGACGCCGGAGATGGGTTGCCACCACTGCGATGCACTTGGTGAAGACCCTCGGGGCTGATGGCAGGCCGAATAGCATGGCTCGGAACTCGTACAGGGTTCCCTCGACCCTGAAACAGAGGAACCGCTGATGGGACAGACGAATTGGGACGTGGAAGAACACGTCCTGCAGATCCAGTGAACAGAACCACATGTTTCGCTCCAGGGATGGTGTGATCTGGTTCAGAGTTACCATCCAGAAGGTGCGATACCGGAGATATGGATTCAGGTCGTGGAGATCTAGGATGGGGTGCCAACCCCCATCCGCTTGGGCACCAGGAAGTAACTGGACATGAAGCCTGGGTCTGTAGGAGGATCCGGCACTGGAGCCACCGCCTCCTTGCGGAGGAGCTGAGCAATGTCGTCTCGAAGCGCCGACTGAGTACAAGCTGAGATCCTTTCCTCCCGAGGGGCACGGGCTCGGCTGGGAGGGTACTGCTCAAATTCCAGAGGCAGTTCCTGGCCGACCACTTCTAGAACCCACCTGTCCGAGGTGACATCGGAGCAGGTGAAAAGAAAGTGGTAGAGCTGGCCCCCCACAGGAGGACCCAGAGCTGGCATGATGGGTGTAGGGGTGGCAACCCCCAACCAGTCACTGAGCAAGCTTAGAGGAGGAGGCGGCGGCTCCTGGACCAGCACTTCAGCCTCCTTTATGAGGCTGTTGAGGACCCTGCTTGGGTCTGGAACACCAAGCTTGAGCCTACTGTTGCTGCTGGCCTCCTTGATAGGAGGACTGCCTAACCGCAGGGGAAGAGTGCCGAAAAGGCTTCTTCCTGCGCTTCTGCTGGTTCTTGCCTGAAGAACCCTTCACAGAGGTAGCATCCAAGGTGGCACTGGACTGCTCTATGTGCTGGAGGTGACCAGCCACTCCTGGACCAAAGAGGTCAGTGTCTAGGAGGGGCATGTCAGCTAACTTGTGCTGGGTATCCGCCGGGAAGGAGAACAGCCTCAGCCAAGCCCTGCGGCCAGTGGCCACTGCAGCTGATAAAGACCAGGCACAGGAATCTGCAATGTCCAGGGCCGTATGGAGCTGCTGTTTTGCAACAGCATGGCCCTGATCACGGACCTGCTTCACTGTGGTCTGCATGTCCGCCAGGAGATGAGGGAGGACTTCATCCAATGACCCTAGGAGAGCATGAGAGAAGTGTGCCATGATAACAGCCAAGCTGGCCTGACTAAGGCCTAAGGAGGATGCTGCATAGGCCTTACAGGTAGAATGGTCCATATTCTTGGACTCCTTGTCCGAGGGTCGGTCAGTGTCGGTTGAGCTACCAGTACATCTGAACACAGAAGCAGTCACTAGGCTTTCGGCCCAAGGATGTTCTGTGAACCCCGACAGGGACCCCATTGGCACCTTATATTTGCGGGCCATACAGGCAGATGGAGCTGGGCAGGAAGCAGGACGCTGCCAAAGCTCAACAGCCGGGCCAACGATGGCTTTGGCCACTGGAAAGGCCTCCATCAGCATATCCCCCCTTTTGAGGTTATCCATAAGGGGGTACTCCGCCTTCTTCTGGATGGGCTCCAGGAGCATTCCAGTGGATTCGGAGATCAGGTGGAGGATGCCCTGAAAAGAGGAAGGGCCTTCCTCCAATCCCGCCACGGATGACTCACCATCCCCAGGATGAGAGTGTAATCCAGTGTCGTCAGAGTCCAAAGAGTCGGGATACAACGGTCTCCCGCCTAGCTCTCCCTTGATACGCCGAGGGTGATTGGGGATGACCATGATCGACAGACGTCGGGGAAGCCCGGTGTTTGGTTGGTCCTCTTTCGAGGGAGCACCTCCCCAAGGGTTGCTTAGGTGGTGGCTCCACCAAAATCGATTGGAGAGACCGGATAAGGCTGAGCGTGATACAGGCCGGCCCCACGGGTGGTTGAACCGAGGCCTTCGGTTCCGGAGAGGTCGGGGTCGGCCTTGGAGGTGGGAGCCAAGTGATGGCTGGGGCAGCCGGCGGAGCAGGCTTCTGCCCGGTCAAAATCAGCTGTTGCCATGTAAGATCCTCACAGCGTCGACTGAGTTTCCGTCGAAGCTTCTCCTCGTCCAAGGAGGATGAGGATCTGTGGCGGCACCTCTTTTTAGAGTGCTTGTGGCCCTTTCTCAGCCGTTCGATTGAAGGGGTCCTGGTCCTCGATCGAGACAGATGGAGTCAGTTTGATCAACTAGGAGTCACCGGAGTCAGTGAAAACCGAGGTTCCGGCACAATTTCCACGATCGGGACACCTGAGGGCAGTGTCTCCTCATCGAGAAAGGAAAGGACAGGAGTCCTTTCTAAAGAATCATCGACCAGAGTCGTCGATAAAGGCTTGATCGGGTCGAGAGTAATCATGGCCGGTTCAGCTGTTTCCTCGGTCTCGGTCCCTTGGTCAGACGGAAGGTCCGTAAAGCCGGCGGCCGAGGAAGTGATCTCGACCGAAGTCGAGACCGCGTGTTCCTGGGGCTCGAACCTCTCTCGATCCCAGGAGCGTCTCCTTTCTGTAGACGACTTAGGGTCCTTATCCCTCTTCCAAGGGCGGGAGGAGTGTGAGCCAGAGGGCGCCGCACCCATGGTGGGGACAGACTGGCACAGGAGCCTGTAAAAGTAGAGCCAAGGCTGAGTGGAACAAAAAAGCTTCGACTGGCCAAAGCTTGAGCCGCTTCCTCCTCGAAAGCCTTCATCTGCTCCAGCTGCTCAGCGGATCCTGCGGCTGCGGAAACCACCCACTTCGCCTCTTTCGGTTTCACCGGCAGGTTCCGATTCTCCGGTCTCCCCAATTTTAGGCACGCCTTGCAGTCGTCCAGAACACTGGGATGGAAGGCCAGGCAAAAAGTACAAGACGTGGTGTCATGTACGACACCTAGGCAATACACACGAGAGGTGGGGATCGGTGCGCGACATCTTCTGGCCGCAGGTACACTGGAGAAATCCGGGGGACAATTTGTCCTCCACGTCCGATGTGCTGTAATCGGAGTCGTTAACTCTGATGAGTTTTAGAGTAATTTGCAGTAAAAACAGACGTTGCGAATCCAGGGCCTACGAATTGCTAAAGTAGCACGAGGGAACCTGAATCTTCCAGCGGAAAGGAAGATCTGGCATCACGGCGTGAAGCCAAGGTATTTACCACCCGGGTGGGTGGGAGGAGCCAGCTTGAAGACTTCCGGCAAGATTTAAAGGGGAAAGAGACATGCCAGAGAGTGCGGATGAACAACATATCCACGCTCCTAGAAGACAGATCCATAGATGTTGTCGGCAGATAAGGGCCTTGAGGCCCATCCAGTCTGCCCTATCCCTCTTTCTAATGATTAAGGTACCCTAGATGCTACAAATCCACCCCCCCCGCCCTAGCCTGATAATTCCCATGTGCCTATCTCACGCATTCCTGAATCCCTGAACCGTGGCCGCCCCCACCACTTTCTGAAGGAGACTGTTGCATCTCTCCACCACCCTTTCAGTGAAGTAGAATTTCCACAAGTTCCCTCTAAGTTTTCCCCCTTTTAGTCTCTTGCTGTGCCCCCCTGTTCTGCTATTTCCCTTCATGTGAAAGATCCTCCCCTCTGGTACCCTGTTGATCCCCTTTAGATACTTGATGGTCTCTATCCTGTCCCCCCCCTTCCCTCTCTCTCCTTTCCTCCAGGGAGTACATATTGAGAGCTCAGAGTCTCTCCTCATACAACTTATGCTGCATCCTTGACACCATTTTTGGTTGCTCTCCTCTGTACCTCCTCTATCCTGTCTATGTCTTTTTGGAGATGGGGCCTTCAAAACTGAACACTGTACTCCAGATGAGGCCTTACTTGGGAGTTGTACAATGGTACCACCACTTCTTTCCTTCTACTTGTTATACCTCTCACTATGCACCCTAGTATTCTGTTAGCCTTTCTAACTTTTGTCACACTGTTTAACCGTTTTTGAGGTTGTCTTCTATGACTACCCCTAGATCCCTTTCCTCTGTGGTAGCCTCCAGTGTTACCCCATCTAGTTCATACTCAACCCTAGGATTCAGTCTCCCTAGGTGCATAATCTTGCAATTTTTTGCACTGAAACCAAACTGCCATTCCTTGGACCAGTTTTCTAACCTCTTCAGATCTCTCATTTTTTCTGTACCTTCCTGTGTATCTAACCTGTTACACAGTTTTGTATTGTCTGTGAACAGGCTAATCCTCCCTTCTAGACCCACTGCAATATCGCTTATGAGGACATTGAAGAGCACTGATCCCTGGGGTACGCCACTTGTTACCCATCCCTCCTGTACACTAACCCCATTTACCACCACTTCTGTGTATTTTGTTACTCAACCAGTTTCTAACTCACGTGACCACCTCGGTACCAACCCCAGATTTGCTAACTTGTAGATTAGTCTCCTGTGTGGGACTGTGTCAAAGGCCTTCCAGAAGTCCAGATCTACCACTCTGCCTTGGTCTATTTCCTTTGTCCCCCACTCGAAGAAATCAATCAAGCTGATCTGGCATGACCTCCCTGCTGTGAATCCATGTTGCCACTGGGTCAAGCAGCCCCCTTGTCTCTAGGTTATCCACCAACCTTTCCTTAAGCAGGGTTTCCATCATTTTATCAACTATCGAGGTCAAACTGACCAGGAGGAAGTTTAAAAGAAATAGCGGACACTGAAAAAATGCGATGTTTACTTGGTGTTAAGTAAATACGAAAGCACGGTAAAAACATGGGAAAACAGGCGATCAACTATAGCAGCGGTGAAGTCCGTGGTCCGACGTGCACTGGTCGATGGCGGGAAAGAACTGAGGAGGGCTTGGGGTCTGGTATACTGCTAGCTAGAAAGGTTTCAGTATGGTCCTGGCACCTGACGGCTCAATTCTACCAGTGATGGCCTGCTGCAAGAGATACCCTCAAAGTAAGGTCGAGCCTTGGCTCAGTTTACCTTTTTTCATAAACAAAAATAAAATAAAATTAAGCTCTGTAAGGTCATACATTTTTTTACTTGGTCAATGTGATCTTTATAACTCAAGTTCGAATCTAAACATATACAAAACAGCAACAAGAGAGTCGCGCAACAAATGAGGTGGTGTTCAAGAGGGAAGGCAAACCTAACACAAAAAAAAAAAGGGGGTCAGAAAACAGCAAAGAATGCCAAAGTGAAGAGTTTACTGTCAAGTACAGACCTGGGGGGGTCTGGCTGGTCCCCAGTACTTGGCAATAAACTTTGCACTTTGACATTCATTACTGTGCTCCAACACTTCATTAGGATCCACGTGTATGCCTACATATTACAAAAATAGTAACACATTCCAGAGGGATGCTGTTAGAAGTTATTACTACCGATTTAATGTTATCTAATATTTTTTCCCCCTCCTACTTAACTAACACACTCTGTGTTCCTTTATTAGGTAGTAAAGAGCTCAAAGGTCTAAAAGATTATTCTTAGTTCAAAGAAAGACAGCTGGATGGTGCAGAGTATAGGTCTGTTGTCTGACCGTAACAGTACTACTTGACCTCTCAATCTTGGAAGAATGCCTTGAGATTGTTGAAACTAGCCCTAATCTCCAAGAAATCCCTAAAGATCTTTATCGGATATATTACGCAATCTAAAAACTCAGTTCCTAGAGTTTCACTATCCCGACACCGGCAGCCTGAAACACGGCTGCCCGACAGTCAGAAATTGCCCACTGTGCATGTTTCGGCACACCCCCTTACTTTTTATAACAAACTCCACCGTGGGCAATTTCCGACTGTCGGGCAACCATGTTCGGGCTGCTGGCTCTGGGAAACAAGTTTCTAGATTTCAAAATACTACCTCTTTATCTCTAAGACCACTTCTGTTTAAGAACTTGCAGCCTACAACCACCACTAACAAATGGAAGCTACCATCCAACTGTATTACCACCAGACTAGACTCTTGAAGAGGCACCCTTTTATCCAAGTTGTGAGTGTGTGCTTGTGCAGCCACAATCTCAGATCCACCACCGCATTTGCTGGCAGAAGCAGAAAAATTTGGCCTGACAGTAGACAGTGATAGCTCCGGCTTCCTGAACTGGGTAACAGTCCAAGGAACCAGAGTTCACCTCCATCCAACCCTCACCCTCTTCTTCCCTTTCTCCTCCTCTCCCCCTCCATTCCCTTCCTCCACCCTCTTCCCCTCTCCCTCCCCTAATTCCTCACCCTCTACCCTATCTCCTCTCTCACTTGCACTTCAGTTGCTTCCTCCTACAGCCCTCTTGTTTTACTATCCATTTCTCCTACCCTGTCCTCCATTATTGACATTACAGTCAGAGCGCTTGGTACTCCACGCCCACAATATTTTGACTTGTACTTTTATTTTTGTGCCTATATGATACTGTGTATTACTGCCGTACAATGTTGTGTTTATTGTATTACTGTGCTTCAACTTATTATCTTGTATTTATCCCTCCCCCCAGGACACATCTGCAAATTAGCTTTTTGGCTTAGTAGATCTTTCGTAGTAAATCTCTTAAATAACTTAATTAAATCTAGGTAGAAGACCATTTTACCCCAGGCCATCAAATGCTACCATGTGTACTCCTGTCACGTCACTCTGGACTTTCTGCTGTAAGAAGAATACTGCTCCAAGATCAGTCCTAAAGAATCTGAGTGAACTTTTCTGTTCCCATACAAGCTGATCTACAGTCCTTTGCCTGGATTAGCCAGTCATCCAGATAAGTGAAAACTTATATCCTATGTTGGTATACGTATGCCACCAGTATCCCCATGGTCTGTGAGAAAACCCTGAGAGCAGAAAAGAAGGACTCTGTATTTGTAATACTCTCTGCTCACTGCAATTTTCAGTTATGGTGGACTATTAGAGCATTAAGGTACATTTCTTAGAGATCAGTCTCACTCAGAAATCATCTTGTATAATTACTGCACTTGTGACAATATACACTGCACTGTACCAATTATGGTACTACCATTGATAAATGTTTTCACTTTGCTTCTTTAATACAGGCTTTCTTTCCCTTAGTGCCGATTCCTTTCCTCTAGTAGGAATACCATGTTTGTTCCTTTCCTTTCTTACAGGCCACATCCCCTGGGCTTTGCTCATAGGCAGAGAACAGAGCCCTTCAATGGTTAACAACCAAATGTGAGAAGCTATAAGGGTTCTGACTAGCTCTTCCATATAGCCTGAAACTGGCAGATGGGCGACCAAGAAGAATGTGCCTACAATCATCTTCATACCAAGGAGATACAATCGGCGTCTTCTAAAGAGAAATGACAGGACTAAAATGAGATCATACTGCCTGTCATGCAAGGCTGTGGCTCTGGCATCTCAGAAAAGAGGTAGCAGTAAAAAATGAAACACAATGGTGCAGTTCAAAATTATTTTACATATAAAGAACAATTTATCAGTACACAAAATATATAACATTTTATTTTGCTGCTTAACATACGAAATAGTCTCTTGAAACTCCCATTTTTGTGGTAAAGTACAGTTAATAAAACCAATCATACCTCTTGGAATTCTCCCTGTTCCCTGACATGTTGGGCAGGTAACACTGTCTCTTCCTGTAAACTCCACATAAGGAAACTGGGACACATCCCCCTGTCTTCCATCTTCACTGTGGCCATCAGGTGGAATCAGCACATTCCTGTCAGTCTCCGGATGAGCACAACTGTCAACTGCATCTTCCTTTGGTTTATACAATGGCAAATGAGAAAATGATTTCCCCATGGTTTAAGGCTACCACCTGAGAAAGTCAAAAAGAAGATAAGGCAGTTTGTTGTGAAGAATAAGTGCTGTAACAACAATGCAATGAAACATGATTTCAATAAAACTAGTTTCCAGCTGTAGTTAATAAAAATATTAGCAGATACTTGTTAAATCTGCCTTTTTACGTGCTTCTTATGCTGTGCACTATACCCCTGGGAAGACTTGATGGACCTATGAAACATAGAAACAGAATGTGACGGCAGATAAGGACCGCTTGGCCCACCTAGTCTGCCTATTTTCCTACCTAACAGATAAGCTGCAGATCCTAGTTAACCACTAGGACCGCCTTATGTCTGTCCCATGCATTCTTGAATTCCCCCACTGTTCTTCACTCCACAACCTCCTCCGGGAGGCTGTTCCATGCATCCACAACCCTCTCTGTGAAAAAATACTTCCTCACTTTACCTCTGAGCCACCCCCCCCATCTCCAAAATGTGTCTCCTTTTGTCATCATTTTATGTTTCTATACAGTATATCATTTTATTTACTTAATGCTAGTAGTAGTAATAGTAGTAACACGTTAATTACGCAATTCCAGGAACTCAACCAACTGAACCAAGGCACATTTATAACAGAATCCTGATCGAACACAAAAGGAACAGTGACACACAACTTACAGGAGACAGAATAACAACAATACAATAAATTACATAAAAGGGTATAAGCCAACATAAAAAAGATTATATCATAGACAGCTATACTAACTCTAAACCTAACCATTGTCAGACCCACATCGCTACTTCTAAGCTAAATAAAGTATCCATCATTTTTATTTGAGAAAAAAGAAAAAAAGTATTACATTCTGCAAAAACTGAACAATATTACAAGTAACTGAAACTGGAACATGTATGGAATCTTTTTACGACTTTAAGATGAAACATTCAGATTTATTTTTTCTTGCCTTTTAGACCCATTCAGCACACTATATTTGTGTGATAACAAAAAAGTTAATATTGCGGTTTACCACACTTGTGCAATAGGCGTTGCCATAAATGAGGTGCAATAAATCTGTTTATCCGAGTAACTATGTACTGTAGATAAGTAACTGTGCATAAATGTAAGATTCTATATTTAACACACACAAACACAGAACCTGTTTGCAGATAAGGACCGCTTGGCCCACCTAGTCTTTCCATTTTTCACTACCTACAGTATCACTTCAGATCCTACTTGACCTCTGGTCTGTTATCCCTAGCCCTAAGATTCCCACATACCTACCACCACATGCATTCTTGAACCCCACCACTGTTTTCACCCACACCACCCCCACCGGAAGATTGTTCCAGGAATCAACCACTCTTTCTGTGAAGAAGTACTTAAATCTCTCCTGAATTTACCCCTTTTCAGCTTCATTATAGTGACCCCTTGTTCTTGAACACCTGTTTTTCTGAAAAACACTTTCCTCCACTACCTTATTTACCCAATTTAGGTGTTTAAAGGTCTCTATTTTACCCCCACTTTCCTTCCTCTCTTCCAGTATGTACATACACAGTTTCATAAGTCTCTCCTCGTAGGGCTTCGGATGCTGACACTGAACCATCTTAGTTGCCCCTCCTCTGGACTGCCTTCACTCTGTCTATGTCCTTCTGGATATGTAATTTCCAGAACTGGACACAGTACTCTAGGTGGGCTCTTACCAGCACTATATATAGAGGCAACATCACCTCCTCCTTTCTACTGGTGATGACTCCTTAAGCACCCCACTAGCCCTACTAAATGCCTTGTCATACTGTCTGACCACCTTTATGTCACACACATACATACACACACCCACATCCACCCACACACCCCATGCTGGCCAGCACTTCTTTCCCTCAGTTTCACTTTTCTTTTAAGCACAAAATCAGTAGGAGCGTAACGTTTGCACAGCAACTAATTTCTGCAAAAGATGAGCAAACCTTCCCATCCCAGCCCAACAGTTTCCTCCCTAGTACATACCCACACTCACAATTTAATGTTTTCTGCACTTGTCACTGCAAGTTCTCACCGCTCCCTTTCTCCCTCAATCTGCCCCCATTTGGCTGGAAAGTCTCACCATTTCCTTCTCTGTCAGACTCATTTGCTGCTTATTCAACTGGTAATCCACCACTGTTCATATCAGATTTACAGCTCCTAACTCCTCCGGACACCCCCAATTTTTTTTTTTTTTTTTAAACATACCCCCACATAAGCAACAGTCAGCCTTGCTTACTGTATATCATCTTGACTCTCGCTCCGTCCTGCACCCACTCGTTCCACATACATAGTGCTTCATTAATAGAGATTTGTTTTGTTTTTCAACTAAACTGCTTCTCCCATTTCCACCAAAGGCACTTTTCGCTAGAAATGAACAGAACACTTTCAGGCTGAATAGTAAAATAACTTGCCTTTCCTGTTTCGTTTTCTGTATTCTAGCTCCTCCAGCTCGCTCTTTCCCATCCCTGCTTAGTGAGATCATCTTGCACACACACAAAAAGACTAAAAATAAATAAATAAATGATGCCATAGATGCAAACGCAACAGAATTGCAAGTCCATCTCACATGCTTTTGGACTGTAACAGGCACTCAGACTCCGCTTACACTCCTTGCTTAGCATAGTCACATGGTTTGTTGAAAATTTTTTGAAAGACTCGTTCTGCACCAATCAGCAGCTATAGCAGCAATGTCAGTATGCTGATATAGCGTCAATACACTGTGTCCATAGTAATGCCCATCGTGAAAGGGATGTCAAAAAGCCCAATAACACTTTCTCACAAAATAAACTCTCAAACTCCACAAGATTTTTCAAAATAAAAAAGGCTAAGCCACAAATAACCCAATATACAAGGTCTTGCCCTACTGCATAACTGATATATACAGGGGAAACCATGTGTGATACACAATTTATATGCACTCATGCCATTTGTCCTTAGCCACCTCACTCATGGCTTGTGCCACTTGTGAGGTTACCCAATGTCAAACAGCACTAGTGTAAATAAATCATATATCACACAGGTCACCAGAGCATATCCCTTAGATTATATATACTTTTTTTTTTTCTATTACAAAAAACTCCATTAATGCATCAATTAGGGTTGATTCCACACCAACAAAAGTCTGGAAATTCAATGTTAGGGTGACCAACCCTACCCCGCCCCCCCACACACACACACACCATCCACAGACCAACAGATGCCGAGGTGTGCTTGGGGTCGTCGGACCTAATTCTCACCCCATCCCATGTGTAAACAAGCTGAGACGGTACAGTATAGGAGAATGGGGTGACAGGCCAGACGACCCCAAGGCATATCCCAGCATATGCTGGTCTGTGGATGTGGGTGGGTTGGGTTGGTAACCCCAACATCGAATTTCCAGACTTTTGTTGGTGTGTAGTCAACCATAATTGATGCATTAACAGAGTTTTTTGCAATGAATTTCCCTTCTTTTAGAGAAAGTGAAATGTTATTCATATGGTATCCAGAGGTGGGAGTGCAAGCCCCACCCACTGTGCTCCCAGTTTTGCATAATGGGATGCATATTTGGGAGCGCAGTGCTCCCAGTATTGCAAGATGTTATCCATGGGTGGGAGCGCGGGCCCTCTGGGCCCTGTGCTTCTACCTACCTATAAGTATAGAAACATAACGCAGAAGGACCCTGTGCTTTTAGTTTTGCATAACTGTATCCATAGGTGGGAGCGCAGGGCCCCATCCACCCATAATAAAGGCTGAAGCTGGCTTACCAAACTATCAGTCTTCAAAGCACTTTATTCTCGCTCTATCAAGGAATCCTGTAACTGCTTCCCCTGATGTCACCTTCCCCTAGCCTCAGCTCCTTCTGCTCCAGTGCATCCCTTTACTGGTACTTCTTTCCCACCGTTCTTGGGCAATGTTACAGACTATAAGAACTTACCTGACTGCTCCTTCTATCCTGACCCTGTGTTTTTTTTTTTCCTTATCGTTGGTTCCTTTTCCATGTCCCCCTGGCTCCCACCTACACTCCTTGCTTACCCCTCTTGACACCATCATGGTGATTTGCTTTCCACTCGCTAACTGTTGCCACTCTCCCCCCTGCAATCACTACATCCCCATGTACCTCTTCTTACTCACCCTCTTGCATCCCCCTCCCATGCCCCACCAAGCTCCTTCAATCAATAATTGTGTTCAAGGATGCTTCAAATACACACTGTAATTATAGTTGCGTACGTTTAACCTGTATATACTGTACTTCAGTTGCTCTACTTTTTAGCTGCATACTCTTCGCTTAATGGCTCTTTTTAATACTCTATTTTGTGTGTATTATAAACCTCCTGTGTATAATTATTGCTCTATGTAAATACTATGCAAGTGTGAATTCATTTTGTATATACTGTTTACCCAATTGTGATGGAACAGAGTATTCCTTTGTATATATTGTTAACCTCTCCTTTCCAGGTACATCTTGAAAAAGCTTGCTCAACGATGTTCGCCTAGTTAAATAAAGATTTTGATTGACTGACTGATTGATAAGTACAGAGGCATAGCGTAGGAGGGCTCAGTGCTCCCAGTTTACAATAAATAGTATGAATAAGTGGGAGCGCGGGCCCTCTGAGCCATGTGCTCCCACCTACCCACAAGTACAGACACACAGAGGCCTAGAGGCATTCCAAGTAACTCTTGCAACGCTGATTTGGCAATATCTGAGCAACTGTGGAAAAAATTATTTCCTAGATGTATTCATGACCTAGCCACCTTCACACGTACTTATTACTCCCAAAGGTGTGCTAAGCTGTGCTTAGCAAAAAATTCGTATCTTGAACCATTTTCAAGATATAGGCGCCACAGCCACCACAATGTTATCCTATGGGAAAATTCACAACTTCGGAGTGCGGTAACTCTGGAACAGGTGTAAATGTTTTCACCAAACCAGCAAAAGGCAAATCCATGGTCCAAAGGCTTGCCACCCTGCAAATTTCAGCTCCAAAGTCCAAACCATGTAGTGGCAGTGAGGTGGCAAAGAAATGGGTCATTTTTGGGGCAGCAGTGTCGCAAACTGCAACGCACTTTTAGCAAATTTGTGCGAGAACACAGCAAGCCTCACGCTTTTTTTTTAAATTAGTATTTTGGGTTTTCTGGGTTTCTGCCATCCCACTCCCATGTGTCTGTGACGTACGCGAGTGGAGGCTCACGCACGCATGTCTTGTGGGACACCTCAACCTATCCGTCACCCAGTACCTCCTGCGCTCATCACCGAAATCTCCCAGGAGAGGAGAGCAATTGCTCAATCCTGCTCCAACCCACCCCCTCTGTGCCGGCAGCCCTGCAACCAGAGGTCATTCCCAAACCTGGGTCAAAAGCGCAGCACGAGGCAAAGTGTCCAGTGCCTCAGCCCCACCGGGCCAGCAAGTTTCACAAATTTTGTGAAAGTGTCACACCGTTCTTTCACAATTTGCAAAGTACGGCAGGGCAAATCGTGGAGAACATATTTCCGGAGCTTATTTTCCAAAACTAATGACAGCACTGTGTTCCTCTAGCCCCGATTAGGTAAACACAAGTCTCAGTATTTACCAAGGGCCACTAAAATTTGAATTACAGCAGTTTTTCACCACCGCTAACTGAAAACAAGATGGCAGCGGCACAACAGTACAGAGGGCATATGCAACAGAAAAAGGTGCTTTTGCAGATGAATCTGTCATTGTCGAACGGAACATATATTTTTTCCCCACAGGATATAATGGGAAACTTTAATACGGATTAATATTTTTTCACCAAATCTTCAAAAGTCACATCCTTGACCCAGTCTCCATATACCCAGAAAATTTCAGACCAGATGGACAAAGAGTTTGGGCTGTGGAGATGAGCAAAGAATTTGCAAACATTGATTTTTCACACTTTGACGCTCAACAGCTCCGCAACTGCAAATCCGACCGGATATCTATGGTATGACAACGCACATGCCAAATTTCAGGCAAATCGGACGAACAGTTGCAAAGTTATTAAAGTGCAATGATCCCAGGACAGAGTACTAATTGGGTGGAGTCAGAGTATCTGTATCAGAGGAGGAAAAGGACCTGTGAGTGATTATCACTAGTGACCTGAAGCACTCCATGCAGTGCAAGAAAGCAGCAGCAAAGGCAAACAATAAACTGGGATGCATATCTAGGGGGATCAGTAGTAGGAGAGGGGAGGTTATACTGCTCTTGTACAAGTCACTGGTAAGGCCACATCTAGATTGTGGAGTTCAGTACTGGTGCCCACACCTCAAAAAGGACATCAACCTGCTGGTGAAGGTGCAGAGGAGGGCTACAAAGATGATAGTGGGTCAGCAGGGTAACGCTTATGAGGAGAGGTTGAGGGCACTGAACATGTACTCCCCGAAAGACAGGAGGGGGGGGCCGGGACATGATTGGGACCTTCAAGTACCTGAAAGGGATAAAAAAGGTTGATAAGGAGAGGCTCTTTAGGCAGAGTGGCAACCACAACACGAGGGGGCACATTCTTAAGCTGGAGGGTGGGAGGTTTAGGAAGGAGGTCACACTTCTTCACAGAGAGGGTGGTGAATACTTGGAATGCGCTGCCGGAAGAGGTCATCTCGTTGAAGACAGTGGGCAGCTTTAAGATAGGCTGGGATAGGCAGAGGGGAAAGGTAAGGATCATGGGAGCAGTGGGGAGGGAGGGCAGGGGCAGTAGCTTAAACTGTGGACCCTGCAATATGAGCAGACTAGATTGACCAAATGGCCTTCTGCTGGCTCCTGCGTTTGTTCGCATGCAACATTTAGGTTTAACATAGAAGTGGCCGTGCAACCCTAACTATACTGGGCCAGTATTATTTTTATATATTAGAGGCAAAAAATTCCATTTAATGCATTAGTTTGGGTTGTTCCACACCGACAAAAGCGAGGAAATTCGGTGTTAGGGTTAAAAGGCCCCCTTGGCCCCCCCCACCAACACCCCCAACCGGCATCGGGGTGTGCATTACGGTTGTCGGCCATAACTCTCACCCCATCACATGTGTAAAGAAGCAGAGGTGTAGGAGAATGGGGTGAAAGTTAGGACCGACAACCTTAATGCGCACCCCAATGCCGGTTGAGGGTGTGGGCAGGGGGCCTAGGGGGGCTTTCAACCCTAACACCGAATTTCCTCGCTTTTGTTGGTGTGGAACAACCCTAACTAATGCATTAACAGAGTTTTTTGCCTTAATTTCCCTTCTTTTTGAGATTGATAATGAGAAATAGTGAATGTAATGCGGCAAGGGCCCCATGCTCCCGCCACATGATGTCTTGTCACATGGTAACATTGTGCCCGCAAACGCAAATAGTAATGCGCATGGTGACGCAAAGAGAAACAGTAGTGTAGACAGAAATGTTAAAAACAACGCAAAAGCAAGCGCAAATGAAAATGCAAAGGGTAACGCACATGGTGGCGTAGACGTGAACGGAACCGCAAGCGAAAACGGTAACAGTAACAGTAATGTAAGCGCACAGGCTGGTTTTCCCCAAAAGCTGCATAAAGAAAGACAGTGAGTACAAAGAATGTATGCATAATAATTGTTCTTTGAGCAGAAAATGAGGAGTTGGAATACTAAATTGCTTATATCTCCGGAACCGTACGACGCAGAAAAAAAAATGTAAAAGTCATATGATTTATAACTTTACTGGCTAGTTTTGCACTTAGGGGGCTAAGCATTTTTCCCACGAAAAGTCCGTATCTCGCACCGTTTCTGAGATACGGGCCCTGAAAGGCGTGGCGAACGCCGTAATGTTATCCTATGGGGAAAAAAAGAGAAGTTCGGAGTGCCATAACTTTGGCTTCCTGTAATATTTTTTCACCAAACCACAAAAAGGCACATCAGTGGGATGTTGGCTGTGTTCCCTCCAAATTTCAGCCCAAAAGACCAAACCGTTATTTTGCAGCAGGGCGCCAAATGATTCCTGTAATGTGTCGGACGCCGCAATGTTATCCTATGGGAAAAAGTGTCAACTCTGGAGTGCCGTAACTTTGCCGCCATGTAATATGTTTTTCAATGAAACACTGAAAGGCACATCTGTGAGATGTCGGCTGCGTTCCCTCCACTACTGTGCCACTATAATATATATTATATACAGTAGTGCCACTATAGTTAGGTTTGAGGAGCCATTTACATGTTAAACCCAAAATGTTGCACCTTAACTTTCAGTGGTTCCCCCACAGCTTCAGGGGAAAGGAAAGATGAAGGGCGCAAATCAGAAGAATTCACACGTAGACAGCTCCTCTTGAACATTGTATTTAATACAAGTTGAGCCACAGTGTGGACGTGCATATGAGAAGTCCAGAAAGAGTTTTTTAAAAGAGGGCTATCTACCTGTTTTCTAAAACTGTGATGTGCAGAACACACAAAAGGCTGAATAAGAAACAACAGACCGCAATATGTCTAAGTGAACAAAATTGGCCTGTATATAGGAATAGAAGAATGTTTAAGAGGCATCTCCTGAGGAAGCCAATGACATACTGGTGAAACGTAGAGGATATGCGCCTATATTCATAATAAAGGAAATATACATAAATGTTCAAGAGGATCTGTCTACGTGTGAATGCTTCTGATTTGCGCCCTTCATCTTTCCTTTCCCCTGAAGCATGGGGGAACCACTGATAGTTGATCATACAACACATCAGAAGAGGCAGCAACTTTAAGAACTTAAGGTTTTATATTAATATAATTACATTTCCCGTGGTTTTTTCCAGAATAAGTTTCTGGAAAATGTTCTTGGACCTTAATAACTTTGCAACCATTCTACGGATTCGCCTGAAATTTGGAATACACGATCAAGACCCATACGCCTTTGGGATCTGCCAAGTTTCGTGACCGGTCGACATAGCGGAGTTATTGTTGATCTGCACGCCGTGTTTACGCTTTCTGAATATTACTGTCATTCTACAGGTCGACGGTTTATGTTGACAGACCGAAATCTTCAGGGAACATGCGCCGGGTCCCCGATGTGCCTTCAAGATTTCGTGAAAAATATTAAACGGTTCCAAAGTTATTCAAAAAACAAGTTCCCATTATAAGTCAACAGGAAAAGTTAACAAAACGTTCGACACTGTCGCAAATGCAGTTTTTACTTTCGCAAATGGCCCTTTTACTGTCGCAAATCCGCCATTTTGTTTTCAGTTAGTGATCAGAAAAATGCTTGGCATTTAAAATTGGGACCCTCTAGCAACCTAATTCTTTTTGTATTCACACCCCATTCTCCTAAACCTCTGCTTCTTTACACATGTGATGGGGTGAGAGTTATGGCAGACAACCGTGTCGCTTTCTCCGATGCCAGTTGGGGGTGTGGGCGTAGCTAAGTGGGCTTAACCCAAAATCAATTATCTCGCTTTTGTTTCGGTGTGGAACAACCCTAACTAATGCATTAAACAGAGTTTTTTGCCTCTAAAATACAGTGGTTTGCAAAAGTATTCAACCCCCCTTGAATGTTGTCAGATTTGTCTGAATGACAAATGATACATTGAGATTTTGTTCTGTGTAATATTTAATTTATAAAGACTGACCCTCAAAATAATTATTGTAAAGTGACACTGTTTTCATGTTAGAATATATTTTTAAGAAAACGAAATAACTGAAATATGCTGTTTGCATAAGTATTCAACCCCTGTGCTCTGGAAGCTCCAAGTTTACACAGATGAAAAATATTGCCCTAACGAGGACACAATTGGCCTCACCTCCTCTGAAACATTAAAGCAGCTCACATTTTCTGGATAAAACCCCACCTCAGTTTAATGACCATTGGTCAGACTGTGAATCTGAAGGAAGGGTGTGAAAATGAAGACTAAAGAGCATGCTAAGGAAGTTAGAGATAAAGCAATAGACATGCATAAATTAGGAAAAGGGTACGGAATAATATCCAAGTGTTTGGATATCCCAGTGTGCACTGTTGGATCAATAGTGAGGAAGTGGAAGCTGCATCACACCACCCAGGCACTACCTAGACAAGGCCATCCCTCAAAACTCAGCATCCGAACAAGAAG